>OZ038500.1:80213883-80363883 GCA_964036315.1 Acanthosepion esculentum
TTTCAACATAATAGTGTTATCACTATATTTGCATGCACACATACATCCACACCAGCAAAATTAATCAGCTTCCCCAAATATTTTTGTAAGACTCTCTTTTTGATAGTTAAAAAGGAAAGTATGCACTGATGCTGACACTCACTCCTACTCTTTAGAATATTTTCATAACAGGAAATGACTTTTTTATTATTTGACCTATCATGTCAACTTCTTTTTTTATATGCAGTGTCTCTTTGGGACATTGGTGATTATGGCTCTCCACATTTTCCTGTCTTTTGTAACTCTTACAGAACTAATAAAAATAATGTAGTCCATAAAGCTTCAAATTTTCATTAAATTTTATGGAATTAAATTTAGGGAATTATTAAAATAGCTTTTGTTTTTCTCTTTACTTGTTTTTGGTACTCAATGGTTTTGAAAGAGAACCTGAAATTTTCTCTTATATTTGAACTGGCAGATAAAAAAAAAACACTCAAGTAGATTGAAGAGTCACAATAGTTCTCTGGTTGATTGATCTACATTGTAAGTGTACTGAGAATAAATGTAATATTTTTTATGTTCCTGGAGACTCTGAAGCAGAGGGCCACAAATGCACCAAATGATACTGCTGGAAAGAAAATATTTATGGAACCAGTTTGTTATCCCAAATCAAGACATAGCCTTATATAGCTTTATATACACAAAGGCCTTATATAGCTTTATATACACAAAGGCCTTATATAGCTTTATATACACAAAGGCCTTATATTGCTTTATATACACAAAGGCCTTATATAGCTTTATATACACAAAGGCCTTATATAGCTTTATATACACAAAGGCCTTATATAGCTTTATATACACAAAGGCCTTATATAGCTTTATATACACAAAGGCCTTATATAGCTTTATATACACAAAGGCCTTATATAGCTTTATATGCATAAAGGCCTTATATAGCTTTATATGCATAAAGGCCTTATATAGCTTTATATGCATAAAGGCCTTATATAGCTTTATATACATAAAGGCCTTATATAGCTAAAGGTCTCTAGCTAACTTACTATTTACTCATAGCTAGAAAGAGATGTAGATTCATATTAAAAATGAAGTTGATGCATACTTAGCCAGAGTTTGAACCATCTTCACTACTTCCATTTCTTGCACTATTAACTCTTATACCACCTGCAACATTTTTAGGACGCTAATAATTTCCAAAGCATTTTAGACTCTAAATACACTATTGCTTATTGGAATGGTTGGCAAAACCTTAGCCAATCAATTCAAACTTTACAAAATTGTAAACAATAAGTATTTCCTTATAGTTGGTTAATATATTTTAATAATTTAGTAAATGTTTATAAATTTATGAATTAAAAATTGTTTTCATATCTCTTTATAAATTGGTTAATTATAAATATTGCAATGTTTTAATACAGTTGTATTAGTTATTAGAATGTTGTAAATATAAAATTATTCTTGTAAATAAACAATTTATTAAATAAACAGTGTCTAGTATATTTGTTGTAAATTCTCAAGAACAAAAACATGTATGAATTCACTTGCACAATATGGTTAAGTTTTATTACAATTAAAGGTCCAAGATTGCTATAAGTAAGAATTTTAATAAGGTTTCTATAAGTAAGAAGGCAGAAGAATCAAATTTGTTGAAACATGTTAACAATAATTATACAAAAATGATTAGAATGAGGACTGATATCTGGAACATTCTTATTTTATTGTTCTCGAAGTGCTTAAACTTGAAACACCATTACAAGGGATTGCTGAATAAATCTTGGCCAGACCCACTTCCCATAATCTGACCAAACAAGAATATTTTTTTTTTTTTTTTTTTTTTGGAACCCCTTTTTTGATTCAGATGTACTCCCAAGAAAATAAATAATACAAATCATTGAATATAAACATCTCTCAGAATCAACAATAAAAATTATGCAAACCCTTATTAAATTCTAAAAATGATTACATTAAATTAACATATTTTCACTGCATCTCCTACTCAGAGCACAAAACCAATGACTATGTACAGAGCAAAGTCAAAAGTTTTATGGGCCGACAGGAATCTCTTCTCACCCCTATAAACTTCAGGAGATGTCATAGTTTGGCCATGTCACACAGCATAACAACCCCTGCAAGATAATTATGTTAGGCACTGTTGAAGGGGGGTAACAGCACAAAAGCTGGTTAGACAACATCAAAGAGTGGACAGACATGGCAAAAATGCCAAAATTTCCTAGCATTACAACCAACAGATCATCCTGGAGGAGGTTATCTGTTGCTTCTGCCGTTAGGTCCCCACCCCACGACGATTTAGCAGGCAAGGAACTGATGATGATGATTTTCCCTGCGTGATGCACCACAACTTCTCAGCATCTCTTCATGGATATTTTTTTTTATAAATATACTGAACACATGGGGGGGTATCTGTATGTTTGTTGAATTTTTCCATAATGCTAGCGCTGCCCTATTCTATGGCCTTCTTTACATGAGTATATCTGGGGCAGAGTTTTGTTGTCCATCCTGTTCTGCTCATAATCTGTCTACAGATTGTTTTGTCATCGTAAATAAAGATCCTTTACAAAGAGAAATGAAAACAATCCCTCTCTAAAGTTTAAAGTGGTAGATATGAAATTACAGAAACTAAAATGGAAGAAAAATAAGTGTTTTTGATGGATATGGCATGACCACCATGAAAGTGCCTGATCTGAATTGAAATGAATTAATTATAACTATCATAATGTAACAGCCCACAAAATGGATAAAAGTTTTTGCCAGATAACTTTCACCTGAAGGTCAATGAAAGAACTAGTCAAAACATTTAAAAGTTATGCCTTATTTGATTTTTTTTTTTTTGATTTTTTTTTTTTAAATTTTTTTTTTGATTTTTGATTATTTTTTTTACTACAACCAATACAAGGCCAGGAGTCAAGGTAGATGTTTACTGAATGAGGTTTTTGTATGAGCATAAAAGGAGGAGGAGGTTTGAAGTGCAGTTTATGAGGAAGTTAATAGCACTAGACTTGAAGGGGTTAACATTGTAGTGATTGAGAAAGTATCCTCTCAGGGGTCTGTTCCACAAAGTAACTGCACAAGTGAAACCGCCACCTTATTAATGGAATAGAAAAGAAATCCTTGATCTATCCACTTCCCTTCTCCACATCCTTTCACCTTTCATTCCTATCTGCTCTCGCTCCAAATCTTCTGTAACCCCCTTGCCTTGATTGATCCACTGTCTTTCTCTTTCTCCACATCCTCTCCTTTACCACTCCTATCTGCTCTTCCTCCAACCCTTCTATAACCCCTTGCGTGATAGTTGCCTCTAGCCTTGCTTGGGGTGATACGCTTAAAAACAAAAAAAAAACGTTCTTCTCGGTGTACATGGCATGGTGGGTCTTAGCTGATTAGAACAGATGGAACTGAGGAATGTAGCTCGTTAGAACATTTGTCATGGAAAAAGCAATAAAGTAGGAAGAGGCTTGTGATGTTTCATCTGTGAGAGACGGATTGTAGTTGGGGGGGAGGGATAATTCATCACTTACAAGGCTACATAGATACATTTGAACTCTATCAAATCTGGAAAGTGAGGACAGTCCAGCTGGATAAAAATCCGACAGAATGGTAAATATATAAGACAATTTGGAAAACTCTTCTTGAACACATTTCCCTGATCAAACACCGTCACAAGGAAATGGATTTTATTTCAACTAAATAGCTTCAAAGTAAGAGTTTCCAAAATTTTCATATATATATTTATTATAATGTTAGTAAAAATCAAATCTTACATATTTACTATAAGGATAATAAAAATGATATTATATATTTGCTATAAGGATAATAAAAATCAAATCTCATATTTGATATAAAGATAATAAAAATCAAATCTTACATATTTATCTTATATATCTATAATTCTCAAAATGTGTGTGTGTATGTATGTATGTATGTATGTGTGTGTGTGTATGTATGTATGTGTGTGTGTGTGTAATCGGATGTTGTTTATGCATTTCCACAGTTTTCATCCAAATTCAATTAAATTTTTTTGTTTGATAGATAATTCTTCAGTGCAGGTTTTGAGTCCAAGTTGTTGGTGACAATGGCTCTCCACTACTTCCTGTCCATTATAACTCTCAGCAATGTTTTACTATTTACTATCTGTTCTTGGATATATATCTTTCATAAAAACTTTCATAAAAATAAATAGTTAAAATTATTACATTATTATTATTATTATACAGTTCTCTTTTCAGGGCCACTGCCTCTTCAAATTGTTAACCCCTCCCCAATTTAGGGATGTGCCTCAGTTGCACCCAATTGTTGTTACTAATATTGATTTTTGGGTGGGCTGACTTTAAACTTAAACTGCTCCAGTTGAACGGCAAAAATTCCCAGTAATAAAAGACCCGGTCAAAGATGGGTTATACTGCTAGTGAGGATAATAAAAAAATCAAATCTCATATATTTATTGTGTGGATAATAAAAATCAAATATTATGTATTTACTATAAGGATAATAAAAATCAAACCTTTTTAAAACAAAGAGCCAGGAGAAAAAGAAATATTGTTATTTTTGTTGAGTGTAATTCAATTTACTGTCTATGTTAACAATAATTTTTTTTTTTCTTTTTATTCTTACTCTTTGTTTTAAAATGTCCATTTTAATGGCTATAATGGGAATCATTGAATATTAACAGCTCCTTTCAAAATCAAGGATGAAAAGTGTGCAGATCATTATTAAATTCTAAAAAAAATTTTTTAAATTAACATATTTTCCCCGTGTCAAGGACACACCCCTAACTTCACTTAAAAGATTTTTGAGAGGAAAAAAATAAATAAATAAACAAGATTAATAAAATAGAAAATAACATTCAGTCTGTAAGATGCATTGTAAATTGTAAAAATCTCTTTTATTTCCGAAAACAAAATTACGTCATTTCTTCTTCTTCTTCTTCTAATCCTAAACATTTTCATTGATGAAAAAAAAACGTATAAATTTGTTTTAAAAATGCAATAAACTGTTGTCGCCAGTTTCACATAATTTTTCTGTATTTTGAATTCTTTTCAAAAGTCACTAGTGTTAAGATTTTAATTTTTTTTTAAAAAAGAAGCAATGTAATATGATGACAGGTAAAAAATAAAATTACCATAGCAACATCTGTTGCTGGACCTCAACCTAATGCTCTTCATAAAATGCTAATCCAATAATTGCTAGTGTAAAGAGAAGTGACTGGGTCAATTTGCTGCTTTGTGAAGTGTATAGAAATTGTAAAACAGTTGTTTAAGTCTAGATTTCTCATACTCTTGTTATTTGCCTAACACCTTTGTGGTCTTTACAATGTCTGCAAAGGCCACCTGTGCTACTGATAACAATATAACTAATAGCTACCTGACTGTTTATTAGCTTTGTTGAATTAATCTACTTGTATTTATTTATCAGAATGTTGGCATCACATGACAGTATTTTAAGTGTTAGAAATATACTTTTGGCATTGAGAGTAGTTTTTGTCATTTTTGGTCATCCATATTTCAGTTGTTGCATTAGAGACTCATAATCTTAAGGAGACTTTCATCACATCTCAGTAAGAAAGCTAAAAATATAGCATGACATATTTTGGTCATTCATATTTCAGCTGTCCCATATGACACTTGTAAATTTAAGCAGACTTTTGTTACATGGAGGTAAGTGTGTGTGTGTGTGTGTGTGTGTGCATATATATATATATATATATATATATATATATATATATATATATATAAATTTCCAAGAGGATAGAATCCAGGTACAGCTCAATGTCCAGGACAGAGCAAGAATATAATATAAAAGGCTCAAATGCTAATATTCCATGGTTATAATTTATTACATTGGAATCGTAATCACAATCCAATTCGTCAGAACTACAAATTCAAAACGAAATCGGAAAATATAACTCCCTTTTTGAATTTGTAGGTCTGATGAATTGGATCGTGATACAATGTAATAACTTATAACCATGGAATATTAGTGTTTGAGCCTTATATATATATATATATATATATATATATATATATATTTCTCAGACATTCAGGCCAGTAAATGTTGTTTAATACTGTTTATTATAAACGGAGCATTTACTTAAATATTTGTATCTATAAAAAGAATGTTAAACATAAAAATGTCTTAAAATAATTGTCAAACTTTGTCCATTTCATAATGTGTGACGTCATTTATTTACATTTGATACGCCATGAGCAGATATGAATGTACGTGAAAGATTCATGGAAGATTGAGGTTTATAAGCAGTAAATTCGACTTTGCAACCGAACGATCCTCTGTGGCCAAATCGGTTAAAAGGCACGTCAGGCTATATGACGGTTCCGTATAGGATACAGGTTCGAAACCCTGCCGGAGGATGAATATTTTCCATGAAAATTTCTCGGACATTCAGGCCGTTAAATGTTGTTTAATACTGTTTATTATAAACAGAGTCTTTACTTAAATATTTGTATCTATAAAAAGAATGTTAAACATAAAAATGTCTTAATATATATATATATATATATATATATATATAATTGCATGACATGTTTTGGCCATCTGTATTCCAGCTGTTCCATTAGACACTCATAAACTCCAGCAGGCTTTCATCACATCTGGGTATGGTTAAGGAAGCTAAAGACAGCATAACATGTTTTGTGTTCCAAAGCATTGAACACTGTTTTGGGCATAAGTGAATGTAAAAAAACTCAACTATATTATAGTTACATTTAATTGGTATGCATGTTTGAGTAGATATTCCAGTTTCTGTTTTAAACAGTGAAACTCAATCTACTGGCCTTCAGATTGAAAACCGTATTAAAAAAATGTGCCTTTTGTTAGAAATTAACCATAACCTAATGGTGAAGAAAACATTTTGCACAACAAATGTTTCTTTTTAGGCATAACGACATTTTACACATATTTAATTCAGTGATGAATATTAATTGCATAGACTCAGGATTGTGAAATTTTAATATCAAAATTCACTTTCTTACAATGTGATATGTCTGTGTACTGACTTATTGATTTAGCCTATGTATATATATATATATATATATATATATAAATATATATATATATATATATATATATATATATATATATATATATATAGTGTGTGTATTTAGGTAGCATTTTTTCATTCATACATGTTTCATTAAATAATATAGATAAGTGTTGTCTATATTTTATGTAAGTTCTTTTCATATTGTCTGATAATCTTAATAACATTATCATTAAACGAAGAAAGAAAATCACAATATTGATACATATTTTTAATCCAATCTAAGCTTAGATTAAAAATATGTATCAATATAGTGATTTTCTTTCATTGTTTAATGATAATGTTATTAAGATTATCAGACAATATGAAAAGAACTTACATAAAATATATAGACAACACTTATATATATATATATATATATATATATATATATGTGTGTGTGTGTGTGTGACACTGAGTCGTTGGCCTATGGTCAACTCCAAGTCGCAGTGCAAAACTATGATATTTCTCCTACCAGCATTTTTGGGGTTGACTCTTAGTCGCTGCCACCAACCTGTGTCCCAGTTGATCGGCGGTCGTCGCTGCCCAGCGGGATCCTTTGGTCAGGGTGCCAAGTGGGATGGTCGGTCAATTTCAAATGGCTTCACACTAGATGCAACCATTTCAACACCAGCTCCGTCATTCTCAGCTGACTTCCAATGTCTGGTTACCAAAGTAACTACTTCGATCTCAAGGCTAACCTACCCACGTTGTGATTTTGATCTTAGGTAGATGAGATAAATCAGGCATCGGGCCGTAGTGTAAGATGAGTCTAAACTGGAGATGGTATCACACAAGCATAAAGAAAAGAAGCAAATAAAAACCCAGGAGGTTCAAGTATGTTGAAAGAAACAAATCAATTTTTATCCATCCATTATATGCAGGAGTGTGTGTTTTTCTCCTGACCCGTTTCTTCGGAGAGTGACACTTTTATGCTTCTTAGGCAAGTTCTGGTCTTCTAAGTCAACTGGTTTAGATTTTAAGTGCTGGCTTAGCTTCATTCGTCTGTATAACTTGCTATTGGTAGGAAAGGCGAAGTCAGAGGTCATGGAATCTCTCGGTCAGCTTCTGTTCTGTTTTCTGGTTCCTGCTACTCGAACTGCTGGACTAAAACTTCTCAACAACTACTACTGCTTGATGGCACTTGCTTATATGGACACTGACCAAAAACCGGTGCGGGGTTAGACACAACCTGGGGTTTTCAGTTAATCCTGATTTCTGACAAGGGACCTCTTTGTTGTCTGGCTAAGAAAATTAATTACTTCCCACTTCGGGAAAATTAATTACTTTCCATTTTTGGGGCGATCCCATCGGTCATGAGGAGAGGTTTCAGGATATCTATCCTCCCAAACTCCCTCCTTCTCACATCGGTACCTCATACCAATTCCTTTCAGTGGGCATTAATAATTTCCCCGTCTTTCTCATCAAATTACCTCCGCCTATCAGCATTGCTACCACTTGACAAATGGCATTCCAGCTGTGCAGGTGTGGCTAAGCTGGCCTCATTAAAATTATAAACTAGAATTTTTGTTTTCAAAAATTCTTGTTCACACCAGCCAAAATTCTTACAAATAATGCATGGCTCTGTCTCCTAAAATCTCTGATATATTCAACACTCCTGTCCACTTTGCGTCTTCTTAACCCGTGCTTTTACAAACAACATCAATCAATTGTCAAGGTCTGTGGGAACTCTTGGCTTCTCAGAAAAGAAAAATCTCTTTATCTTCAAATCGGCAATTTTTTTCGAGATACTTTCTCATGCCCAAATTCTATAATCAACACATGGCCACTTAAAACCATATCCTCGATGCTTGGTTATTCTATGTTTTACTCAACCAGTACTTTTACAACATCATCAATCAATTGTCAAAGCCCGCCATTTTGTCCCCCTCGTTGAGTTTAGCATCTACGCGAACCCTTGACTTCTTTGAGAAAATAAATAATGGTAATTCTTTCCACCCCATATCAGCAAATATTTCGGAATATTTTCTCATGCCAAAATTTTTATAATCAACATATGGCCTCATCGACTGGTCGACTTCTAAAATCTTGCGATTTCGAATGATATCTTGTTCTCGGTTTTTCTTTAATCAGTACTTTTAATCAATTGTCAAAAGCTCACATATGGACTTTTTGTGAGTCCACTGCTTATGGCAATTTTTGGGTTTTTGAGAAAAGTAACTTTCGGGAAATAAAATAAAATCTTTTTAATATCAAACAGTATATCTTTCAGGATATCTTCTTTCAATTCTTAGTATTACTTGTTGAATTTTTATGATTTCAATTACCATAGCTAAATAGTGTCACACACACACACACACACACACACACACTATATATATATATATATATATATATATATATATATATATATATAATTATTTATTTGAATATTACAACATAAATATGTTATAAAATCACGACAAAAGTAGCCATTTTGTTTCAACACTTCTTGTGTCTTGTCAAGTGATAATATAGAATATAGAATAAATGGTTTTAAAAGTTTCAAATTAATCAACGATCCTTAGCTAAGAGTAAACGCTGTTACGTAAGGGGGGACCCAAAAGTATCCGGAATTATGTCATATAATTTTATTTATTTATTGTTGCATGTTTATATACTTATCACCTTCAAAGTATTCTCCATTTGAAGCAATGCACCGGTCCAGGGGGAACAAAAAAAGTCGGGGGGGGGCGAGATCGGGTGAATAGAGAGGGTGAGTAAGTGGGGTCATGCCATTCTGGGTCAGAAACTGTCTCACACTCAAGACAGTGTGTGCTGGCGCATTGTCGTGATGAAACCACCATCCTCCACTTTGCCACAGGTCAGGACGTTTTTGTCTCACCTTGTCTCGCAAATGCTTCAGGACTTCCAAGTAAAAAGCCTGGTTAAGTTTGACCAAAAGGAACAAATTCTTTGCGGAGAATTCCGTTCACATCAAAGAAACAAATCAGCATCGTCTTGACATTGAACTTCACTTGACGCACTTTTTGGGGTTGTGGTGACATTGGATGCTTCCACTGACTTGATTGGTGCTTCGTTTCCGGGTTGTAGCCATAGCCCCAGTTTTTGTCACCAGTGATAACCTTCGAAAAAAGGTCTGGATCAATTTCCAACTGTTCTTTCGGTTTACGACAGGCATCCTTTCAGCCATGGTAAAAATATACGAAAAGGCGTGAAGCACTTCTAAACAAATGTGAACCATGGAGCTGTACATCTTCCCACGATGACACCAGTTAGCACACTGATGCCTGAGGGTTGCCTAAAGTGGCATCTAGTGGTGGAAGCCTGAACTACTATGGGCTTGTCACACAGAAAACGATTCCGGTTACTTTTGGATCAAAAAATGTGTATGTATGTATGTATGTATATATATATATATATATATATATATATATATTATATATATATATATATATATATAGCAACCAAATCTAACACAAGGTCAGTTTATAGAATGTCTACCAAAAATACAATGGAAATATTGCTCAAGTCCCCTCAGCATTTCCCATTTTGGGGATGCCTCAGGTGCCGGGTAATGACCCCAGTCCTCTCATGAAGGGAAGGTACTGCCTGAGAGGATAGCACCCTAGGGCTTGAGCTAATATTACTTTCAACTTTCCTGGCAAAAGCCAGCTGATATTTGCACATTTATATACAGACGTATACTCAGTGAGTGTGTGTGTCTATGTATGTATGTATGTATATATATATATATATATATATATATATATAATTACTATAAACATTATTTTTAGTGGATCCACAAGATGCTATCAAAAAATAAAGATAACAGCTCAAACACAAGTACTCACTAAAAATAACATTTGCAGTAACAAAAATTGTCAGATAAAAAAATCCTTTCAAAAATTAATGTTTATATTTCAGGTATGAAACAGAAGCTAAATGATATAGATATGGAGAAATCCCAATGAGAAATGTGTTTTCCTTAAATAGATAATTCAAACATTGCTCTATCAGGTTTTTCTCTTTGGCGAAACTGGTAGCAACACACTTTGACTAAAAAATGGCTTCCCTGAAGGAATAAAAAGGATGCAGGTTCAATTCCTGTTAGAAGCACAATTTTTCTTTTATAGGACTTCTCAATTTAGGCCATTTTTTATGAATTTCACTGTTGAATAATAAAAAACAGGAATAGCAATTCAAATGTATACTCACTAAAAATAATGTTTATAATGATAAGAAATAATTAAAGATAAAAAAAATCCTTTCATACACACACACAAATATATGAGTTGTACATAAAGTACTGGCGTTAATAAAACAGTGATTGATGTTATACAACAGAACTATTAAGTATATATTAATAAATATACATATTATACCTCGCTGATAGTACGACTCTGGGTTTCATGCATAATGCAATCTTCAGCACCTGAAGATTGGGTTTCATATGAAACTCAGTTGTGCGAATGATGAGGGACAATATATATTATTTTAATACCTATACTTGACTGGTGTGGGGGGGAAAAAAACGGATATTGCAAATAAAAATATATTTAGACAAACTGGTATCGGGGAAAAAATTCAGTAAAAAGGAAACTCAAAACGTGTGTTGGTTGAAAAAAAGTCACTCAACACTACAATGCCTAGCCCCCAAAACAAACAAAAAAAAACACCAAGCCAGTTATACCCTGAAGATCTGTTAGGTGAAAGCTTGGTAGGTAGATCCTGGCTCACTAGGTTTATATATATATATATATATATATATATATATATATATATATATATATATATATATATATATATAATTAATTCATTGAGTCTGAAAGAAACCTCAACAGAATGCAGAAAGCACTGGACGGCCGTTTCGTCCTATACTCATCAGCAGTGCGCATCCACTACCGAGAATTGAAACCCCGACAGTTAGGTTGTCAAGCAAACACCATACCAACTGTTCCAACGGGCCTCGGTGACAAAGAGATAGCAAATCAGACTCAATATAGTGCCGCTCGCTCACATATTCCGTGGTGGAACTCAACTGAAGTTCTCTGTAGCCATAGGACTGTGCCCCCCGGAGCCACGACTACTATCACCAAGCCGCTCAAACTGAAGCATTAGAAGCTGGATCAAGCAATGATATACATATGATAGAAATTGTAAGGAGGATTTGATAATTATAATTAAGTAATTCATTGAGTCTTGAGTCATTGGGTTTCAATTCTCGGTAGTGGATGCGCACTGCTGATGAGTCCCAAATATAGGACGAAACGGCCGTCCAGTGCTTTCTGCATTCTGTTGAGGTTTCTTCTAGACTCGATGAATTACTTAATTATAATTATCAAATCCTCCTTACAATTTCTATCATATATATATATATATATATATATATATAATTTGTCACTTTGCTGATTGATTCAGCACCCTGTAGATGAACCCCTTTTTGTAATCATTTGGTCCACTTTTCAGAAGGTTTCAGCATTTGACTTTATATATATAAAGAATGGATTTTATTTTAATCAGACATATTTTTATTGCTTTAAACATGATTTTTAGTGGATACTTTTGAGTAGAAGCTCCGTTTATTTTTTTAAATATTTTATTTTGTCTACCGGCCTGCACATTCAAGAAAACTTATTAAAGAAAATGCTGCCCTCCAGCTGGAGTTGAACCTGCCTCACCCTTTGCTGGAGAAACTCTTGTTTGATCCAACGTGCTTTGACCACTCAGTTACAGAGAGCTTCACAATCAAACAAGGCAATGTAAGGATTTTATTTTACAATATGCATTTATAAACAAAAGTAAAAATACCATGTTTTCAAAAATTCTTAAAGCTAACTGTATAAGTAAATGTAAACTATGGAGGATGCTAAGTGAATTAATTTAAAGCCTTATAAAAAAAAGTGGATAAATATTGTTATTGAATTTAATTTTCTTATTTTTTAAAATTTTTTGTATTCCCTGGATTTATGCCTTCCTCAGAATTGTTAGTATGAAAGTGAATGCAATATTCTAGGTCGGAATTGGAATTTGGTTTGCCATTTCCCCTTTTCATGATGATAACTGTTGTAGTATACCTATGGATGATAATGGGTATGTCCCCATTCACATAAATACAGTAGTAAATACTGTATGTTGGTCTGCAGTCGGAGATTCATCTCCAGGCATGCTGGTCAAACTTTCTGGCTCCAGGCAGAGAGGATCTCCGGATGAGGCTATGCTGAAGGGCAGAGTCTCATCCCAGGAAACAGCTACCCAACCCTGTTTTTGAAGTGTCTACGGGGAATTTTTGGCCAAGCCTATGTCTCAGATACTCCACATTAAATTCAGCCTTGTACCACATCTGACCATGTGGGGCGATTGGTAGATATCCTGCAGTTGGATATTCATTGTGGAATTCACTTGACTCACTTCTAGCAGTTGACTACTACTTCTACGCACCGCTGGCAAATCTTATATGTCTTGTTCGTGTCCTAAGTATTATTGTTCATTACCAACCTTCATGCGATTATTCTATTCAGTAACCTTCCCATGGTTACAACAATAACCATTACACATCTAAACACACATACACACACACACAGGTCTTTTAAAATTATACCAGTATTATCAGTATCTTCTTTGCTCTGTTCCTTCAGATCATGGGTGATCATGGCTCTCTACAACTTCCTATCCTTTATAGCTTTTAACAGTTATTGTCTTTTTACTATCCCTCTCAGTGTCTGTTCTGCCATACACAAATTTGCTAGTTAGGTTACTTGTTTCTTTCTGCTCCTCCTACCCTCAAAATAGCCTGTAAATATTGTATTTTCCAAGCCCTCGTTCTTTATTATGTGTCCCAGAAAGTTCAACTCTCTTTCTGATTATAAGTGTCTTTTATGTTTCTGTTATCCTTTGCTTAGCTTTTGGAAGGCATTTTTCACTATTCCAATGCACCTTTCATTTTCTGTATCATATTTTCCATCCTATGTTAAAACACTACCCAAATCATTAAATTTCTGTACATGCTTGATTTTTATATCTCCAGTTTGTAGATCATATCTTGAGTGGTCCCTTTTGCTAACGACCACATATTCTCTCTTCATACAATTGATAGTTCACCTTTTTTTCCCCTGCTTTCCTTTACTTTGGCCTTGGAGTTCTGCAGTTTTCATTTTGTGTTCGTCATCAACATGGTGTCATCTGCATATTAAAGAAAAGCTGAAACAACTTTTCACATTCCACCTTTTAAATATCACATGACTATTTCAAATTTGCATAAATTTTTGCATAAAAATTTCATATACTGCTTTAATGTGTTTCTCAAGTTTTGAACTTAACTCTAAAACCCTTATTGATTGAAGGGCTTCAATTTTCATCTTGGGAAACTGGTGAGATTTTAGTAACAAACAAAAACTTTGATGGATCATTTATCAAGAAATACATTTTTGCATCTTGAATTTTGTAAAATCTTGCTATGAAAGCTTTTTTTTCTTTTTCAATCACTTTCTCTTGAGTGATATTGTGTGTGCAAGGAATATCAACATCAGACAAAGGGAGTGATAGTAGGTGCATATAAATGCAATTCTCTTTGTTGTTTACAAACTTTTTTTTAATCATTTCATCCCAAGCAAAGCAATAAAGCCACTAAGACACAAGGGGTTACTGAGTGTGAAAGAAAAAGAAAAACAATATTAAGGAGTAAGAACAATAAAAGAAGAGGAATCAAGAAGACAGTAGATAATGATTAATATTGCATTTAAATTTTTGGAGATCAAAGTTGACTGGAAAGCAAGAAGCCAAAAGTGAGTTCCACAGGTGAGAAGTGTGAGAAAAGAAAATATTAGCAAAGAACTCAGGGTTACATCTAGCCATTTCAAATGTAAAATGATGAGACCTTGCTGCCAATCTAGTACTGTGCTTAAATTCATAGTCTAGGTACCATAAATAAAAGTTCATCAAGTTTAGTATGACACTTAGCCACAATTACATGGGTGCCCAGTGAGGACTGAACTCACAACTCAGTAATAATATTCGACTAGGTTAGATTATTAGAATCCTTATTACATGTCACGATAATTAATGTAAAAATGAATGGATGAATAAGCTCTATCTTTTGTGTCAAATCTTTTCAGGACTGGTATGATCATGGCTCTCCACAACTTTCTTTTTTGTAGCTCAAAATAATTTTTTACTCTTTATAGGAAAATTTCATTAGAAACAAAAAAAAATCAATTCTTCTTGAATGCTAAACAATTTCCTCAAAGATGAAGAGAAGATTTGAAGCAATCCTTCTACAGAAGGATGCTGAGAATACTATGGACAGAATATGTGAGCAATTAACAGATTTTAAGGGAAATAGAAACAAAAAGGACACTTATACTTAGAATCAGAAAGAGACAATTGAAATTTCTGGGACTCATAATGAGGAAAGTCACTTGGAGAATTCTGCACTCACACTGAAAACAAGGAATACAAGGATACGGGTAGCCTACTTTGTGTAAATGGATGTCAGATCAGGGAGTGGGTAGGATGGTAAAAATCAATTGCTAAGAGTTACAAAGGACATGACATTGTAGACAACTATGATCGCCCACAACCTGAAGGGACATGGCACATAAAAGAAGAAAATCCATGAATGAGAACTAGCTTAAGTGTCCAAGCAATAGTGGTCCCCCCCCCCCACTGAAAAAGCTGTTACATCCATAGTGAATAGTTATCTCCAATAAATGGGAATACCTTTCTGCTATGTAATTCTCATGGCAGAAAATTTGATGCTTAAGAATAAAGAAATATTTCTAGATTTAAACAGAATTGGAAATATTTCTATGTAATAATGTTGTTTACTTTGTGTAAACACTGTCAGCATATAAATATCGTTGTCTTTTTGGTAGTCGTAAAAATATGTTGATTTTAAAAATCTTTCAAAATTCATTTAATTATTGGATTTTAATAAAAAAAAAATTGGGGCATTTAATTTTTTTTTTTTTTAAGCAGTTTCTCTTCTAAATTTTAGAGAATTTTTTTCCATGCAATTGCACCCACCTTTTTTATTTTAATGATTTTCAATTCTGTAACAAGGCAGGTTAGGGTGGGGGTTTAAATTTTTTAAAGTTCTTGAAAAATAAATACTGAAAAAATGAAAAATCAGAGGCCAAAAGTAAAGTCAATATAAATGCCTTTATCTGAATTTTTTTTTTTTTTTTAAGTAAAATATGGCCCTTTGAAATATTTAATTTTTAATTTATATTCTAGGGCTATTTTTTGTCAGAAAATAAAAATATAAAATATTTGCTTTTTAAAATATCAATTTAATAATTCAATATTTTCAAAAGGTGTGCAACTCTAGGATTTTTTTTTTTAAAGTTTTCATGTCCTTTAATAAATAAATATATAAAGTTATTGGGAAAATATTCTCTGAAACTTTTAAAAATATTACACTGCTGTTAACGAGATAATAATATTATTAACTATGGGTGCACAGACTCATAATTATTTCTGCTTTTCATCTGAAATATTTTGCATTTGTTTTCTATGTAAAACCCTTTTTCTAATTACTGCAATATTTGCTTGTTCATAAGCTATAAGCTATAAAATAGTTTATTTCCTTAATTTTTAACAGTGAATATTGTCTTTCTTTCTATCATAATATTCATTCACACTTACATGTATTTGAGTTTTTTCCTTATATTCTTTAGAATTAATATTTCATTTGACAGAATGTTTTCCGGAATTAACTTTAAAAATAAATAATTATTGTTCATTATTTTTTTAAATCTTGATTGTCAACAACAAAATATGACAAAAAATAATGTTTACAAAAAATAAAATATTAATTTTTATTCCTGGTCACCATACAAACAGAAGCATTTCAGTCTAGACTTGTCAACATGAATTTTTGCCACAGTTGGTCAGCATGGTAATACAAATAATACCTCACTACCGAAATTGACCTTTGACTTGTACTAACTAGTGCAAGGCTACCCATGGTATATAAAAATACACATTTTAATGGGGCGGGGGGTATATATAAAATTTGGAAAATATCTGGTATAGTTAAATTGAAGAAAAATTAACTATTTCCCAAAAAATTGTTGACATTACAATTAGTTTTATTTTTAATGAGTGTCTTTTATTTGTTTACTAATAGTGAGTTTCCTGTCATTGCAATTTCTGCCAAATCAATGGAACATTGAGTTTGTAGCCGTTTAATTCAGACTTAAATGATTTTGTTTTGTTTTGTTTTTTTTTTGTTTTTTTGCAAGATGCAAATTTGTATCATGTTTGGCATGAAAGTAAGAAAAAACAAGATATCACTTAAAATTTTTAATTAATATTTTTCATCAGAGATACCTCATAATTGGCCTTGACATGAATCAGTAAATTAAAATATTTGGTGAGTCTTCATTCTATATAGATTGTAGTCTGTTGGTGTATGACAATAAGTATATAATTATTCATTTTTGTTCTTTCTCACTGTATTGTGCTAGACAATTTTTCTCTCCAGAATCTATTTTATATATTTATAAGTCTACTATTTGTCCATGCTTTGAATATTTCTGCTACATCTGATCTGGTGCTTCTGTTATATATTTAGAGATTTATGATGAAATCCAAAAACGAATGTGCAATGTTATTGGTTCTAACCTGGCATCTCAGCTTCAGTCATTTTTCCACTGCTGCAATATCGCTTCCCTGTGCCTTTTCTGTAAATACTTTCATGATAATTGTTCTTTCATCTATGGTCAGTCAGTTATGTGCCATGCGTGTATCCCGCTTAGACGATCATGTATCTTTCGATACATGACGGACGAGGCAAATTTTTTCCTGCAGTAGGTTGCTATTTCCTTCTGCAGTAGACCAGTTGCCATCCAAGGTTATAGAACCTGGTCTGTCCTGTTGGGAGGAGGAGGAGAAGATTCATACTTTTCCCAAGGGTGTTAGCATGTAAGTGAATGTAATGGATTTGACTGGAAATTGAACTCAGCTCTCCAATTCCTCAGTCTGAGCCACTATCCATTACTCCACCATGCCTCATCTATGGTACGTAGACTTTAGGAATTTAAGCACAGTACTAGATTGAGAACAAGGTCTCATCATTTTATAGTTGAATTGGCTTGATGTAACCATAAGTTTTATGCTAACAATTTCTTCTTTCACACTTCTTGCTTGTGGAACTCCCTTTCGGCTTCCTACTTTCCAGCCAACATTGATCTTCAAAAATTTAAATGCAATGTCAATCGTTATCTACTGTCTTTTTGATTCCTCTTTTATTGTCTTTGCTCCTTAATATTTTTCTTTTTCTTATTGTGTAAAGTGACCCCCTTGTGTTTTAGTGACTTTATTGCCTTGCTTGGCATGAAATGATTAATAAAAAAAAAAAAGCTATCCTATTTCACAACTACTTTTCACATCTCTTCTTAGAAACCCAAACAACTCAGAAAAAACCTTCATTGTTTCTGCCTTTTCATTCACATACCACTAGGTATATGGCCCTCTTATCTACCTATTGTACAGTTACAATACCTAAAATTAGTATGTATTTATATTAATTTCCCCTTTCCCATAGACAATGTTTCAAGCCTATCACTACTATCACTATTTCCATAGAAAATGTTCTGAGCTATACACTATATATTCCTAGTTCTACAGGTTCAAATCTTTACAGCTGAATCCCGCTATGACATGTGTACAGGGACGAACAATCCTCATTCTCTACATATTTCATTGTACGAAGAAAATTCCATTCAGATAGCTTCTTCCAAAGAGCCACTGCTTTGTGAAACAGGCTCCAAAGAGAGGTGCTTCCCTAATCACTACAATCTTAACCTCTTCATGTTCAGTGTCAACCATTATCTATCCTACATATCCTCATAATGTACAATTTTTACGTCCATAAAACAGCACCATTCAGTAACTCTCTACCTTGAGTGACTCTTGGGTTTTGTATTAAGTGAACAATAGTATAAAAAAATTATTGATATTATTAATTATTTATATATTAAATATTTTAATTGACAGTCTGGGAAAATTTTCTCTTCGGATTAAAACAAAAAGGTTAATGTTTTCATATTTCTGAGGTTTTTAACTCTTTCGTTTAAAAAGTCTGTAATATCATCAATCCTGACCTGGTATCTCGACTTCTGTCACTTTCCCCACAGACATGACTTCTCTCTGTCTTTTCTAGAAATATTTTCATGGCAATTGTTCAGATGAGCTTTCCTCTTTGATGCCTCACCTGCATGAATTGAAGCATGCTACTAGACTAGCAATTAGGTCTCACCATTTTACTGTTGAATTAGCTAGATGCAACTCAGTGTTCTACTTTAATAGCTTCTTTTCTCACACTTCACTCCTGTGAAACTCCTTTCTGATTTCTTGCTTCTTTGTCACCTACAATCTTCAAAAATTAATAAGCAATGCCAATCACCATCTTCTGTTCTTTTATTGTCTTTTCTCCTTACTAAAGTTCTCATTCTCTTTTACTACCAGTAACCCCTTGCATCCTTGCTTGGGATCAAATGATTAAAAAATAATGTCAGAAATAAAATTTTGCTGATATCTTTTTATAAATATTTGAATTTGACATATGTATATAAGATTTAAGAAACAGCAGATATTTTTTTATATAGTACTCAATATTAAGAATATTAAAATAATATTAAAAATAGAGACACTGGTATCATATAAAAAAAAAAAAAAGATTACTTTTAAATACCAATTTTTTCCCCAACTTTGAAGTTTCTTGGTAAGATTTTCATTCTTCAGGATGTTTGGTTTAATTTTTTTTTTTTTTTTTTTGTTTTTCAATTTAAAAAAATTGAAAATATATCAAACCTGAAGAATGGAAATCTTACCAAGAAACTTCGAGGTCGGCAAAAAAATTGATATTTAAAAGTTAGGTAATCTTTATATATATATCTAATATATATATAGAGAGAGAGAAAGAGAGAGTTTCGTTGAATATGATAGACAAGGAATATTCTATAAATTTTTTTATAAATTGTTTATAGCGTTCTTATAATTTTTTTATGAGGCCTATGAGTGTGTAAAAACTAAAAACTAACTAAAAGTGTGACATGGGGCAACAACTGTAGATAGGATTCCATTACATATTTTTACAAAAATTCAGACTACGACACCGTACTACTAGGGAACCAGTGAGAATTGAACTCACAACAGAAGCAGTGATCTAAGGCCAACTTGCTGACTTCAAAACGAAGTTACTCAATATGCACTCACAGAGTAAGAGATAAGATAGCCATCTATTATGTTATACATAGGCTATGACGATATAACAGTTATATCGTCATATGTATGTAAATAATTGTTGACATTGCGTTTGATGTTTGGCTTTTTCCATCTTTCATCCAGCTCTCTTATTTCTAACCTTTTATTTTTAGATCTCATATACAAAAACATTTGTTTCATGCGTACTTTTATGCTGTCTGTGAAATGTACATCCCTTGAAGTTTTCTCATACTGTGTACTCACTGTTTTAAGGCAACAAATGACGCAGCACTTACTACATTAACCGCGTTACTTAGAACGAATACTTTGCTACTTATGTAAAAAAAAATGTAAACACAATCTGAGTGACGGGTGGCTATAAAAAGACACAGTTGATTATTTACGTTAATTTGTTTAATGCACTGTTTTCATGTATCACTTGGCAATAATTGTAAGTAAAATGATGCAGGAAACAAGTAACCTAGTAAATAAATTTCTTTATCGGTGACTTTTTAAAGCGTTGATGGGAAATATGTACAAAAAATGTCTGGTTCGTATTTCTCTCTTTCCCACGGACTTGTAAATATAAGTACTTAATGTTTATATTTGAAATGTACATAACTTTGATCTTTTTTTTTTTACTTTGTTTACTTAATAATACTTTTTTTTACTTACAACAAAAATAGTCTTGTAAGACAGGTAACTTCCAATTTAAAAACGAACCCCATATTCATTTAGCGAGTTTGTCCTTAAAGCCTATCCAAAATTCTTCTTGTCATTTAATGATTCAATTTAAATTACATACCATCGTCATCCACCCGTCGACACCTACCCCTTTCTTCTTTCTACTCTACCCGGGACCGATATATTTTAGTAAGAAGTATGCAGAGTTGAATTTTTACGAGTGTTTTTTTTTTCAGTATTGCTACTGCTTGTCTAGGAAGGGACGTGCGTTGACTGTCCTGCTTCTCTAATACCTTATCGTGTCACAACACTAATTCCTAACTCAACAGGTGACTTATCCTCCTACCCATTCTCTCTACCCCGCCGTATATTGTTTTTTTGTTTGTTTGTTTTTTTGGTTAGTTGTATGATGTTTTCCTTTCGTTTCATTGAACCTAGTTTTGGGAGTCACCTAATGAGTTTTTGTTTTCTGTTTTTTTAAATTATTATTATTTTATATATACTGGGGATTTATTTTATCATCTTCTCCCTGTTACGGATTACAACTGCTGCTGCTGCTACCGACCCCTTAGTCTGCAAATGTGATTAACTTTACCAGGTTAGGGGTAAAAAAATGACACCTGAAGTATTTAGTTCGAAACTCTTTGTCTATGAGGTGAGTTAAAAAAAAAGTTTCTTCCCGTTTGTTATCGGTGTTTTAGCATTTTTAATCAAACTTACTTATGTGAACAACAAAATTTGCTTTATCATTGGAACAAATTTAAATTGAGTGGACAAAACACGCACTGATGCATGCACGTATGATAAAATATTTTAGGTTCAATGACAAACGTGTTATTTATAAATTTCTGAAGACATTTGACTGTCCTGCTCGGTGGTTGAGATAGTCGCTATTATTACCCGACAGTAGCATGTAAACCCAGGTGAAAAAGAGTATTTTAAATGCTAGTTTTTCAAAGCAAACTGAATCTTCCCATTTGAAAGATTCCTCTATCCCCGCTTATGCCTGACTAAAAACATACAGACACACACCCATAGAATTAATTTTTAATCCAATGTTATTGCTGTCATTAATGTTGATAGTAAGTAATTAGTGTATTTAAGCAGCAATTTTTACTTTATTCAAGACTGTTTAAAGATCAATGGGAGTTCTTTGTTAAAGATTCTTTGTTTATTTTTTCTATATTTCTGACCATTTTCTTAGTTTCCGGCGAAAATTTGAATGCTTATATAACCTATTAAAATTTTTAAAAATTTTAATGATAGCAAATTTGTATATTGAAGAGATTATCTATAAATACTTGCTTATATTTTTACTGACTCCAGGCAAGTATGGCACAGGGTTAAATATATGGAGGGCTAATTGAAAACCAAACTCCTTACTAAGGGTTTGTAAGTTCATCACACAAACTATTTTATTGTGACTGTGCCCAGTGAATGAAAAAAAGGAAGTTGTGGAGATCTATTGCCATACACATTTTGAAAAGATTTCGCATATATACAAAGATGAGCTGATACTTTGTAGCAGTTAAACTGACATCAACTAGCAAAGACAGCTTACCCTGACTTGAAACTATCTTGTTATCTTTCAGTAATTATAAGAGGTGTATGTGTGCAAATGAATTTTGCACAGCAATTGAACTTCTGACATTGTCTGCTGTCTATTACGTATTACAAAAAATATTGCTTAACTTTGGAAATGAAACAGGAAACAATTTTTCTGTCATTGAAACCCTTTGAGTCTGAAGTCACCTCTATTATTAGATGGGTGCAAAAGTTCCAAGAACCCTAAGTGTTAAAAACTAGAGACTGAATTAACAGTAAATTTTATTTAGTTGTTTTTTAATATAAAGAAGGTTGGAAACTTTTGCACACATATACACCTTATAATTAGTGCTATTCATGTAATATTGAAATCTTTTTTTCTTTTTAGTATAAAAAACATCAGAAACTTTTGCATACAAATTATAATAACAGATCGTTATGTAATATAAAAATGTTTTTTTTCTTTTTAGTATAAAAAACATTAGAAACTTTTGCACACACTTTATAATTACTGCTATTGATGTAATATTAAAATCCTTTTCTCTTTTTAGTATATATAACATTAGAAACTTTTGCAAACACCTTATAATTATAGATAGTTATATAATATTAAAATCCTTTTTGCCTTTTAGCATAAATAATATTGGAAACTTTTACACACACCTTATAATTACTGCTATTGACGTAATATTAAAATTCTTTTTACTTTTTAGTATAAAAACATTGAAAAATTTTGCAGACAGCTTATAATTACTGATAGTGATGTGATATCTTTTTTTTTCTTTTTAGTATAAAAATAATTGGAATCTTTTGCACACACACACACACACACCTTATAATTATGGATAGTTATATAAAAATCCTTTTGTTTTCTTTTTAGTATAAAAAACATTGGAACCTTTTGCACACACTTTATAATTACTGATAGTGATGTAATATAAAATTTTAGTATAAAAAACATTGGAAACTTACCAACAGTAAAATAATATACAGTGGCCTAAGAAAAGTTTTTAGCCAGGAGAAATAAAGTAAATCCAATTTCAAAATTTAATTATGCAATCCCTATTCAACATAAACAAACAGTATTTGGAACTAGTATGGAGCAGGTCCTCCATTTGCTAGTTTCAGTGCTTGTATTTGATTTTTCATGGATTTAATCAAGTTATCACCCATCGTCTGAGCCATATTTTGCTACTCCTTCAGCAATGTTTCTTTAAGGGTTGCCACTGACGTGATTTTGGTTGCATGCTCTCAAAGTTTTCGGTCAAGTTCCTCCCAAGCGTGCTGTACTGGATTCATGTCAGGATTTTGGGCTACCCATGGCAGTGACTTGATTCCGTGTGATTCCTTCCAGGCCTTTGCTACTTTGCTTGTATGACATGGTGCTCCATCTTCTTGAAAAAAGGTAGACATTCTTGTCAATCTGATTGGTTTCAAATAGTGGGAGTAGTCCTTTCTCTAATATTTGACAGTATTTTGGACCATTCAACTGCTTGTCAACAAGAATCAGCTCAGATTTCCCTCCAAACCAGACAACACCTCACAGCATTACTCCAGTCTCTCTATGTTTCATGGTCACCTGCAGACATTCAGTGTTCCAAGTCTCATTCTGATTTCTCCAAACATAAACCAATCTTGAATTAGAATATTGGCAGAATTTACTTTCATCTGACCAAATTACAGACTGCCAAAATTCATAATCTTTGCTCTCAAATTCTCTTGCCCAGTCCATATGCCTGTTCCTGTTATCCTCTGAAATCAAGGGCTTCTTTCTTGCAACTCTTCTTTTATAGCCTAGCTCTTTCAGAGTCTTTCTCACTGCATATGGCAACATTTCCATGCTGCTGGCGACATCTTTGACGCTCTGACAATGGTTTCTGATGACTTCCCTATTCAGTGACCTTTTCATTTGCTCAGCTATGATGCTTGGTCTTCCTGAACGTTGTTCCACATGACAATGGACTCCTTCATTAAATTTCTTGACTATATTCTTAACTGTTTGATGATTAACCTGGAAAAACCTAGCAATTTCTCTATTTGATTTGCCACACTGATGTCTCCTATTTTTTGCTCTTGTTGAAATTCACTAATTTCCTAACTTCCATAAACTTTCTTAAGTCAACTATTGTCCATAGATTAGAGTAGCTTGATATTAACACGGTATTGTTTGAAAAAAAAAAAAGAAGAGATGTTATTACACAAGCCAAAATTGCTTTAATCAAGGATGGCTAAAAACTGTAAATATACTTTTGTTTTTAATATAAAAAAAAACTTTCACACACATGTAATAATCACTGACAGTTAACCAAGATCCTTTTTTGCTTTAATATAAAACCCCTTAGAAACTTGCATACACCTAATAGTTATATAAAAAATTTTTTTTTATATAAATAACTGGATACTTTTGAACACACCTAATAATTACCAATGTTTACATACTATAAATACTTTTGGTTTTAATATAAAAACAGGAACATTTTGCCCACACTTAATTACCAACAGTTAAGTAATATAAAAATGCTTTGGTTTACTATTTAATATTGAAAATTATTGCAAGCACCTAATAATTGCCAACTGGGCAGCTCAAAATATTAAATAATATAAAAATCTTTTACACATAATTGCTAACAGTTAAGCAATATAAAAATCCTTTTTTTATATATATATAAAAAACCTTAGAAATTTTGCTCACACCTAATAATTACCAATTCTTAATATAAAAGACCTTGTCCATCATACAATTTATGAACAATGTTTCTTTATGCATTAAGCATATGAAGGAACCTGTAAAGGGGTTCAGTAAAATAAAAATAACAAAAAGAAAAACACTGGTTTAACAAAAGCAATGTAAAGAACGAGTTCAGTAATCCAAAGAACTCTTGGAATGTTAATAACTCTTCTGAAAATTATAGAAAGTATAAAATATGTAACTCTTCCAAAATAAGCTTCAAGTAATAATAAGTATTGATTAACAAGCAGGAAGTATGATTAATTTTGTTATTTTTCCAGTATTTCTTTCCACTAATTATGATAGCATTGAAAAAATTAATTGCATTTTTTTCAAATATTCTTAAAAAAAATTAATCATATTGTTTTTTTTGTTTCAATCTCTCTGGTTAATCAAATTTTGACGACCTACACACGATTTTCTTTTTTTGTAGAGTTTATCATTCAAATATTACAAATTATTTATTGTGTTTCATAGCATCTTTGTTCCTCTTCTTTTTACCAAAAATAATATTTTAAAAAAATTTCTTTTCATTTTCTTTTAATATTCTTACCTTCTACTTTTCCTCTCTTGCACCTTGTGTGTGTGTATACACACACACACACACACGGTGATAGAAAAGTAACTCCCTATTAAGTGGCCAGCCTGCAGGTTTGACTTTAACACCCTGTGACTTTTTTCTTTCTGGTTGGTTAAATGAGCAAGTCTACTATACCAAACCAACACTTTCGAAGAACTTAAATGACTAATACAAGAAGTTGTGTCTTCCATACCATAAGAGATCCTGGTGAAATCAGTCGATACGATTCCCGGATGGCTCAAGTAGCTGGTAGCGAAATCTGGTGCCCTCATCAAATTTTAAATAAAACCTCATGCTAAATGCTTTCTTTTCATATTCATTTCTTGTAAAAATTATACTTAATAAATAAATTATAAGTATTTTAAAATGGAGAGTTTGCAATCACACTGTATATATAGAATTAATACAAATATAAAGTTTGTCACTTAGCTTATTGATGTTACCTTCAGCATCCTGACTTCAGAGTTTCATAGATGGACCTTCCAGAAATCACTCCATTCATTCCTCAGGGGGGTATAGGCAATTGACTGATTATATTTCTTGTTTACAGATTTCGTTGGTGTAGGTTTAATATTATTTTTTTTTTAATTGTTTTTGTGTCTGTGAGTGCACCCTTCTGTGTGTATGTATGCGTATGAATAGAATATCATAGTTATTTCCTATTTTCATTGTGTTTTTCACTTTACACCCCCCCTTCTTATTGTTTTTCACTTAATTGCAATCAGTTTGTGTCCGCATTCAACTATTTGAGTTTTATTTTGGGTTCAAATTCCATGTTTAAATTGGTGAGGAAATCACACTTAAGTAATTGAGTACCAGATAAAAGTAAAATATAAATTATTTACATAAATATGTTATCTTTTTATTCTTAGATGAAAATGCAAACTTTTCCATATCCAGACTCAGAGAAATGTTAAAATGGTAATATTAGCCATTTACCTATAAAGTAACATTTGACATTCATTGACCAAGCACCCGATGCTGTCAACGGTTGAAATCTTTCTCTTAAAACACATTTTTTAAAAACGGAAAACAAGTATATTAAGTCCAGTAACTGTTATTGCTCTTTCCAGTATTGATCGGGGGTTTCCTTCCGAACCTTCTGTTTGATGTGGTGTGGAATGTCAACATCTTGATTATGTCATTATTTTCTCTTTGAGTTACATGTGCTATCAATTTTAGTTGTTGCTGCTGTTGGAAGTCCTCAAGTGATGTAGTTTCTGTTATGCTTTAATATAAGACATGAACACAAAGAATTACCTTTTTTTTCTTGGCATTGCAGAGTTTATTTATGATTATTAATTTAGAACAAATTCTTATAGATTCTTCTGGACAGCTATGTTTCATGGATTTTCTTAGGAGAATTAGACCATTTTTATGTCTTTTGTATATTTTCTGTAATAAAAAATATAAACTTGTGCAAATCTGATATCAGTTAGAATTCTCTTTTTATTATTTAAAAGTTCAGCAATCTTTAACCTTCATGCCTACAAAAAAACTATATCAGTAGGACATTTTCCCCCTGACACTTCTATTATTTTAACTACCTTCACTCCTTGGCAATGTTTATTGTTTTAAAAAGTGATAATTAGAATTGTAATAAAACTTAAACATATGAAAGTGAATTTATACATTTTCTTCTTGAGAATTGACAGCAAAAGTAATAAACACGATTAGATTATTTATTTACACTATTTATTATTTAGTGGAATTGTTTGCTAAACAATTTGAACTTTATAAAATGGTAAATAAAGATTTCCTTACAGTTGATTCACATATTTTAATAATTTAGTAAATATTTATAAATTTATGAATAAAAGTGGTTTTTATACTTTATAAATTGGTAAATGATAAATATTGCATTACAATTTTATTAGGTTTTAGAATGCTGTAAATATAAAATTAGTCTTGTAAATAATCTAATAAATAAATTGTCTGTAATATTTTTGTTTTAAATTCTCCAGAAAAAAAAATGTATAAATTTTCTTTCATTGTTTCTGTTATAACCTGGGAAGGGTTACTGAATGAGGAATAACCAAAATGTAGGTTGGATTGAAATGGTAATCTTTATAACATCAACAAAATACAATATTCACCAACGATGTGAAGTAGGTAAACCACTGCTAGTGGTGGACTATTTAGACAGCATATTACCTCCACTTACATTAGTGTCCAACATATTTATGAGGATTGGAACATACCCATTAGTGTTTATACGTATGGTATATAAGTTTCATTGATTTTTGTATAGGTTTTATTACAATTCTAATCATTTTTTAAAACAATAAATATTGCCAAGGAATGAAGATAGTTAAAATAATAGTGGTGTCAATGGAAAAAATCTATTCTTTTGACACACCATTTTTGGGGAGGCACTGAAGGTTAAAGATTACTGAAAGTTACTAGTTGTTCAGTTATCTGTCATGTCACCCAATTAGGGCAAAGGATTTTTTTAAATTAATTGAAAATGACAAGATTGATTATATTCAAAGATAACTTGAACTTTTTGTTTAAAGATTGCCATCCTTCTTCTTCCATGTGTCGTCTCTCTTCAGAACATGGGCAATCATAGCTCTCCACAACTTCCTATCCTTAGCAGTGTCTTACTATCTCATCCAATCCCTGTTTTGCTTTCCTTTTATCCGAGCTTGTTATGTAGGTTACTCACTGCTTTTCTCTCCCTCTCTTGCCTTTAATATGTCCTGTGTCAGATTTTCCAGGCCGCCTTTCCTTTATTATATGTCCCAGAAATTTCAACTCTTTCTGATTTTACGTATGTGTTCTTTTTGTTTCCATTTTCCTTAAAACTTCCTTGTTGCTTATATGCCCTGCCCATGGTATTCTCATTAGCCTTCTGTAGAGCACCATCACTCTTGCGTCAAGTCTCTGCTGCATTTGGGAAGAAATTGTCCAGTATTCACTGCAATATACAAGAATTAGTAGGACTGATATTGTATAGCAGTTCAATACTCTTTTCTTTGTTTATAATGAAATTTGCTTCTTTCTTAATATATTTAGTTTTTGGAATGCATCTTTTGCTATCAGAAAAATTCATAAAGCTTCTCACTTATACAAAATGATTAAATGCAAATGTTTAGCAATTACAGCTTGAACTAAAATTTGAACTTGGTTTGCCAATTCCATTTTTTCAAATGATAGCCATAATCTTAATCTTTCCTGGACTGGAATTGTATATAATCATAAAAAAATATCCAAAACTTGAAAGAGAACCATAAAAGGTTTGAGTGGACAGTTTAGAAGAAACAATGACCTGCTAACAAATTTGAACCTTCTTACTCACAAAGAAATGTTTCCATTGACACTGCTATTATTTTAACAAACTTCCCTCCTTGGCAATTTTTTTATGGTTTTAGAAAGTGATGATTAGAATTGTAATAAAACAAGAAAGTGAATATATACATTTTTTTTGTTCTTGCGAATTTACAACAAAAATATGAAACATTATTTATTCTTTAGATTGTTTATTTACAAGAATAATTTTATATTTACAACATTTTAAAAACTAATGCCATGCAATGTTTATCACTTATCAATGAAATGAATATGAAATTTTTTTTTATTCATAAATTTATAAATACATACTAAATTATTAAAATATGTGAACCAACTGTAAAGAAATCCTTATTATTTATCATTTTATAAAGTTCAAATTGATTGGCAATTAGCTGATGTTTTGCCAACCATTCCAATAAACACTATAATAAATAGTATAAATAAATAATCTAATAAATAAATAGTATTTATTAGTTTTGTTGTCAATTCTCAAGAACAAAGAAAATGTATAAATTCATTTTCATATGTTTTATGTTTTATTATAATTATAATAATTGCTTTTTAAAACAATAAATATTGCCAAGGAATGAAGATAGTTTATATAAGAGCAATATCAATGGAAAAACCCATCCTTTTGACACTTCATTTTTTTTTTTATTTTTTTTGTGGGGATGAAGGTCCAAGTTTGCCAACCCGCTCTTATAACAGACATGCTAGGTTGTTTTGGGGATTAAATTTGATGTAAATAAATATCTGTCAGCTGAAAAGTCTAATAATATCACATCTTTGGATGTGACAACCTGACCTAACCTGAATTTGACATTCCAAGTTCTTTTCCTTTGTCAGAAGGAAGATCGTTTCTCCACTCTCGACTATGCATGACTTCATCTTCAACAGGTTTGATTTGGTCACACTCTACTTCACCAAATGTCAAGGTCACTTTTATTTCACTATTTTCAGGATTAACTACTCTTAAACTTCAGTTTTTCTTTATTAACACACATCTCTAAATAGCCGATTGGAAGATATATCTACAAATTTATTTATGTAAATATCTTGTGATGACAATGATTTGCTCTTAGCTTTTATAAAATATGCCATGTGCAAAATTAACTAGTATGGTTATCTTGCACTACCTGGCTTGGAGAGTGCCTTCCAAACTTTCATTTCAGCTGAAGTTAATGAATTATTTTTTTTACTCTACAACCTTATTCTTACAGACAAAATGTCACTGCCCTCTCACTACTATATTATTATTTTCATGGCAAATGTTCTGAAGAGTCACATTCATTATTTCCTCTAGTTCAGGCCTTCACAACTAAGACCCACCATGCTACATACTCTGGGATGAATTATCTCCATTCTCTTCATATTTCATTAGTAAGAAATAAGTAAGAAGGAAATTCTATTCTAATATTTTCTTCTAATTCATTTCTTACCAATGGAATTCTTTTTCAGTTTCTTGCTTTCCTGTCAACTATGATTTTTTAAAAATTAAATGCAATGTCAATCATCATTTTCTGTCTCCTTGTATCCTGTTCTTTTATTGTCCTCTTTCCTCAATGTTTTTCTCAGTTTCTTTCATTCTCAGTAACCTTTTGTGTCTGAGTGGCTTTATCACCTTGCTTGGGGGTGAAATGATTAAAATTTAAAAATAATAAATAATACTGTCTATATTTCTGAGATGAGGTATTATGTACATTATTTACATTATTCGGACTATTGTCCTCATTTTTGTCGCCATGTTTATCACAACGTTTCAGCCGTTGTATGCTCCGTCCTTCTTCAGGTGGTTGGAATGTTGAACTGAACCCTTTATTTCGCTCACTGGGGTAGACTGTTCTAGTTCCACGTGCCATGTCTAATGGATGTCAGTTATCAGTTATCTCCTGTTAATTTCCCTCTGAAAGTTCTCCACTGCCTTAACCGGGTATTGAACTCACACACTTTGGGTCCTGTCACTGGATCTAACCAACGCCTTTATCCACTGTGCCATGTGTCCTTGAGAACATGAATTTCTGGGTATTATAAACCTAATGTCTTCAGCAATCATTTTTACCATTTTACGCTATCCCGTGCAGCTGCGGAAAGAAATATAAGGGAGAGACAGGTGAGGCTTCAAGAACACCAGAAAGCTGTAACACAAGGGGAAGTGGAAAAATCAGGCATGGAGAGAGAAGGGAGATCACCACCCTCTGTGGGATCAGGTTGAGATCATGGACAAGGAACACCATTGGAAAATTTGTAAACTTAAGGAATCAGCACATATGCTAGGCTACAAAAATCTCCTGAGCCGACCAAGCATAGAAATTAATACAATATGGGAACCAGTAATAAGGAGTGCCAGAGAAAAGCGATAATAAGTTGCAATATGAGCTCTGGTAAAAACATGCAATGATAACAGCAAGAAATTGCACTATGAGCACTGGTAAAAATGGACACATGGCACAGTGGATAAAGGCATTGGTTAGATCCAGCGACGGGACCCAAAGAGTGTGAGTTCAATATTTTGATAAGTTGCATTTATAATCTTTAGTTTTGCATAAATGGTGGAAATGAATATCACTGAATCCAGTCTAGCTGATCATGTAAAGGGCAAGAGAAAGATACACTGTCCATTCTGGAATGAAGTAAAAAAATATATATATATATATATATAATAAAACAAGGAGGGTTAGAAGAGCAAGGAAAAGAAAAAATTACCATAACATGGTGGATTAAAAAAATTTAATAACAAATAAGAAATAACAAAAAAAGGGTAACCAATTATCACTCCTCACATTTCAGAATCAATCAAGAACAGAAAAAAAACACAAATATATTCACAACAACTAAAAAAAAAGGGAAGAAAAATCAGTCAGAAGTATAAATCACAGGCAGATTTCATTAAAACCCAGCAGCCATTCCTTCTACTTACTGAGGGAAGGCTGCTCAGACTTAATATAAATGGTCTCAAGAATTCTCAGATGGTAATCCAAATACATCCTTATGATTATTGTGAAAATATCCCTGGTAAGAGATGAGTTACAGGTTTGATTATTTATTAAGTGATCTGCCATCATATATAACAAATATATTCAATTTTTCATACTATCTCGATAGATTCTAGCTGGTATGGGCTGATCAGTCCTTGTCTCCAACATTTGATTGACGTTATAAATCATGATGGAGAGGGGAGTGGAACACCCCCATGAATGGATTACAGCATACGTTGGGAAGTGAAAACTAGCAGTGAACTGGCAGAATATCCAAAACAAAGCTGCACACTTGGAGAGATTTGTCCAGCAAATCTAATACTAACTTTTTTTTTTCCTTTTGAAGTAAATTAATTCTATCGGTTCTTTGTATTACTTGTTATAGAGACAAAGTCGGTCTTTTTTGTGTGTCTGTTGGTTCCAAATCCTTATGAGGACAATTTTCTGGGTGAATCACTATCTTCTGAAAAATTGAATCCCTCTCCCTTTTATACTTGATGTTGCTAATACAGCATTTAGGTGGGTTTTTTTTTATTTATTTACTAATGTTCACCAAATATAAGGCCCAAGAGCCACTCAAAGTAGTGGGTTACTGTGTGGAGTTATATTAGTGTAGAAAAGGACAAGTGTTAGGTGTATGGAGCTGAAGTAGACTTTAGAAGGTATCAGCAATCGAATCCTAAACAGGAAACAAGGGATAAACCTCTGCTCCTGTTCAAAAGACTGGGGGTGGGGGGAGTGTGAACCAAACAAGAGGCAAACCTATTTATTCCAATTGGTAGAGGAGAGAGAAATAAAATAAAATGAAATAGTGAATAAAATTTCAGAGTTCAGGTGCAGACATTAGAAGGAAGTAGAAAGCCAATCCTAAACAGAAAGCAAAGGATAAACCTCTACTCCTGTTCAAAAGACAGGGGCAGAGTGTAAACCAGACGGTAGGTGAACCTATATAGTCCTAGTTACACTGGCTCTGAAGAGGACCACTCATAATAATCAAAATCTTCTTTATAGTAGATCCATTCTTCAGTTTTCGTCAGATATATTCCATGAAAAAAAAAAGAAGGAAACTTCTTCAAAATAAATAAAAACAAAAATTAAAAAATAAATTATAATAACTTCTTGATCCCCACCCCTTAAAGAAAGAGGTTTCCTTCTTATTTTCTCATAGAATACACCTGACAAAGTTTGAAAAATGGTTCAGCTGAAAGGTTGCATGAACAACAGCAAGTATACAAGAAGGGATTCAATTGTCATCACAATATTTAGTATCTTAATGATTCTTGTCGATATTTTGGTGGCTGTTTCCTTCTTGGAGAAAAGAAGGGATTACCTGCCCTTGGGAAAAAGATGGGCAACACATGTCAAATAAATTCTGACTGTAGACTTGGACAACTCTTCTCAAAGTAATAGACATTATATTTAAAGTTCTTATCCAACTAGTTTACCCAAACAGTAATGACCACACATTTTTAAGTCTTTAAGTCTTTGAGGCTTATGGCCATGTCATGTTAAAACCTTTCTGTTTTATCTGTTTGTTACAATAAGCAAAATTTCAGTGTCCACTCAATGATGATGGAACATCACTAGTTTGGTTTTCGAGGCATTGAATGTGACCAGCCATTTTTTACCTCACTGAACTGTTAGAGCTAGGTGTTTAACAGGGACCACCCATTTAAGAAACCACAAAACTCGCCCTTAATTAAGAGTTATGTTGTTAAACACCTCAAATTAATTGGCTGACCTGTCATTGTGGCATCTGATTGTTTTTATACTTTGTCTGCAACAAATTGGTTATAAATGGCTGTCTACTTCCGACTAGATACCCTGACACCTAACTGTCATGTTAAATAATAGGTGGACGTATGAGTACTAACAGAAATAACCCTTTGCTAAAAACACAGTAATTACAGCTACTGATTGGTAATGTCTAAACCACACTGTATTGATCTTATTACAGAAGGCTTTCAACATATGTGGATCACTGACCATGTTTCACTTAATCAGTAAATATTTCATGATCAAAACTTTTATTAAATTAAAATTACTTAACAAAATATATTTCAAAGCAGTTAAATATAAACCTCTAAAATGACATAGATATAAGTCTATAATGACAGTAATTAGAAAATTAAAAATTTAATCAATTGGCAGTAAACTAGTCCATGAATAAAATATAGGGAAATATTTTTGGAAATAATTTGTGTAGATTAACATTCTTAGACTTTTCTTAAATTCCAACACTTGTCAGAATTTAAAAAAATATTGATTTGCTTTCATTTTAGAAAGGGAAGTCTTGTTCATATTATTCATACAGTATAAAATTAATTACTGATTTTATAGTTATCAGAACATAGCTGTTTGTTTATAAATGTTAAGTTGGAAACTATGCATACATCATTGATATCTGTGTATGAAAACAGACTTTTTATTTTACATGACTTCTAAATAAAGAACAAATGGGTATATACAATTTTTGTGTTGTATTTTATTTTTATTTGAAACAAGCAACTGTTGGGCAGAATTATTTTTTTTATTTTTTTAACAAAGTTTTTTCTCATTAAAGAACAAACAGATGTATACATTTTTAAAGTAGAGCCACCTTTTTAATTAAAGAACAAAAATTTACATAAATTAACAAAAGTATAAAAAAATATGTGCTGATATCAATGATGTAAGATTTTCAAGGTATGACATTTGTAAATAAATTGTAAACGGATTGATTTCACACTATCGGTATTTTGAATAGGGCTCTCCTTCCTTCTAAATTGATACAAAACAAAAATCAATATTTTTTTTTATTCTGACAATTGTTGTGGCTCAAGGGAGGTTTAAAGAATGCTAATCTAACAGAAATTATTCTCCAGAAAGGTTGCTCCTGATTTTTTACAAGTGGACCAGTCTATTTAAGCAGTGCCAATCAATTTAAATGTCCTCAAAAGTAAATCAAACATTATCAGATCTCAAATTTAAAAAGCTTAAATTATTTTTTACAAATTTCATTGACTACTGAAACATTTTGTCTAATTCAGTTCATTATTAATGTTGATTTACCCTAAGTTAGACATATTTCTTAGAAGTGGCAGTTGTCCCATCTGTCATCTAATGGGCTTACTGTGCAACTAATAAGTTTTAGATGTACGATAAACAGTTCATTATCATCTGCGGATTTCACGCAACCTATCCACTGTGGATAATGAGAGACTAGTGTATGTGTTTTTCTCATACTTAGTGCTTTATGATGGACATGAAAGGTATGTCATCAGTACTGAATTGACTGTTTGGTAGAAATGGTCAGATATTATTTCAAAATTATTTTTTGATGAAAATCCTTGTAACCTGGGAGAGATGAAGCCTGAGCCCACTATATACTACAGCATCACTAAAACCAAACTGGCAAGTTGAGCAAATGAAAAATAGACTTCTAGAAAAACACTTACCATATTTTCAGGCTTACAAAATGCTGCGGCTTGGGAGACTCATGCACCCTAATATTGGAAATAAATTTCTAAGAAAAAAAAAGTTATTCTCATACAAGACGTTCGCCATGTGTCCCTCACATAATACTGGTGCCACGTATTGTTTACATTAATCACTTGTCTGATTTTGATTGTATGGCAATGACATACTGGTCAAGAGCAGAAAGGTTCCAGAGCATGTTTAAGCTTGTGGCTCAGCTCCAGGAAGGTTTATAGTCTTGGAAATATTTGTAACAGCTACGTATTGAGGTTATATCACATGAAAGGCTGAATTAGATAGCTAACATTATATTGTAAAGACTCAAAATACAAATCTACATCCCTATCAGTCAAACCAATTAGGTGACCATCTAAGCTTACTTGAGCCTAGCTGTTTCCTTACATTCATCTTGGAAGATGCACATGTATTTTTCAGGACATGTTTTTCTAGAAGTTTATTTATGCAGTAAATATAGAAAAGTTTCTTTCCAATTTTAACTTTTACATATCATCTTGTATATGAAAGTGCTCTAGAAGCCATCCCAGTCATTAAGGTAATAGGTTTCTTAGTGATAGTGGAGGTTGAACCTTCCCTAATTTATTGGTATTTTGAATCCTAAGACTTTAGTGTTAATTTTGGTAGGTAATGTGTGCTTCTACTATTAAATTCTTTACAATGAAAGAAGAATAGATGTTACTATTTGAGCAACCAGGATTTGAGAATGAAGGAAACTATGTTGAGTGCCCAATTTAGAATCCAGAGATGTTTCTGTTCATTTTGGTATGCTTTGTTTGCTTCTACTATTAAATCTGTTGTAAAGAAGAAAAGATATTTTTTTAATGATTCCTTTTACAGTAATTGAGAAGGAAGGAGATTATATGGAGAACTAGATTTGGTTTCGTAAGTGTATATTTTAAGTGTGCTTTGTTTGCTTCTACTACGAAGTCTGTTCCACAGAGCAGTGGTTCATTGGAAGAAGCTGCTCAAGTGGAACTTCTCACCAATGGAATATGGAGAGAATGACAGTGGTTCGCTACAATGTGCATAGCATGGCGGGTCTTAACCATGAAGGTTAAAACTGGTGGAACTAAGGAATGTAGTTCGCCTGAGCACTTTCCATGGAAATAGCAATAGAGCAGTGAGAGGATAATGGCATTTCATCTGTGAGAGAGGAGTGGAAACTAATTTATCACCCACAAGGGCACAGAGAAGTTTTTGGACTCTACTGAGACAGGAAAATGAAAGCTGGGCAGCTCCTTGGTAAATACATCTGTTAAAATGAGATGTCAGTGTTATTTTTATTTTTTGTAATTTAGACGACAATTTATCTATCGCGCCTTATGTATATCTGGCAACTGGAAAATGAAGACTGGGCAGCTCCTGCCCCTGTATGGCAGCAGTACTCCGTTTTTGGCCTGACCTGGCTCTTGTAAAGGTTGAGGATAAGAGGAGGTGTCAGGTACTTACCAGAGCAGTACAGACACTATCCATATTTAAGAATATTTCGTCTAGTTCTTATTTAGTACTGATGTATGTTAAACTTTCAACTCAAAAAGATTTGAATCTATATTCAGTTATGTACATTTCTTAGTCACTTCATACCATTTTTTGAGTAGCTCAACTTTCACAAGAATTTTTTTAGTGAAGAGAAAATTAATCCTAAAATGTCAGATACTTTAGATTTATGAATAGAAGTTATCATATTCTAGTGGATGGGCTATAAATTTAGCAGTAAGGGTATCAAATTGTTTGCAATTTTTGTAAACAATTTTCTAGATAAAAAGAAACCACTTCATTTTTGTTTTCTTTTTTTGTTTTTGTTTTTTTCTTAATTTCAATAATATAATAATGTAGTAAAATAATTACGTAATCATTATGCAATACTAATGTAATACAATAATTATGTAATAATAACATAGCAATGATGTAATATAGTGATTATGTAATAATGACATAATATAAAAATATGTAATAATAATGTAATAAAGTGGGTATTATGTAATAATAATATGATAATGTATATAAAAAGATTTTTCTGTCTAAGTTAAATAAGCCAATGTTTGGCTACTCCTGCAGCCTTCATCTGTATTCAGTGTTGAATAGTTATATATAATGAGAGAGGAAACTCTAGTTGCCTTGGTTTTATTTTTATACTCTTAATTTCTTCTATAGTCTGCATTTATATATATATATATATATATAATGATAAAATGAAAAAAGTTTTATGCAAAAAAGGACTTCATCAGCCAAAAATAATGTTCTTATTGATTTTTTTTTAATCATTTCACCCAAGCAAGGCAATAAAGTCACTAAGATGCAAGGAATTAAAATCAGTGGGAGTATCAAAAATATCAATAAAACCTCAGTTACAATTATACATTAAAAGAAATGACAAAGATGCAGGGACAATAAACTTTAACTTCACATTGCATTTTCTTATTCAATTACACACCATTAGTATGATATATAGAGTTTGTGTGTATATATATATATATATATATATATATATATGGATGGTGGAGTAGTGGATAGCAGCTTGGATTGAGGAATCGGTGAGCCGAGTTCTAATCCATTACATTCACTTAAGTGCTAATACCCTTGGGAAAAGGTATTAATCCTCTTCTCCCTCCAGCTATGGGTAAATAGCAGTACAGACTGAGTTCTATAACCTTGGATGGCAACTGGTCTAGAAGGACAACTCTGAATTCAAAACCTGTGGAGGGTCGTTTGGGGACCTTGTGGTATGTAGTGTACCAGGTCTCTGTATTCGGCCCTTCAAAAAGTGTGGTTTGTTCAACACAAAGCCTTCACCACTATAAACAAATCATATGTGCTGGTGTGTGGCTGTCGGTTCCTAGGAACTGATCTGCTTGACCCTCATATGTTGAATATGACTGGAGAGTCCATATATATATATATATATATATATATATATATATATATATATCTCCAAGTATAGGATTGGTGTATACAGAATAAATTCTAATAACCAAAAAATATTATTTTTGAAAGAGTCCTCAATACAGAGTAGAGCAAATATAATTATTTATTTGAAAAATTAACACCATCACTTGATAAGACACCAGAAGTGTTGAAACATAATGGCTATTTTTGTAGTGATTTTATAACATATTTATATTATAATTTTTGAATAAATAATTATATATATATATATATATATATATATATAAAGTAATTGCTAATTCTTTCATAAATAATTGCAGTGTTTGTTTTTTTTGTTTTGTTTTTTTTTGCAGGAAATATATTAATGATATAAACATATTTACCCAGCTAAATGACTTAAATACTATAAACAAAAATGATCCCATAATGTAGATATTATAAAATAAATTGGTTTCAATCCAATTTTGGCTCATTCATGGAGCACTCGGTTGCTTTCAGTAGATTTAAAGATGAGTATGCCAAACATTGATTTATGGCAGATTCTCTTGTCCCATCTAGTGCATATTTTTAAGTAAAACCTGTAGAGAGGGTCTAAATCATGTGGAAGTTTTGTATTTTCATCGCCTTTAGCATTATGATAAAGACTAATTACACTGTAATTTGTGCTTTGAAGTAGTCTAAATCATTAGTTGGGTAGGATTACTACTGGGCAGGAACATGTTGCTTTTTATTAAATAGATAATAATAGGATTAACAACATCAGTTGTTTACATGATGAGGATATGAAATAAATCCAGCTGAAAGTGAAGGCAAAGAGAAAATAACTCACTCAGCACTGTTGCTAAATTAAATACAAGTAGAAAATAATCAAAGAGGTACTTTATCAGTCAGTAGTTTCAAATATATGAATTATGCAGATTTGTTTTAACTCATTGCCTAGAATGAAATTACTCGTGGTTGGCAGTTTTTATTATGAAGGCGACAATGAGTTAACTTTCTGATACATTTTCATCTGCAGGAGCCAACAAGAAGTTTATTTGCAGTGATAATGTTAGTGTGAAGTTGAACTATAAATCAACACATACACATTTTTTACTGCCTAAGATGCCATTTATAAAGTTGTCGTTTGATATCAGCTTTTGTAATCGGCCTCCAGAAAAGTATTGAATTTACCCTATTTAAACTAAGGTATACACGAGAAAAACAATTTTTGAGGGACTTCACTTGGATTGAACCTGTTATGAATCAATTGTGGTATCAGAAAACAAAAACCAAGCTTGGCAAATTCCTTTTGAAAATGACACAGATTAGCAGTGTATTTTGGACTTGTGGACCAAGCAGTGCCTATATGTACCTATTTACCTACATGCTTAGCAGGCTGAAGCCCAGGGCCTCAAAATCTAGGGGGCCTCCAGCCAAGGTGTATAATATTTTTTAACACTGTCATAGTCCTTTCTTACATATGCTGTCATAACGCATTGTAGACTCTAAATAACCTTTCGGTAAATTTAAACACCTGTCAACATCCTCGTCTTTACTCAAATTGTATAATTTAACACTCTTCTATTTTCCTCTACTCATAAGAATGGGAATTTGGAGGAGCCTCACAAGTGGAATAGCCTAAGGTCTCTCTTCATCTCAATCTGGCCCTGGGGCTAAAAGCATTCAAATTAAAACTTGCATTAATATCTATCCAGATGATGGTTTTGTGAAGAGTGCTATGGACCTGAACAAAGGCTATGGGGATCTTTGGGATGATCAGATGTTAATCTCCTTTATGGCATTAACATCAAAGTCCAAAGAAAAGGATAAACTAATAATACATACTGCAGGAGTAACCGGAAATATGCCACCCAACCACCTTAGGGAATCTGCTCTGGATTTGTTTAAGGTTTGTTCCTTAGGCTTCTCCTTTCTCAAAGATAGGTAAAAGTGGCAGTTGTTGGAATCAGTTTTTTCTTTCTTTGAGACTGTCTACCACCTAAGGCAAGAGAGCCTAGTCTGTACTGCTTTTAACCCATAGCTGAAGGAAAATGGATTCATAACTTTTCCATGGGCATTAGTACAAAGTGACGAAAATACACAGTCAGAATTTAAATGCCAGTTTTTCTTTCTATACTGATAACCATTACATTTCCTACTACATACATATATATATATATATATATATATATATATATGCGCCAAAAGATATCATGTACAGTAACCTAGTCTGGGATATCCTCCAACAGGCCGTCTGGCACTACATTTTATGGGCATCAGCAAGAGAGGCCTGAAACTCACAGGCATCAAACCCTGAGAACAGCTAACAGGAAACCACAGTGGCTGGTGCCATGATATTCAATGAGTCAAGAAGAGTGAAAAGAATCAAAACCAACAGCAGGATGTTAGAGGATGCAATTTCAGACCTTCATTTCACATTCCAGCTTTGTCTGCCACACCTGTAGAAGAGACAGCCATGCAAAGTGTATCAGGTGCTGTTTGAAAAAGCTATTCAGCACATGACAATTGCATTGTGCATGGCACTCAGAGTTGTGCTACCAATGAGAAAAAAATATATTTATTAACACACACACACACACACACACATACACACACATATATATATGCCATCTGCTCAAACTTGGGAATCCACAAAATAAGATTTGGAGTAGCAGGCAATAACATTTTTTACTCATTTATATTAAATATTATTTCTCAATATGTATAAATATAAATGCTAGTATGTTTATATATATATAGTTTTATGGTATTCTATATTTATGGGTTAAAGTTCTCAATATCAGGAATGGAGCATATATAAATATAAAAGTGGACAGTGAAGTCAACACCCAAAGGCAACAGGCTGTTTCATTCTTAAACACAATCATCAAACCACTTTTATATTTTTTTATATATATATATATATATATATATATATATATATATATATATATATATATATATATAAACACAAATTTTGAATTCCTGTCTGAATGTGTGTGTGTTTATATATATATGTGTATATATATATATATATATATATATATATATATGCAAGTTTCATTAAAAACGACAGACAAGGTACTACGGTTAAGTTTTTTATTTAATTTTTCTTGTGTACGAACAAGAGCTTTCTTTGCTGGACAAAGGGTGTGTAAGAACCGTCCAAATGTTTTATTTTTCCGAGCGCTTTCGGCTATACCTTTAGCCATTATCAAGGATGAGTTGATTTTTTAGCTTAATTGAATGTGTGCATTATGTGTATGTCTTAGTGTGTAGTACGGGTGTTTTAATTTCCAAATACGATTAGCACGTTGTGGCTTTGTTCGTAGTTAATATTGTTACGGGTAGGCTTTTTCTTTTTATTATTAAAGCCTCCATTATTGTTAACCTTTTTTTACAGGTGGAAGCAATTAATATATTTGTGTTTTCTACTAGTATATTTCTAATGGAGTCTGGTAAATTTTTGTGTGTGTTTAAATGGGTTCTAATGGAGCTGTGATCGGATAGGGGTAACGTAAGACGTCTGGATAAGCATGTGGTTGTGTAACCGATGTAATTATTTATGAGTCCGGTTTCGTTAGGAACGCAGTTCCTTAAGGGGCATTTGAACTCATATATATATATATATACACACACACACATATACGCATTCAAACTGAAGTTCAAAATTTGTGTTTCCTGTCATCAAAATTTACTAGAAATTATAATGAATTAAGATCAGCCTCTATGTAGGAAAATATATGTCGTATTTGAAGATGTTTGAAATTAATTGTCTGGCAAAAGACTTCAAAGCAGACAGAATATCCTTCAATTTGGAGGCATTTGTAAAAGTGAATTTCCCTCATTGTATTTAACATTCAGCAAGCTTTTTAGATTGCTTGTCTATCGCTTCTAATTTTAGATCTTATGGGAGGACCTTTACAATACATAAACATAAATCTTTTTAAAATTTTAATGAGAATATATAAGGACGAATTTTCTTTGCAGTTATTTGTTTTTAGTAATTACATATTTGAAAACTGGATTGTAAGTCAGATAAGATTAATTCTTAGGCCATTGTATTCTGTGAAAGATGCCTTCCAGAAACCAAACAAAGTATTAAATAAAGAGAATATTTCATTAAAAAGAAAGAAACAAGTGCTGAACTGCTATGTAATATAAATCCTCCAATGTGGTCGATATCATCTACTTTGGTCACTTCTGTCATAGATAAGAGATGAGAGAGATATTTACTAAGCTTAGTCGTACATTGATATAAACAGTAAGTAACCTATTTGATAAGTTTGTGTGAATAGATGACAGGACAAGGACTTGGGGGGGTGATAAAGGAATATTGTTAATTAGAGCAATGAAAAATGGAAAGTTGTGGAGAGCCATGTTCGCCTACATCCTGAAAGGACAAAACACATAATAGAATGAGAAACCAATAAATATTGTATACTGAAAATGGCCCAAACATTTTTTAATTTAAAGATTTAAAAATTCAATGCTTCAACATTTTCTTTTCCCTTTATCCTGGATATACTTATTTAAATTTAGTCATTTCCAGCATTAGTAATGTACTAATATAAAAGACATTGGGTAACAATAAGAAAAGCTGAAACATTGTGATGATTTTTTAACACTAAACATTCACTTATTACAAGGCTCATGAGCTCCTCAAAGTAGATTTAGGCTAATGTATGTAAGATGAGGAAGTATGAAGTGCATTTTATGAGGATGTGTAGTATAGATTACTTTGATCCAAAGCTTCAAAAACGTTAAGATTGTATTGATTAGGAAAGCATCCACTCAGGAGTCTTTTCATAGAAGTGGTTGTCCTTGGGAAGAAACTGTATGAATAGAACTTCCTTCTTACTAATGGAATACAATAGGATGGGGCTAAATGAGATTGGAGAAAGGAAGATTGTCTTGCAGCAATCTTTCAAATCTTTAGAAATCTAACATGAAAATTGTGCTTTTCTTTCTTTTTTTAACTGGGCTCAGACACCAATCATTAATACTTATAGGAAATATATAACAATCACCCCACAGACTTTTACTTTTATGTACACACTAAAAAAGAAAATAAAAAAAGCTTAGATTAATCTAACTCACAGATAGACGAGTGACTGACTGTCTACATCAGCATTGAACTGTGAAACCACCTTGCTAACCAGCACACTACATCAGAATAAGTGCTTGTTACTATTGTAATTTTGTGTTTAATTGTTGCACACCACCATCTACTAAATAGAAGCAGCATACTAGAGACCAGGTTGCAACTGTGTCCCCTACCCCCAACACATCAAAGGTGAAAAAAAAAGTTTGTCTTTGTAACAAATTCACCTTCATTTTTTTTTTCTTCTTCCTCTTTTACTTTTTGTAATACTTATCTCTGTTTTCCCTGCCATTAGTAGCAACATTGACAACAGGACACGCTTTTCAGTGATCAAATGGCAGGTGATGTGAAGACATAATACACACTGTGTATCGTTAGGGAAAGACGACCATAACTGAAAACTGGATATTTCTTTGTTAGGTGTTTTGATTTTATTGGTAAGTCATTAAATTTTTTTTTTTCTTTTGAGGGTGTGGCGGACTGAACATTTTCGAAGTTGGTTTTTGACCCATTCCTATCAGCTTTCATATCTGATTTATGTTAAGTCAAACTTGTTGCACCCAGAATATGTGGAGTGATAATAACTAAATAGGCAGTGATAATATACAGCCTGTTTCAGTGGTCAGGTGGTTAGATATGTGTAAAATATATGATAGATATAACTAAATTTTATATATATATATATATATATATATATATATACATACATACACACACACGTTGGGAGTGGACTGACTTAAAATCCAACAAATACGAACAGCTGTAATATATATAAAAAGAAGAGCCAAAACAAAACACTTTCTGGTCATCAGATTTGATTTTGATAAGGTAATTTTAATTTATTGCCCCTCTTATCTTAAAAATTCCCAACATTTTACTTAAACACAGTTTAAACACAACCTGAAGAAGCTGAACCTAATACTGCATTGTTACAAAGCTTTTCCACTTTGTTCCATTATTGTTTCATATTCTATTCGACAAACACACTCACTTGTGTTCCTATTTTTTTGTTTGTTTCAATATTTATTTCTTTATATCTATATGGTGTCTTTATTTACTCATGTTTGTATATGTGTGTGTCTTTATTTACTTATGTATGTATCTGTATCAATTTACTTACATCTACCTACCTGTATCTATTTTATTCATGTATGTGCCTATTTCATTAGCTACCATGTGTGTATCTGTTTATCACATGCTGGTTCACAGTGTACATGTGTGTGTGTGCGTGTGTGTGTACACAAGGTGCTATAAATAAATTGTCATCTAAATTACACAAAAATTAAAATAATACTTTCATCTCATCTTTTATTTATCAAAATTATTATCGCCATTGGCTTCCACCACAGCATCCAGACAACTTCAGAATCTCCTACAACTCTTCTGGGTGATCTTCTCATTTAAGTTTGTGAATGTTGCCATAATCCTTGCCTTCATTTCATCTTCATTTCATCTTTGGTGTTACAAAGCATTTTGTTGTTCTCTCACTCAACTGTGCACCATACATAATAATTAAGGAGATTGCAGTCTGGGGAGTTAGGTGACCAGATGTAAAGGGTGATGTGATCACAGAAATACTGGGTTCTCCTGCTTATGTGATATTGTGCAGAGTCCTGTCACCAGACATAGGGTCTTTCAGCAGCCACCCTCTTGACCCAGGGCAGCACTACCTCCTCAATGTACTTGATGTAGGTCTCCATGCTGAGTCTGAGGCCTGGAGGAAGATGAATGCAGGTATGATGTCGCTGTCACTAGTGATCACTCCAAACACCTTCGTAATCACCATGAGACTCATCCAACTCTTTCTGAATCCTACGCAACATCCTCAGACCGCAGACTGACACCCAAACACTGTGAAATGTTCATATTGGAGCTTCCAGTATGAATGCCATTTCCAAATTTCTGTCAGACAGAATTGTCATAGTGCTTTTTCTCTTGCTGACAATGCCCAAAATTGACCCTACTATACTGTGCACTTGACAAAATCAAAAACAATGTGCACGTGTGAAATTATAATATCAAATATAAAATGGTGACTAATTATCCATCGCACCCTGTATATAGCCTGAAGATTTCATTTAAGCATGAAACAGACTGTCCTCAATGTCCACTTTTGTATTCATATGTAGACACACATTTATCAATTTTTTCATGTGTATGTGTCTATTTCACTAGCATGTGTGTATCAGTTTTTTCCATGTGCATGCATACATGTATGTATATATGTAACCTTATTCATATATATGAATACATACATACATGTAAACATGCACATGGAAAAAACTGATGTCTTTATATATATATATATATATATATATATATATATATATATATAATTTATTTTGTTTAAACATTATTTTTGATGGATACTTGATATATATATATATATATATATATATATATATATATATATATATATATATATACATATGAAGAAATATAGTCTTAAAGTGTGCTATATTTATGGGATAAAGTACTCGATATCAGAGATAGAGCGTGTGTAAATATGTAAATAGGCCTGATGATTGCACTCGCATGAAACAGACTGTTGCCTCTAAGTGTTGACTTCTATGTTTACTTTTATATTTTTTTATATATATATAAAAACTCAAATTAAGGTTTAGATATATTACTCTAAAATTCCTAGCATTTTCTATTAAAAAATAGTTTCCTGCTCTGTTGGAATTTCTAATACAAATTTTGAAGGCTTTACATTTTTTAATTAAAATGTCCTTTAATATTGTTAAGAAATTAATAGTTATAATTTGTACAAATTATAATCTATGAAAATATCTCTCATGGTAACATTTTATTTAAAAATCGGTTTGATATCCTGTTGGCTGACATTCCATTATGATTAGTTTATATAGATTTAAACACACCTACATAAAAACATAAAAGAATTGGTGTTTTGTAATTAACATACCAGTTTCTGCTTATTTTGATCTTAAAAACTAATCAACATAAAGTATTAATTCCAAAACAGTTTAAAAAAATAAAATTGATATTTTAAAGCAGTGGTTCCCAAATAAGACTTAAATGAAAGTTAAAAGGATGCTCTGTGAGAATTGCAAGATGGTTTATAGGGCAAAATAAGACTATTATTAATAGCTATAGCAAATATAAATTAAAATGGCTAGCTACTTGTATCTGAGGATGCCTATCTACTAGAGTGGCTAGCCAATCCCTGTTACAGTTGCCAGCTCAGGCACATTTGTGTTTGTTCAATGCCCAGTGAACCCACCTGTGGTTTATACTGCGACCATGCTGTGTGAGCCTTAGCTACAGTTTCTGTGAGAGCGCGTTATCTAGCGTGCTCAACAGTCTGAACAAGGCCATCACGCTGAAACCCTCAGTCATGATGACTTGTGACTTCATGCTAGCACGACCTCTAACAGCTCCTCAAAGAGTTTTCTTTATTCAATTTCACTCACAAGGCTTGGGTTAACCCATGTTATGGTTTTCTGGCACTTTCCAAAAGTGCCACACACTGAGATCACCTCCTCCAGATCGATAAAATCAAGAAGTCACCTTCCTGACAAATCGACCATGATGGGATTCAAACTGAGTTTGTATGGTCAGAAAGTGAACATTCTAACCACTTAGCCATGTGTCCATAAAGTACAAATATATTTATGTCACAATTATGATAAAACATCACTGAGATTGTGGAATAGGAAAGTAGTTGTGAATGATTAATTATTAACAAATCTATGAAAGCTCATGTTGTCCTCCAGTCTTTTACATTCAAAGTCTGTATGCTGAGTACAATGCAATCTGAGAAATAGTTTTTTTTTAACTCGCTTCTGACATTGCTGTTTTGAATGACTCACCTTATGAAAGTGATACATTTATATAAAGTTATACATTTTCTTCAATCATCCAAAGAAATATCAAAATTTATTGAATTTTATTTAAGTTACATTCATTATATAAAACCGTATCCAAATTAGTAAACAGCCTACTTAATTATAATAATGGTTTCCCCAATGGAAAAACTGGATACAGATTTGATTGCTGTCAAGAGTCACATTTTTCTTTATTAGGACTCCTTGATCTAGTCTGGTTGATATTAACAAGTAACAGATTTAAAAATTACAGTTTACATTTTGGGTTCAAAAATGAAGCTTGCAGATATAAATTCAAAGAAGTCCCAATGATAGAAGTGCATTCGTTAAGTAGGTAACTGTGCGTTTTCTTTATATTGGTCTCTTGTGGTCAAATTGGTAATGTCATACTTCAGCTACAGTAGTGGTTTCTTTGATGGAAAAATGGGGTACATGTTCGATTCCTGTCAGGAGGTACATTTTTCTTTAGTATGGACTTTTTAACCATCCAAATGGTCCCCTGTGGCCAAATGAGTGGTGGCATATATTTCGGCTATTGGAGTGGTTTCTCTGATCCAAAAATACAATACAAAGTTTGATTTATGTCGGGAGGTACATTTTTCTTCAGTAGGAATCTATGCCAGTTGATAATAATTTCACGGTATAAGAAAATAAAAAACAAGGATGTCAACTCAAATATGCGTAGCCACTAAAAATACTATTTATAGTAATATATGAATAGCGAGAAGCTTCTAATTTTTTTTATTAAAGCATTTTCAGGTGTGCCACTAGCATGCAGAGAGTAAAAGTGGGAGAAAAGAGGTAGTATAAGGGGACTGAGGAAAAGTAAAAAGGACAGGGATCAAGGCAACAGAAGATGGCAATTGACATTGCATTTAAATTTTTGAAGATTGTAGTAATAAGAGAAGTAAGTGAGAGGGAGTTCTATTGTCGGGAAGTGTGAGGAAAGAAACTGTTGGATTAGAAGTGGTGGTTACATTTAACTATTTGAACAGTAAAAGGGTGGGACCTAGATGCCAATCTAGTAGCACATTTAATTCATGTAGTCAGGGTACTAGGGGAAAAAAGCTTGTCAGAGCAATAGCCATGAAAATATTTGTAGAAAATACAGAGGGAAGCCATATCATGTCTGTGAGAAAGTGTCTGAAGTTGAGAAGCCAATTCAGTACTGATTACATTACAGATCCTTCTTTAGATCTTGTCAAGAACCTCGAGATAAATGGCCAGGGCACCAGACCAGATATGGCAACAGTATTCAATGCAAGGATGAATGGTAGATTTGTAATTTCTGACGAGAAATACCTTCTGGCATGACACAGTGAACCAACTTTCCTTGCAGTAGATGCAGCTATTGATTTAATGTAGTCACTTCAATTCAGTTGAAAAAGTGAGGCCAAGAAGGTGCAGTGAGATGCTCTCATGGAGATGAACATCAACCATACTGATGGTAGAGGGTGTTGGTGGGCAGGGATGTTTCTCTATGGTTGTTAAACGGTTTCAAAGAATGTCACTGGCTTTCTGGCAATTTCAGTTTTTTGAAGCCAGATAAATCATTTGGTATCTGAATTGAACTTGTTTTCTTTCAAAAAAAATCTCATGAGTTTCCTAAAACAGTATTTTCTCAGAGGAAAAAATCATCACTGGTCGTTGTATAATTTGTCACTGCAAAATTATTTCTTTCTAGAATTTGTTACAAGTTATTTATTTTTTTAAAATATTTTGTAATTTTATTGTTACATCACATAAGATTTATTAAACAAATATGTCAGTGCCTTCATTCATGATAAAGTCTTTTACATTTTCATTTCGGGGGTAACATATTTTCCACAAGCCTGTTGCTACTCTATTGTGATTTCCATGGCAAATGTTCATAAGAGCGCTCCATTCATTAATTCCACTAGTTTGGAACTTTATGGCTAAAACTTGCCATGCTATGTCCATGGAGTTGAAACGCATCCATTCCCTTCATATTCCAATTGTAAGGAGGAAGTTCTATTGAGTTTTTTTCCAAAGAACAGTTAGTTGTGTTACAGAATCCTGTATGACTTCTTCCCCAAACATTACAATTTAAACCTCTCAAAATTAAGGATCAATCGTTACCTATCTTCCATATTCTCACTTCGTCTTTCCTAATCTTACATTCATATGGCACACCTCATTCAGTAAACCTCTATCATGAATGTCTCTTCAGTTTTGTATTGGGTAAACATTTAGTAAAAGAAAAAAATCATAATTACAAAGCAAATTCTGATGGAAGGAAAAAAGAAAACAAAAAAAAATCACAATGTTTCAGTTTTTTGTTTGTTCTTTTTATTTATTTAAAAAAAGGCAAGGATGCTGAGAAAAACCATGGACCGAACATGTGAGCAATGACAAGGTTTTAGAGAAAATGGAGACAAAAAAGATACTTAACATCAGGTTGAGATAGTTGATGTTTCTGGTGTACATAATGAGGAAAGAGGGCTTGGAGAATCTGATACTAACAGGACAGATTGAAGGCAAGAGAGACAGAGGAAAACAATGCATAACATACTTAGTGTGCTTGAGTAAATGGATGGCAAAATAGGGTTTAGGAGAAATAAAAAGACAAAATTTATTAAGCGCTACAAGGGACAGGGAGTTGTGATTCATTTTCTATCCATATACTGGTAGTTTTCTGCCAGTATAGGTTCTGTGAGTATCAAATTTTCCAAGCCCTCTTTCTTCATTATGCATCCTAGAAGTTTCAACTACCTCTTTCTGATGTTAAGTATAAGTGTCCTTTTTGTTTCCATTTTCTCCAAAACTTTGTCGCTGCTCACATGTTCAGTCCATATTCTCAGTATCCTTCTGTAGAACCACATTTCTTTTGCTTCAAGTCTCTTCTCCATCTGTGAAGAGATTGTTCAGCATTCACTGTCATATGGGAGGACTGACACTACATAACTGTCCAAATCTCTTTTCTTTGTTTTATTGATTATTTTTTTACTTCTTAAAACTTTGCTTAGCTTTTAGAAGACTTCTTTCACTATGTCAATGTGTCTTCAGATTTCACTGTTGCACATTCTGTCTTCTGTTAAAACAATTCCCTGATATTTAAATTGCTGTACCTGTTTGCTTTTTGTATCTCTTATTTGAATGTTGAGCTGTTCCTTTTGCTAGCAACCATGCATTCTATTTTCTTGCAACTAATGCTGAGTCCTTTCTTCTCATTTTCCTTCACTACCTTCTGTACAAGATTCTGGATTATTTTAATATCCTTCCCAAATAACATCTGATCAGTTATGATCCATGTTAACGTATATTAACTTTATCTTTTTTATTGCAAGTTACTGATTTCAATGACATTCAGAATTAATTTATTGTCTTTGATTTATGGAAAAACATCATGTCTAATGCTAACCTCCAGGGGAGTGACTCATTGTGCCTTCTTGTGCTAACTTTTTCTGCTGACATGAAATGAAAAGATTATATTGAACTGATTGCTAGGTCTGCTGCGAGGAAAGTTGGATCTCTGTCATACTAGACAATTTTCTCACCTGAATCTAACTTACATATTTATAAGTCTACCATTCATCCATGCTTTGAATATTTCTACAACATACATGGTCTGGTGCTCCTGCTATATATTTAGAGATCTTGATAAAATCCAAAGAAGAATCTACAATTTAAGTGCAGTACTAGATTGGCAACAAGGTCTCATCAATTTACAGTTGAAATGTCTAAATTTAACTGGAAATTCGATGCGAACAATTTCTTTTCTCACACTTCTTGCTTGTGGAACTCTCTTTCAGCTTCTTGCTTTCCAGTTAAATTTGATCTTCAAAAATTTAAATGCCATGTCAATCATTATCATCTTAGTTTCTATTCTCTTATTATTTTTGCTCCCTAACAATGTTTTTCTTTATCTAATATTGCTTACAGCCACACCATATTGAAACATTGCTTAAATTCAGTGATTGTATAGGAACCAATGTCAAGCCTGGTCAGTACCTAGATGGGTGATGGTTTGGGAATAGCAGGTACTGTAAGCTAAGATAGTTTAATGGATAATGGCTCAGAATTGTTAATCAGAGAGCCAAGTTCCAATTCCAGTTGGGTTTGTTGTATTCACTTACGTTCAAATACTCTTGGGAAAGGTATGAACCCATCTTGTTTCCTTCTGGCTATGGGTTAATTAGGAAAACTTCTATCAATGAATCATTATCTAAAAAAATTCTTACAATCTAAAAATACTTCCTGTAGAAAATGAATTAAACAAAAAATATTTTTTTATAATCGTTCACACTTAGTAACCCTCTGCATCTTAGTGGATTTGTTGCCTTGCTTGGGGTGAAATGATTAAAAAAACTGTGTTCTGCTATGTGAAAAAAAATAAAACAAATGCTACTCAGTCTTATTTAGAAACTAGTGTTTGCCTATATGTCATCATCAAGAAATGGTTCACAAGGAAAACATTTGAATAATATTAGCAAATATTAACTTCTTGTGCATGTAGAGCTAATGAAAAACAACTCATAAATATTTATACAACATTCTTTCACATCATCAGAAAACAGGATTTTTTTCTTCCTTTTTTTTCTTTTCTATCGAATGAAATATTGATAATCCTGTAACTGATATTTCAATAACACTTTCAGTACAGTCAGAAATATAAGGGAACACTTGGAATTTCCATAACTGTCAAACTAATTCATGTCATAGCTCACTGATGTTGATGGGTCTCTTGTAATTTCGTGACTTTTTGAAATTATTGTATTTCCTGCCATATAATACACCCCTATATAAGTACAGTACTTATTTGTGTATAATAAGCACTTTTTCCAGATTTTTAAGCTTTAAAGTTAAAGGTGTGTATTATACATGAATACTGAACATTGTTTTTTGTTAACCTGCTACATTGCTGTCCATGTCAAAGATAGACATTATGACACTTTCCTCTATGTTGTCAGCAAAGTAAATGGCTTTATCATCTTCAATGTCATCATCATTTATAGAATCGTCCTTATTTCACAAAAAAGATGTCATCTTCATTGTGGTCTAGTATTGTTTTGAATGACATTGCTACAATGGTTTGAAGGATATGCTCTGCCAAGTTTCCATTTTATATATATATATATATCTATATATCTATATATATCTAATATATATATATATATATATATATATATATATATATATATATATATATATAACGAAGTAATGGAGTTTTTATTTATTAATCCAACAGATTTTTATCCCTTTAAAAATTATTTTTTGTGGATATCCATATTTAAGTGCCCTCTGTCAAGATTCAAACTTGCGTCCTCCTTTGCAGGAAAAACTGTCATTATATCCAACATGCTTTTCATTGAGTCAATCACCTTGTTTAATGGCTGTATTCAGCCTTGCTTGGTTGATGACACCTTTCTTGGTCAAATCAGTTAAAAGCACGGCAGATCTAACAACGGTTTCTACTGCAAAGGAGGATACAGGTTGAAATCCTGCTGGAAGGTGCATCTTTTTCTTTAATAAAATTTCTTGAATATTCAGGCCTGTAGACAAAAATAAATATGCTGTTTAAAATAAACAGAATCTCTGCTCAAATACAGGTACCCACTAAAAATAATGTTTAATGTGATACACATAGGGTGTAATGGGTAAATAATTGTTGCCATTTTATATTTTTAATTTTGCACATGCATGTTGCATGTTTTTGATTTTGTCGTCTGCACAGTATAGTAGGGTCAGTTGGGCACCGTCTGTGAGAAAAAGAGCACCATGACACAATTCACTCTGCCAGAAATTTGGAAATGGCATGCTGTACTACTTGGTATTCATGCTGGAATCTCCAATACAAACATTTCAGAGTGTTTGGGTGTCAATCCGAGGACAGCGCAGATGATTCGGAAAGTGTTGGATGAGTCTAATGGTGATTACAAAAGTGTTTGGAGTGATCACTAGCGATGGCGACATTATGCCTCCATTCATCTTGCCACAGAGGCTCAAACTCAACACATACGTCAAGTGCCTTGTGGAGGTAGTGCTGCCTTGAGGAGGTAGTGCTGAACTGAGTCAAGAGGGTGGATGCTGGAAAACCCTAAGTCTAGCAACAGGACTCTGCACTATGCCACACAAGCAGGAGAACCCAGTCATGGCTGTCAGACAACTTCTGTGACCACTTCACCCCTTACCACCTAACTACTCAGACTGCACCTCCCTTGATTATTATGTGTGGGTCACAGTTGAGCAAGAGACTGACAAAACTTTGTAATGCCAAAGATGAACTGAAGGCAAGGATTATAGCAGAATTCACCAACTTAAACAAGGAGACCATCCAGAAGAGTTTCAGGAGATTCTGAAGTTGTCTGGTGGCCATGTTTGAGGCCAGTGGCGATTTTATTGAATAAATTTACTCTTTAGTATTATAAGATACTTTTGTGTAATTTTGGTAGATATGAGATGTCAGTGTCATTTTCATCTTTGTATAATTTAGGTGACAATTTATCCATCGCAACCTGTATATATAATTTTGTTTCTTCTAATATGAGCTTAACCAGAAACTTGTATTTTTCAATGAATGCGTCTAGTCATTTGCTCTAAATTTTGTGTTTCAAAACTATTTTTACAGATTAAATTGATGTGAACTAGATAAAAAATTAAACAAATATTAAATTTAGCGCCTGCTTTTTGCGATGTGCTGTGTTCCTTCAGGACTAGGGCAGTCATGACTCTCCACAACTTCCTGTTCTTTGTAGCTCTCACTAAGGTTTTTTTTTTTTTTTTTTTTTTTCACCATTCCATCCACTCACTGTTTTGTTATCCGTTTACAAAGCTTCTTTGGTAGGTTACTTGCTCTTTCCCCTATGTCCTTGCTTTCAGTCTGTTCTATAGGTATCAAATTCTCCAATCCTTCTTTCCTCATTATGTATTCTAGAAATTTCTCCTGATTCCTGATTCTAAGTATAAGTATACCTTCTGTTTTCATCTTCCTTAAAGCTTCCTTGTTATTCACATGTTCTGTCCATAGTATTCTCAGCCTATTTCTGTAGAGCACTTCTAATGTCTTGTCTCTAGAAATTATAAAAATCAGTAGGTATTATACATTTTTTTTTTTCTATAGAATTTCATCACCCAGAGGAGTGCCTTGGGGGGTGCATTTTATACACAATTTATTATGATATTTAGGGAAAAATTAAAGCTATAATTATAACACTTGTAATTTAATTATTTATAATCACATATATTTAATTCTGGAGTCATCAGGAAAGTGGTATGTCAAATAAGAGTACTCTGTTGGTAGTCTAGTCCTCCAAGGCCAGAAGTTTTTTTTGGGGGGGGGAGTGCATTGTGGTGGTAGGAAATTTGTATTTTATTTCTCCTTAAAACCTTGCCAAAGAGATACTAATGTCAATAGTGAGGTGAGATATCAACTACAATCCATGTTGATCCAAGATAAAACTAAGTAATTTAGGTAAATCAACCATAAAATGATTTTGTTCTCCCAGCATAGATATTTAGTAAGCATAGTTTATTTTGGTACAAGGCCAAATCATTGAAAATGACTGTGTTGTGTTCATTTTCTCGGTCTGTGTGCTTAGAAAATCAGCATTCAGAACTCTAGCATCTACTTGAACTTGACACATAAGAGCAGTGGTTCTCAACCTTTTTACGCAATGGCACACCCAGGAGAAAATGAATATATCATGGCACACTTAGCAGAATTTTTAAAGGCTATACATTTAAATGTTATGAAATAAAACCATACATTTCTAAAAATATATATATATATATATATATATATATATATATATATATATATATATATACACACACACACACAAATATGAACTTGCTTTATTTCAATATTTCTATTTGCGCAGCTTATTTTGGGGGAAACCTATGCCGAATGATTTTTGGCGATTTCTTGAATGTTTGGTCAAATGTGCAATAAGCAGACCCTCATTTCTTCTTCAGTTGAGCGTAATCTTTCTCACTTCTTATTTTTTATGTTATTTAGGGTTGAGAAGCCTAATTCTCATAAATAAGTAGAAAATTGCAACAAAACTGAAAAAAGCCTTTTTAGCTAATGTAAGATATTGTTTTTGTATTGAAATCCAAAATGTATCAATGGGTACTGTCGAATGTTTTATTTTGAGCTTTCAATCACTAGAAATTCTCCTTCTTTATATAACAGAAGTCCAATATCAGAAGGAACATTTATGAAGGGATTTTGAATCCAGTCATGTGCTCAATGATGGAAAATAATACCTATATATGTATGCTGTGACAATATTTCATGGCACACTTAAGTGGATCGCACAGCACTTGAAAATCACTGCACTAGAGAGAAACACATGACTACCTCACCTGCACAACAAGTTCTATAGTTCCACTGGAGTGTTGCCAAAGATTTTTAAATGTTTGCAATTTAAGTCAAATTTTCCTGGCAAATTTTGATGACAGTCAGATATTCTGATTATGTAGTTCAGCAAGCCTGTTGGTGCCAACAGCAATTCCTGTTTTTAATTGCTTGCCTGTTTCATCTTTGGTGCAGTTACCATGTTTTGTTTACTTCCTGTTTTCATATTCAAAATTGTTAACAATTAGTTTGTTTTAAAAGTAAACATTACAGCCACGGTAACAAGAACCTGGTGAAACAAAATGCTGAACAAGTTTTAGATGAAGTGAAACCAATCTAGACAACAGGATACACAGAGAGATTGTTGATACAGAAGATTATCATGTCTTAAGATTCGACAGTGTCGTACTGGAGTTATCTGTGAATATGTATTGTGTACAGTGAATGAGTTGATTTTGTTGCTGTTTGATTATTATTATCATCATCATCAGCATGAACATTTTATTACAAACGAATTTTGACAAGCCTCTTATGGTGCACATTCTGAAAAAATACTCAGAATCTACCAACCTTAAAACACATTAGGATAGTTATGCATGCAAATTACTAACTTCCTGACTCAGGAGAATGAGCAGAATGAGAAGTAAGTTCCAGAAGATTTATACTAAGCTATTTGATTAGTGGCCCTTGGTAAATAATGAACTAACAGAAATTTCCAAAATGAACAAGATCACAATCATATTAAGCACATTTCAGTTGCATGCCTTCACACTGGCAGCATTTCATTTGTTTTGACATGTTCATTACCAGTATAGCCATTTTTTTCATTGCAAGACAAACAACATTTGTACAAAGACTTAAAAATTTTTTGTAGATTTATATATTTTTATACTTGAAAAAGATTTTTTAAATATAACTTGAAGACCCATTCTTTTGAAATATTGTTTAACATTGTCAAACTGTTTTTCTTTTTCTTTTCTTAAATCACACTCTTCTCTTAACTGTTATTATCTGTATTATTATTATTAATAATAATAATAATAATGTTATAATTCTGCTTGCTCCTCTGTAAGTTAGTAAGTTAGCACATGTATTACATCCTGCCATTACCTTAGATAAATAACAGACCTTTCCATTTTGATTGTGAGGAAGTACAGAAAAAAAGATATATTAGGGACACTGTTTGGTTTTATTAAGAAAAAGAGAACATAGATAATAGAAAAGAAAGTGATAGATACAGAAGGTGATAATGCTCTCATGCATTTAATGTCTGCTTAATGAAATGAAAATCATTGTCAGTTTTTTATCCTTTTTATTTGTACCCTTTTACTTCTTCATTGAATAAATTTACTTTTTAGTATTTTAAGATATTTTTGTGTAATTTTGGTAAATATGAAAGAAGATGTCAGTGTTATTTTCATTGTTGTATAATTTAGATGACAATTTATCTATTTCAGCCTGTAATTATACATTATTAGGTATAATTAAATATTATGACATAATTATATGATATTATTATCGGATATAATTATATAATATTTTTATCAGATATAATTATCTGATTTTGTTATCGGATATAATTATCTGATCTTCTTATATAATTATCTGATAATAATATCAAATATAATTATTTGATGATAATATCAGGTAATGCTTATTTTTCAAATAATTTTACCCATAGTATGTTTATTTTGTTATTTAGTTATTAAACGTGTATAAAAAATTTTTGTCAGAACTTTTATTTGAACTGGTACATTTATTTAAGAAGTTGAAAAATTCTCACCAGTATGGCTATTCCAGATGGCCCTTGTATTTGGTACTAAAAAGTATACTAATAAATTCTCTGTAGACAGCAGTGTTAGACATTTACGTGAATCGACCAAGATTTCATACATACAGCTATTAAATATCTTGCATAGATATTCTAATTGAACAATTGAAATAGTTTAAGTTAGGCACATGAACAATCTGAGGTGCTAAAAAGTTATTAGTCCAGCCCACTTCCCAAAATCTGTTGTGGTGGTTGTAGATAGAGCCTCTTGTTAGGGCAAAGTACTTTTCAACTTGAATGCACAACATTTCCCTCACATCCAGTCAGATTTAATGTACGAGAGAATCAGTGCATTAACCACAAATGTTGATATGGGAAATATATAAAGCCTGAGCTTCTATTTCTGGATCTTTCTTGACTTAAGTGAGTTTTTTTTTTTTTACAGGAGAGACACGTAACCTGTCTGTAATCTGATCATATAGGCAAGAGATTATGTTCTTATTTTAGCTTTTCTGGTCGGAACTTTAGCTGGAAACTTTTTTTTTATGTGCAAGGACTAGGAAAATAGCTTGGATTTTCCCTCTAATGAAATAAGATTAATTCACCTGTTAAAATTTCATAAGCTGGTGTATCAGCTATATTTAGATTTCACACACATACACAGTGTGGAAAAAAAAAATAAGTGAATAAATGATCAAGGGAATAGATAGATGCTGTAAGATTGTAAAAAGGCTTATGTTGTTTTACTTCCTTAATATTTTTTTAATCACATTTTTAAAACTCTCCTTATACAAAAGCAAACTACACCTGTCTCCTTCAAACTAACCAAGTCGTTCTGGGTACGATGTTAAACTGCATCCAACAGCAGGCCTCTGATCAGGAGGTTTTGAGGAAGCGTGGAACCACCTCTTAATTGCTGGTGTTCCCAGGTCCACCCTGACCCTGGGTGGTAGCACCTGTTGGGGTCCCAGCTATGGGAAAATAGTGAATTTCCAGGTCTTTTCCAGCACATTGAAACAATGATGTTGCCAACTACACATTTTTGAAACAATGATGTTGCCAGCTATACATTTTTGAAACAATGATGTTGCCAGCTATACATTTTTGAAACGATGATGTTGCCAGCTATACGTTTTTGAAACAATGATGTTGCCAGTTTTTGAAACAATGATGTTGCCAGCTATACGTTTTTGAAACAATGATGTTGCCAGCTATACGTTTTTGAAACAATGATGTTGCCAGCTATACGTTTTTGATATATTTAGTAAATACTGGATCTGGCATTAAATAACCCATAGTGGTTGATATGCCATAAAACCCTAAACAACCAACCAAACAACTAACCAAGTCATTGAATGAAGATGGAAGTTCCAAGCGAGGAATGGCAAATATCTAGCTTTAAACAATGATAATTGACTTGCATTGTATAAGCACAAATTTTAGGTCAGTGTCTTTTTAAATGACTGATCAAAATTGTGTTCTAAAACAATGTTTTGGCTATATTTAATGATGGAAAACTTAGTTGATTGTAGATTCACTAAAGGTTACCTGTAATTTTTGTAGATTTAAATATATAAAAAGTGTTACCTGTTTTTCCAACATTTTACAATATTTGTCTGTAACTAAAAATACGATTCTCGGTAAGACTTGTAACTTCACTCTTCTGTAAAAGAAAATGCTAAACTAGCTAGCCAGTCAGTAGTCCCTCCACTCTATGGTATATGATTCAACCTTGAAATATCTGCCATATATATATATATATATATATATATATATATATATATATATATATATATTATTTGGTAATTAGTAGGGATAATTCCAAAGAGGATATAACTCCAAAGAGAGCTCAATGTAAGAACAGAACAAATATAATAATGAAAGCAGAGTCCTTAGAAATCCATTGGTGATAATTTATTTTACGGGATCAGATGCCCATCTCTTCAGACCAAAAAATATGTGCAAAAAGAGTACATTGGTTACGTAACTCATATCCAAGGAATTTCACTAAAAGTACAGATGTGTTAAACCAATTCTACTGAAGTGGGAAGTACGTGGCTCACAGAAGTGGAATTTCAAATTTCAGACAAAGAATTTTAAACAGGTATAGAATTGTACCATTAAATGAATTGGAAGTTTTATAATCCATTGAAATATGAATTTCTTTTTACACTATTTACATTGTTCAGACTGTTGTCCTCATTTTTATTATCATATTCATGACATTTCGGCCATTGTACACTCCAGCCTTCTTCAGGTGACATATGTTGGGATTTCAAATCGATCTCTTTATTTAGTCCACTGAAATAGATTGTTCTTGTTCCACATGCCATGCCTTTTCTGAATATCTCAGTTTCAGTTATTTACCTTTAGTAACTTTTATCCACTGGGCTATGTGTCCTTGTGTTATATAGGAATAAAGTGTGGCTGCCGACACTTGAGTTTGAACATAGATCGCCAGTGAGCAAACACAGGTGATCCCATTATTGAATTAAGTGGATCATGTGACCATAGAGGAAACGCATATATAGGAAGTTGCATGATGTCTCGATTGATCGTCATTTCTATTCTATCCTCTATTACTATACAGACCGCTATTCTCTACTCCATTCACTATACTATTTCTCTATTCGGATTATTATATGGATAACTGTTTGAGCGAGTATTATCGGGCAAGTACTATTAGTGCAAGATTATATAAAGGCATCTGACACCAGGATTGTTCAATGGCATTACTATAGTTTGTATCTGCGATTACAAAGTCTCTACTACAATGAGCATTACAAAAGTGACAATGAGTATTTGTTGACATTACAAAAGTGGCAAAAAGTGTTCATTGACATCACACGACCTTGACACATGGCCTAGTGGATAAAGCCTTGGTGAGTGGAGTCAAGCATAACAACAACAGTATTAATCAGCAGGCCTCAATGTTCTCCACTGAGAATTGTCCCACAGAACAACAGTATTGGTTCATGAATTTGGTGACATATTTGGTCTCTGTGGAAATGGAACAATTAATAACAGAGCAGTACTAAATAAGAACTAGGTGAGATATCCCTAGACATGGTCAGTGGAATAAGAAACATCTAACCCATAGATTAAATAAAGTGTTCAATTGGAAAATTCCCTGAAGTTTACTTGGATTGACAAGCATGTGACAAAAGCAGAAATGTTGTGATAACTACAACAAAGATGAGGACAATAGTCTGTGTGTAAATAATCTAAATATCGATGTTTGATATATGATTTTCAACAAAAAAAAGTCTTTTTTTTTTTTTTTAAATCTTTTAATTATTATACTTGAACTACCTTTCAAGGATCAAAAAAAAAAAAAGAATTCTGTACCACAGCTTATATATAGATTTATTTAATATTGCTTCACTAAATAAATGACTTTTAAAATTGAATTTTTTCTTCAGATTTAGGTTAATTTTGTTGGGTTTTTTTTTATTCTTTGATTGTTCATAGGAAATGATACTTAATTTTTCTAATAAAATATTATCAGTGGTAGCATATTATTAATAGTAGTAAGGATTATTTTTTTATACCTGATTTTTTTTTTCTATCAGTATCATCCCATACAAGGCAGTAAAGCCACTAAGACTTAAGGGATTACAGAGTTTTGAAGAATTAGGAACAGAAACATTAATGATGAGCAGGAAGAGAAAAGAGTAATCAGGAGGGCAGTAGATAGTGATTGACATTGCATTTAAATTTTTGCAGATTAAAATTGGCTGGAATGCATGGAGCTGGAAGAGAGTTCTACAAGCGAGAAATGAGATGAGAAAAGAAACTATTAACATTGGACTTACTGCTACATCTAGCCAGCTCATTACCGTGATTCTGAAATTGTCATCTTTGATAATGGCTTATGTAAACCGAAAACTTAGAATGGATTTAAACATGTATCAATATGGTGTTTTCCTTTTGTCTTTCAATGATAATGTGATTAAGCTTATCAGACAATACGAAAGAAACTTACTTAAAATAGACAAAACTTGTCTATATTATTTAATGAAACATGCATTAATGAAAAATTGCTGCCTAAATATACACAATATAAATATATATATAAATATATAAAAGTGAACATAGAAGTCAACACTTAGAGGCGACTGTTTCATGCTAGATGCAATCGTCAGGCCACGACGATTGCATCTAGCATGAAACAGACTGTCGCCTCTAAGTGCTGGCTTCTATGTTCACTTTTATATTTATATTTAAACACGCGCTATCTCTGATATTGAGCACTTTATCCCATAAATATAGCACACTTTAAGACTATATTTCTTCATAAATATATATATATATATATATATATATACATGCACAATAATCACATTTCTACTTAATTCAGTGGTGAGTCATAATCACAGATCAAAAATTATACAAGTTAAATTTTCAGTTCAAAATTCATTTAATAACTAAGTGTCAGGCTATGAATTTATTGATCCATCTTCATATTCATATATTCTTTTTTTTAATAATATTTTATATATTGTTTTGTTTTCTTAAAGCTATCTTGCTGCCTTGATGCTACACCTCCCCATTTTCTTGATCTCAAATCCCTACCCCTCAACCCATATTTTGTTGCTGGTGCTGTTTAGTTTGTCACCTGTCTACAAAATAACTTGGCATTGCCCCACCTAACCTTTGTTGTTCTTTTTTATTCTTTGACTCCATAAATAATGTCAATTATGATATGTCTGGCTTGCAACAACATAACAGATTAGGCTAGCCATGTAGAGTCTGAACTTTGATTTAACAGACAGATTCAGGCTGGAAATTAAATACCTTTACTTTACTTTCCTGAATGAAAGTTAAATATTCCACTAGAAGCAATAAAATAGCAAAAACTACATTGTGTGTGTGTGTGTATATGTATATATATATATATATATATATATATATATATATATATATATATATATATATATATATATATATACACACACACACAATATCTGGGCCCATGGAAATACCATAGAAGTTAACAACTTGTATATTAACATTATTTTATATTTCTGCAATTAATGGCAGAATTGGGCTATTTTATACATATCAAATATAAATTCACATATATAAAGTTAAAATTGGAGGCACGGTGGAATAATAGATAGTGACTTGGATTGAGGAATCGGAGAGCCAAGTTCGAACTCCACTCGGATCCATTACATTCACTTACATGCTAATACACTTGGGAAAGGTATGAATCCTCTTCTTCTCCCCCCCCCCCCAGCTATGGATAAATATCAGGACAGACTAGGTTTTATAACCTTGGGTGGCAACTGGTCTAGGAGAAGGAAAACTCTGAATTCAAAAAATGGCTGGCCTGGAGAGGGTTTGGCTCTGTCAGGCCATCTTGCCCAAGAAACACCACTTCTACTATGGCTGCAGTACACATGGTGACCCTGCAGGTCATGGGATAAAAAAAAATAATAAAAATAAGGTTAAAATAAATAATAAAAAAAGTAAGTTAGCATAGAAAGAAAAAAAGAGGGAATATATATTAATAATGAAAGAGAAATACTGCAGATATATTGAGAATGAAAGACAGCAGTGAGAAGGAAATAGAGTAGTTGAGAGACTTGATGAAAGGGAGCTGTGAGAAACTGAGAAGGAAAAGGAGCTGTGAGAAACTGAGAAGGAAAGGGAGCTGTGAGAAACTGAGAAGGAATTCGGTCTCCACGCGGCCCCAAGGCTAAGATCAAAGTGTAGTATCTGTTCGCAGATTACTCTCTGAATGATCGCCTATGGGGCCGGGATTCCTTCTCCGATACAGGCCGGCGGCAGGGATTCGTCCCTGCGCTGGTAGTATCGTGGCTAAGTCTGACTAGCTATGACCAGCTTGGACAAGCTATGACCAGCTAAGACCAGCCAAGACCAGCTATGACTAGCTAAAGCCAAAGCACTGCGACCCGGGTGAAAACTCGGGTCCATTCCCCCTCCCTCCCCACGTTAAACTCCGACCTTGTGTCACAACCTGGCCATGTGGGAGGTCAAGTAAATCCCAAGGCTAAGATCAAAGTGTAGTATCTGTTCGCGGATTGCTCACTGAATGATCGCCTATGGGGCCGGGATTCCTTCTCCGATACAGGCCGGCGGCAGGGATTCGTCCCTGCGCTGGTGGTATCGTGGCTACGTCTGACTAGCTATGACCAGCTCTGACCAGCTTGGACAAGCTATGACCAGCTAAGACCAGCCAAGACCAGCTATGACTAGCTAAAGCCAAAGCACTGCGACCCGGGTGAGAACTCGGGTCCATTCCCCCTCCCTTCCCACGTTGAACTCGACCTTGTGTCACAGCCTGACCGTGTGGGAGGTCAAGTAAATCCCGTGTAGTATCTGTTCGCAGATTACTCACTGAATGATCGCCTATGGGGCCGGGATTCCTTCTCCGATACAGGCCGGCGGCAGGGATTCGTCCCTGCGCTGGTAGTATCGTGGCTACGTCTGACTAGCTCTGGCCAGCTTAGACAAGCTAAGACCAGCTATGACTAGCTAAAGCCAAAGCACTGCGACCCGGGTGAAAACTCGGGTCCATTCCCCCCCCCCCCATCTTCCCACGTTAAACTCCGACCTTGTGTCACAACCTGGCCCTGTGGGAGGTCAAGTAAATCCCGAGAAGGAAAGAGAGCCATGAGAGATTGGGAAGGAAAGAGAAAGAGTGGATAGAGATTGGCAAATGCTCACTGAGACTGTCAATAGGTATTTCTGTGATGTCAGCTGAACAGTGATTATCAAGTCTATTTAAAGTAAATACACAATAACATTTTTTTATCTACACTGAATTGGAAGCATTAAGAAATTGGCATCCATTACTGCCCAGTTGAACTTGTCTCAAATTAAAATCTCATGCAATAAAAAAATATATAGTTATTGCATTTTATTTTACTTTAGTGAATTTTATATCCCCAATAATAATAAAATTATAATTTAAAAAAAAAAACTTGATAAAGCTTTAAACTTTAAAGTAACTGTTGTTTTGTTAAAATGTCCATTTCACCCTATATTCAAGGATTAGAATTGTAGCCTAATAGACGACCTGTAATTTGCCTGTCTCCAGATAAATTTTAGTGTTGAAGCAGGTTCTTGATAAGAAAGTTGAACACGAGTAGAATAATATATTGGATTTTTCTTGACTATATGAAATATTGATATTTTTTTCTTTTAGTAAAAATAATGAAATTCAGACAACTTAAGACTATTACGTCTACTATTACTAATAACTAAAATGTTAGAACAGTAACTAAAAATGAAAAGAACAGTGAAAAAAATTGTTCTTTATTAAATAAAATACCAAAAATTATATTAAAATGCATTAATTTGTTGATTTTTAAAATCCGGGCATTTTTTGTTTAAAGTTTTCCTCAAGCAAATTATTATTACTTTTTCAGTATCTGTCTATATTTCTGAGATGTGGTATTATGAACATTATTTACATTATTCGGACTATTTTCTTCATCTTTGTCGCCATATTTATTACAGCATTTCGGCCGTTGTACAATCCAGCCTTCTTCAGGTGGTTGGAATGTCGAACCCCCTCTCCAAGTTCTTCACCGCCTTAACTGGGTATTGAACTGACACTCTTTGGGTCCTGTCATTGGATCTAACTAACACCTTTATCCACTGTACACATGGCACAGTGGATAAAGGTGTTAGTTAGATCCAGTGACAGGACCCAAAGAGTGTGAGTTCAATACCCGGTTAAGGCGGTGAAGAACTTTCAAAGGGAAATTAACAGGCGATAACTGACACCCATTAGACATGGCACGTGGAACTAGAACAGTCTACCACAGTAAGTGAAATAAAGGGTTCAGTCCAACCACCTGAAGAAGGCCGGAGTGTACAATGGCCAAAACGTTGTAATAAATATGGTGGCAAAGATGAGAACAATAGTCTGAATAATGTAAATAGTGTATTACTTTTTCTTTGTTTTTTTATTTTTTTATTTTTTTTTACAGGTAAACAATTTTTCACACTATCTCTTTTCTCATATAGCTTGTACACATAAAAATTTTATATCTAAATTTTTTCTGATTTTTCTATTAATAGCATAAAGATTTTGATGATAAAATTTAATTTTGTGCAATTTATTTTTCTTTAATTTTCTGCCAAAATCTTTAAGAACTAGCAACATTGTATGAGGTATTTTATATATACATACATACATACATACATACATACATACATATATATATATATATATATATATACATACATATATATATATATATACATACATACATACACATATATATATATATATATATATATATATATATATATATATATATATATATATAGCATCTGGAGATGCTTTTAAAAAATATATGAAATGATGTGCATCAGTTATATACAAATATTATGTAAATTTATCGATGGAACCTGAGCATCTGTGGATTTTGTTGTCCTCGGGAAATTTAGGAAACAAAGGCCAATCATTCAGTTCATTTAACACATAATGTGACTCTGTTTTACGCATGGCTCACAGGGCTGACTCACATGTCATTCCCACTACCCAAAACCTGTTCACACAACTTAATATAACTTTTGTTTCTGTTTCAAAATCCACTATAGGAAGTTGTAGAGAGTCATGATTGCCCACCTTATGAAGTGGCACAAAAAGAAGATATTAACCAATCATTAAAGGCAATTTCATGACATTTGTAGTTTTCTATACTCTCTTTTTTTATATGAATCAAAGATTCAAAAATGTATATATTTGTTTTGCAGGACAAGGAAAAATTGGAAAGCATGTTGGAAGTCTTGAAGAATGCAGTCACACAGCAACCCCCAGCCACAATTTTTGAGTTAGAGCAGAGTTGGAGAAATATTGTGGCTAATTCTTCTGTACGTATTTTTTTCCTACTTATGGCCATCCTGGGTATGACGATAAACTGCATCCGCGTCCTGGGTAAGATGATAAACTACGTCCAACAGCAAGGCCTCTAATCAGGAGGTTTTGAGGAGTGTGGAACCACCTCTTAATTGCTGATGTTCTCAGGTTCACTCTGACCCGGGGTGGTAGCACTAGTTAGGGTCCCAGCTATGGGCAAATAGTTAACACTCAGACTATATCCACGTCCTAGGTAAGACGATAAACTACGTCCAACAGCAAGGCCTCTGATAATACGTTTTTGAAAAAATAATGTTGCCATTTGTACGTTTTTTGAAAGAATAGTGCTGCCTGCTATACGTTTTTGAAAAAATAATATTACCAGCTATACGTTTTTGAAAAAATAATATTACCAGCTATACGTTTTTGAGGAAAAAAATATTAACAGAAATAGTTTGACAAAACAAAGATATTACCAGGAAAAAAAAAAGTTGTTGGCATTAAATGACCCATTGAGGTTAATATGCCATAAAACAAAACAAACCAAACCAAACCTACTTATGGGAAATATCTTGTAGCATCTCAAGCTAAGTACTTTAACCAATGTGTAATAAGTAATACACTTATAGCTTAATATATATTCATCTGTAAAAACAAATAAGCTAGGAAATTGTAGGTATGTAAAGATAGTGGAATTGATTATTCTCTCAGTAGAAGGTGAGGCTTCTTTGATGACAGTTACTGTAAGAGTCACTATATTTAGTGACCCCGACAGAAATCTTAATGTACAAAGTCTCTAATAGTGTCTTAAGATATATTGTTAATATCATTAGTAAATATGTGCTGCTTTATCCTAAATTTGGTCTCCCAAAAAGTTTCTTTAATTGTCAAGGCATCAGGGGCCAAAATCCTGATGACATTTCTGAAAGATAGGCTTCCAAAGTGTGTGGAGAATTCAAGTCTATTCAGTAACTACGTTTTTATTTTGGATTTCAAAAGGTGATTTCACCTGCAGTGTTGTGATAAAAAACAAATCATCAAATAATAGTAGGCAATATGTTGACCTTGCAATAAAGATTAACATTAATCAAATGGAATAAAACTAGTGAGAAAGAAATCGCTACTGCATAGATTTTATTATATGTTGCATTTTCTGGACATTATACAATAATGGTTATTTTACTTTTATACACTGATATACTAAAAGTCTTCAGATTGGTGCTTGATATCAGATAAGACTACCTACAATCAGTTAAAGACTTGCTGTGGCTTCAATTCCACAAGTGGTTGAAAGACTTTGGAGAGATGTTGAACTATAATAGCTGATCCCTGAAATTTGCAGTATCTTACATGCAAGTTGACCTCTCCATCACATCCCATAGATGTTTGATTGGACTCACATTTTTATCTATATTTTTGGGATGATGAGCTATTGTTTACATTATTTACACACATGCTATTATCCTCATGTTTGTTGTCACAATGTTTCTACCATGACTAGAACATTCCCTGGTTTTTATGGATTTGAACAATTCTTATGTTCCTGTCTGAATTTCTGGGATGAGGAGTTATCATTATTTACATTATTTACACTCAGACTATTATCCTCATCTTTGTTGTTATCACAATGTTTTGCCCATGGCTAGAACATTCCCTGGTTTTTATGGTTTTGAACAATTCTTATGTTCCTGTCTGAATTTCTGGGATGAGGAGTTATCATTATTTACATTATTTACACTCAGACTATTATCCTCATCTTCGTTGTTATCACAATGTTTTGCCCATGGCTAGAACATTCCCTGGTTTTTATGGTTTTGAACAATTCTTATGTTCCTGTCTGAATTTCTGGGATGAGGAGTTATCATTATTTACATTATTTACACTCAGACTATTATCCTCATCTTTGTTGTTATCACAATGTTTCTACCATGACTAGAACATTCCCTGGTTTTTATGGTTTTGAACAATTCTTATGTTCCTGTCTGAATTTCTGGGATGAGGAGTTATCATTATTTACATTATTTACACTCAGACTATTATCCTCATCTTTGTTGTTATCACAATGTTTTGCCCATGGCTAGAACATTCCCTGGTTTTTATGGATTTGAACAATTCTTATGTTCCTGTCTGAATTTCTGGGATGAGGAGTTATCATTATTTACATTATTTACACTCAGACTATTATCCTCATCTTTGTTGTTGTCACAATGTTTCTACCATGACTAGAACATTCCCTGGTTTTTATGGTTTTGAACAATTCTTATGTTCCTGTCTGAATTTCTGGGATGAGGAGTTATCATTATTTACATTATTTACACTCAGACTATTATCCTCATCTTTGTTGTTATCACAATGTTTTGCCCATGGCTAGAACATTCCCTGGTTTTTATGGTTTTGAACAATTCTTATGTTCCTGTCTGAATTTCTGGGATGAGGAGTTATCATTATTTACATTATTTACACTCAGACTATTATCCTCATCTTTGTTGTTATCACAATGTTTTGCCCATGGCTAGAACATTCCCTGGTTTTTATGGTTTTGAACAATTCTTATGTTCCTGTCTGAATTTCTGGGATGAGGAGTTATCATTATTTACATTATTTACACTCAGACTATTATCCTCATCTTTGTTGTTATCACAATGTTTCTACCATGACTAGAACATTCCCTGGTTTTTATGGTTTTGAACAATTCTTATGTTCCTGTCTGAATTTCTGGGATGAGGAGTTATCATTATTTACATTATTTACACTCAGACTATTATCCTCATCTTTGTTGTTATCACAATGTTTTGCCCATGGCTAGAACATTCCCTGGTTTTTATGGATTTGAACAATTCTTATGTTCCTGTCTGAATTTCTGGGATGAGGAGTTATCATTATTTACATTATTTACACTCAGACTATTATCCTCATCTTTGTTGTTGTCACAATGTTTCTACCATGACTAGAACATTCCCTGGTTTTTATGGTTTTGAACAATTCTTATGTTCCTGTCTGAATTTCTGGGATGAGGAGTTATCATTATTTACATTATTTACACTCAGACTATTATCCTCATCTTTGTTGTTATCACAATGTTTTGCCCATGGCTAGAACATTCACTGGTTTTTATGGTTTTGAACAATTCTTATGTTCCTGTCTGAATTTCTGGGATGAGGAGTTATCATTATTTACATTATTTACACTCAGACTATTATCCTCATCTTTGTTGTTGTCACAATGTTTCTACCATGACTAGAACATTCCCTGGTTTTTATGGTTTTGAACAATTCTTATGTTCCTGTCTGAATTTCTGGGATGAGGAGTTATCATTATTTACATTATTTACACTCAGACTATTATCCTCATCTTTGTTGTTATCACAATGTTTTGCCCATGGCTAGAACATTCCCTGGTTTTTATGGTTTTGAACAATTCTTATGTTCCTGTCTGAATTTCTGGGATGAGGAGTTATCATTATTTACATTATTTACACTCAGACTATTATCCTCATCTTTGTTGTTGTCACAATGTTTTGCCCATGGCTAGAACATTCACTGGTTTTTATGGTTTTGAACAATTCTTATGTTCCTGTCTGAATTTCTGGGATGAGGAGTTATCATTATTTACATTATTTACACTCAGACTATTATCCTCATCTTTGTTGTTATCACAATGTTTTGCCCATGGCTAGAACATTCCCTGGTTTTTATGGTTTTGAACAATTCTTATGTTCCTGTCTGAATTTCTGGGATGAGGAGTTATCATTATTTACATTATTTACACTCAGACTATTATCCTCATCTTTGTTGTTATCACAATGTTTTGCCCATGGCTAGAACATTCCCTGGTTTTTATGGTTTTGAACAATTCTTATGTTCCTGTCTGAATTTCTGGGATGAGGAGTTATCATTATTTACATTATTTACACTCAGACTATTATCCTCATCTTTGTTGTTATCACAATGTTTTGCCCATGGCTAGAACATTCCCTGCTTTTTATGGTTTTGAACAATTCTTATGTTCCTGTCTGAATTTCTGGGATGAGGAGTTATCATTATTTACATTATTTACACTCAGACTATTATCCTCATCTTTGTTGTTGTCACAATGTTTCTACCATGACTAGAACATTCCCTGGTTTTTATGGTTTTGAACAATTCTTATGTTCCTGTCTGAATTTCTGGGATGAGGAGTTATCATTATTTACATTATTTACACTCAGACTATTATCCTCATCTTTGTTGTTGTCACAATGTTTCTACCATGACTAGAACATTCCCTGGTTTTTATGGTTTTGAACAATTCTTATGTTCCTGTCTGAATTTCTGGGATGAGCAGTTATCATTATTTACATTATTTACACTCAGACTATTATCCTCATCTTTGTTGTTGTCACAATGTTTCTACCATGACTAGAACATTCCCTGGTTTTTATGGTTTTGAACAATTCTTATGTTCCTGTCTGAATTTCTGGGATGAGGAGTTATCATTATTTACATTATTTACACTCAGACTATTATCCTCATCTTTGTTGTTGTCACAATGTTTCTACCATGACTAGAACATTCCCTGGTTTTTATGGTTTTGAACAATTCTTATGTTCCTGTCTGAATTTCTGGGATGAGCAGTTATCATTATTTACATTATTTACACTCAGACTATTATCCTCATCTTTGTTGTTGTCACAATGTTTCTACCATGACTAGAACATTCCCTGGTTTTTATGGTTTTGAACAATTCTTATGTTCCTGTCTGAATTTCTGGGATGAGGAGTTATCATTATTTACATTATTTACACTCAGACTATTATCCTCATCTTTGTTGTTATCACAATGTTTTGCCCATGGCTAGAACATTCCCTGGTTTTTATGGTTTTGAACAATTCTTATGTTCCTGTCTGAATTTCTGGGATGAGGAGTTATCATTATTTACATTATTTACACTCAGACTATTATCCTCATCTTTGTTGTTGTCACAATGTTTCTACCATGACTAGAACATTCCCTGGTTTTTATGGTTTTGAACAATTCTTATGTTCCTGTCTGAATTTCTGGGATGAGGAGTTATCATTATTTACATTATTTACACTCAGACTATTATCCTCATCTTTGTTGTTGTCACAATGTTTCTACCATGACTAGAACATTCCCTGGTTTTTATGGTTTTGAACAATTCTTATGTTCCTGTCTGAATTTCTGGGATGAGGAGTTATCATTATTTACATTATTTACACTCAGACTATTATCCTCATCTTTGTTGTTATCACAATGTTTTGCCCATGGCTAGAACATTCCCTGGTTTTTATGGTTTTGAACAATTCTTATGTTCCTGTCTGAATTTCTGGGATGAGGAGTTATCATTATTTACATTATTTACACTCAGACTATTATCCTCATCTTTGTTGTTGTCACAATGTTTCTACCATGACTAGAACATTCCCTGGTTTTTATGGTTTTGAACAATTCTTATGTTCCTGTCTGAATTTCTGGGATGAGGAGTTATCATTATTTACATTATTTACACTCAGACTATTATCCTCATCTTTGTTGTTGTCACAATGTTTCTACCATGACTAGAACATTCCCTGGTTTTTATGGTTTTGAACAATTCTTATGTTCCTGTCTGAATTTCTGGGATGAGCAGTTATCATTATTTACATTATTTACACTCAGACTATTATCCTCATCTTTGTTGTTGTCACAATGTTTCTACCATGACTAGAACATTCCCTGGTTTTTATGGTTTTGAACAATTCTTATGTTCCTGTCTGAATTTCTGGGATGAGGAGTTATCATTATTTACATTATTTACACTCAGACTATTATCCTCATCTTTGTTGTTATCACAATGTTTTGCCCATGGCTAGAACATTCCCTGGTTTTTATGGTTTTGAACAATTCTTATGTTCCTGTCTGAATTTCTGGGATGAGGAGTTATCATTATTTACATTATTTACACTCAGACTATTATCCTCATCTTTGTTGTTGTCACAATGTTTCTACCATGACTAGAACATTCCCTGGTTTTTATGGTTTTGAACAATTCTTATGTTCCTGTCTGAATTTCTGGGATGAGGAGTTATCATTATTTACATTATTTACACTCAGACTATTATCCTCATCTTTGTTGTTATCACAATGTTTTGCCCATGGCTAGAACATTCCCTGGTTTTTATGGTTTTGAACAATTCTTATGTTCCTGTCTGAATTTCTGGGATGAGCAGTTATCATTATTTACATTATTTACACTCAGACTATTATCCTCATCTTTGTTGTTGTCACAATGTTTCTACCATGACTAGAACATTCCCTGGTTTTTATGGTTTTGAACAATTCTTATGTTCCTGTCTGAATTTCTGGGATGAGGAGTTATCATTATTTACATTATTTACACTCAGACTATTATCCTCATCTTTGTTGTTGTCACAATGTTTCTACCATGACTAGAACATTCCCTGGTTTTTATGGTTTTGAACAATTCTTATGTTCCTGTCTGAATTTCTGGGATGAGGAGTTATCATTATTTACATTATTTACACTCAGACTATTATCCTCATCTTTGTTGTTATCACAATGTTTTGCCCATGGCTAGAACATTCCCTGGTTTTTATGGTTTTGAACAATTCTTATGTTCCTGTCTGAATTTCTGGGATGAGGAGTTATCATTATTTACATTATTTACACTCAGACTATTATCCTCATCTTTGTTGTTGTCACAATGTTTCTACCATGACTAGAACATTCCCTGGTTTTTATGGTTTTGAACAATTCTTATGTTCCTGTCTGAATTTCTGGGATGAGGAGTTATCATTATTTACATTATTTACACTCAGACTATTATCCTCATCTTTGTTGTTGTCACAATGTTTCTACCATGACTAGAACATTCCCTGGTTTTTATGGTTTTGAACAATTCTTATGTTCCTGTCTGAATTTCTGGGATGAGGAGTTATCATTATTTACATTATTTACACTCAGACTATTATCCTCATCTTTGTTGTTATCACAATGTTTTGCCCATGGCTAGAACATTCCCTGGTTTTTATGGTTTTGAACAATTCTTATGTTCCTGTCTGAATTTCTGGGATGAGGAGTTATCATTATTTACATTATTTACACTCAGACTATTATCCTCATCTTTGTTGTTGTCACAATGTTTCTACCATGACTAGAACATTCCCTGGTTTTTATGGTTTTGAACAATTCTTATGTTCCTGTCTGAATTTCTGGGATGAGCAGTTATCATTATTTACATTATTTACACTCAGACTATTATCCTCATCTTTGTTGTTGTCACAATGTTTCTACCATGACTAGAACATTCCCTGGTTTTTATGGTTTTGAACAATTCTTATGTTCCTGTCTGAATTTCTGGGATGAGGAGTTATCATTATTTACATTATTTACACTCAGACTATTATCCTCATCTTTGTTGTTATCACAATGTTTTGCCCATGGCTAGAACATTCCCTGGTTTTTATGGTTTTGAACAATTCTTATGTTCCTGTCTGAATTTCTGGGATGAGGAGTTATCATTATTTACATTATTTACACTCAGACTATTATCCTCATCTTTGTTGTTGTCACAATGTTTCTACCATGACTAGAACATTCCCTGGTTTTTATGGTTTTGAACAATTCTTATGTTCCTGTCTGAATTTCTGGGATGAGGAGTTATCATTATTTACATTATTTACACTCAGACTATTATCCTCATCTTTGTTGTTATCACAATGTTTTGCCCATGGCTAGAACATTCCCTGGTTTTTATGGTTTTGAACAATTCTTATGTTCCTGTCTGAATTTCTGGGATGAGGAGTTATCATTATTTACATTATTTACACTCAGACTATTATCCTCATCTTTGTTGTTATCACAATGTTTTGCCCATGGCTAGAACATTCCCTGGTTTTTATGGTTTTGAACAATTCTTATGTTCCTGTCTGAATTTCTGGGATGAGGAGTTATCATTATTTACATTATTTACACTCAGACTATTATCCTCATCTTTGTTGTTATCACAATGTTTTGCCCATGGCTAGAACATTCCCTGCTTTTTATGGTTTTGAACAATTCTTATGTTCCTGTCTGAATTTCTGGGATGAGGAGTTATCATTATTTACATTATTTACACTCAGACTATTATCCTCATCTTTGTTGTTGTCACAATGTTTCTACCATGACTAGAACATTCCCTGGTTTTTATGGTTTTGAACAATTCTTATGTTCCTGTCTGAATTTCTGGGATGAGGAGTTATCATTATTTACATTATTTACACTCAGACTATTATCCTCATCTTTGTTGTTGTCACAATGTTTCTACCATGACTAGAACATTCCCTGGTTTTTATGGTTTTGAACAATTCTTATGTTCCTGTCTGAATTTCTGGGATGAGGAGTTATCATTATTTACATTATTTACACTCAGACTATTATCCTCATCTTTGTTGTTGTCACAATGTTTCTACCATGACTAGAACATTCCCTGGTTTTTATGGTTTTGAACAATTCTTATGTTCCTGTCTGAATTTATGGGATGAGGAGTTATCATTATTTACATTATTTACACTCAGACTATTATCCTCATCTTTGTTGTTGTCACAATGTTTCTACCATGACTAGAACATTCCCTGGTTTTTATGGTTTTGAACAATTCTTATGTTCCTGTCTGAATTTCTGGGATGAGCAGTTATCATTATTTACATTATTTACACTCAGACTATTATCCTCATCTTTGTTGTTGTCACAATGTTTCTACCATGACTAGAACATTCCCTGGTTTTTATGGTTTTGAACAATTCTTATGTTCCTGTCTGAATTTCTGGGATGAGGAGTTATCATTATTTACATTATTTACACTCAGACTATTATCCTCATCTTTGTTGTTATCACAATGTTTTGCCCATGGCTAGAACATTCCCTGGTTTTTATGGTTTTGAACAATTCTTATGTTCCTGTCTGAATTTCTGGGATGAGGAGTTATCATTATTTACATTATTTACACTCAGACTATTATCCTCATCTTTGTTGTTATCACAATGTTTTGCCCATGGCTAGAACATTCCCTGGTTTTTATGGTTTTGAACAATTCTTATGTTCCTGTCTGAATTTCTGGGATGAGGAGTTATCATTATTTACATTATTTACACTCAGGCTATTATCCTCATCTGTGTTGTTATCACAATGTTTTGCCCATGGCTAGAACATTCCCTGGTTTTTATGGATTTGAACAATTCTTATGTTCCTGTCTGAATTTCTGGGATGAGGAGTTATCATTATTTACATTATTTACACTCAGACTATTATCCTCATCTTTGTTGTTGTCACAATGTTTCTACCATGACTAGAACATTCCCTGGTTTTTATGGTTTTGAACAATTCTTATGTTCCTGTCTGAATTTCTTGGATGAGGAGTTATCATTATTTACATTATTTACACTCAGACTATTATCCTCATCTTTGTTGTTATCACAATGTTTTGCCCATGGCTAGAACATTCCCTGGTTTTTATGGTTTTGAACAATTCTTATGTTCCTGTCTGAATTTCTGGGATGAGGAGTTATCATTATTTACATTATTTACACTCAGACTATTATCCTCATCTTTGTTGTTATCACAATGTTTTGCCCATGGCTAGAACATTCCCTGGTTTTTATGGTTTTGAACAATTCTTATGTTCCTGTCTGAATTTCTGGGATGAGGAGTTATCATTATTTACATTATTTACACTCAGACTATTATCCTCATCTTTGTTGTTGTCACAATGTTTCTACCATGACTAGAACATTCCCTGGTTTTTATGGTTTTGAACAATTCTTATGTTCCTGTCTGAATTTCTGGGATGAGGAGTTATCATTATTTACATTATTTACACTCAGACTATTATCCTCATCTTTGTTGTTATCACAATGTTTTGCCCATGGCTAGAACATTCCCTGGTTTTTATGGTTTTGAACAATTCTTATGTTCCTGTCTGAATTTCTGGGATGAGGAGTTATCATTATTTACATTATTTACACTCAGACTATTATCCTCATCTTTGTTGTTGTCACAATGTTTCTACCATGACTAGAACATTCCCTGGTTTTTATGGTTTTGAACAATTCTTATGTTCCTGTCTGAATTTCTGGGATGAGGAGTTTTCATTATTTACATTATTTACACTCAGACTATTATCCTCATCTTTGTTGTTATCACAATGTTTTGCCCATGGCTAGAACATTCCCTGGTTTTTATGGTTTTGAACAATTCTTATGTTCCTGTCTGAATTTCTGGGATGAGGAGTTATCATTATTTACATTATTTACACTCAGACTATTATCCTCATCTTTGTTGTTATCACAATGTTTTGCCCATGGCTAGAACATTCCCTGCTTTTTATGGTTTTGAACAATTCTTATGTTCCTGTCTGAATTTCTGGGATGAGGAGATATTATTTACACTCAGAATATTGTCCTCAGCTTTATTGCTATTATCACAATGTTTTATCTAGAATAGGTTGTTGGATATCTAGGGATATCTCATCTTGTCCTTACTTAGTACTGTATAATTATTGCTTTCATTGTTTCCACTGAATCTAAGTCTGCATTACCCAGCCCAGAGATTGAACTCACAATTACTAACTGATGCTATAATCATCTATGTTATTGCCTTGTGGGACACTCATGAATCTAGAACTTGGAGCTTTAAACCTTTTCTACTTTGTTGACCGTGTGTGTGTAGCCAAGTGGTTAGAACATTTGCTTTCTGATCATGAGACATGGTTTGAATCTCATGATGGTAGATTTGTCAGGAAGGAGATTTCCTGCTGTTGTTGGACCGGATCAAAGTTGATCCCAGTGTGTGGCACCTTTGGAAAGTGCCTGAAAACTATACCACTGGTTGACCCAAGCCTTGTGAGTGAAATTGGGTAGACAGAACTCTTGGGTTCCATTGACAGCTGTGCTAGCACAAAACCACAAGTCATCATAGCTGAGGGCTTGAGCAGGCTAGCCTTGTTCAAATTGTTGATCATGCTAGATAACACACTCTCTCGCAGAAACTGTAAATACGGTCTGCTCAGCATAGTTGCAGTATAAACCACAGGTGGGCTCTGTGGGTGTTGAGCAAACACAAATGTGTCTGAGCAAGCATCTGCAATAAGGATTGGCTAGCCATCCTAGTAGACAGGTATCCTTGAATGTGAGTGGCCAGCTATTATTACTATTATTATTACTTTGTTGACGATTGGAGTACATAATTTCAGCCATACATTATCATCAATGTAAAACAACTGGAAGTATCACATATTGGGCCACACCACACATTTTCCAATCATCCAGGATTTAATTAGTAATGTCATGAGTCCAGGTGAAGCCCAGTGGAAGCTAAATATCACTGAACTGACCTGCTAAATATACATCTGTAAGCTCCTGCAGTGATGTAATTTTAGTCAGTGTCACCTCTCTGTTACTGTAGATAATTCTAACCACTAATGTCTCTGGTCATGATTATTAAAGACCCATGACCATCAAGAACCACTGATCTGTCCATAGTGAGTGGTAATGTCTAACATTGTGCATTTCTGGTACACTTATGGTACCATTGATTGAGATGTCAAATATCCTCACAATTTCAGGAATATTCCAATTGTTTGGCATCTGTTATGTCGTTTTGTCATAAGTCACCTAATCTGTGTTTTACACCGATTCACTAGATGCCAGAACGTAAGTGATATAGGTCTGGACATTTTCATGTCAAGATACAGTGGCACCACTTACCATCACCTTTATATATTGCTATTCTATGACTTTTGGCACATCAGTGTATACTGTCGTGACCATGATTGGATATTCTTTTTAAAACTGTTTTTGTTTTTTATTTCTTATTTTTAGTGTAAAAGAATGAAGAATAAATGCTGTTTTTTTTTTCTTTCTGTTTTCTGGAAAATGCATTAAAATATTAACTAGGGTTAATTTTTTTTAATTTGGGATGAAAGTGGCTATCGAATCAGCCATTTATTTTTCAGCTGTACCTATATTCTTAATGGACCATGAAATGTAAGAAATTAAAGTAATAAATAGTAATAAATGCAGCAGGTGTTGATTTAGGTGAAGTGATAAAGTAAGTGTGAAATTGGTGATAATTTTGTAAGTGTTGGCAAAATTGGATATTGGTTAGATGCTTAGTAATATTGAAGAAGCAGTCAAATTATAAAATTAACTCCGTTTTTTCATGATATATGACTCATCATAATAACTACAAAAACTAACATATGGTTCACAATGCTGTCACAAGTTTCATAACTGATTAGAGTTATCAGAGTACTGCATACATGTTATACATGTACTGCAGCCAATATTGCATCTTGGTCTGATGGAGCCTATTTCTGTTCAGGTTGGTTTTTGATTTCAACATTTTCCTGCTCTTAGATTGGTCAATGCAAGAGAGCCTAGTCTGACTTGCTTTTGAAAACCCATAGCTAGAGGATCATGGTTTCCCACCATTTCCAAATGGTATTAATGTGAAGTGAATGAAATAGAATTGATCAGTAATTAACTTGGCATACAGAATTTGCTTTACATGCTAATAACCATTACACTATCTATGTCTTGGGTCACTATGTAAAAAAAAAAAAGAAAGAAAGAAAAAAGAGATATTACTCTATCCATTAAATTTTATAGGTTCTTTATATAACCAATCATAACCTTAGGATTTATATATAAGATATTATCAAATAGGTGTAAGAATGCTTGTCGGAAATTCGATAATATAAAATATGTGATTTTATACATTTATTGGTCACAGCCTGATCTCTCCTGTTTAGTAATGAGAGCTTTTATTGTTTATAGGAGGAATTATTTGAAGCTAATTAGGAGACAGACATATCTCATTAGTAAGTGGTAAGATCAGATTGCTATTATATTTATTTTTATACCTTTTTTGTGTTAGCTTTCTTTTTTTGTTTTTTTACAGTAAGGTTCATCCTCTACATGGACCAAGAACCACTCTTTTATAGATAGGAGTGGAAGATAACAGTTGACTCTAGGCTCTTGGGAGTCTGTTATGTAGGGCAGTGGTTCATGGGAAGAAGCTGTTTGAATGGAACTTACTTCTCACCTATGGAATACAGAGGGAATGTGGGTGCTTTGATACTTTGTAAGTGGCATGGCGGGTGCTAACTGTGAAGGTCAGACCTAATGAAACCAGGAGATGCAGTTTGCCCGAGCACTTTCCATAGTAGTAGTGAAGACGTCAGCAATGGGTCGGTTTGATCAAAACCTATACTTCTCATTGCACAAGAAGTAGTTCCTATCCAGGTGCTTGATGACTTTCTTGTTGATCCAGGCCTCAAAAAGTTTACGGATGATCGTCAGAAGACTAATAGGCCTATATTGGGAGGGGGGATCGATTACCCACCTTCTTGAAGACTGGGCATACGCTTGCCATTTTTCACATGCTTGGGAAAGATTTATCCTTGAAGCAGTTGTTAAATAACTTTGCTAGAATCTGGGATAATTCTGAGTTGATATTCTTAAGGACAACCACTGGAATTTTGTCTGGGCCAGTGGCTTTTTGGGGGTTGAGGCTTTTGATAAGTCTAGAGACTTCTCTTGCTGAAATGAGTATATTACTGAGATTATGTTCAGTGAGACATAGCAAGTTGGGGAGGGGATAGCCTTTGTCATCTAATGTTGAGTTTGAGGCAAAGATCGAGGCAAACAGCTTTGCCTTGACTGTCAAGGATGATGTGACTTCGGGGCCATTTATAATAGTGGGCACAGACACTTTGCCTCTGTTCATAATTTGGTTGGTGATATTCCAGAATTCACAAGATCCAATTTGTTTATTTTCAACCTTGGCCTGAGTAGATCACATGTTGCTGCACTTTGCATTTTTCAGCACTCTTTTACAGAGATTGCGAGCAATTCTGAAGGAAGTAAAGGCCAGACTACACCATTCGTTACAATAGATTTTGAAGTAGTGTTTCTGGTGAGCTATGGCTGCAGCATATTCAGGGACATTTTTACTTTTCACAATTTAAAAAGCAATATTATTTCATACATATGACCGTAGAGAGTTCAATTTAGATAAGAATCCTAGCTTACTCATGCAGAAAATGTAAGCAATGCATTTGCAAAATTCCTTAAATATTGCCATCATTTTAGGTAATGTTAAACTTGTATTCTAAGAACATATGAGTTATTAGTTGATCACTGTATATCTGATACTGTTCTGTAACTATTAAAAATAATTTTGTGCACAAGACCCAAGTGTTGACAATTAGATCATTCTCCCAGTGATTGATGAGAAAATTATCAAATAAAATTGTTTTGATAGGTGTGCTGTAGAGAGGAAAAGAGAAAACAATCATGCAAAGGCTAAATAAGGAGAGCTAAATTCTCTCTCATCTTTGATATATGCAACAGCTTTCTAAAGAGAGATGAAGAAATTTCCCTCTTAAGTCTTAATCCATAGTTGATTAATGGAAAATAGTCTGCATAAGTTTTTTTATGGCAAAATGGGATTTTTAGTCAGCATAAAGAAAATAATGTTTTGAAGTTCAAATACTTACAACTTTTCAACTACTTATTCATCATTTTACTGTTAAATTGGCTAGATGTAACCATAAGTTGTTAACTGTTTCTTTTCTCGCACTACTTGCCTGTGGATCTCTCTTCCAACATCTTGGTTTCCAACCAACAGTTATCTATCCTACATATCCCCATAATATCACTTATTTTCTCCCTTTATACCCTTCTGACAGCTTCATTCAGTAACCCTCTAACATGTATTAGGTGAACAATAGTATAAAAATATCTGGGATGGAGCTGTGAAACAGAGCTTATTTTTACTGAGTAACCTCTCTCATGGACACATCATCACAGAGCTATTGCTATTTCCATGGCAAATGTTCAGATGAACTCCATTTTTAGTTCCATTAGTTCATACTTTTACAACTAAGACACTATGCTACTCCCACATAGTCAAATCAATATAAGGTCCTCATGTACAGCCAACTTGTAGGGGACAAAAGTGTGTTGGACAGCTCAGGTGTAAAGACAAGCTACAGAGTAACTTCCAGCAGGTTGTCCTGGATAGAAATAACTGGATATATTTGTACCAGAGTTGTATCAGAAATTTTGAAATCAGTCGTATTGAGAAGCTAAGAGATGAAAGACAATGGCGAAAAGCATAAGCAAATATTCCTGTGGCTATGTTCCAAGATCCTCACTGTTGCACAATATGAAAATTTGTATGCAGGTCACCAGTGGGACTGAAGTGTTACATATGACACAAATAAACTGAATGAGGTTGTCAGATCCTTATACATCAGAATTGATGGGAGAGTCCGTCATATATATATATATATATATATATATATAAAAAAAAAATAAAACAAAAAATGAATCTCTTTATAAAACACACACAAACTATTTCTAATTCTAACAGTTGAAATATAATCCTTGATAATGGCTAAAAGTATAGCCGAAAGCGCTCGGAAAAGAACATTCGGACAATTTTTATATAATTTATCCTCTGAAAAGAAAAACTTTATTAGATCGCACTAGAAATTATATAAAAAACTAAATAAAAGCACCTTGTCAGTCGTTTTTAATGAAATGTGCTTGAAAGAAGGATTGCTGCCTAAATACACAAATATATATATATATATATATAATGAAATGAACTATGTCTGACAATTATTTCAATATATTTCTGTTTATACATTATTTTTATAGAAACAATTATTTAAGTAAATGCTCTGTTTATAATAAACAGTATTAATTATATTTACCGGCCTGAATGTCTGAGAAATTTTGTAGAAAATGTCTTCCAACAGGAATCAAACCTGTGTCCTACACGGAACTATCATTTGATCTGACATGCTATACCATTCAACTACAGAGGAAGCATCTGGCTAGCAAAGTCTAAATTACTGTTATAGATTTTGTTGTCTACATTCTAGAATTTCTTCCTCCTTTTTTTTTTATTTATTTTTATTTATTATATGTAAAAAAAAGTTACATGGAAGTAAGCCACACAGGAAAAAATGTATCGAATATTTATATGTATTATTATATTTTTTTTGTATGCATTTTAAATATTTATGCACATTTTAGGATATCATCTCCTGTGCAGTCCAGCTCCATGTTACTGTTTTACACAACATCACTTTGGATTAATTTGAATCCTAGAATTCGAAAAAATGCCAGGTTGTAGCCAAAAAATCTTGTCTACACGAACAACATTCACTTTTTGATAATGACTGAGATACTTGAACAAAAACAGAGCAAAACATGATCTTAAACAGCTTACCTATAATTTTGATCCTAATATACATTTTATTTGAAAATTGGAAATATACAATAAAAATATTACAGTCCTGTTTGCATGAGTTTGTATGTACATGAAAAAATGTTGTCTAGTTAAGTTCAAATGTTCCAAGAAATAAATTCTTGAACCAGTTTTACTTGATATGAGAATATTAAAGTAAATATTATTCTTTCAGATGAGCTTAAAATAAATTGAGTGTGGCTGTCTGCATTTCAAGAGAGACTTAATGTAATTAAAAGCAAGCACTAGTCCTTGCTAAATTATGTCATGTAAAAGAAATGTAAGTACATGTCAGGCTTTAAATGTGACTGCTTTCACTATTGTCAGCTGGTCTCTTAAATATAGGGCAGTGCTCAACCTCGAGTGGGAAGACTCTATTTAATTTTATGCTTCAACAATGTTAATCACACACCTCCGAGACTGTCTTTACGTAACAGGAATCAGTTTGTTCTCAATTATCATATTCATTACAACTGTTCATGTGCATGACCCCACCAAAGCTCATCCCAGCACCAGGTATGCAGCTTCAGGAATGTTTTTACCTGCTCTGTTTTGCTCACCTGGTAACCTTCAGGTCACTTTATAATGAATAAAAGACGTAGACCTCTCCAGCCACTTACTTTCGCTCGATCATCTGATGGAATGTGAACACTAAATCTGGATTAATTACTGCCTACTATTGGTATACAAACAGTTAAGAAGAGGGGGTGACAACAGGTGGTTTTGTGCAGTTTGGACAGCTGAAATACTTAAACTACTAAAATATAAATAAACTGATATAATACTTGTAAAACAAAAATGACTGCATTATTTACACAGAGATAAATTTATTTATTACAAACAACAATGTGAAACAAAATGTATATTTAAAGGGATGAGCTGGAGAGGTCTATTTGCAAACAAGATACTGCATCTCCAAATATCAGAGAAATGTGATCAGCTATCAAGACAGTATGGCTCAATATCTCTTCCAAACTTTTGTGACATAATAAGTAGGTTTGGTAGTATAAACTGAGATGCAGCGGAAGCAATACAAGCAATAATTATGCAGTACTAAATAAGAACAAAATGTAATATCCCTAGATATAGAACAATCTATTTCTGTAGCCTCACCTGGATTGAACCTCTGGATGATTGGAAAATGTGTGGAGTGGTCCAATATGTGATACTTCCAGTTGTTTTACATTGATGATAGCGTATGGATGAAATTATGTATTAGTAGAGTAGGTTTAAAACTCCAAGTTCTAGATTTGCGAGTGTCTCATAAGGCAATAATGTAGATGATTAAAGCATCAATTAGTAATTGTGAGTTCAATCTCTGGGCTGGGTAATGCAGACTTAGATTCAGTGGAAACAATGAAAGCAATAACTATACAGTACTAAGTAAGAACAAGATGAGATATCCCTAGATATCCAACAACCTATTGCTGTAAATTAAATAAATGGTTCAGTTCAAAATTATCTGGATCAATAAGCACTTGATGAAACATTGTGATAATAGCAATAAAGATGAGGACAATACTCTGAGTGTAAATAATGTAAATAATGATAACTGCTCATCCCAGAAATTCAGACAGGAACATAAGAATTGTTCAAAACCATAAAAACCAGGGAATGTTCTAGGCATGGGCAAAACATTGTGATAACAACAAAGATGAGGATAATAGTCTGAGTGTAAATAATGTAAATAATGATAACTCCTCATCCCAGAAATTCAGACAGGAACATAAGAATTGTTCAAAACCATAAAAAGCAGGGAATGTTCTAGCCATGGGCAAAACATTGTGATAACAACAAAGATGAGAATAATAGTCTGAGTGTAAATAATGTAAATAATGATAACTCCTCATCCCAGAAATTCAGACAGGAACATAAGAATTGTTCAAAACCATAAAAAGCAGGGAATGTTCTAGCCATGGGCAAAACATTGTGATAACAACAAAGATGAGGATAATAGTCTGAGTGTAAATAATGTAAATAATGATAACTCCTCATCCCAGAAATTCAGACAGGAATATAAGAATTGTTCAAAACCATAAAAACCAGGGAATGTTCTAGCCATGGGCAAAACATTGTGATAACAACAAAGATGAGGATAATAGTCTGAGTGTAAATAATGTAAATAATGATAACTCCTCATCCCAGAAATTCAGACAGGAATATAAGAATTGTTCAAAACCATAAAAACCAGGGAATGTTCTAGCCATGGGCAAAACATTGTGATAACAACAAAGATGAGGATAATAGTCTGAGTGTAAACAATGTAAATAATGATAACTCCTCATCCCAGGAATTCAGACAGGAACATAAGAATTGTTCAAAACCATAAAAACCAGGGAATGTTCTAGCCATGGGCAAAACATTGTGATAACAACAAAGATGAGGATAATAGTCTGAGTGTAAATAATGTAAATAATGATAACTCCTCATCCCAGAAATTCAGACAGGAACATAAGAATTGTTCAAAACCATAAAAACCAGGGAATGTTCTAGCCATGGGCAAAACATTGTGATAACAACAAAGATGAGGATAATAGTCTGAGTGTAAATAATGTAAATAATGATAACTCCTCATCCCAGAAATTCAGACAGGAACATAAGAATTGTTCAAAACCATAAAAACCAGGGAATGTTCTAGCTATGGGCAAAACATTGTGATAACAACAAAGATGAGGATAATAGTCTGAGTGTAAATAATGTAAATAATGATAACTCCTCATCCCAGAAATTCAGACAGGAACATAAGAATTGTTCAAATCCATAAAAACCAGGGAATGTTCTAGTCATGGTAGAAACATTGTGACAACAAACATGAGGATAATAGCATGTGTGTAAATAATGTAAATAATAACTCATCATCCCAAAAATATAGATAAAAATGTGAGTCCAATCAAACATCTATGGGATGTGATGGAGAGGTCAACTTGCATGTAAGATACTGCAAATTTCAGGGATCAGCTATTATAGTTCAACATCTCTCCAAAGTCTTTCAACCACTTGTGGAATTGAAGCCACAGCAAGTCTTTAACTGATTGTAGGTAGTCTTATATGATACCAAGCACCTATCAGAAGACTTTTAGTATATCAGTGTATAAAAGTAAAATAACCATTATTGTATAATGTCCAGAAAATGCAACATATAATAAAATCTATGCCGTAGCGATTTCTTTCTCACTAGTTTTATTCCATTTGATTAATGTTAATCTTTATTGCAAGGTCAGCATATTGTCTACTATTATTTGATGATTTGTTTTTTATCACAACACTCCAGGTGAAATCACCTTTTGAAATCCTGTCTCTCATGAATGTCATCAGGATTTCGACCACTGAACCCTTGATAATTGAATGGCGACAAAAATCTGTAGTCACTCTGCCATTTGTTCCTCTTCTATGCTGTCTTTGTTTTGCTGCCTGATAATCTTACTTTTTGAAAGTTTTACATGAAACATTTTCATTGTTACTAGATCTACTCTATTCGTAAATTTATTTTACAACTTCTTATATTTTTATTATATTTTTAATATTTTTTAATAATATTTAAACAATAAGGCAAATATGAAACATCAGCAGTAGTTGCCTACCTCCAGTGAACACACAAATACAGAAGAGCCCATTTTGTGTCCTATACTGCTTTTTCATTTTCTGCTTCCTTTAGCATCACAAAACAAAAAAAATTTGCATCAATGTCAATTCATATTCAATAGCAGGACACTCATATAATGGACACAGCCTTTTCATATCTCTAGTTCAGGCATTCAAATCATATTCAAGTCAATTTTATATATTTGTTGTCAATAAATAGACAAAAAAATTTGTCATTAACATTTATACAATAAGAACACTTGCACATTTAATTTTTAAAATTTGAAAGAATACATTTGGGTAATTATAAACTTGAATAATGTATAATTGAACAGCAATGTTTCATTCATATTTTCTGTCTAGATTTCTGGTTTGAGGAGTTATTATTTACACAAGGACTCATCTTTGTTGTTAGTATCACGAGGCTTCGAACGTTGTGCCCTCCATCCTTCATCAAATGCTTATTGAGCCAAATAACATTCAGGGAATTTTGAATTGAATCCTTTGTTTAATCTATAAGGACAGATTGTTCTCATTCCTCTTACCATGTTTAGTAAAATCTCATCTTGTTCTTACAAGTTATGCTCAATTATTGCTTGTTTTGTTTCCACTGAGTTCAACCACTTTCCCACAGATAAAACATTGAAACCTTCTCACTGCAATATTGCTATTTCCATGGAAAGTGTTTAGATAAACTACTACATTCCTTAGTCTAATACTCATAGCTAAGACCTGCCATGGCATGCCCATTGTAATGAACCACCCTTATTACCTTCGTATTTCATTGGGGGATATGTAAGTTCCACTCAAGCAGCTTCATCCCATGGACCATTGCTTTGTGGAACTGATTCCCAAGGGGATGCTTCTCTGACCACTACAATCTTAATATGTTCATGTCTAGGATTAGCCATTATCCTTGCCACATATTCCCATAAACTATGCTTCTTATTCTGTAACCCTCTACCTTGAGTGGCTCTTGTGCCTTGTGCGGAGTGAACATCCTTTTTAAAAAAAAAAAAATATATAGTCTGCACTGCCTGGCCCAGGGATTGAATTCATAATTATACTATGCCACAAAATTCATGAACCAACTCTTTAATATTGGGCACTAGCCTACTAGATTAAAGCATAGGTTCACAAAGTAAAACATTGTGAAAATAACAGCAACAACAAAGATAAAAGAAACAGTTCAAATGTAAATAAGAAATACTTTGTTAATTTTTAATGTAGTTTCTATTGTTTTTGTAAACAGGAAGAAATGATTGGTTTCAGACTCTGCAGGAATTATCGGTAGTGCCTATCGTCAATTCTAGTGCTTTCATCCATTTTCTGGTTATCCCCCTACCTTGGAACAAGACACAGGTGTTATTTGTAAGAAGACTTCTGTCAGTACCTAACACAGTTAAATATTTTTAAATGTACTCTTTTTTCTTTATATATATATATATATAATAATAATAGCTGGCCACTCACTTTAGAGGATGCCTGTCTACTAGGGCAGCTAGCTAATATCTATTGCAGATGCTCGCTTAGGCACATTTGTGTTTGCTCAACACCCACAGAGCCCACCTTTCAGAGTCCACCTGTGGTTTATACTGCAACTATGTTGAGCAGACCTTAGTTACAGTTTTTGGGAGACAGCGTGTTATCTAGCGTGATTAACAATTTGAACAAGGCCAACATGCTCAAGCCTCGGCCACGATGACTTGTGGCTTCATGCTAGCACAGCTATCGATGGCCCACAAGAGTTCCATCTACCCAATTTTACTCACAAGGCTTGAGTCAACCCGTTGTGTGGTTTTCAGGCACTTTCCAAAGGCGACACACACACAACCTCAATCCAGTCTAATAATATCAGGAAGTTGCCTCCCTGAAAAATCGACCGTGGTGAGATTCGAACCTGGGTTTTGTGGTCAGAAAGTGAACATTCTAACCACTTGGCCACGTGTTGCTAAACATATATATATATATATATATATATATATATAACATCCTAGCAGTTGCTATCATAAAATTTCAACAATGATAAGGAATTTGTGTTCAAATCTTGTTTGATTCTTTTTCTTTTCAATCTTCACTACTTATTTAATAGTTCTGGGTTTGATGATAAACTACATCTAGCAGCAAGGCCTCTGATGGGAGGAGATTGACGGTTTTGAGGAGCATGGAACCACTTCTTAATTTCTGTTGTTCCCAGGTCTGCTCTGACGTGGGGTGGTAGCACCTGTTGAGGTCCCAACTATAGGCAAATAGTGAAACTCCAAACAAACACACTATGAAAGTGTTGGAACACATTTTTGTAGAACAATACCAGCAATACATTTTTATAGCAATGTGATCAGCAATACATTTTTATCTGTAGTTGAAGCCATAATATTGTATTCTAAAAATAACTTCAACAAAACTCTGATGTAAAACACACATATCACGACCTCCTAATAATTATATCCACACAAACATGTTCATGCACAAAATCTACCATGTATTCAATCGTGAAAGCAGAATAACATATTTTTATTACTTCAAAGCTCCCAAGAAAATTAAATTTCAGCATTAAATGACCCATAAGGAGTTGATATGCTGTTAAACAAATAAAACAAACTACTTATTTAAGCCATAAAAAGCAACAGAAATAAATGAAAAAAAAGATAAGTCATCTCTAATAATGAACAGTGTGACATCAAAAGGTTTCTTTGTTGGCAACTTTTTTCACACTAAAGCAAATACATAAAAGTAGCAACAATCCCTTTAATCATCGTCATATATAATAATCAAGAATGTTACCTTTTCTGTTTCTCTGTCCATAACTTCTGTCACCCTAAAGCAAATAGAGACATAAAAGTAACAATTGATTCCTACCCTTTAATCATTGTCATATATAATAATCAAGAATGTTACTTTTTCTGTTTCTTTGTTTCTCTGTCCATAACTTCTGTCACCCTAAAGCAAATAGAGACATAAAAGTAACAATTGATTCCTACCCTTTAATCATTGTCATATATAATAATCAAGAATGTTACTTTTTCTGTTTCTTTGTTTCTCTGTCCATAACTTCTGTCACCCTAAAGCAAATAGAGACATAAAAGTAACAATTGATTCCTACCCTTTAATCATCGTCATATATAATAATCAAGAATGTTACTTTTTCTGTGTATTTCATTGGTTCTCTGTCTGTTGTTGAATCATTGGTTCCCATACAATCAACAAAGTTAAGCAAAATTAAGTCTGGTCAGTACCTAAATGGGTGACCACTTGGGAACACCAGGTGCTATTACCTTGGATGCCCAGGTGGTGTAATGGATAATAGCTTAGAATTTCTAATCAGAGGGCCAAGTTCCAATCTGTTTTAGTTTCGTTATATTCACTTATGTGCAAATACCCTTGGGAAAAGGTATGAATTCACCTCTTCTCCTCCCAGCTATGGGTTAATTAGTAAGAATTGTATCACTAAGCTATTATTTTTCTCATCAACCCCCCTCCCTGAAAATGAAGAATCTTATAATCTAAAAATATTTCCTTGCTTTAAATAACCCGCAAAGCCATAGAAAAGGAATCAATCAATTCCGTGAAAACTTAAGTAAATCTTTTAATAATTCTACATTTTCCTCATGCACAGTTTTCATTCTGGAGTTAGCAGGGGTCGATTCTGGCAAATAGGAGCATGTGGATGCCAATCACCTCAGCTGGTAGCCTATTCCCAGCTCCAAATCTTCATCTACAGAGTGATTTCCAAAGCAAAGTACTTTTGAGAAAATGTGCACATTATGAGTTGCTGATCAAAAGTCTAAAGATTTTAAAAAATTTGATATATTGGATCATTTATGAAGTTGTTTGGTGCTCCCTGCATCTTGCAAGACTTTTCACACAACTTTCAAAATAATTCTATCAGAAAATGACAGCATTTCATATATTTTTCTTAGAGAAAAACCATCACATGGATTATGTTCATGATAACTTTGGAGTAGCACCTTGTACAACAAGAAATACAATATTTTCCTTACAGTAAGATTAAAACTCCTAAACCCTTGCTTATAAGACTAATGCTTGAAGCTGAATTAAAGGAACATAGAAAATATGTTATTATACATATATTATTACTGGTTATTACTCGAAAAACAAAACAAAACAAAAATACAGTAGCGCTCTGTGCACATATTTCAGCTTTATTATTTAAATATACATTTTAATCTCACTGACTGCAAAAAAGTAAAAACCTCCAGCATGATCACCAACATTATAAAAAAATCCAAACTTCAATAAACCAATTTTGTCTATAAATTTGCTTGCTCACTTGAAGAATGTATCTCTAATAATAATTCAGAAAACATTGGTTACACAACAACTACATTATCATGCTGATTAACATGTCATTTATCTGAAAATTGTTCAATTAAATCCCACATGACTAAGCAACACAACAATAAAACAGCAAAAAATTGTGACAAATTTTTACCAGTAATACAAAAACACTGCATCCTATAAAACTTAAAAACCAATTACACATTCAAGAAGCATTAAGCATAAAAAACCAAATAACTCAACATCAATAAAATCTTATTAAATCTAAGAACAATTTTTATTAAATATATTTCAATAAAGGAATTACATGACAACACAAACTGACATTAAGATATGAAAGCTAAACATACTCAGACATTGAACAATTTACACTTTGACTGGTAACCAGGAATAGGGCCCAAAGTATAGAAAAACTCATAATAAAAACCTTTTACAAATACAGTGGAACCTCAGTTTATGAGTTTAATTTGTTCCTGAAGCCCATTCATAACCCGAAACTATGTTTGCAACAGGAATCACTGTAAAATGGATTAATCCGTTCCTGGTCCCAAGATGATTGCTTATTTAAATGTTAACAACAGCACTTTGTGCACAAGTTTATACACAAAACTAATGAAAATCATTAAATCTAAGAAAAAAAACTAAAATGCTTCAATTTTACCGTACCTTCATGTAGGAGAGTTGATGGTGTAAGGGGAAGGAAAGAGATGTTATTGTTTGAAAAAGGGAAGGAAAGACATGATTGTCTCTTTATTTATAAGAAAATTATTTGTATAGATCGTTGATTTTGCCATATGAAACCGAGTAGGAAGAGACAATATCATCAACAATTGTTTTTCTCTTAACTGTTCTTTTTCCTTTACCAGTATCACTGCTAGCTTTCTTTGGAGCCTTGACTGAGGACTAAAGAGGAAAAAAAAGGCACAGTACAATAAAATTAGAAAAGCAAAGTACAACACATGAATGTGTACAACACAGCAGTCAACTAAGAAATAATTCCATTTGGTTTAACTCGGTTCGGCAATTTTGTTTGGGAACTGAAATTTTGTTTGATAACAGAGGCAATTTCATCTCAAATATTCTGTTTGAAAACCATTTTGTTTGACATATGAGACATTCAAGAACCGAGGTTGCACTGTATTTTAAAATATGTAATTTAACATGATTTTGTTTTTTCATTGTGCAGGAATTGCCAAAAGAGGTACAGAGTCAGCAAGAAGTGATCTGGGAACTTTTATATACAGAATCTGCCTACATCGAATCTCTAAAAGTAATTACAAATGTAAGTTTTTAATGCCAACTTCTTTATAACATCAAATTCTTAACCCTTCCTCTGTTGTATGCAATTTCTGCCACCGTAATCAATTCAAAGTATACCATTGTTTTTCTGGCAGTTGATGATTCGGCACCTCTTGTGATCTGGACAAATTCCCAAGTGGACATTTGCATTTTTAGCAGTCTTTGCATTTCATTTATATTAAATGTTTGTTTAATTCCAGTTTCTAATATTTGTGTATTTTTTTTTATTTCTAGTTTCATTCAAAGCTTGAAACTAAGCAATATCCTATTTAGTATATTTCTCTTCCAAAATAAGTAGGCTTCCATCATGTTACATGGACATTGCTCTGTTTAATTATTTAAATTATATTATCTGGACACCTGAAGATTCTATAGGTGTTGATAATTATATCATCATTCCATATGCATTTATATTTCTATTACTGCTGACGGAAAAGGTCTATTTGATGCAAATTAAATATGAATTTACATATAAAAATTAATTTCTTTGTTACTATAAACATTATTTTTAGTGGGTACATGTATTTGAGTTGTTAATTTTACTGTTTAAGAAGGTCAAATAACAGCAATACCTCAAACATAACTAAAAATAACATTTATAGTAATAAGAAATAAGGTGTTGATAATTATATAAGGTCAGATATAAAAAAAATTACCACTCAAAAATTAGTGTTTACATTTCGAGTATCTGAATCTAGTAGATACAGAATTGCAGAAGTTCCAACAAGAGAAATACACATGCCTTAAATAGGTGATTCAAACCTTTACTCTATCAATGCAGTTTCCATGGCTAAACTGGTAATGACACATTTCGACTATAGAAGTGGTTTCCCTGATGAAAAAAAAGGATATAGGTTCAATTCCTATTGGAGGTACAATCTTTCTTTAGTAGGATTTCTCAATTTAGCCTGGTTGTTATTAATTTCACTATTTCATAAAATAAAAAACACGGCAATTGAAATATATATACGCACTAAAAATGAAATTTATAGTAATAAAGAAATAATGTTGGATGTTAACAAAAAAAAAAATCATTTAAATAATTAGTCTTTACATTTTGGGTACAAAACTGAAGCTAGCAGATATAGAATTGCAGAAGTTCCAACAAGAGATATATGCATTCCTTAAATAGGTTATTCAAACCATGCTCTATCAATGTCGTCTTTGTGGCCAAAATGGTCACAGTGCATTTTGTCTATAGAAGCGATTTCCTTGATGGAAAAGGAGTATATGTTCAAATACTCTCAGAGGCACAATCTTTCTTCAGTAGGACTTTTCAATCTTGGTTGGTTATTGATGTAATGGAATAACTTGTCACCCCCATGGGTGACTACACTATAGGTAGTAACTACCTATAAGTATCTGTAAGTCAACGGACTACAGGGTCTAGCTGGGATCTGTTGAGTACGACTCAGACTTACGCGAGAACTACCGACCTTCCAATAGTAGCACTCACTACTGGATTGACTTGCAATGACCTTGTGCATAACTGTTACCTTTGTTCTTCTTGTACTGGTTTTGTACAATAAACCTTTACTTATTTTATCCACCTTGTTTTTCAAGTATATATTCCTATTAGCACGGAATATAACAGTTATTAATTTCACTGTTTAAAAAAAACGGGGATATCAACTAAAATATTCACACCAACTAAAAATAAAGTCGAATATATAAAAAAACATTCAAAGATTACATAAAGTTAATAAAAAATATTTTAGCCAATAAAGAAAGAAGATATTAAGTCATGAGATTGTTAAGACACACTGGTGACACACACTCTGAAGGAGTCAGTTAAGAACATGTTCAATCCTGTTTGTAAATGATACAAGTTGTCCACACAATCAGAATAAAATTGTGAGCCAACATGCAAAATTATACCAGAAAATTCCAATTCTGCTGTTTGACATTTTCTTCCAGTACTTATTTTTGAATAATCAACAAATGTAACCATATGACATTTCATATCATTGTGTAAATTAATATTCCAAGACATGTCAACTTCATTTATCTAAGAAAAGTGGGGAAAAAAAGATGTTTGGTAACTACAGAACCGTGTTGATAAATATAAAATTTATTTTTATGCAATTTTATTTTTCAGTTATTTATGTGTTGTTTGCGGAATGTGCAGGATAAACTTCCCACAATTATGAAAGAGGTAAGTGGTTAACAAACTCAATAAAAACTTAATGTCAAAGATTGAAACAATATTAAATCTTCATCGAAATAATTAAATCAAATAATTCAACTGTAGTGCAAAACAATTAGAGCAATACACTGGATGTTTTTCATCCTCTCCTACTTCTAGAAATGGATTCAATACAGCCAAAGAATGTTAAATCCTGCCTGAGTCTGTAGCTGCCACAGACTTTACTGATTGCATAATGATTGTTAATTATGCAGCAAAAGTGTTAATTCCTGTCCATATTCCATAATTGCAACTGCTCCACTGTCATTTTACTTATTACATAATATGAGTATTAATTAGGCAGCCAAGAATGTTAGATCCTGTCTGCATAGCTGCCACAGCTACACTACCTCTTTACCTATTACATAATGAATGTTAAATTATGCAGTGAAAGTGTTAAATCCTGTGCACAGAACTGTCACAGATACACCCTTATTACATAATATGGTTATTAATTATACAGTAAAGAGTGTTAATTCCCATCTGTATAGCTGCCACAGCTACACTACATTTTCCCCTATTATGTCATTTTATATAATAGGTAAAGAGATAATGTAGCTGTGAGATGTGAACCTGCTTTAACATTCTTTGGCTGCATAATAACTCTTGGGGCCAAAATGATGAAGACTATCTTCAAAATTGCAACTACTCTAGGTTTTTCTCAGGTAACAGTAGCAAGAGCATACTAAAAATGTGTCAATTCTAGACGGACATCAGCAGAACATGAAAACTATATAAGAACAAGTGACAAGGTTAGTAACCACATCACATCCCAATTCTATTCTGGTGCTACTCAACCCATCAGTTAACGCACCATATGCTGTATTCCAATGGGTATTTTAGTTGTCAACCAACAAGGAGGGTAGCATTAATGATATCATTGCATCAATTATTCCATTGGATTTTATAGCTTTCAACCAGTAATGGTGATATTAGTTGTTTCCTTATAAGCATTCATTGTCCAAGCAGACAGTACTAGTAAGTTGAAATTTATAAAAACCCTTCTCTTTTATTTTATTGGGTTTCTCAAGTTCAGTGATTGTTATTGCTCTTTCCAATATTGATGGGCATTTTCTTCCTAACCTTTTATTTGAAGTTGTGTGGAATATCAAAATTTTGATTATATCATTTTTTTTCTCTTTGAGTTATATGTGCTATCCATTTTAGTTGTTGCTACTGTTGAAAGTCCTCAAGTAATGTGGTTTCTGTTATTTGGTACAGTTCTTTGTTTCTGATTCTGTAGTGCCAATCCATATGGTTCAATGAAGTAATGGTCCTTGCTTGTCCTTTACTTGAAGCTATATTTAATCATTAATTGGTTGTCTTCAGCTAACAGCTTAGATATTTCTGAATGAGTTTGGTGCTATGCATGACATCTATAAGAAAGTCTCAGTCAGATGGGGCTACTGACACCATTGCATCAATTATTTCATTGTGATTTATAGGTGTCAACCAATACAGGTAGCATTATTGACACTATTGCATCAATTACTGTGTATCACCTGGGCCAAAAATGTCATTAGAGCCATGTCAACTTTTCAAACTAATTTTGTTCACATTTCTTTTGGGCAGACAAATTTATGCAGATAGGGGTCTGCATGAAACTGTGGTCCAACCAATCACCAGGGTGTCATGCAAATTGGTGATGGTTCGGTAATGATGCAGGGCATGTACTGTTTGAGTTTGAAAAAGTCACTAGTTAAACTGGAGTTTATCTTGGCAGGTATGATATTCATAGATCTTGTTAAAACCATTTGAACCTCATTGTACTCTTCATGTTTCCTGGGGGGTGCTTTATTCCAGCAAAATAATACAACCATCCACAAGTAACACAAAACTGGTTCTTGGAACACTCAACCGACTTTCCAGATTTTCTACTAGCTTCACTCTTGAACATATATAGGACTTGTTGCACACTTCAGTAAATTCCCTGAAGCCGCACCCAATATACAGTTCATGGACAACCCTGGAATATGACTGTATAGATATGCCCATGTATACTTGCTGCCACATCGCAATTATTTAAGTAAAGGGAAGAGCAGCTATATGTTATAAGGTAGCTGTCTCAATTTTTTTGGCACTTTGATTTTTAGAAATAGCTCTGATCTTCCTCATTTTCACTGTCTTTCTATAGTGAATATTTATCTATTATAAAAGTCCAGTTCTGTCATTAACGTGTCACTTAATTTTTGAACACTGGTCATTGATTTCTTCTTCATTTCCAATGCATTTCGACTTGGACTGATTTTAAATGTGAATTAAGTTTAAGCATCTAATGTTTTTTTTTCTTTTTTTTTCAGATTGAACAACTTAAGTCTTTGGCAATTTCAACCATGGAAAGATTAACAATCAAACGTGTTAAACTTAACTTAAAGCCTATTACGAAAATGGACGGTCAAACAGAAATGCATTTTGTGCACTTAGCGATTTTTTTTTGGTCAACATAATCGACCAACTGAGAGTGCAATTGGAAACGATGTAATGTTGTTGTGGAGAGATTCAATTCCTGTGTGCGATGACAAATAGAAGTGTCTGGATTTTCAGCCACATTCTCGGGCACTGCAGCAATGTTTTCAGCTGAACGACATAAACGAGCACACAATGGTATTTTCACATCTACCACCGACCCAGTTTGTTTGAATTTACGAACCATTTTTCCAGTTGCACTCTTGAAACTTTAACACGTTATTTGATTGTTAATTTTTCCATGGTCGAAATTGCCAAAGACTTAAGTTGTTCAATCTGAAGGAAAAAGAAAAAATCATTAGACGCTTAAACTTAATTCACATTTAAAATCAGTCCAAGTTATTGGAACACCCTTTATTACTTGCAATATTTTACATTGTCCTTGTAATAACCAAATTCTATCCATGTGTCTACATTAATTCCTGGCCACTGGCAATCCCTTTCCTTTTGATTGTTAATGTAATTCTTTAATAAAAGCAAGGCAAGTAATCGCATTATCCAGATATCCCAATTCTGTCAATCCGTTTACATTGCCCCCTGACCACTGACAATTCCTTTCTTCCTGATTTTTAGTGAAAAGAAGAATGATGCTTTTTAAATCCTTAAAAATAAAGATATAAAATAAATTTGACTTAACCTGTAACATAAAAAAAATGAAGGAAATGCTTAAGCGATTTTGCAATATTTTCTGCATGAATACTCGAGCACTTTTATCTGTACAATTTCCACATGTAAGAAGAAAGCCTACTTTTTAAATTGTTAAAAATAGAAATATCCAATGAAAGCTAACAAAAAGCAAAAGCAATAAAAAGCAATATATTAGCAGCTTAATTTCCCCTACTTACTAAAAAGATATTTTGTTATTATAGGAATATGGATATATTTGCTTATAGACATCAAGTAATGCCTCCTGTTAACAACAAAAGAGCTCCTTACTAAGAAGTAGAGGATCAGGCTGCCTGATCAGTGAATATATATATATATATATATATATATATATATATATATATATATATATATATATATATATATATATATATATATATATATTTAATACTACAGAATAGATGATTGAAGATAGAAATCTCCTTGACATTTCAACTCAAAGACTAAATTCTCTGCTCATTAAAATGATTCTGCTTTTTTTAATCGTTTCACCCCAAGCAAGGTGGGAATGCCACTAGTGTGCAGGGGGTTACAGGAAATGAAATTGAAAGAGAAGACTGAGAATAGGGAGAATTGAGAAAGGGGCAAAAGATGAACGGGATTCAAGAAGACAGAAAATGGTGCTTGATGTTGTATTTAAATTTTTGGAGTTTGTAGTTATCAGAGGAAGCAAGTAAACAGAAAGGAGTTCAAGTGGGAAGTGCGAGAAAAGAAACTGTTGGAGTAGAAGTGGTGATTTGCATTTACCTATTTCAACAGTAAAAGGGTGGGACTTACTTTCCAATCTCGTAGCCTACTTAAATTCATGTAGTCAGGGCACCAGAGAAAAAAGCTCATCAGAGCAGTTACCATGAAAATATTTGTAAAACAGACGGAGGGAAGCCACATCATACTGGTGAGAAAGTGATTGTAGCTGAGATCTAGTATCCAACGGGAAAATAAAAATATTCAATTCATTAGAACTAAATCATTACATGCTAGAAATTGATGCAAGAAGATACCAAATGTTTTGTCCTTAAATTTGTCAGATGCAACAAATAAGTACAAAAAAAGGAAGTTTATCTCAGAAAAGAATGCTTTATATTATGGGATGCAAAAATGATTATTGAATATTTGCCATTTCAGATTGAATGTGAAAAACTATTCAGTAACATTGTAGATGTTATCAATGCCAACAGTATTTTCTGGAAGAATTATCTTTCTCGGATGCTGCAGGTGTCAAGAGAGACCAAACAGCCTTTGGATCCTTCATTAATGAAGGAAGGATTTAAGAAGGTAAGAGTTTTTCTTCTTGGAAAAATTCACAATTTTTTTTTTCTTCTTCCTCCTCCTTAAAATGTAGTATGCAGAAATATTAACTTTATTTGATATCAGCTTTTCTTTTTCTACTGTTCACTCCAAACATGGCCCAAAGATCATTCAAGATCATGTTACTGAGCAAGATTGTTGTAAGGGGAAAAGGTGATTAAGAAGTGCACATTATGTGGATGTGGAAGATAGATATTGGTTGACCCTGGACTCTGGAGTTTGTTCCACAAAGTAACAGATCTGGGAAGGTGTCTAGATGGAACTTACTCCTTATCAAAGGAACATGAAGGCAATGGGGATGATTTGCCACTATCAACCTAGTATGTCAGATCCTCGCTGTAAAAGTCTGAGCTAGTGAAATTAAGGAATGTAATTCAACTGAACACCTGCCTTAGTAATAGTAATAGAGTAGTAACAGGCAACTGTACCAGAATACAACAGCTGAACAGCCAATTTCACAGGTGTGCCAACACAAAACATACATACCATACACACTGTCACACACAACACAGATTAAACAAACATATAACAACATTGAATGAAGAAAAGTAATGGCATTTAAAATGCATTTGGCAGTCTTCATTCTGCGTATGGCACAAAGATAAAAGTTGTTCTTCAAATGCTTTGTCCTAGAATTAATAGATCTTATCTCTTACCCTGAGGCTAAGAGATCAAAGAAGTGATATCTCAGATGTGTGCTGTCTTTCATTATGCCATCAAATATCGTAAGTAGCCATCAATATATTTTACCTATGTTACATGGTTGACTTTCTGTAAGGATAATTAAAGTGTTTATATCATTTTAATTTTGTTGATGAGCGGCAGAAGATAATTCTTTCAAAATTATAAACCATTTTATTGTTTCTGTTTTCTCTCTCTTTTAGTTTCCAGAGTTATTCTATCCTTATCAGAGATTCTGTGCTGAGCAATTGGTGTGCCAAAATTACATAAAAGAGAAACTCAAGAGTAATGAATACTTCAAGAATTTTGTCACGGTAAATAAAATGATTATTTCATTGCCACTAACTCCATTGTTTGTTTGTTTTTTTTTTCTTTCTTTTTTTTCTTAAGTATCTCAGTTCAAGAAACAGTTGATCATGATAGCTCTCCATAACATTCTCTTTAAAATCTATATATTCTGAATTATCATTACTGTTTTGGGGAAAGATAACACAGTGCTTTCTTATTGCCTATTGTTTCTTTCTTCTTCTTTTTTCTTCTTTTTTTTCTTTCTTTTCTTTTTTCTTTTGTTTTCTTTTTTCTTTTTTTTTCTTTTTTTTCTTTTTTCTTTTTTTTTCTTTTTTCTTTTTTTTCTTTTTTCTTTTTTTTTCTTTTTTCTTTTTTTTCTTTTTTCTTTTTTTTTCTTTTTCTTCTTTGAAGCATTTCACCCCAAGCAAGGCAGGAGTGTCACTAGCATGAAAGGGGTTACAGAGAGTGAGAGCAAGAGTAAAGAGACATGTTTACAGAAAGGCTAAAGAGAAGGATGAGGGGGAACTAGATCAAGACATCAGAAGATGTCGATTGACGTTACATTTGAAGCAAGTAAGATGAAGTCTGAATGCAGAGTTGTCTTTATTTTGCTAAGACAGCGACCATCAAATAACCCAGTTTATTATGGAAAAAAAAAAGAAAGAAAAAAGTTGTGTTGCTACTGGAATCTCCATCAAATGATGACTCTGAAATTAGACTTGGTTTTGAAGCTAAAGAACCATCACCACTAACTCGGTTCCTCACGATACCAATGCCAAAGGGTCATGTATGCAACACATGAATTCAATGTATTAGATTTTTTTATAATAAAAAATTATATTTACTATCAAAAGGATAGTAATAATAATTAATTTTTTTATTATACTCATAATCATTTTTAAAATCTCTCATTTCTTCGCTGCTTCCATATGCCAGTCCCAAGCTAATTGTATGCACAAGCACAAAAACAATGAAAGAACTGAGCAAAAGAAGGTTGAGGGGTTAAAGTTGAGAAAAGCAGTGGAATTAGTTGCTGCTGCTTCTTGAATTAATTTATAAATAAGTTTTAAATACATTGTTATTTGTTGATTTTAGAATTTTATTATTTTCTCTCATAAGCATTAGCAGTCATCATGGCCAAATTTTAAATTTACTCTTCAATGATATATAATACCACCTGACCTGACATTGTTGGTTTTCATTCACAGTGTCAAAATGCCAGATTAAAATACAGTGTAATCATTGTTTAATTGCTAATGATCATAGACAATGATTTTTTTTTTCTTTTTTACATGAAAGAGAATGAATATTTGGAATCGGTATATGTTCAGGCATTTGGAGCCTGGCATTCTCCACAATACTCTTGGTCATTATCAAGATTAGAAACGTTAAAATTTTAAGAATAAAAATTACTAAAATGTGCCAAAATTACAATGCATAGTCTTTTTAAAATTAAAAATTTGAAGAAAACTGTTAGCATTGCAAATTAAGATTCAAGAAATGAAGTAAGATTTTGTCTTTGATCATTTGTGGTTCAAAGTCAGATATATCCATCAGTTGTTGTTGGTTTTTTCATTTTAGGACATGAAAATCATTGTTGGATTATTTAATATCAGATTTAGTATGGGGTACCCGATAAGAATCAAAATCACTGGCTTACAGTCACATCATATTGAAACACTGATTCCTGTATGATCACTGAAGTTAAGCAACATTGAGCCTAGTCAGTACCTAGATCAGTGACCACTTGGGAATACCAGGTACTGTAAACTTGGGTGTGCAGGTGGTGTAGTGGATAATGGCTAAGAATTGTTAATTGGAGAGCTGAGTTTCAATTTCAGTTGAGGTCATTATGTTCACTTAAGCATAAATAACTTTAAGAAAAGTATGAATCCACCTCTTCTTCCCCCCCAGATATGGGTTAATTAGTAAGACTTGTATCATTGTTATCTGCAAAAAGAAATTCTTACAATCTAAATATTTTCTGGCTGGCTTTAAATAACCTTCAAAGGGTTGATTGGCCATAAAAAACTAATTAGTCAATCAAGATCACTACTCACTAGATATGGTCAAGGTCTTGCTAATAAATATTTTGTGTCAAAGTGTCTCTATTAATCAAATAAGAGAGAATTGCTTTGATTTAACAATATACGATTATCATTTTTTTGTAGGATTAACTTTCATTTAATCTCTCTTAATTTGATTAATTTTAGCTTAATCTCTCTTAAAATTAATCACAACAAAAGAACTGAATTGACTTCTTTTTTAAAAAAAAAAAAGAAAAGAAAAATAAAACAAAATTTGGGTGATATTTTTTTTATCATAATGATCATATATTTTTATGTTTTGTTGCAGTGGGCTGAAGGTAATACTAACCTTTGCCGAAGGTTGCGGCTTATTGATATAATTATCACACCAATGCAAAGGCTGACACGATATGCATTACTATTGCGACGCATCAAGGAAAAGTCTACAATAGAAGAACAGAAAAATGATCTCCAGGAAATGGTGGGTGATAAATGTATTTTCTTTAAGATTTTGATTATATTAACAAGAACGAAGGGAGGAAAAAAAAACGTGAAAAAAATCAAAAGATATTAAAGGAAAAAAAATTTGACCTCCAAAGATGTGAGAGAGTTAATACAAACATAATTGTTAATCTGACCTATTATTCAGATTTAGGTAATCTTATATAATCTTAATAAAGAAATCAAATAGATTAGTATAAGATAAATAATAAAAGTGCTTAACATATAACAACAATCTGAGATTTAATTATATATATGTGTGGGTGTATATAAAATTTCAGATATGACTGAGAATATATCTGTATTAGGACAATATGAATAATAAAAAAAAAAAGATAAATTTATCTTAGCTAAGTAATTACAACTCCAGCAAATAAATCACCAGAATTTAGTCAAATAAATCTTGCTTACTATACTGATAATCCCTGTTCTTTACAATGACTGTGATAAAAATGTACTTGAATATAAATAAAAAAATAAACAATTTATTCACAACTTCAGCCCTAATGTACATCACCTCATTTAGAAATGGGAGAGATATAATAAAAAGTTAAATAGATAGATCTTGTTTGTGGAATTTAATAAACCTTTTTGTAATCATTTCAACCCAAGCAAGGGATTATCGTGGGTTATCATTTATAGTGAAGTTTATGAGTGTTGAAACAGATTAATTCAATTTGGCCTTGTTAATTAAATAGCCCACCATAAGAGGGGATATAAAACAAGAAAATCAAATTGTAACGTGAAACAACAAGGTCCTTAGAAATAAAATTAATGTATTTTGGTTGATACAAGGTCGTCAAAATGTTCGTAGTTGTCCTTGCAAGAATGAGTTTGTGTGTACGTATAGGCAGGAACATATGTGTGGATGTATGTATGAACGTTATTGTAGGGTAGGAATGTCTTTGAAGTAATCGCTCAGTCTTAAAATGTTCTGTTCATTTATCAAGTATAAAAGAGGTAAGGGAGAAAGTTAGAGATCATAATAACGATCGCTTGATATTTGTCGAGGGACGTGTTAATACGCTCGTCTCCTTCTCTCTGGTGACAGGCGAACTTGCCCATCTTTTATTTTGTTTGTGGGGCTTGAAAAGATCATTTGGGAATTCACTCCTGGATATGATTCAGGCCTTTCCATTGGACGACGAACAAACTTTGTGTCGGCTTGCAAAAAGGTCCATAAAAGAATTTGTTTCTGAGAATTGAAGATTTGAATTTTGTTTTTAAATGTTTCCTAGTTTTCTATAGGCCGAAAAACATTTTGCATCAAGATGTGAAATTTCACAAGTTTTGTTTTGGATTCGCTTTTGCGTGTGTGTTAAGCAAAGTTTGTAAATTTAAGTCTTTTTAATTTCTAACAAAATCAATGAGTCAGTGCTTAGCATTTGAATTTTAAATCTAGATCTTGTTTTGTTCACTACAGGATTACTACTGAGTATAAAAGAATATGAGAAAAAAAAACATTAAAGAGTAAGAACAATAAAAAAACACCAAACAAGAAAAAAAAGATAACAATTGACATTGCATTAATTTTTTTTTTGTTTGGAAATATATATATGATTAATAACAAAAGGAAAATTTGTGTTTGCCAATGTGTTTCTTTCCCTGATGGACTTCATCAAGTCAAATGTAGGGATTTTATTTGCAACAAGTATTTATAAACAAAAGTAAAAATGTTAATTTTACAAAATTTTTAAGAACGCTCATAAATATTCATCAGGCTAACTGAAAATTATGGAAGATGCTAAGTGATGTAATTTAATGTCTAATAAACAAAAGCGAGGAAATTTACCTTGTTATCTTTTTCTAAATTTCTTTGCAACCATTTTAATAAACAACATGGTGTGGAAAATTATTGTAAAATGTTTGTTTGATGTTGCTTAATTTTTCTATAAAATAATGTGTCCAGAGAAGAAATCATTTTGGACATGAAAATATCATCAATACATTGGGCATATATGGAAAGTTTGGTGAAAATACTAAAAACATGTAGAAATTAAATGTGGGTCCTAGAGGTGAGCCAATAGATATGCTGTTGGTCTGTTACCATAATGATCATAAAATGGTACTTGTGTCATAAAAGATAAAAGAAATTCATGTAAAATTAATATTAGGAGTTGGGAGTGTAGGATAATTATATAAGTTTTGTATTATTATGTCTATATTGTTTGCATCATGTGGCAATATTTGTAACTATAATGATGCAATATCTGTCTATATTTCTGAGATGAGGTATTGTAATTATTTACACTATTAACATTGTTCGGACTGTTATCCTCATCTTCGTTGCCATATTCAGGAGACAACCGATATTGTGACATCCAGATGAGGCATGGCATGTGGAACTAGAACAATCTACCTCAGTGGACGAAATAAAGGGCTCAGTTCGAAATTCCAGTCACCTGAAAAAGGCTGGTGCATACAACAGCCAAAATGTTGTGAATATGGCAACGACAACAGTCCAAATAATGTAAATAGTGTAAATAATGATGCACTAAAATAAGTAAATAAGTAATCATTTTAAGTGCCCTGAATATTGGTGGCAATGAAATATAGGCTCTTGTGGTGTGGAATGCAAGTTCAGATTTATTGTTGCAGCCAAAGAATGTATTAACCTAGAGTTGTGATAAAAGGGACTAATTTTAAGATATAATAAAACTAGTCATAAAATAATAGTAATAATGAAGAGAGTATTGACCAATTGTTTTAGGATAAAAAAGCAACAGAACAATGAAGAAAAACAAGTAAAAAAAATATTAAAGAGCTTATCCACCCTGAGTGATGAGATAAAAAGCAACAATAATAAGACTACTACTAACTATTAGTAATAAGAATAATAATGAGAATCTTAGAAAAAAAAAAATGCCCATCTCCAAAATTTCATCTTTTTCTTTTTTAAATGTCGTTAAAAAGAAAAATTCATTAAACTTTTATCTCGGCACCAGCAGATGTCTAAAAAAAAAATCTGCATAATGTTTAAAGATGTTTAATCTTACAATTTCATAAAAAAATGAAAACTTTACTATTTTTCTTGTTGTATTTTAAGATTCAAACAGTGGATGCCTTTGTTAGTTATGTAAACCTTGTTGTGGGACAAAGACGAGAACATGAAAAGTTGTCAGCAATGGCATCTCGGATTGACTCCTATGAAGCAGTTGAAGCACCAAATGACGAGTGTGTCAAGGTAAGCACAAAGACACATAATAATCCCAAATTTCAAAATTTAAAATTGATTATTGTACTCATTTAGGATAACATTTGACATAAACTGAGTTGGAAACAAACTTGTGAGTGCAGAACCTATGACTTGAGCAGGCTTGCATCCAGTGTCGGTGTTGCTGTTTATTTGGTGCGATTACAGAAGGACAATTCACTTTGAGCTTCCTCCAGCCAGCAAAACAAATGATACAAAAAAAGTATTGCGACCAACTCATCAATCTCGATGTGGCTATTCAAGAAAAACATCCAATTTTTGACAAATTGAAAAGGTGTAATTTTCCACTATGACAATGGATGACCACATGTTACAAAACAAACTATGCAGAAGCTTAAAGAATTGAAATGGGAAACCCTCCAGCACCCACTATATTGTCCTGACTTGGCTCCTTTGGATTTTCATTTGTTCCAGCCTTTACAGAACAATTGAAATGGCAAAAACATTTGACTGTACAGTCTGTCAAAAACTACCTTTCAATCTTCTTCCAACAAAAACAAGGTTGCTATGAAAATGACGTCAACAAGCTTGTAGAATAATGGGAGACAATTGTTAAGCACAATGGAGACCACAGACTTAACTAATAAATACTTTTTTGTGAGTATGTAAAATTTTATTTTTAATTTTTTAATAGGTCACAAACTTTTGCAATGGTCTAATATTTAATTTTGTGGTATATGAGAGTTGGAGGGTTTGTTAGAATTAATAAGTTGAATTAATGCTGTATTTTGTGGGTAGATATGGTATGATTAACTATTTAAAACATTTTGCTAATTGATATATAAGTGTAGTGAATTATGATATAATAGGACAGACTGAGTTGATCACTCAGTGTGTCACATACCATCTCTTGGTCAGTGGTCTCTTGGCCAGCCTACATGTGAAGAATAGAATATCACCTAGCAAGTGATTTACCATTGGGTGAAATGTTCGCTGGTCAGTGAGACAGGACCTTCATTGGAACGTTACATAGACACTTCAGAATACCTTCACTTCCTGTGACAATGTCTTCTACCAGCCACAGAAAACCATGGTGAGAGTCTTCCAGGCTCTTTTATTTTTTTTGGAGTAAAAGCCCAGAACCAGAATTAAGGAGTCTTTTGAATTCTTCTTTGGTGATCCTCTGTCTCACTGACCCATTGACAGTGGCACCTACTCACATCAAGATCATCGTCCTCTCTTTTTATTCTCTTTCTTCCCACTGGTGGCAGTGACAGAGATAGCTGTGAAGGCCCAGCCTACTCCTGAAGAGTCATGTGCGGAGTTGCAGAGGAGTGTGGGTGGTGGATGCGGCTGGGTGAGTCGGGCCCTCCTGACAGCACATGACATATCCTCTTCATGTTGACAGTTGGACTGAAAAATCTTGGTTTCCTATTTGATGGTCCTATTCAAGGAAAGCCAATTTGCAGCAATGGTTATCCAGGTCTCAAGATCGATGTTTGCCTGTGTCAGGGATGTTATTGACTGATCCTTGATGCGTTGTTTTGGTCCTTCATGTAGCCTCTTGCCGCTGGCAAGTTCTCCAAACAGGATATGTGGGAGTTGAGTGGGACACATTCTGGACAATGATCCGGAGATAGCCAGAACACACGGTCATAAAATGATCCATCTGCTAAAGACAATCATCATTATACTTCTCTGATATTTCACTGGAGCTACTGTTGTCAGACACCTTTGACCTGTATTGGCCTATTCAGTGATACTGCATCAGGAGTGGGATACCTGATTAGATTTTTATTCACAAAGCTAACATTAGCAAATCAATATAATTACAAATTGGTTGCTTCACGACTCAAATTATGATTTCCAAAATCAAAAAAAGTCTTATGGCTATATCACATTGAAACACTGGTTCTTGTACAATCTCTGAAGATAAGCAATGTCAAGCCGGTTCAGTACCTACATGGGTGACTGATTGGTAATTCCACGTTAGATTTGCAGGTGGTGTAATGGATAATGGCTTGGAATGGTAAAATGAAGAGCTGAGTTCCAATTCCAGTCAGAATCCACCTCTTCTTCTCCAGCTATGGGTTAATTAGTAATGCTTGTATCATTAAAAATCATTATCTCTAAAAAAAAATTTTAAAAAATAAAAATCTTACTATCTAAAAATATTTCCTGGCTTTAAATAACCTGCAAAATGTTGATAAGCCATGAAAAATCAATTAATCTAGGATCCAAACAGACTGGAAGCAAAACTTTCTTTTTATATTTTCTTTATTTTAAAAACAATTTCAGAATGTCTTCATATTTTTTTTTTCCTTTACAGTATTTACAACATTACAATGCAAAATTTAATCTGATGTCTCCAATGCCTGGCTGTGGACCTGAACAAAATCGTATCATGATGCACCATGCAAACCTCAAGTACAAGGATGCCACAACCAGGGTAAGCCTTTGCAAAGTTCTTCTGTCAGGTGCCAGTGAATTAGGACATTTCATTGGAGAGTGGGGGGGAGGTCACTTCTCTAATAGAAATCTATTGGAAGAGCTCCACCTTCTGAAAGTTCTTCAACAAGCAGAACATCTGAAAATGTTGAATGTGTGCAGATGACAGTGAAGGTAAATCACCAATTAGATGGTGGAAAAATTAGAAGATGATCTGCGAATTTCATAAGTTTATCCAGCCATTTTGAATATCTTTGCATATTATTCTTCTTTTATTTTTTTATTTATTTATTTTTTTTATTTTTTTGACAAAGCATCACATCACCCAGGCCTCCACCCTGTTCAGATGCAGCTCTCTTTGACTTCTGGATTTTCTAAGCTAAAATCACTATTGAAGAGCAGGAAATTTTGTATCATAGACTAGATTAGAAAGAAGGCAGTTGATGGCAATCCCTAAAAAAGATTTGTGGACAGTTTTAAAAAGTGGGAAGGATGCTGGGGTAAGTGTTTGAGATACTGGGGAAATACTTTGAAAGAAACTGAGCTGCCTGTAGCCCTAGATAGGCTATTTTTGTTAATAGCTGGCTACTTTCTGGACAAACTTTATATATCCCTCATTAACATTACCTCAAAAAATCTCTTGATCAAAGTCATTCTCAATAATTTGACCTATTTATCCCATATCCCTTTTTTTTAATCAATTCACCCCCAAGCAAAGTGATAATGTCACTAAGATGCAAGGGGCTACTGAGAGTGAAAGTGGATGAGGAGACTTTGGAAGGAGCCAGAAACTTCATCTTAAACAGCACTCAAGAGATAAACAAATACTCCTGTTCAAAATACTGAGAGTGAATGCGAACCAGACTTCTGGCATCAGTTTAAACTGATGCGTTATTTATTTTTTTATTATCACCATTTTTGCTTAAAGTAGTTATCTTAATTTCAGTTGAAAACTGAGAAAATTTCCAATATATTTCAATTAAATTTTTGCTTTACAAAATTTTCATCTTAAATTTAGGGTCCATGATGTTTACAAGATCCCATTTTTAGATATTTTTTTATAACTTCAATATTCATTAATCTAGAACTAATTAAATTTTCAGCCAAATCTCTGAAAATTGGTCTTGTTGTGTACATAAAATAACTCAACTTTATGATAGATTCAGTAAAAATAATTTTTGTGTTTTTTAGGTTAGGGATTTTGCATTATTTAGTACCATTCAATTGCCAAAATTAAGCAGTGTCATTGCCGGCCTGTGCATAAAGTACATCTTCGCTTGAGAACACTGGGTACTCTAAGCGACTTGAAGATGTGCTGGTGGTGTAATAGGTAGCTACTTGGAATGAAAATTTAGAGAGCTGAGTTCAAATTACAGTCAAGTTTCATTACATTTACTTTCTCACAAATACCCTTGGGGAAAAATATGAATGCATCTCTTCACCCACCCACCCCTTAGATATGAGTCAAATGTTTGGGCAAAAGACTCTTCAGCTTTGGTTGGCAACAACTCTAGAAGAAGGACAATTCTGAATTCACAACTGTATGTTTCTCTGGCAAAGTACATATGATGCAGCTAATGAAAGGTTCGTGGAGTTCACTATAACTCTATGATCCTGATTGCAGTTGTCCTTGAGTTGTACTGTCAGTTTGGACTGGTGTCAGAGGTGGGAGGTTCTTTCTCTTTTTATGTACCATGTCCTTTAAGGATGTAAGCAATCATGGCTCTCCACCTCCCTGTATCCCTTACAGCTCTCAGCAAGTTCCTTCCCTCTGCTTCCTACCCCAGACCATGTTCTGTCATCCACCTGCTCAAGCTCGTCAGGTATGTCATGCGCTGTTTTCGCTTGTCTCTCTTTCCCTCTATTTGACCCGTGAGTATCAGATTCTCCAGACCCTCCTTCCTCATTATGTGTCCTAGAAACTTCAGCTGCCTACCTGGTGGGAGGTTACATGTATTATTTCACAAGAAATACTTGCTTTATTGAAACTATTAACAAATTAACACTTAATGAATACTTAATGAGATAAATCATGACACTTGTTCACTATTTCCTTTTGTTACAATCAGGTTCATAAATTATTATTAGATGAAAGAAATTTCAGGGACAAACAAATGCCTGGAAAGTCTTGGTATTTGTGCTATTGAAAATGGCTGCAAAGTAAAATATGGATGTTCATGAAGCTCTTGAATATTTGAAAATCTTGAAGTATTACTGACCATGAAAACCAATTTGTTTCAAATGGCAATCTAGTTATTTTAAGGTGCATTGGAATTGTGAAAGATGCTTTCCAAAAGCTAAGTATTAAGAAATGGAAAAATTTTGTTAGCAACAAAGATTACTGAACTATTACACAATATCAGTCCTCCTATATGGCAGTGAATCTCCTGACAGATGAAGAAGAAACTTGAAGCAACAGAAATATGTTTTATTTTTGGTTTTTAAATCGTTTCACCCCATGCAAGGTGATAATGCCACTAGGATGCAGGGGGTTAGATGGAGTAAAAGAGAATGAAAAGACTTTCGTGGGGACAATTGAAGAAAGGACAATAAAGAAACAAGGTTCAAGAAGACAGAAGAAGGTAAATGTGATTGCATTTAATTCTTGAAGATTGTAGTTAACAGGGAAGGAAGGAATAGGAAAGGAGTTTCACAGGTTGAAAGTGTGAGAAAAGAAACTGTTAAAGTAGAATTGGCATGTGCATCTAGCTAGTTCAATAGTAAACCTGTGGGGCCTAGATGTCAATCTATTAGCACCAAGAAAAAAAGGTTGTCAGCGCAGTTGTTATGAAAATATGTGTAAAAAAAAAAAAGACAGAGGAAGGCAACATCATGTCAATGAGAATGTGATTGAAATCGAGATGCCTGGTCAGTACCGATTATATTGTAGGCCCTTCTTTAGGTTTTGTTGAGAATCTTGAGATATATAACAGCCGCACAAGACCTGTTATAGCAACAGTATTCAATGAACAGATGAATAATTAAGCACTGAATTTAAGTAAGGCAATAATACCACAAAGGTGCAAGAGGATTACAGGGAGTGAAGTGAAAGAGAATGAGAAGACTTTAGTGGAGATTATTGAAGAAAATAAAAAAAAAAAAACAAGGTTCAAGAAGATAGAAGGTAATTGAGATTGCATTTAAATCTTGAAGATTGTAGTTAACAGGGAAGCAAGAAATTGGAAGGGAGTTCTACAGGTGAGAAGTGCGAGAAATGAAACTGTTAGAATAGAAGTGGCAGTTGCATCTAGCTACTTCAACAGTAAAACAGTGAGATCTAGTTGCCAATTTAGTGGTACGCTTAAATTCATGTAGTCGAGGCACAAGTGGAAAAAAAGCTCATTAGAACAATTGCCATGAAAAGATTTGTTGAAACAACAGAGGGAAGCCACATGGTTCTACAGAAGGATGCTGAGAAAATCATAGACCAAACATGTGAGCAACAACAAAGCTTTAGAGAAAATGGACATTTATACTTAGAATGAGAAGGAAATAGTTGAAATTTCTTAATTGGATAATGTGGAAAAAGGGCTTGGAAAATTTAATACTCACAGGACAGATTGAAGGCAAGAGAGATAAAAAAAGCATAACCTACCTAGTGAGCTTGAGTAAATAGATGATGGAACAGGGTTTAGAAGAAATAACAAAAAGCCAAAATTAAGTGCTACAAAGCACAGGAAATTGTGTAGAGCCATGATCACCAATGTACTGAAGGGACACAGAACATAGAAAAAGACCCTCCTACAGAATATTGAAACATGGCTAGACTCTCACTACTTTCTTGCTATTAATGTGTCCAATTTTCAGATGACCTACATTCCTTAGTTTCACCAGTTCAGACTTTCACAGCTAGGACCTACCATGCCATGTATGTGGTATCAAATGATCCTCATTCCTTTCGTATTCCTTGGGTAAGGAGGAAGCTCCACTCAGACAGCTTCATCCCCAGTGCTGGTGCTTTGTGAAAAATACCCCTGAGAGTATGCTTCCCTGACCACTACAATCTAGATCTAGGTTCAACCAATATCTGTCTTACTAATATCATAATATGCACCTGTCATCATAATATGCACCTGTCATCATAATATGCACCTGTCATCATAATAGGCTAAATACAATTAGTTGGAGTTTAGCGTCCTGGTTAAACATTAACATGCAAGATAATTCAACTTCACATAGATATCTGGGAGATATTTTTTGAAACATTTTTCTGTGGTTGGTCGTATAGGACGAGTTCTTATATCCCATCAAATATGGTAAGTGCAATGATGAGAAAGATTATTTTTTAAAAACTGAGCAAAATAAATGCTTTTTTCATCATTATGTTGCAAGATGGGATGAATTATCACTTTTATGACTATTGGTATTATTTGTCCCATAAACAATATTTTATAAGCTCATGTGAGTGCAAGTAAATAAACAAGAAGTCATGAATTTTAAAGGAACAACAATCAATAAATGTATTAACAAATCAAGATTACAGAAAAGAAGGTCAAGAAAGGAACTTCGAATGAAGTTGTTAAAAAAAAAACATCTTCAGTTGATGTCTCAGAAGCGCTTACATGCCATGGATATTGCCAGAGATAGAAAAAGGCACATATAACATGTGCTTCCAAAATCAAAGGGAAAGAGAGCAAGACTTTCAAAAAATTGCACTGCATGTAATTCTAAGTCAAAAGTAGTAATCCTATAATTAAGAATTAACTTACTGGTGTACCCTAGTAGATATAAAGGAATTTTATTTTTAACCTTTACATTTCTACTGTTTTAGCTAGTTTAAAATTAACATTTGATAACATCTTCACAAAAACCTGTTATAAATTCACAGCATTCATTCTTCTTTTACTGTCTGTGCTGTTATATTGCAAATTGAATGACTGAACTTCTTTTACACTTTTTTTTTCTGTATTTCAGCTGGATGTCGAATGTTACATTTTCACTGATCTCTTCCTCATATGTAAGAGCAAAAAGGTCAATGAACGCCTGAAAGTTCTGAAACCTCCAATCAGAATCAATTACGTTTCAGTTAAAGAACTGAAAGACAAAGGTAAATTAATAGCATGAAACAATTTGTCAGGAAAAACAAATTCTATCCTTTGATAGAGATTTTGAGAGTAATTTTTTTGTGTTTGCTTTTTTTTTTTTTTTCATTGAAATTTTTGGTAATGTTTAACCTTTGTGCCCACAATAAAAATGGTGTCAAAAGGATGGTTATTCTGCTGACATCACTATTACTGTGTAGGGATACAGAAGGCAATTATCTCCCTTTGGTGCAGATAAGACACATGGGTCACATGAGGGAGCACTTAATGGTGTCACTCCATACAGTGACAAAAGCGGCAGTAAATTTCAGCTTTGTTTACTGTAAGGTTGCTTTTTTTAGCCTGGGCCCCACATGGCCTGGGTAGATGCTAAATCATAGTGCTGTTTCGCATTGTGAATATATCTTTCCTAGATATAGAAAGAAACCCAGCTTGCAGTCCTCAATTTGGGAAAATCCAAGACTTGCTTTTTCCCATTCATGGAATATGTCCTTGCCTGGAACATACATGAATCCAGCTTGTTTGAATCTGAAGTTTTAAACATGGCTTCTCCAGACACAGGATTATCTCCATATATGTAAGACTCTTCCTTTTTCTTCTCCTTACACTCTGCTTTGCTGTGTAGATATGTGATATATTATTCTCTGCATGGGACACTTGTATATATGTATATATAGTTTTGTGTATGTCTTAGTGATATAAAAGTCTCTCTGAGAACAAAGCATGTTTGTCATTCATTTTCCTTTCAGCCATTTTGTTCCGTCTGTGAAATATAGGTGTTATTATATCATGGATATAATAATGTCCATAACAGGGGAAATTACAAAAAGGAGAATAAACTTTTCTTCCTTAGCTCTCCCGTTCTCCTCCCCCCTTACAACTGTATACACTTTTGACACCCTTGGCAATGTTTATTTACAAGATTATAAAAATATATGAGCCAAACAATGCTATATTTCTTATTTAACATTTTATAAAAAAATAGATTGAAAAGAAATCTTTTTATTAAAGAATTTATAAAAAATTACAAAATTATTGGAATATGTAAACCAATGCAATATTTGATGTAAAAATTAGACATTTTGTAATTATATACAAGGAAAGTTTTGTCGGCACAACCAAAATATTGAGTGTTTGTGCTCTTGCCTAAAATGAAAAGAATGTTTGGTTCAGAGGAATAGATGCCCTCAATCTATTTTCGTTCATTTATGCTGCAAGAACAAATGAAAGAAATGCCGAGAAAATCCATTTTTTTCTAAATACAGTGTAACCCGGATATAAGAGATTGTCTCTGGTCCCAAATTAGAGAGCCAAGTTCAAATTCCAGTCAAGTTTATTACATTCACTTATGCACAAATCATCTTGGGGAAAGTTTGAAGCCATTTCATCTCCAGCTCTCAGTTGAATAGTAGGACTTGTATCTGGAAAAATCATTGTTATCTCACAAAAAATTGATAATTCAATGTTTGCTTGCCCTCCCCACTATTACTATCTGCATGGACGATCATGGCTCTCCACAATTTCCTATCCTTTGTAACTCTTAGCAGTATTTAATTTTTAATATCCCTCCTACTTCCTGTTGTACCATTCATTTATACAAGCTCATTAGGGAGGTTACTTTCTGTTTTCCCCTGTCCCCTCTTGCCTTCAGTATGTCCTGTCAGTATTAAATTTTCCAATCCTTCTTTCCTCATTAATTGTCCTAGAAATTTCAACTTCCTTTTTCATTCTATAATGTCCTTTTTGTTTCCATTTTCCTTAAAAATTCCTCATTGCTTACATACTCTGTCTATGGTATTCTCAGCATCCTTCTGTAGAACCATATCTCTATTACCTCAAGTCTCCTCTGTGAAGAAATTATCTAACATTCACTGCCATATAGGAGGATAGATATTACATAACAGTTCCGCACTCTTTTCTTTGTTTCTAATGAAATTTTCTTGTTTCTTTATATTTTGCTTTGCTTTTAGAAGGCATTTTTCACTATTCCAATGTGCCTTCAGATTTCAGTGTCACATTTTCCATCCTCTGTTAAAACACTTCCCAGATATTAAATTTTCTATACTTGCTTTATTTTGACATCTCCAATTTCTTACTTATATCTCAGGCTCTTTCTGTTGCTGACAACAATACATTCTATCTCCTTGGTGGTTAGTCCTTTATTCTTACTATCATTTGCTACATTTATTAGGAGTTCTTGCAGTTTTCTTTCTGTGACAATATCAACACTGTGCCATCTGCATATCTTATGTTAAGATTGTACCCACTGATAATAAATCATAGTAGAATTTCTAGTTCTCTTAGGATTGCTTCTCTGTAAAAGTTGAATAAATACAGTGAAATGCATCCTTGACTTACACCCCTTTCTATTTTTGTGTACTTACTCAATTCATTTCTCGTCCTGGGTATGACGTTAAACTGCATCCAACAGCAAGGCCTCTGATTGGGAGGTTTTGAGGAGCGTGGAACCGCCTCTTAATTGCTGATGTTCCCAGGTCCACCCTGACCCGGAGTGGGAGCACCTGTTAGGGTCCCAGCTATGGGCAAATAGTGAGCTCCCAGTTTAGCTCACATCCTGAGTATGACGGTAAACTGCATCCGCGTCCATGGGTATGATGGTAAACTGCATCCGTGTCCATGGGTATGACGCTAAACTGCATCCACATCCATGGGTACGACGGTAAACTGCTTCCGCTTCCTGGGTACGGCAATAAACAACATCCACATACTGGGTATGGCGATAAACTATGTCCAACAGAGAGGCTGTTTTTGAAAAAATAAGGCTGTCGGCTATACGTTTTCGAAGGAATAATGTTCCCAGCAGTGCATTTTTGAAAAATGATATTAGCAGCTATGTTTTTGGAAAAATATTACCAGCTGTACATTTTTGAAAATTAATATTACCAGCTGTACATTTTTGAAAAATAATATTACCAGCTATACATTTTTTAACAAAACCTTATTCAATGGAATTGCAACTGGGATCAAAACACTATGAAAGTGTAAAAATAGGTTTTAATACCAGAAATTATTAGCATCAATACATTTTCGAAAACTAAATGTTGCCAGCAATGCATTTTTGAAAAATAAATATTACCAACAATATATTATTGGATAAAGAAAAATATATATTACCAGCTATACATTCTTGGAAAAATACTATTACCAGTTATATATTTTTGAGGAAAGAAATATTGACAGAAATGGATTTCTAACAAAGCAAAAATATTATCGCAAAAAAAAAAAGTTGTCAGTATTAAATGACCCATTGAGGTTGATATGCCGTAAAACAAATCAAATCAATTCATTTCCTGTCTGTATGCAAGTGATTTGTTCCCAGCTTAAATTCTGAATTATTCCATTATCTTTACCAAATAAGTGAAGTTTTTCTAGTAATTCAATTATGTCTTTGTGTTGTGCCATATCAAATTCTTTTGCATAGTCTTTGAGACATTGGTATCCATCCATCTGCATTTGTTTTGCTCTCATTCTGTTCATAAATATTGCACGCATCTTAGAAACATTCTGTTTTTATCATTTCAGGTTCAATCTTAGTCATCCAACTTAATGAATACAACACTCCACAGATGGCATTTACGCTGCAAGCAGAATCTTCTGTAATTAAAGCATGGCTTGAAAAATATTACCAAGCAAAAGTAAGTTTACATTTTATGAGCAGAAATAATAACGGTGAACCCTCACTACTCTGGGTATCTAATGTCATTTTCAGTCTTCATATTTCTCTTATGCTAAAAGTCCAGGAACTTCCAAACAGTGTTTTTTTAAAAAATCTCTACTTCATATATAAAATTTATGCAAATTGTGATTGATATCATAGGTAGGATTTGAAATTTATTAAAACTTTCATTCACTATATATATATATAATGTGTGTGTGTGTGATTGAATAAATTACAAACATTGTGTCTGCTTTTTTTTATCGTAATCCTTTTGTATTCATGAATATTTTTCCATATATTATGATTGAATTTCTTGCCTTATTCAATTGTAATATGCGGAAAAATATTTGTGAATATGAAAGTATTATGATAAAAAATAAGCAAACATGTTTGTAATTTATTCAATAAAAAAAAGAATATACTACCTAAATACACATATATTCAATAGCAAATAGTGAAACTCCAAACAATGTAAATATATTTGTATATGCATATTTGTTTGTTACATTTGTATGTGTGTAAATATGTGTGCGTATGCATGTATATATATGTACTTATGGGTGCAGTTATATACCATCAAATGCAGTACCTATTTTCAGTAGGGGTAATTTTGACTTCTTCTTATTTGTATTCTATGCAGTTTTTGATTATTGGATAAAAGGGAGTTTTGAAATTTGTTCCAATAAATATGACAATTTCATTTTTCATTTACATCGTAGCAGAAAATGGGTTTTATAACTTAACTCATATTCAGAAGACTTTTGGATAGATAACATTTTGTTTGTGACTGAATTTCTGCAATGTGGACTTATTATAAATTATATTCAAACTAATGTTTCCATCTTTGTTGTTGTTATCACAATGTTTTGCTCCTGTACTCTCTAGCCTTCTTCAGGTGTCTGTTAATCTGGGTAGCCTTCAAGGAATTTTGAACTGAACAGTTTATTCAATCTGCAGGAGTAAATTCTTATTTTTCTGCCTATGTCTAGAGATATCTTGTTCTTATTTAGTTGTGGCAAATGCGCATCAGTACAGACACAAAAGAGGACTGTGATCACATACGGATATGTTTGCCAACACCAGTTACATCCAATTTTTCCCCTTTAGCAGCAGGACAGCTTGGCATGTCTAGATACAGGCCTCTCTGCAACTGGTCAAGATCCAGGTCTTTGTAAGATGCCTCATGCCAATAAAAGCAGGAGTAAAAACCAGCAGTTGGCAAGACCTTTTGTATTATGAAGTCAGTCCTATGGGCATTTTGTGGTTTCTGAGGCAGTGTTATTTTTGTTAGCTCCCGTCTCTTTCCCTGTTACCCCTGTAGTTGCTGGGTGAGCACTCAGTTAGATCTCACCCCCCCCCCCCGAAAATCTCAACCTACTCTTGCTGTACATTACAACATTAGTACTGCCCAATTATTACTTGCCCATTGAGTCCAGTTCTGTACTCACTATATTCTAGGTATTACTCAGTCAGTCAGTCAGTTAGTTATCTGTTATGCGTGATATACTCTTAGGCGATCATGTCTCTTTCAATATATGACTGACGAAGCAGATTTTTTTCTCACAGTAGGTTGCCATTTCTTTCTGTGGTAGACCAGTTGCCATCCAAGGCTATAGAACCCAGTCTGTCCTGCTATTTACCCATAGCTGGGAGGAGAAGAAGTGGATTCATACCTTTCCCAAGTGAATGTAATGGATTCAACTGGAATTTGAACTCAGCTCTCCGATTCCTCAATCCAAGCCGTTATCCATTACTCCATCATGCCTCCATTACTCACACTTACTGAGATAGTAATTCTGAATTCAATCCCTGGGCAAAGCCCACCCTTTCACTGTTGAAACAGTTAAATGCAGCCATCTCTTCTACTCCAATAACTTCATGTCTTGTACCTTCTGTCTGTCTTTTATTCTTGATTGCTATAATCTCCAACTATTCAAATGTAATGTCACTCGACATCTCCAGATGCCTTGATCTATTCCCTGTCCTTCTCTTCATCCTTTCCTCTTCTCGCTCCCACGCTCTGTAACCCCGTGCGTGCTAGAGGCATCCCACCTTGTTTGGGATGAAATGCTTAAAAAAAAAAAAATTAAAGTAATTCAGCTGAAAAAGGACAAGTGGTAAGTTATCTGAACTAAATAAGAACAAGATTAGGTACCTCCAGACATGTACAGTAGAATGAGAACAATCTAACCCTGTAGATTAAATAAATTTCAAATTACCTGAAAGTTAGCCAGAATGACAGACACCTGAAGAATGTCAGAGGATATAGCGGCCTAAGTATTGTGACAATGACAACAAAAATGGAGGCATTAGTTCAGATATAAATAACATATTTTAAGCCCATTTCTTTTGCTTTCCATGAAGATTTGTGGCATAAGATGACCATAAGTTTATCCATCCCATTTTTTTAAATTTCAGCAAGAAACTGACATAACACTGATTTCTGAGGACTTAATAAATATTGTCAAGGAGTTAGTGTTTATGGTGCCTGGTGGTCATTGTACTATAAATATAAACACAGTGACATGATGTTTTTAAGTCTTGATTTTCTAGTGACTTGAAAAAAAAAAAGTCATCAGAGAAACTGTCATGTAAAAAGCATGACTTTAGCTTCTGGATTGATTGATTTTTTTTTTTTTTTATGGCTTATCAACCCTTTTTAGAGTTATTTGAAGCTGAATCATATTTCAGATTGTAGGAGGTCACTTTCAGTACCCAATGTTCCCTACCAGTGTCCCATCTAGATACTGACAAAGCTTGACACTGCATGAATGAGAACTGATTCTTTCGGCATGATTTGACTGTAGGCTTATGGAAATTTTAAGCTCAATGCTTCCTTGATATAATTAAACAACAAAAGATAATTAAGATTCAGTTTAGTTAACATGATGGACACAAAATGAAGGTCTATCATTTCACTTAAGTCCTAAATGTAAGTAATATTATAACGAGTGTAAGGTTGCAAAGTAAAGAACACACAAGGATTAAAATTTCAACAGTATGTATTTATCAAATTTTGGAATATATATATATATATATAGTTGTTTGAAAAGTAGCACAAATGGTTAATTGCAGCTAAAGAGCCACCTCTTTAGCCGCTGTTGGTAAAGAAAGTGATCAGGTGTGAGGGTGTTATTGGTAGGACTGGGAGTTGACCATTTTCTTAGGTTGGTTGGCCAAGGTCACATTTCGTGTCAGGAGAAAGGTCTGTAGCAGATTATTGAAGCCAAGTATAGTGTTGTTGGTGGGGTTTGATGTATGCCTTTCCTCATGGTTGAAATTGGCACCTGTGAGGTGTTTGATGGGCTGGAAAGATGTTGAAGCCAACTGCCTGATAAGATCCGTTGGCAGCCATAGTGGGATTCAGTGGGTTCACATGAACCTGTTCTTGGAATTTTATGAGCGCAGCAAACCCCTTGATAGCTGCAACTGGAACAAACTGCCAAGATTGTCTACAAATTGTAGTCACATAATCAGCTGGAGATGTAAATTCAGGTGATCAAATAAAGGTTAATACAAATTTCATGAACTGCTGAACTTGCTAGAGCCAGATACATGGAATATCCAAGAAATAGTTATTCCTTGGAAAGCTGTGGAAAAAAAGCTGAATGGCTTCATGACTATGTGGAAAATGTCCTGAAAATTTTTCGTAATCCTGTAATTCCTCAAAGTGTATAAAAAGCAAAAGCTATTACCAATATGATTGCTATCAGTTCTTTCAAGGCAGAAAGAGGTTTTTCAAGAATGAATATTATATACTCAGATAAAAGAAGCCACCTTACAGTGGAAAATACAGCAAACTTGATGACAATTACTTTTGTTGGTCTCCTTTTAGATTTATAAGATGCCACTCCTTTCATTAAAACATGGCTCAGATGAAATCACAATTCTGATGACAACTGAGTGAGGCAAAAAAATCTGAAGACGATGATGACAATCAAGTGGCTATTTGGAAATTTTTAAAATGAAAGATCATGAATTTTAAAGCATTTCTTTTAATTATTTTTCCTTTCAAAATGACAATGTGCAATGTAATGCAGATTAATTTTGGTATTTTTTAATAAGTGCAAGAAAAATTAGCTTTATTCTTAAATTATATCTATATAGTAAAGTATAGACTATAGAAAAATGAGGGAACCCCTTGCTATTGAGACCTGTTATTGAGAGAAACCATTCTTAAAATTTTTGAATCCCACCACTGGTTGGCAGGATTGATGTAGATCACAGTGGTGATGATGATGAGGGAGACCTGAAGTGGATAGTGAAGATTAATGAGGTGGAATGTCTCTAGGAATCTAGTTGAATGGAAGATCAACAAAACTGTGTCACAGTGGGGATGATGAGGGAGGCCTGGAGTGAATCAGAAAGAAATCTTGATTAAATAGTATAATAATAAATTTTAAATTTTCTAAAAAAAATTTTTTTTTTTCAGTCATGTCCCTTCGGGGCATAGATGATAATGGCTTTTCACAAACTCCATTTCTTCATTATCTGTGAATTGCCATAACCTCTTGGGAAGATAGTGGGGTGGTTCCACAGTTTTGAATTCAGAGTTGGCCTTCTCCTAGATTGGCTGCCATTCAGAACAAGCAGGCACATTCTACTCTGGTAGTTGACTGATAGCTAGGAGGATAATAGATGGATACATGTCTTTCCCAAAGGCATGTGTAAAGATGAATGAAACACTCTAGATGAGAATTTGAGTTCCTGTCACCGATTTCCCTTTCTGCACCAATAACCATTACACAACCCGCACATGACTTTATAAAACAAACATTTTAAATGATGCCCAATGGTTCCATTATTAACCAAAGAAAATTTGGTGGCAGTATCTCTAGCCGTCTTTGAGTTACATAATGGCAGACAAAAAAGACATTTAGTGAATTATGGAAATGGTGAAATTGTCCCTTTTCATACAGAAAACATTCAACATTCATTAACTAAATAGCATTACTGTCAGTTGAAATTTTTCAAATCTTTTTATTAAAACAATTTTTCAGGAAATTAGACTTAAGTCCACTCAATTCTTTCTAATATTGATGGGAGTTTTCTTTCAAAACTTTTGTTTTTGTCAGTGTGGAAAGTTAACTGCTTGATTGTTTCATTATTTCTTCTTCTAATATTACACAATTATTTCCCTATTATATTTGGTACAATCTATAGTTTTTCTTAATTCAACTAAAACAGAATCTATCATAGTTATTCCAATGGTGAGATTAACCATTTCTGTACTGGAAATATTCAGCATTCATTGACTGAATAGTTAAGTGTTACTGTCAGTTGAAATTTATAAAATCATCTTTAAAATATTTTTTTAGGAAATTCAACTTCTCAAGTCCACTAAATGTTATAGCTCTTACTAAAATTGATTGGTGTTTACTTTTGATTGTGTTGTTTTTGGTATTGTGGAAAGTTCAATTCTGAAAGTTATATATTATTAGAATAAATATTAATAAAATAATATTAATATTAAATATTATTAGTCAAATTCTGAAAGTTAAATAATTATTTATATATTAAAGAATGAGATAATAATATATATTGATCACAATTTTGACATAAAAAATACTACTCTGATCAAAGAAAACAATTCACTATGACAAAAATGTTGAGAGAGTGCCTTGATCACAAGGTTGTCTGAAGTAAATTTATGCTCAGGGTCTTACAAAATTTCTCCATTTCTGGCTTAACTTTTATTAACACAGTGTGGGATACATACTAACAAGAGTGATTGAAAGAAAAAGAATCTAAATGAAATCAGCTAGATTAAAAGAAAAGGATTTTAATTTAAAATTCCCAGCATCCCTCATTCATACACGTAATAGTCACACCAGCATAACAAATTTAGTCCAATGAAGTCCTAAAAGACAAAATATGTCACAAAAAAAACAAAAAACTTTTTCCACTTTGTTATCCTTTTTTTCCCCTATATTAAAGAATATAACAAAATATATAAATATTTTGGTTATATCATTATTTTCTCTTTTAGTTACATGTGCTTCTCTTAGGTGACTAAAGCAGAAGGGTCTTAGTAATTGGTGAGGGTCAGAATTTTTCTCAATATATGATAAATGGGGAGTTCTTAGTAAAAAGGGGGTCAAAAAATCATTTAAAAGACCAAAAAGTATGAAATTAATAAATGGGGTTGTCAGAAAATTTCCTCAAAAAATAAACATCCCCACTTCAATCTGTTAAGCACCTAAGAGTAGCCATTTTTGTTGTTGCAATTGGAAGTGTTCAAATGATGTGATCAGACGAATAACTTTGTAGCAATGAAATTGTTCCGATTTGCTTCTATCCTTTGCTTAATGTTATCAACTGACTTTTCTTATTTAAAAGAGTATGCCTTTCCCAAAGTGACCACAATAAGTATCTTCCTCTGTACTGTTACTGCTCATATTAATACTAATACTATTATTATTATTAATAATTACTTTAAAATGTAAAGTTGTTTGTAAAAATTCAGTTAATAACAATGACTGTAAATTGTTCCCATTTTCCTCGCCTTTATTTAATGTTATCGCCTGGTAATTTCCTGTATAAAAGAGCCTGTCTTTCTAAATTAATCATAAGATGCTTCCTTTATATTACTACTACTGCTGCTTCTACTACTAATACTACTATTATTATTAATAATAATAATTTGTTTTTAATGTAAAATTATTTCTAAAGATGAATTAAATAATAATGACTAAATTTGTTCTAATTTTTATATGATTTGTTTAATGTTATCAGCTGGTTATTGTTATCTAAAAAAAAACAACCCTTCTTTCTATAAACTGATCACAATAAGTGGCTTCCCCTATACTACTACTAATAATAATTCATTTATAATTTAAATTTTTTTATAAAAATTTAATAACAATGACTGCAAATTACTCCAATTTTCTTTTCTCTCCTTTGCTTAATGTTATCAGGTGACTTTTGTTATCTAGAAGACCCTGTCTTCCCCAAAGTGACAATAATATGTGGCTTCCTCTGCACTACTAATAATAATTATCTCAAATAAAAACCTTTCTTTCTAAACTGATCACAATAATTGGTTTCATCTGTACAAACTACTATTAATAATAATTCATTTATAATTTAAAGTTGTTTATAAAAACAAATTTAATAACAATGATTGCAAATTGTTTAGATTTTTTTCAGTCCTTTGCCTCATGTTATCAGGCAGCTTTTGTTATCTAAAAGATAGTATTTTCCTCACAGTGATCTCAATAAAGTAGCTTCCTCTGCACTATTACTGCTCATATTAATACTACTACTATTATTAATAATAACAATAATAATTCCTTTAAAATGTAAAGTTATTTGTAAAGATTATCAGCTCGTTATTTTTATTATCTAAGAGATATTCAAAATGATCACAATAACCAGCTTTCTCTATATTACAGTATTTCTTAATGAGAGGCCATTTTATTTTCCCTTGTTTTTATTTCTTTGATTAAAACAAAACTTTGGGGCTTCTCTTTCAGCAAATGTACACTGTAGCCTTGCATGCTGCTTCAATTCATCGGCAGCAACTCAACGTTGAAAACGAAGAGTCAGATGGCATGATTGAGACAGTTCCAAAGAACTCTCAGATGAATTTCCCCTTATTTCATGGACGAGCCGAAAAAACAATGGACCCTTGTCTCTCTCCAAAACTAAGCAATAAGGACCGTCCAGCTGCACTTGCACCGCTTCAAAAGCAAAGACAACGGGACAATATCCCCGAACAATCAGTCAGTCCAATGATTGTTTGTCAGAGTCCATCTCCTGAGCACCACTCTTTGTCTCTACTGAATACTGAAATGAAAACCAGTCACTCAGTCTGTTCCAATCTGACATGGAACAATGGTGCCATAAGTGAGGAGTTGAAAAGTAAAGTTGATCGGAATCGAAAGACTGAAAAACGGTATTTCACTGCAGACTCAATTCAAGAACTCAAACGACAAGAGCCGGGAGATAATTCAATTCACAAACGGTTCTCTTGGAATCTGGGATCAGCAAAAAATGACAGCAAACAAATCCTCTCCAAACATATGAGCTCAGACAGTATACCCAGCTCAAGTGGGGTCAGCTCGACTGGCTCGTCTCACTTGGGTCCCGACCATGAAAGCAACGAAAATGAAGAGACAACAGAGGCAGAGACAACAACAACAACAACACTAGAAACAAGAGCTTCTAATAATTCACTGAGTCTGAACACTGATAGCCGAAGTAAGTCTATGTCGGACATTGCTCTTTTGTTGCAAGATGTTACACCAAGTGAAATGAAAGATGGTATTTCCTCAGTAGATCTACCAGATGAAATAAACTATTCTGGATTAACAGCTGTTCAAATCTTAAATATCAAGAAGTATCTTTTGTTGAATACAACCAATGAATCGTAAGTATTCATTTTCAAATTTTATTCATTGTCATTTGATCTGTCTTTATTGAAACTCTTTTCTTATAGAAAAATTTTTACGTTGCATTTTTGGTGTTATCTGAATTGTTTGAAAAACACTGTGACAACAAAATATGAAAAATAAAAATAAGCAAAGGTGTTTACAATTAACATATCCATTGCTGTGGACGTACTTATGTTTTTATTGAGTTCTCACAAGGCCCAAGAACCATTCAAGGTAGAGGGTTACTGAATGAGGTGTGTGATTTATTTATTTTATTACTATTGTTCACACAATAGAAGGCCCAAGAGTCACAAAAAGTTAGAGGGTTATTGAATAAGTTTGTCATAGAGAAGCAAGAAGTGAAGATATGTAAGATAGATAATGGCTGAATATTGACTTGACTAGGTTAACATCATAGTGATTGTGGAAGCATCTTCTTGGGAGTCTGTTCCACAAAGTAACAGTTTTTGGAAAGAACCTGTCTGAGTGAAACTTCCTCCTTACCAATGGAATATAAAGGGAATGCAGATAATTTGGCTCTTGTCTATGTTATTAATGCAGCTATAACTGATCTTAACATTATTTTTGTTAAAAATCTTTTTTAGTGTTGGTGAATGGTTAAAATGCTTATGGATTAAATTTCGGAAAATTCTTCCGATATTAGTTTGAACATTACGATTAAAAAGTGGATTTAAACCATATGTTATGCTTTCTGTTTATTTTTACCTTCTTTGGTTTTTCTAAATCCTCTAAATTTATTTTATGATCGCTCAGTTCTAAAGCCTTTATATATTTAATTTTATTATCATCATCAAATATTTCCTTATTGCTTGGAGTTGGTGGGCAATCTAACTTGGACTGATTTATATTAATTATCTAGAATTTTGGGGTAGTGGTTTGATTCTATACTAACGAACCCATGGTTATAGAGATCTTTGGTATATGGTTTGTAATAACCATTATTCAAGTCTAAGTTCACATCGAGAAAGTCGATCACTTTAGTATTGGTGGCAGTGGTAATATTTAGTTCCTGATCTTTAAAAAAGTTTTTTTTTTCTTTTTCAGTTCCTTTCTCATTCGATCTATATTTCATGGGTTTGTTTTACGTTGAAGAATTAGACCATCATCTCTATAGTGCCCAGTGTCCTTAATGTCGAAAATAAATCTAAGCCGCCAAAATAACAAGATTCCAACTAGTTTGCTTGCCTCTGTTGAATCGAATGCTGCCATAACAATATTAAATTCTGGGTTACTTCTTTTGGTCCACTGATAACCATTATGAAATAGTATAAGGTTTTGTGCCTGCTTTATGATACTTATTTCGCGATCGGTATATGGTTTGTAATAACCAATATTCTAGTATAAGGTCAATTCGAGAAAGTTGATCACTTTAGTATTGTTACTATTTTGTCTCATTGTGGCAGAAAGGGAAGTGACACGAGTTGTTTCTTATTGATCCCTTTCTATTCTAAGCAGAAAGGGAAGTGACACGAGTTGTTTCTTATTGATCCCTTTCTATTCCAAACTGAAAGGGAACTGACATGAGTTGTTTCTTATTGATCCCTTTCTATTCCAAACAGAAAGGGAAGTGACACGAGTTGTTTCTTATTGATCCCTTTCTATTCCAAACAGAAAGGGAAGTGACACGAGTTGTTTCTTATTGATCCCTTTCTATTCTAAGCAGAAAGGGAAGTGACACGAGTTGTTTCTTATTGATCCCTTTCTATTCCAAACTGAAAGGGAACTGACATGAGTTGTTTCTTATTGATCCCTTTCTATTCCAAACAGAAAGGGAAGTGACACGAGTTGTTTCTTATTGATCCCTTTCTATTTTAAGCAGAAAGGGAAGTGACACGAGTTGTTTCTTATTGATCCCTTTCTATTCCAAACTGAAAGGGAAGTGACACGAGTTGTTTCTTATTGATCCCTTTCTATTTTAAGCAGAAAGGGAAGTGACACGAGTTGTTTCTTATTGATCCCTTTCTATTCCAAACAGAAAGGGAAGTGACATGAGTTGTTTCTTATTGATCCCTTTCTATTTTAAGCAGAAAGGGAACTGACATGAGTTGTTTCTTATTGATCCCTTTCTATTCTAAGCAGAAAGGGAAGTGACACGAGTTGTTTCTTATTGATCCCTTTCTATTCCAAACTGAAAGGGAACTGACATGAGTTGTTTCTTATTGATCCCTTTCTATTCCAAACAGAAAGGGAAGTGACACGAGTTGTTTCTTATTGATCCCTTTCTATTTTAAGCAGAAAGGGAAGTGACACGAGTTGTTTCTTATTGATCCCTTTCTATTCCAAACTGAAAGGGAAGTGACACGAGTTGTTTCTTATTGATCCCTTTCTATTCCAAACTGAAAGGGAACTGACACGAGTTGTTTCTTATTGATCCCTTTCTATTCCAAACAGAAAGGGAAGTGACACGAGTTGTTTCTTATTGATCCCTTTCTATTCCAAACAGAAAGGGAAGTGACACGAGTTGTTTCTTATTGATCCCTTTCTATTCTAAGCAGAAAGGGAAGTGACACGAGTTGTTTCTTATTGATCCCTTTCTATTCCAAACTGAAAGGGAACTGACATGAGTTGTTTCTTATTGATCCCTTTCTATTCCAAACAGAAAGGGAAGTGACACGAGTTGTTTCTTATTGATCCCTTTCTATTTTAAGCAGAAAGGGAAGTGACACGAGTTGTTTCTTATTGATCCCTTTCTATTCCAAACTGAAAGGGAAGTGACACGAGTTGTTTCTTATTGATCCCTTTCTATTCCAAACTGAAAGGGAACTGACACGAGTTGTTTCTTATTGATCCCTTTCTATTCCAAACAGAAAGGGAAGTGACACGAGTTGTTTCTTATTGATCCCTTTCTATTCCAAACAGAAAGGGAAGTGACACGAGTTGTTTCTTATTGATCCCTTTCTATTCCAAGCAGAAAGGGAAGTGACACGAGTTGTTTCTTATTGATCCCTTTCTATTCCAAACTGAAAGGGAACTGACATGAGTTGTTTCTTATTGATCCCTTTCTATTCCAAACAGAAAGGGAAGTGACACGAGTTGTTTCTTATTGATCCCTTTCTATTTTAAGCAGAAAGGGAAGTGACACGAGTTGTTTCTTATTGATCCCTTTCTATTCCAAACAGAAAGGGAAGTGACACGAGTTGTTTCTTATTGATCCCTTTCTATTCCAAACTGAAAGGGAACTGACATGAGTTGTTTCTTATTGATCCCTTTCTATTTTAAGCAGAAAGGGAAGTAACACGAGTTGTTTCTTATTGATCCCTTTCTATTCCAAACTGAAAGGGAACTGACATGAGTTGTTTCTTATTGATCCCTTTCTATTCCAAACAGAAAGGGAAGTGACACGAGTTGTTTCTTATTGATCCCTTTCTATTCCAAACAGAAAGGGAAGTGACACGAGTTGTTTCTTATTGATCCCTTTCTATTCTAAGCAGAAAGGGAAGTGACACGAGTTGTTTCTTATTGATCCCTTTCTATTCCAAACTGAAAGGGAACTGACATGAGTTGTTTCTTATTGATCCCTTTCTATTCCAAACAGAAAGGGAAGTGACACGAGTTGTTTCTTATTGATCCCTTTCTATTTTAAGCAGAAAGGGAAGTGACACGAGTTGTTTCTTATTGATCCCTTTCTATTCCAAACTGAAAGGGAACTGACATGAGTTGTTTCTTATTGATCCCTTTCTATTCCAAACAGAAAGGGAAGTGACACGAGTTGTTTCTTATTGATCCCTTTCTATTTTAAGCAGAAAGGGAAGTGACACGAGTTGTTTCTTATTGATCCCTTTCTATTCCAAACTGAAAGGGAACTGACATGAGTTGTTTCTTATTGATCCCTTTCTATTCCAAACTGAAAGGGAAGTGACACGAGTTGTTTCTTATTGATCCCTTTCTATTCCAAACAGAAAGGGAACTGACATGAGTTGTTTCTTATTGATCCCTTTCTATTCCAAACAGAAAGGGAAGTGACACGAGTTGTTTCTTATTGATCCCTTTCTATTTTAAGCAGAAAGGGAAGTGACACGAGTTGTTTCTTATTGATCCCTTTCTATTCCAAACTGAAAGGGAACTGACATGAGTTGTTTCTTATTGATCCCTTTCTATTCCAAACAGAAAGGGAAGTGACACGAGTTGTTTCTTATTGATCCCTTTCTATTCCAAACAGAAAGGGAAGTGACACGAGTTGTTTCTTATTGATCCCTTTCTATTCCAAACTGAAAGGGAAGTGACACGAGTTGTTTCTTATTGATCCCTTTCTATTCTAAGCAGAAAGGGAAGTGACACGAGTTGTTTCTTATTGATCCCTTTCTATTCCAAACTGAAAGGGAACTGACATGAGTTGTTTCTTATTGATCCCTTTCTATTCCAAACAGAAAGGGAAGTGACACGAGTTGTTTCTTATTGATCCCTTTCTATTTTAAGCAGAAAGGGAAGTGACACGAGTTGTTTCTTATTGATCCCTTTCTATTCCAAACAGAAAGGGAAGTGACACGAGTTGTTTCTTATTGATCCCTTTCTATTCCAAACAGAAAGGGAAGTGACACGAGTTGTTTCTTATTGATCCCTTTCTATTCCAAACTGAAAGGGAAGTGACACGAGTTGTTTCTTATTGATCCCTTTCTATTTTAAGCAGAAAGGGAAGTGACACGAGTTGTTTCTTATTGATCCCTTTCTATTCCAAACAGAAAGGGAAGTGACACGAGTTGTTTCTTATTGATCCCTTTCTATTCCAAACAGAAAGGGAAGTGACACGAGTTGTTTCTTATTGATCCCTTTCTATTCCAAACTGAAAGGGAAGTGACACGAGTTGTTTCTTATTGATCCCTTTCTATTCCAAACAGAAAGGGAACTGACATGAGTTGTTTCTTATTGATCCCTTTCTATTCCAAACAGAAAGGGAAGTGACACGAGTTGTTTCTTATTGATCCCTTTCTATTTTAAGCAGAAAGGGAAGTGACACGAGTTGTTTCTTATTGATCCCTTTCTATTCCAAGCAGAAAGGGAACTGACATGAGTTGTTTCTTATTGATCCCTTTCTATTCCAAACAGAAAGGGAAGTGACACGAGTTGTTTCTTATTGATCCCTTTCTATTTTAAGCAGAAAGGGAAGTGACACGAGTTGTTTCTTATTGATCCCTTTCTATTCCAAACTGAAAGGGAACTGACATGAGTTGTTTCTTATTGATCCCTTTCTATTCCAAACAGAAAGGGAAGTGACACGAGTTGTTTCTTATTGATCCCTTTCTATTCCAAACAGAAAGGGAAGTGACACGAGTTGTTTCTTATTGATCCCTTTCTATTCCAAACAGAAAGGGAAGTGACACGAGTTGTTTCTTATTGATCCCTTTCTATTCTAAGCAGAAAGGGAAGTGACACGAGTTGTTTCTTATTGATCCCTTTCTATTCCAAACTGAAAGGGAACTGACATGAGTTGTTTCTTATTGATCCCTTTCTATTCCAAACTGAAATGGAAGTGACACGAGTTGTTTCTTATTGATCCCTTTCTATTCCAAACAGAAAGGGAAGTGACACGAGTTGTTTCTTATTGATCCCTTTCTATTCCAAACAGAAAGCGAAGTGACACGAGTTGTTTCTTATTGATCCCTTTCTATTTTAAGCAGAAAGGGAAGTGACACGAGTTGTTTCTTATTGATCCCTTTCTATTCCAAACAGAAAGGGAAGTGACACGAGTTGTTTCTTATTGATCCCTTTCTATTCCAAACTGAAAGGGAACTGACATGAGTTGTTTCTTATTGATCCCTTTCTATTCCAAACAGAAAGGGAAGTGACACGAGTTGTTTCTTATTGATCCCTTTCTATTTTAAGCAGAAAGGGAAGTGACACGAGTTGTTTCTTATTGATCCCTTTCTATTCCAAACTGAAAGGGAACTGACATGAGTTGTTTCTTATTGATCCCTTTCTATTCCAAACAGAAAGGGAAGTGACACGAGTTGTTTCTTATTGATCCCTTTCTATTCCAAACAGAAAGGGAAGTGACACGAGTTGTTTCTTATTGATCCCTTTCTATTCCAAACAGAAAGGGAAGTGACACGAGTTGTTTCTTATTGATCCCTTTCTATTCCAAACAGAAAGGGAAGTGACACGAGTTGTTTCTTATTGATCCCTTTCTATTTTAAGCAGAAAGGGAAGTGACACGAGTTGTTTCTTATTGATCCCTTTCTATTCCAAACAGAAAGGGAAGTGACACGAGTTGTTTCTTATTGATCCCTTTCTATTCCAAACTGAAAGGGAACTGACATGAGTTGTTTCTTATTGATCCCTTTCTATTCCAAACAGAAAGGGAAGTGACACGAGTTGTTTCTTATTGATCCCTTTCTATTTTAAGCAGAAAGGGAAGTGACACGAGTTGTTTCTTATTGATCCCTTTCTATTCCAAACTGAAAGGGAACTGACATGAGTTGTTTCTTATTGATCCCTTTCTATTCCAAACAGAAAGGGAAGTGACACGAGTTGTTTCTTATTGATCCCTTTCTATTCCAAACAGAAAGGGAAGTGACACGAGTTGTTTCTTATTGATCCCTTTCTATTCCAAACAGAAAGGGAAGTGACACGAGTTGTTTCTTATTGATCCCTTTCTATTCTAAGCAGAAAAGGAAGTGACACGAGTTGTTTCTTATTGATCCCTTTCTATTCCAAACTGAAAGGGAACTGACATGAGTTGTTTCTTATTGATCCCTTTCTATTCCAAACAGAAAGGGAAGTGACACGAGTTGTTTCTTATTGATCCCTTTCTATTCTAAGCAGAAAGGGAAGTGACACGAGTTGTTTCTTATTGATCCCTTTCTATTCCAAACTGAAAGGGAACTGACATGAGTTGTTTCTTATTGATCCCTTTCTATTCCAAACAGAAAGGGAAGTGACACGAGTTGTTTCTTATTGATCCCTTTCTATTTTAAGCAGAAAGGGAAGTGACACGAGTTGTTTCTTATTGATCCCTTTCTATTCCAAACTGAAAGGGAACTGACATGAGTTGTTTCTTATTGATCCCTTTCTATTCCAAACAGAAAGGGAAGTGACACGAGTTGTTTCTTATTGATCCCTTTCTATTTTAAGCAGAAAGGGAAGTGACACGAGTTGTTTCTTATTGATCCCTTTCTATTCCAAACTGAAAGGGAACTGACATGAGTTGTTTCTTATTGATCCCTTTCTATTCCAAACAGAAAGGGAAGTGACACGAGTTGTTTCTTATTGATCCCTTTCTATTCCAAACAGAAAGGGAAGTGACACGAGTTGTTTCTTATTGATCCCTTTCTATTCTAAGCAGAAAGGGAAGTGACACGAGTTGTTTCTTATTGATCCCTTTCTATTCCAAACTGAAAGGGAACTGACATGAGTTGTTTCTTATTGATCCCTTTCTATTCCAAACTGAAAGGGAAGTGACACGAGTTGTTTCTTATTGATCCCTTTCTATTCCAAACAGAAAGGGAAGTGACACGAGTTGTTTCTTATTGATCCCTTTCTATTCCAAACAGAAAGGGAAGTGACACGAGTTGTTTCTTATTGATCCCTTTCTATTCTAAGCAGAAAGGGAAGTGACACGAGTTGTTTCTTATTGATCCCTTTCTATTCCAAACTGAAAGGGAACTGACATGAGTTGTTTCTTATTGATCCCTTTCTATTCCAAGCAGAAAGGGAAGTGACACGAGTTGTTTCTTATTGATCCCTTTCTATTCCAAACAGAAAGGGAAGTGACACGAGTTGTTTCTTATTGATCCCTTTCTATTCCAAACAGAAAGGGAAGTGACACGAGTTGTTTCTTATTGATCCCTTTCTATTCCAAACAGAAAGGGAACTGACATGAGTTGTTTCTTATTGATCCCTTTCTATTCCAAACAGAAAGGGAACTGACATGAGTTGTTTCTTATTGATCCCTTTCTATTTTAAGCAGAAAGGGAAGTGACACGAGTTGTTTCTTATTGATCCCTTTCTATTCCAAACTGAAAGGGAACTGACATGAGTTGTTTCTTATTGATCCCTTTCTATTCCAAACTGAAAGGGAAGTGACACGAGTTGTTTCTTATTGATCCCTTTCTATTCCAAACAGAAAGGGAAGTGACACGAGTTGTTTCTTATTGATCCCTTTCTATTTTAAGCAGAAAGGGAAGTGACACGAGTTGTTTCTTATTGATCCCTTTCTATTCCAAACTGAAAGGGAACTGACATGAGTTGTTTCTTATTGATCCCTTTCTATTCCAAACAGAAAGGGAAGTGACACGAGTTGTTTCTTATTGATCCCTTTCTATTCCAAACAGAAAGGGAAGTGACACGAGTTGTTTCTTATTGATCCCTTTCTATTCCAAGCAGAAAGGGAAGTGACACGAGTTGTTTCTTATTGATCCCTTTCTATTCCAAACTGAAAGGGAACTGACATGAGTTGTTTCTTATTGATCCCTTTCTATTCCAAACAGAAAGGGAAGTGACACGAGTTGTTTCTTATTGATCCCTTTCTATTCCAAACAGAAAGGGAAGTGACACGAGTTGTTTCTTATTGATCCCTTTCTATTCCAAACAGAAAGGGAAGTGACACGAGTTGTTTCTTATTGATCCCTTTCTATTCCAAACAGAAAGGGAAGTGACACGAGTTGTTTCTTATTGATCCCTTTCTATTCCAAACAGAAAGGGAAGTGACACGAGTTGTTTCTTATTGATCCCTTTCTATTTTAAGCAGAAAGGGAAGTGACACGAGTTATTTCTTATTGATCCCTTTCTATTCCAAACAGAAAGGGAAGTGACACGAGTTGTTTCTTATTGATCCCTTTCTATTCCAAACAGAAAGGGAAGTGACACGAGTTGTTTCTTATTGATCCCTTTCTATTCCAAACAGAAAGGGAAGTGACACGAGTTGTTTCTTATTGATCCCTTTCTATTTTAAGCAGAAAGGGAAGTGACACGAGTTGTTTCTTATTGATCCCTTTCTATTCCAAACAGAAAGGGAAGTGACACGAGTTGTTTCTTATTGATCCCTTTCTATTTTAAGCAGAAAGGGAAGTGACACGAGTTGTTTCTTATTGATCCCTTTCTATTCCAAACTGAAAGGGAACTGACATGAGTTGTTTCTTATTGATCCCTTTCTATTCCAAACAGAAAGGGAAGTGACACGAGTTGTTTCTTATTGATCCCTTTCTATTCCAAACAGAAAGGGAAGTGACACGAGTTGTTTCTTATTGATCCCTTTCTATTCCAAACAGAAAGGGAAGTGACACGAGTTGTTTCTTATTGATCCCTTTCTATTCCAAACAGAAAGGGAAGTGACACGAGTTGTTTCTTATTGATCCCTTTCTATTCCAAACAGAAAGGGAAGTGACACGAGTTGTTTCTTATTGATCCCTTTCTATTCCAAACAGAAAGGGAAGTGACACGAGTTGTTTCTTATTGATCCCTTTCTATTCCAAACAGAAAGGGAAGTGACACGAGTTGTTTCTTATTGATCCCTTTCTATTTTAAGCAGAAAGGGAAGTGACACGAGTTGTTTCTTATTGATCCCTTTCTATTCCAAACAGAAAGGGAAGTGACACGAGTTGTTTCTTATTGATCCCTTTCTATTCCAAACAGAAAGGGAAGTGACACGAGTTGTTTCTTATTGATCCCTTTCTATTCCAAACAGAAAGGGAAGTGACACGAGTTGTTTCTTATTGATCCCTTTCTATTCCAAACAGAAAGGGAAGTGACACGAGTTGTTTCTTATTGATCCCTTTCTATTTTAAGCAGAAAGGGAAGTGACACGAGTTGTTTCTTATTGATCCCTTTCTATTCCAAACTGAAAGGGAACTGACATGAGTTGTTTCTTATTGATCCCTTTCTATTCCAAACAGAAAGGGAAGTGACACGAGTTGTTTCTTATTGATCCCTTTCTATTCCAAACAGAAAGGGAAGTGACACGAGTTGTTTCTTATTGATCCCTTTCTATTCCAAACTGAAAGGGAAGTGACATGAGTTGTTTCTTATTGATCCCTTTCTATTCTAAGCAGAAAGGGAAGTGACACGAGTTGTTTCTTATTGATCCCTTTCTATTCCAAACTGAAAGGGAACTGACATGAGTTGTTTCTTATTGATCCCTTTCTATTCCAAACAGAAAGGGAAGTGACACGAGTTGTTTCTTATTGATCCCTTTCTATTCCAAACAGAAAGGGAAGTGACACGAGTTGTTTCTTATTGATCCCTTTCTATTCCAAACAGAAAGGGAAGTGACACGAGTTGTTTCTTATTGATCCCTTTCTATTTTAAGCAGAAAGGGAAGTGACACGAGTTGTTTCTTATTGATCCCTTTCTATTCCAAACTGAAAGGGAACTGACATGAGTTGTTTCTTATTGATCCCTTTCTATTCCAAACAGAAAGGGAAGTGACACGAGTTGTTTCTTATTGATCCCTTTCTATTCCAAACAGAAAGGGAAGTGACACGAGTTGTTTCTTATTGATCCCTTTCTATTCTAAGCAGAAAGGGAAGTGACACGAGTTGTTTCTTATTGATCCCTTTCTATTCCAAACTGAAAGGAAAGTGACACGAGTTGTTTCTTATTGATCCCTTTCTATTCCAAACAGAAAGGGAAGTGACACGAGTTGTTTCTTATTGATCCCTTTCTATTCTAAGCAGAAAGGGAAGTGACACGAGTTGTTTCTTATTGATCCCTTTCTATTCCAAACTGAAAGGGAACTGACATGAGTTGTTTCTTATTGATCCCTTTCTATTCCAAACAGAAAGGGAAGTGACACGAGTTGTTTCTTATTGATCCCTTTCTATTCCAAGCAGAAAGGGAAGTGACACGAGTTGTTTCTTATTGATCCCTTTCTATTCCAAACAGAAAGGGAACTGACATGAGTTGTTTCTTATTGATCCCTTTCTATTCCAAGCAGAAAGGGAAGTGACACGAGTTGTTTCTTATTGATCCCTTTCTATTCCAAACAGAAAGGGAACTGACATGAGTTGTTTCTTATTGATCCCTTTCTATTCCAAACTGAAAGGGAACTGACATGAGTTGTTTCTTATTGATCCCTTTCTATTCCAAACTGAAAGGGAACTGACATGAGTTGTTTCTTATTGATCCCTTTCTATTCCAAGCAGAAAGGGAAGTGACACGAGTTGTTTCTTATTGATCCCTTTCTATTCCAAACAGAAAGGGAACTGACATGAGTTGTTTCTTATTGATCCCTTTCTATTCCAAACAGAAAGGGAAGTGACACGAGTTGTTTCTTATTGATCCCTTTCTATTCCAAACAGAAAGGGAACTGACATGAGTTGTTTCTTATTGATCCCTTTCTATTCCAAACAGAAAGGGAACTGACATGAGTTGTTTCTTATTGATCCCTTTCTATTTTAAGCAGAAAGGGAAGTGACACGAGTTGTTTCTTATTGATCCCTTTCTATTCCAAACTGAAAGGGAACTGACATGAGTTGTTTCTTATTGATCCCTTTCTATTCCAAACTGAAAGGGAAGTGACACGAGTTGTTTCTTATTGATCCCTTTCTATTCCAAACAGAAAGGGAAGTGACACGAGTTGTTTCTTATTGATCCCTTTCTATTCCAAACTGAAAGGGAACTGACATGAGTTGTTTCTTATTGATCCCTTTCTATTCCAAACAGAAAGGGAAGTGACACGAGTTGTTTCTTATTGATCCCTTTCTATTCCAAACAGAAAGGGAAGTGACACGAGTTGTTTCTTATTGATCCCTTTCTATTCCAAGCAGAAAGGGAAGTGACACGAGTTGTTTCTTATTGATCCCTTTCTATTCCAAACTGAAAGGGAACTGACATGAGTTGTTTCTTATTGATCCCTTTCTATTCCAAACAGAATTGGAAGTGACACGAGTTGTTTCTTATTGATCCCTTTCTATTCCAAACAGAAAGGGAAGTGACACGAGTTGTTTCTTATTGATCCCTTTCTATTCCAAACAGAAAGGGAAGTGACACGAGTTGTTTCTTATTGATCCCTTTCTATTCCAAACAGAAAGGGAAGTGACACGAGTTGTTTCTTATTGATCCCTTTCTATTCCAAACAGAAAGGGAAGTGACACGAGTTGTTTCTTATTGATCCCTTTCTATTCCAAACAGAAAGGGAAGTGACACGAGTTGTTTCTTATTGATCCCTTTCTATTTTAAGCAGAAAGGGAAGTGACACGAGTTATTTCTTATTGATCCCTTTCTATTCCAAACAGAAAGGGAAGTGACACGAGTTGTTTCTTATTGATCCCTTTCTATTCCAAACAGAAAGGGAAGTGACACGAGTTGTTTCTTATTGATCCCTTTCTATTCCAAACAGAAAGGGAAGTGACACGAGTTGTTTCTTATTGATCCCTTTCTATTTTAAGCAGAAAGGGAAGTGACACGAGTTGTTTCTTATTGATCCCTTTCTATTCCAAACAGAAAGGGAAGTGACACGAGTTGTTTCTTATTGATCCCTTTCTATTTTAAGCAGAAAGGGAAGTGACACGAGTTGTTTCTTATTGATCCCTTTCTATTCCAAACTGAAAGGGAACTGACATGAGTTGTTTCTTATTGATCCCTTTCTATTCCAAACAGAAAGGGAAGTGACACGAGTTGTTTCTTATTGATCCCTTTCTATTCCAAACAGAAAGGGAAGTGACACGAGTTGTTTCTTATTGATCCCTTTCTATTCCAAACAGAAAGGGAACTGACATTAGTTGTTTCTTATTGATCCCTTTCTATTCCAAGCAGAAAGGGAAGTGACACAAGTTGTTTCTTATTGATCCCTTTCTATTCCAAGCAGAAAGGGAAGTGACACAAGTTGTTTCTTATTGATCCCTTTCTATTCCAAACAGAAAGGGAAGTGACACGAGTTGTTTCTTATTGATCCCTTTCTATTCCAAACAGAAAGGGAAGTGACACGAGTTGTTTCTTATTGATCCCTTTCTATTCTAAGCAGAAAGGGAAGTGACACGAGTTGTTTCTTATTGATCCCTTTCTATTCCAAACTGAAAGGAAAGTGACACGAGTTGTTTCTTATTGATCCCTTTCTATTCCAAACAGAAAGGGAAGTGACACGAGTTGTTTCTTATTGATCCCTTTCTATTCTAAGCAGAAAGGGAAGTGACACGAGTTGTTTCTTATTGATCCCTTTCTATTCCAAACTGAAAGGGAACTGACATGAGTTGTTTCTTATTGATCCCTTTCTATTCCAAACAGAAAGGGAAGTGACACGAGTTGTTTCTTATTGATCCCTTTCTATTCCAAGCAGAAAGGGAAGTGACACGAGTTGTTTCTTATTGATCCCTTTCTATTCCAAACAGAAAGGGAACTGACATGAGTTGTTTCTTATTGATCCCTTTCTATTCCAAGCAGAAAGGGAAGTGACACGAGTTGTTTCTTATTGATCCCTTTCTATTCCAAACAGAAAGGGAACTGACATGAGTTGTTTCTTATTGATCCCTTTCTATTCCAAACTGAAAGGGAACTGACATGAGTTGTTTCTTATTGATCCCTTTCTATTCCAAACAGAAAGGGAAGTGACACGAGTTGTTTCTTATTGATCCCTTTCTATTCCAAGCAGAAAGGGAAGTGACACGAGTTGTTTCTTATTGATCCCTTTCTATTCCAAACAGAAAGGGAACTGACATGAGTTGTTTCTTATTGATCCCTTTCTATTCCAAACAGAAAGGGAAGTGACACGAGTTGTTTCTTATTGATCCCTTTCTATTCCAAACAGAAAGGGAAGTGACACGAGTTGTTTCTTATTGATCCCTTTCTATTCCAAACTGAAAGGGAACTGACATGAGTTGTTTCTTATTGATCCCTTTCTATTCCAAACAGAAAGGGAAGTGACATGAGTTGTTTCTTATTGATCCCTTTCTATTCCAAACAGAAAGGGAAGTGACATGAGTTGTTTCTTATTGATCCCTTTCTATTCCAAACAGAAAGGGAACTGACATGAGTTGTTTCTTATTGATCCCTTTCTATTCCAAACAGAAAGGGAAGTGACATGAGTTGTTTCTTATTGATCCCTTTCTATTCCAAACAGAAAGGGAACTGACATTAGTTGTTTCTTATTGATCCCTTTCTATTCCAAGCAGAAAGGGAAGTGACACAAGTTGTTTCTTATTGATCCCTTTCTATTCCAAGCAGAAAGGGAAGTGACACGAGTTGTTTCTTATTGATCCCTTTCTATTCCAAACAGAAAGGGAACTGACATGAGTTGTTTCTTATTGATCCCTTTCTATTCGAAATCAGCAGTTGCACTTGTTTATATGAGCTGTTCATTATTGTGTGCTTGGTGGGCATTTGTTCCAGGATCGCCTGCCAGAATAGATATTGTTTCAGCTTCGGAAAACAGGCATGATGTTGAATGACCCAAAACTTGTTAGGATCCCAAATCAATAACATCACTCATCAGGTGATCCTGTGCACCTTTTGGGAGTGGATCAAAACAAAAAGTTGGTGATCTTTAATTTTTAAATTTAAATTACGTAATGGCCAGTCTATACTCAGCATCTGAAGATTGCTTTTGTGCATGAAACTCTGAGTTGTGCTATCAGTGAGGGATATTATGTTTATTTATTAATATATACTCAATAGCTCTGTTGTACTACATCGAGCACTGTTTTATTAACACCAGCACTATTTGTGCGATATATTATAATTTTTTATATATATATATATATATATATATATATATATATATATATATAGTTTTAAGGTGTGCTATATTTATGGGACAAAGTGATCAATATCAGAGATAGAGCGTATGTAAATATAAAAGTGAACATTGAAGTCAACACTCAGAGATGTCAGGCTGTTTCAAGCTAGAAACAATCGTCAGGTGGCCTGATGATTGTGTCAACTATTATTGCTGAAAATCTATTAAAATTTGGATAAAACTGGTAAAGCTCAGGTTGTTTCTTTGAACATCTTGAAAGTGTTTAACAGGGTTTGGCTTCTTCATAAGTTGAAAGGCTCAGGTATTTCCAGATGAATGTTTGAATTGATTCACTCTTTCTTATTAAATCACAAAATGAAAATTGTCCTGAATGGCCACTCTTCTAGATCTTTTTGTACTAATACAGGTGTATCCCAGAGCTTTATCCTTGGACTTACTTCATTCTTAATTTTCATCAATGACCTTCCTGATGACATCAGTTCCCAACTTGGTATCTATGCAGATGACACAACCGTTTCAATAGTAAGTGATTAGTTCAATAAGGTCAAATTGACAGCTGATCACAAGAATGACCTGCTTTGTCCTTCATCTTCATCAATGACCTTCCTGATGACATCAGTTCCCAACTTGGTATCTATGCTGATGACACAAACATTTACTCCTGTCTCAATAGTAAGTGATCAGTTCAATAAGGTCAAATTGACATCTGGTCACAAGAATGACCTATGGTCTTTTGTTAACTGGGGAAAGAAATGGCTTCTTCATTTTAACACCTCCAAAATGAAACTTCTCTCTATCAATCACCTGAAAGATCCCTTCCTGCCCCTCCCCCATCAGCACAGCCGATACTAACCTTCACAAGAGTGACTCATCGCACCTTCTTGGGCTTACACTCTCGACATGAAGTGGAAAGATTATATTGAATCGATTGCTAGGTCTGCTCCTAAGAAAGTTGATTCACTGTGTAATGTTAGAAAATTTTCTCTACTGAATCTATTTTACATATTTATAAGTCTATCATTCGTTCATGCTTAGAATATTGCTGCCACATATGGTCTGGTGCTCCTGCCCTATAACAAAACAAACAAGACTTGACCATTACACAAAATTTTAAAGGAAAGGCATTTATTATTACAGTACACAAAATAAAACAAATACAACAATTTCCTTTTTGTGTGCCTTATACAAAAGCTAAAGGAAAATAACACTTCCAATATATAACAAAATGATTACATCTTTTGAAAATTTAAAAAAAAAAAGGGAAAACTTTGAGGAAGCAAAAATTGCACCAGGTAGAAAATACAAAAGTGCATACACCTAATTTCTGTAATTGAAAGGAAGATCTCAACACAAAGGGGTTTTGCAGTTTCAACAGGTTGTCACAAGGACTTTATGTAGTCCTTTACTGAAAAGTTCAACATGAATGTTTGGTTTTGTTCAAATACTTTTCTGGAAGACGCTGAAAATAATTTTCTGTCCTTGGACTTGAATCTGCCTATCAGTTGAGATTTAGCTGTCAGCTCTCTCTCTCTATTTAGTTATTAATTCATTCAGATTTATAACCCTTCATCTGAACTAATATTCTGGCCTTGAAGTGTGTAAACTTCTCTGCCTTCTCCTTGATGACTAAATACTTTCTGAAGCTATCCGCTAACTAGTCCTTTTATTCAAGAAAAGAGGATCACAGAAGACTCCATTCAGGTTTTCATAAGGGCTTGAGACCACGTCTCTCATTGGCCAATAAATATGAAAACATATTTTTCCATAAATTCAAAAAAATGAATTCGCAACAATTCACCTAAAGATAATTTTGGCGTTTCTTTAACTGCTAATTCTAAAAATAGATTTTCACACAACTAACAATTTTTTTAAAAACCCATCTGGCTTAAAAATACACTTTTCTCAAACATACATGAAAAAATAAAACAAAAAAACAACCTAGACAATTAAACATTTATTTACTACACAAAAGACTAACTTATAAAAAATAAAATGTTTATAACCTAGACTTTATGAATTTAAGCACAGTATTTGAATGGCAACAAGGTCTCATCAATTTATAGTTGGATTAACTAGATGTAACCATAAGTTCTATGCTAACGGATTTTTTTTCTCACACTTCTTGCTTGTGGAACTTTTTTCCTACTCCATGCTTTCCAGTCAACTTTAATCTTCAAAAATGATGCAATGTTAATAGCTATCTATCTACTACCTTCCTGATTGCCCTTCTTTTGTTCTCACTCCTTAATAGTTTCTCTTTTTTTCTCTCATTCTTTCACACTCAGTAACCCTTTGTGTTTTAGTGGCTCCACTCTCATGCATGGAGTGATAAAATTTTCAGGAAACAGACAGAAAGAATTCACTTCAAGTTTTGTTGCATTCAACCAATAACGTCTACATGTTTAATTTTTTTTTTTTATATTTTTCCAATTTTCTCATAAGATCTGAATTAAAACTGTGGATAAACTATCCAAAGTACCTCCAACCATTTTAGTTATTATCAAAAACTGGATGTTAATCTAGTAGACAAGATTTTGTTGGCTATGTCCTGGCATTTTATTTTTCCAAGTACTTGAAGAAAAACATAACAAAATATGAACTTAAGACAAGTTATTCACAATTTTGGTTTGGATATATAATATCTTAGGTGAAAATAGAGGGAAAAAAATCAAGCAGATAAACTTTGCCAGTTTAATTTAACAAAATTTGTTTACATTTCTTTATCTTCTTACAAATGGTCAAGGGCAGATAAATCTGTGTAATGGTGTTATATTAATTTCAATCTGGTAATGTTGCAATAAACATTGAAGAAACAAATCCATTTTGCAGGATGATTATTTTCTTCTTAAAAATGGTCAAGGGCAGATAAATCTGTATTTCACTTCAAAATGATGTTATATTATTTTTAATAACATTATTCTGATAATTTTGCAATATGTAAGCATTGAAGAGGAAAATATAAAAGGAATTACTATTTTTTTCTTTTTTTTTCTCTTTACTAGTACTTCATTTGCATTAATTTCTTTAAAAATCATATGGGGTTAGTTTTTCGAGATTTAAGCAACTCTTATTGAATTAATAAATCTATAACTAGTGTTCTTGTCTCATTGTGTAAAAAGCTGTTGCTTCAGTTGTTCATGAAAAAAGAAAACATGTTAGTTAATGAGAGAACAAAATCTTGTGTAAATTATGTACTATGATCGTTAAACTTTTGAACAAAGCACAAGCCTTCAAGATTAATAGTTGAAAAATTAATTTCATAAAAAAAAATGGCTAACATAAAAAAGAAACGGGCGGTTCAAAAACCACAGGACTTGTTGGTACCACCAAAATGTCTTTTTTTCCGAAATAAAGCAAAAAATTGCTACCCCTTATTAAAAAATATTTGCCAAAGATCAATTTCTTTAAACTCTTAGATCTCATCCTACACAAACTACTGCTTTTTGGAGCCTCTTCCCAAGAGGATGCTTCCCCAATCACTGTTATCTTAACCTGTTCAAGTCTAGGCTCAGCCATTATCTTTCCCACATATCCCCATAAATAGTGCCTTTAATCTATAATCTTCTGCTTTGAGTGGCTCTTGGGCCTTGTACCAGATGAACATCATTGTCAAAAAAAAAAAACAAAAAAAAACAACCATTAATTTCAATTTCAAATTAAGATGGATGAAATAATTCAATTATTATTCTTATGCAAAATAAATTATTGCATCAACAATCTCTTGTACTAACCCCAGCAGCACTTGTCCGGTTCTATTGTAGTTGGGCATTGTAGAAGACAATTTAGCAATTGTAAAATTCATAGAATTAATTTTGTCAGGCATGCCACCATCCTGATCCAAATATAACAGTTCTGTCTAGACTGGTCTGTCCAAATAGTGTTCTCTCCTTTTGTCTTGTTGAACTTAATTTAGTCTTTCTATTCATCAGAAGTTGCAACTCTTAATTTTGCTTTCAACTGATTGGAAGCTACAACAAATTATAGCACGATTACTCTCTCCATTCCTGTATCTTCTTACAAAATTGAAAATTCTCATACTACCAATGATTCTTCTATTTTGAGCAAACTCGAACACCATTGACTAGTTTCTTTTATTCTTTTCTGTTTCCCATGATCTTTGCCAGAGACTATTTTCATTAAATTACAAAAGGTAGAGCATTAGTGTCAGGTGTTTTGTTCTGTATTTGCAACTTTATAAAAAATAATAACTATAAAGTATATATATTAACTAATTTAATACTGTAGGTTAATGATTTTATTTCTTAAATGTAATGTTGAAATTTTTAATGAAAAAAATTTTTGTTATTGAAATTGAAAGTTTGAAAAACGCAATCTTATAAAATCTGATTCATCTTCAATACAAGATAAAAAGAAAGAAAAAAATATTTAAACTAAGGGAGATAACTCAGTCTTTCGACTGAACAATTTTTATGAATCTTATATAAAATTGTATGAGATTTCTTAAAGGCTATTACCAATATTTTAACAGTGCATATTATTGTATTTATATATAAAAACTTAATATACAGGTAAGTGTGAATAGTTGTAATGATTCTCAGTGTAGAAAATAAAATTGGTGAGACATTCTGCCAAAGTAGCTTATGTTCATTTTCTATAATTCCAATTGAGGAAGACATTAATCTATTTCTCCTTATTCTCTATCTTGTTTTTAGATTTGCTAAAATGTCTTGTCACTGGTATGCCACAATTGTTCATAGAGAAGAGAGTAGGATGAGTTAACACTTAGGCAAACTATCAAATATTTGTGGAAGAATATGATATATAAATGTCTATACATCAGAACAATGTCAGGCAAACGAATGACAAATGAACCTGACAAAGTTGTTTAACTATTGCTTGAAAGGAAAAGGCTTCCCAAATTTGTGGAAATTGTTATTTGTCCTGTTCTCAAGAATGTTGGAGGGAATTAATCTCTTTCAATATCAACCTCTCTAATATCATTAGGAAGCTCTTTGAGTCTGTTATCAACAAGGATGTACTTGATCACCTCAACATATATATATATATATATATATATATATATATGTGTGTGTGTGTGTGTCAAAAATTCAAATGCAATGTCAATCACTATCTACTGCCCTCCTGATTACTCTTTTTGTTCCAGCTCATTAGTGATGCTTCTGTTTCTAATTATTCCACACCCAGTAACTTGTGTCTTAGTGACTTTACGGCCTTGCTTGGGACGAAATCGAGTAAAAAAAAAAATTATAATAAATATATATATATATATATATATATATATATATATACATAGTTTTAAGGTATGCTATATTCATGGGTAAAAGTGGTCAATCTCAGGGATAGAGTGTGTGTGTGTGAATATAAAAGTTGATACTGATAACACAAAATGGTGGCAGTCTGTTCCATGCTTGAACACAATCTTCAGACTATGTGTGTTGGCTGCTTTGTGCATTGTTGTGATGCATTATGGGTAACAATATTCATTGTATTATCCTAATGTTTATTAAGTAGGCAGTAACAGTTATATTTCAGATTATTCTTGAGGTTATTGAGTAGAAATAATTGTGATTATTTGTAGCTATTTTATAGTTTTGTTTGTTAAATTTTTTCACATTATTTAATATTTATTTATTATTACAAATCTTTTGTAGCTTTTTAATTTGTTTATTATTTACTTTGTGTGTTTATTTTTTAGATATTTTTGTTTATTTTTTTCTTCTTAGGTTGGTTAGGTTATCTTGTTTAGTGTGTGTGTGTTTGTATATATATATATGAAATTATTGGAATGTTTGATTGATATATCAGCATATTCTGTCACAACTTTATATCATACAAAAAAAAAACCCAGACCATTCTTGTTCTTTACTAATTGAACACCTGAAGACAACTGGAGAATAGATTGAGCAAAATATGGTAACATCATCACCAACAACACGAAAAAGAAGTTTACTTGTTCAAAAATTGAAAAGTTTATCTTCATGTTATATTGACTTTGTATGAAATTTCCTTTTAGATAAGTCTGCAAAAAAAATTTTTTAAATCATTTAAAAATGTTTTCTTGTTATTTCAGAGAAGTATGATTTCAAGTGAACCGCTGTCTCGGAACTGGAAGCCTGACCAACAATTTCACTGCATTCGTTAAGAAGAGTAAATTCAAACTTTGGCAGTTGGCGGCAGTGCATGGAGCTCCTTTTTCTCCATCAGAGAAATGTGTAGCTCTGTCAGGACTGCCAGGTGCTGTGGGTCAGATTTACCTGCAGTTCTTAAAATATTTGACTTTCCCACCTTCTGTATAAATATGTATCTATGTGTGAAACTGAGCATAAGTGCGCATATATATATATAAAAAATTGTGTATTTGGGCAGCAATCCCTCTTTTATCCAAGTTTCATTAAAAATGACTGACAAGGTATTGTGGTTAAGTTTATTATATAATTTTTCATGTGTTCTTATAATTTTTTTCTTTTCTGGACGTAAATTATATAAAAATTGTCCAAATGTTTTACATGTCTGAGCACGTCTGCCTATACTTTTAGCCATTATCAAGGATGAATTTTATTTTTACTTTTAACTGAATGTATGAATGTTTTTATGTATATATCTATAGTTATAGGAATGTTTTATGTTCCAAACATGGTCAGTACATTGTGGCTGTGTTCATAATTGATGTTATTGAGTGTTGGCTTTTTCTTTTCTTTTTTATTAATAATGCTTCCATTATTTTTAGCCTTGTTTTACATGTGAATGATGCTATTATATTTGTATTATCAACAAGTACATTGCAGATAGAGTTTGGTAGGTGTCCATGTGTATTTAAATGAGACATCATTTAGCTATGTTCAGAGAGATGTAACGTGAGTCTAGGCATGTAGTAGTGCTTGGAAAATAAAACATTCCTAGAACTCTAGATACATACATAAAGCAATCCATGAATTCAGTTAAAAGTAAAAATATCCTTGGTAATGGCTAAAAGTATAGTCAAAAGTGCAAGGACATGTAAAACTTTTGCATAATTTACATCCAGAAAAGAAAAAAAAAAAACTATAAGAACACATGAAAAATTATATAATAAACTTAACCACAGCACCTTTACAGTCGTTTTTAATGAAACTTGCCAATATATATATATATATATATGAAACTGGATGTATATAATGTGTATAGGGAATGTATGTATACGCTTTGCCAATACTTCTCTTGGTTTCTCTGTAACGAGAACAAGTTACTGTTGCCACTGTCTCTGCTACCACCACCACAACCTAAAAAAAAACAAAAAAAAACCTTCATTCTAAAACAAAAAAAAAACAAAACAAAAAAAAAAGACGACTCTCCTCAGTGAGGCTCACACTGTAATGTTCCGGTCTACATTAACTGTTGTTTCATTGTACTCCACACATCCAAACTAGGTAATACAAGCCACTTAATCACACACAGAGGTTTTATAACATATATAAGAATTCCATATACCCAAATTCATATTTCTCCCACCTGATCCCCCATTCCTTTTTAGCATTATTATTTGGAGGGTTAATTTCATTTATTACTAATCTTTTCATTAAGTGAAACAAAAATCATGTATTTAGTGGTGATGAAGTTATTTTATTGAGAATTAATCCTTAAAGCCAGATGGTTGGTAATTCTTTGATTAGTTCAAGTGGAGATTTTTTATTTTATTTTTAATGTACTCTCTGTGTGAATAAGTATGACACTGTATTTATGTTCGTATGTATATGTGTATGTGTGTGTATATATATATATATATATATATGATGGCCGCCACCTCAATGTCGAATATGACCCTCACAAGATATCATTTTAAGAGTCAGTTGTGTCTTGAATGGATATGGCTCTTTAAACTGAACAAACTTGTAAAACTTTTGGCATGAAGTTGGCAGACATGAGAGACACATTTTTTGTTATCATTAGGTTTACACACATGCACAAACAAACGTTAATGTTCTTATATAGTTTCTGTTGAAAAATTAGATAAAAACGAGGAGGCAATGTTGTTAACTGAAAATAAAACTTCACCTTCCTATTTTAATCAGTTTATATGAAAATTGTCAAATGGCTTAAATTTTTTATCCATATCCCAAAAAAAAAAAAAAAAATTGTGATATTTTTTTTTTTTTTAGCTTCTGTACAGTAATTTATAAAATATTTTTACTGTGTAATATCATGGAAAGATATTTTTTCACATATTTATTTTTTATCTAATTTTTTTTTTTTTTTTTTTTTTTTTTAGTAAAAATAAATTTTTGAATCCTGAGATGTATTATTTCTGGAATAAGGCCTTTATATAATTTTTTTTTTCCTTGAAGTTTTCACATAAGATAAAATATCATTTGAGTCAAATTTGAACATAAGCTCTAAATACTTGAAAAAACTTGAAAAATAAATCTTTTCTTTCTTTTTTTTAACTTTTGTGAAGATCATTAATTCTATGCTAAGTCAAAGAGTTTTGAATAAACAATCTTAGGAAAACTCTAAACAGAGTTACGTTCATTTGGATGCTTACACAACCTCAATATTTGGGCTCAAAATGAATTAGACTTGATGAAGAGAAGATAATTTTAAATTTTGATGTGCTTGTCTCTACATTAGCTTCCTTTTTATACTTTGTACAAATGACTTTATTTTGCTTTTAATCTGAAAACATTAATCAATTAATCAATTGGCCTAAATATTATTTTGGAACTTATCAAGTGATCTAAAATATTCCATAGAGTATTTCAGATTGGTTAATAAGTTCCAAAATGCAACTTTGAAAGAAATGTGACAATATATTATTGATCTCCAGAATGGTTTTTCATAAAGAGGGCTATTAGAAATTAGTGTTCCAATATCATTCTCTTCTGATATATTCTTTATTTCTATAGCAAGTATGAGCAATTAGTGGCAGAGTATTTCATTTAAATGAATATTTTATGGATTTCAGTCGCAAATTCAAAGTAGGCTGTTTTCTTTAGTTTCCATAAATTTTTTTTCTTTACATATTTTTTTTTTTACATCTTTATCTTTTATTGAATTTTTTACATCTTTATCTTTTATTGAATTTTTAACTTGTCATTTATAAAAAAAGGTCTTTGCTGAAGTTAATCCATTAAAAGTGGAATCTTCTGGAGGAATTTCTATTTTTATGTCACCAAAGTTATAAGCAAACTTGTTTCTCTATAGAATTGACAGCCATGTTTCAAATACACTTAGCATTTTTGAAAGTAGACAATAAATATATATATATATATATATATATATATATATATATATATATATATATATATATAATATTAGTGGTCAATGTGTGTGTATATATAAATATATATATATATATATATATATATATATAAATTCCCAAGAGGATAGAATCCAGGTAGAACTCAATGTCACTCTCACTAAAATTTTGTTTTTTATACCCGGAGTTATATTTTCCAATGTAATAAATTATAACCATGGAATATTAGTATTTGAGCTTTTTATATTATATATATATATATATATATATAAATATACATATATATATATATATATATATATATATATATATATATATGGTAAAAAAAAATATAGTTTTATGGTATGCTATATTTATGGATAAAAGGGCTTAATATCAGGAATAGACAATCTCCACACTTTTCTACACACATACACACACATATATATATATATATATATATATATATATATGTATGTATGTGTGTGTGTCTGTATGAACGAAAAGAAACAAGCAAAACTATTCTTAGACGACGCATTTCATCCTCTTAGGGAATTTATCAAGGCAATGTAGGATTTATTTTGCTGCACACGTTTATATATAAAGGTGAGGTTGTCATTGGTTAATCAAGGCTTTTAAATTTGAGAACATTCATGAATGTTTATCAAGTGGTTGAAAGATCGGTCAAAGCATGTAGAGGACACAGTGTCATAATTCAAAGTCAGGCAAAAGTGAGCAAGTAATATTCAAGAGTAGTTTTTGTGGGGTTTTTTTTCCTTCTTTTTATAAGAAAATATTGTTAAGATGGTGATGGTATAAGATGGAGGTTTCTCATTTAAAAGCTTTAATAAACCAATTATATATAATATGCAGCAAGATAAATTCTACATTGCCTTGATAAAATTCCTCAGAGAATGAAACATGTCGGCTAAGTATAGTTTTTCCTCTTGTTTCTTTTTTATTCATTTTGTCTCCTCTACAGATACACTCTATCTGAGAATATATATATATATATGGTAAGATTACTTTAATCAAAGAACATTCCAAATGTGATGTTCGTTTAAACACATTATCTTAAATTTACCTTGAAGGAAATAATTTATTTTTTAAAATAAAATATACAATTCCAGTAGTCATTTTGTGACATAAACTCTATATTATGATACCAATGAAGCTCTTGTCTACAAAAATTCATTATTCTTTGAATTAAAGTTACCATATAATTTGCCTGGTTTTATGTTTTGTATCTCAAATTTAAATGTCGCAGAAGTTTGTTTCTTTTTATTTTAAATTATACATAGTTGGTATTCGTTTATCCCACAAGATAAAAGTACCACCCTGTTTGGTCAAAACTCAGTCATCTGGTGGTGAGACTGGAATGTCCACTCCAGGGTGCTGGCCTGAGTGATGTTATATGGAGGCTGTGTACTGCCCAGACTACATGCCCTCCATCCTTTCGGCCATACCGACAAGATCCAAAGGAATACAGGGCATTACATTTGGGGCTGGCTTTGCTTCAGGAGTTGCTGGAAAGTTGTCAGTGTTGACAACCAACTGTCTTAGCAGCTTCACTCCTGGTTTTCAGTCTGAATTTACTTCCATAACTTT
>OZ038500.1:80368883-80526615 GCA_964036315.1 Acanthosepion esculentum
CTCCTAAACTGGTTGCCAACCAAGACAAGAAAGCTCAGTCTGCTCTGCTGTTTAACTTATAAGCTAGGAGGAGGATAACAGACGGATCCATATGTTTCCCAAGGGTATTTGGGCAAAAGTAAATTTAACACCAAACTTGTCTGGAATTTGAACTTGGCTTGCCAAATTCTCTTTTCTATCCATTACATTCATCTCCTCCTCCTAGTTATGGATTTTTTAATAGAACTTGTTTCAGGGGTGGGGGAGAGAATCATTGTTATTCTTAAAAATTATTGTTAATGAAATATTCACTCAAAAAAAAAAAGTATTATTCTTACAGTCTAAACTGTTCAGCTTTAAATAATCCACAAAAAGTTTGATAAGCCAAGAAACAAATCAAGCAATTCTTATCTACTACATTACTTGAATATTATATATATATATATATGAGTAAACAATAACATCCAAAATTATCTCATACAGGGAATAGACCTATTTCAACCAATGAAAAATTTGTCAGTCTTATTCAACCTTGGTATATAGACCGAGTTCATTTCAGAATTAGAAATTTCTAATTCTGACATGAACTCAGTCTATATACCGGGTTGAATAAGATTGATGAAGTTTTCAGTTGTTGTAATAAGTCTATTCCCTATATGAGGTAATTTGGGATTTTATTGTGTACTACTATTTATTTGCTCTGTAATAATAAATACATTGAGCTCTTTTGTGAACTTTTCTCTTTTTTATATTATGAGGATCCACATGAATTATATACCAACAGATTTATTACCCATATATATATATATATATATATATATATATATATGTATGTATGTATGTATGTATGTATGTATGTATAATATATGGATAAAATAACTGAAAAAAAATTGGGTGTTTTTTTATATGAAAGTATTTATTTCTGTGTTTAAATACTTTCATATAAAAAAAACACCCAATTTTTTTTCAGTTATTTTATACATATATTATATACATATCAAGAAAGTATACGTGGCCTCTCATCATGCTATATATATATATATATATATATATATATACACATTATTCCTCAACACTAGCACTACTCAGATTTTCATGCACAACACGATCTTCAAATGCTGCTTATGAAGTGACTGTTATATAATTTGAATTTTAAAGAAAATATCTGGTTATTGCAATGTTGGCGCAACTATATATTAAATAAATCTAAGTTGGCACAATAATAGAATAATGTAATCCCAGTAAAATATATAACTGCACCTACATTACAATAGCCAGATGTATTCTTTAAAATTCAAATTATGTAACGGTCACTTCATACTCAGCACCTGAAGGTTCTGTTAGTGGTGAGGAATAATATGTCTATTTATTAATATATACTTAAGAGCTCTATTGTATTACATCAAGCAATGTGTTATTAACACCAGCACTATATGTGCGATGTATTATAATTGCATATATATATATATATATATATATATATATATATATAGACAATATTAGTGGTTAATATACACATACATATGCAATTATATATACACATACATATATGTATAAAAATAATTCCAAGAGTATATGATCCAGGTAGAACTCGATGTCCAGGACAGAGTAAGGATATAATAAAAAGACTTAAACACTAATATTCCATGGTCATAATTTATTCCATTGGAATCGTAAAAACGATCCAATTCATCAGACCTACAGATTCAAAAAGAAAACAGAAAAAACAACTCCGGGAAAATATTAGTAAGAGTATATGTGTGAGAGTGTGGGAAGACATGGGATCTATATAGAGGGGTAACAGACGAGAGAGGCAGGGAGGTCCCAAGGTGGGGGGGCATTAACCTTTAACAGAGAGAAGATTTAAAGAAGGGTTTAGATTAAAATGACAGTTGAAAACTTTTTTTTTTATGGAAACTTGTATGTATGTGTGTGTATATATATATATATATATATATATATATATATATATATATATATATATATATACACACACACACACACAAGTTTCCATAAAAAAAACGTTTTCAACTGTCATTTTAATCTGTAGTGTACAAAATGGGGGTGCTTAGAACTTTTGCAATAAAAACCATACATACATTATGAAATTCAAATGTCTTAAAAATTGCTCTTTACATGACAGTTAATTCTTTGGTAAAGGTCATTTTAAAATAGTTACAACACAGTTTTGAAAAAAAAATTTAAATTAAAAAATATTTAACTAAAAAATTTTCACATTTAAATTTATTATTGGTTGTCATTTCTCTTCCACTAAAAATTTCAACAGTCCCCAAAATTTCTCTTTCTTGAACATTATTAAACTTTCTTAACATTATTAAAGAATAGAATGAGTTTTTGAAAGAAATAAATTAACCCTTCTTTCAATATTAAATAAACATTTGGTAAACTTGGACCTTTGTGCCTGCAAAAAACGAAGTGTCAAAAGAATGTTTTTTCCATTGACATTGCTATTATTTTAACTACTTGCATCCTTCAGTAATATTTGTTTTAAAAAGCAATGATTACAATTGTAAAACTTAAACACATGATGAAAATGAATTTATACATTTTTTTTTCTTGAGAATTTACAGCAAAAATATTAAACACTATTTACGAGATTGTTTATTTACAAGAATAATTTTATATTTACAACATTCTAATAACTAATACAAATGTATTAAAATATTGCAATATTTCTCATTAACCAATTTATAAATAAATATAAAAACAATTTTTTATTCATAAATTTATAAACATTTACTAAATTATTAAAGTAAATGAACCATTTATAAGAAAATCCTTATTTACCATTTTATAAAGTTTGGTCGATGTTTTGCCAACCATTCCAATAAACAATATAATAAATATTTATTAGTTGTCAATTTTGAAAAGCATAAAATGTATGAATTCACTTTCACATATTTAGGTTTTATTAAAATTCTAACCATCGCTTTTTAAAACGATAAACATTACCGAGGAGTGAAGGTAGTTAAAATAAAAGCAGTGTCAAGGGAAAAAAAACATTTAACACTGTTTTTTGGCAGGCATGAAAAATTTCAATATTGCCAAACATTTTGACATTGAAAGTTTTTTTCTCGAAGGCTATGCAATTGTTAATGAATCAAAGAAAAAAAATAATTCCTCAAATGAAATTTATTTTCAGCGAAGTTTATCATCCCAAACAAAAATTCAAAACTTAACTTTTTACAAGAGATCTTATTTTTGTTTTAAATTGCATTTCTTTTTAATTTCTGAACATAAGCGACATTTTCTAATGAAAAAGTGGTCAGACGAACAGGCAACATTTAAAATTAATCCGAAAAAAAAAGGTTGATACTACAAAAAAACAAAAACAAATCTATCAAATAACTTTCAAAAATATTAAAGCTTTTTTCATGTTTTCAAAAATTAACCTCATCACTGAATTTTGTTCCTGAATGCTTGATACTTAATACTGCATGTAAAATATAAATTCACTGTTCAAGAATTTTTGCTCAATTGAAAAAAAAAGAAAATGATTTTAAAATAAAGTTCCTTCCATATTTTTAAAAATAGAAACTTAAGGAAAAATAATCATTATCATGAGATTTCTCATGAGGTCATGTAATATCAGTCCTGGATAAATGCCAACCCAGCAGGGTTAATCCTGATTATCCATTAAACAAATTGCCAATTGAATAGCTAATCTTAACCCACTTTCCTTTGATCAATAAACACTTTTAGGGACACAGCTTATCCATCATTAAGAGGTACAGTTTGACAAGTTTTATCCTGTTAAATTAACTTTAAATTTAACCTTCAACTAAATTTGTTTTTATCTCAAATCCATATATTTTTAATCTAGTTTCCATTTTCAGATTCTTTCTAGATAAAAGCAATTCACTTTTTTAGCTCTGTCATTGCTTCAGGAGGGGATCAATTCCTTTGTACAAAATGCTCACCAGTTAAGCAACCAGTCTTCTAAATTTAGTTTTATCAACAGAATGTGTATGTTAGTGTGAGGAGTGAGGATGATGATAAAAAAAAAAAAAAAAAAATGTGTTGTGAGATCTTTTGTTCTGATTCAGATATTCACACGTGATCTTTATGGGAACACAAGGCAAAAACATGAGAAATTACTGTGTTATTACTTTGCATAATATAACATCATATATTTTTGTAGCATCTTTGTACAGTTGCATTATCAAGAAAGTAAAAACATTATGTTCAAATTTGATCTTGTTTGTTTTCTCTCTTTTTTTTTTATTTGGTTCTTTGTCACAAACATATTCATCAAAACTATATAAGATACCGATTGCATTCTTTTGTAACTTTTTGCTGTTATAGAGTTATCTCCCTTGCATTAATGATTTATTTAAAGACTCACATGTGAAAATCAAATAATAGTACTGATAGACACAATGACAGTATAGTAAACTCAGTTATGTGCCATGTGTAATATACGCTTAGGCAATCATGTATCTTTTGATACATGACTGACGAGGCAGATTTTTTCCCCACAATAGGTTGCCATTTCTTTCTGCAGTAAACCAGTTGCCATCCAAGGCTTTAGAACTCAGTCTGTCCTACTATTTTACCCATAACTGGAAGGAGAAGAGGAAGATTCATACTTTTCCGAGTGTATTAGCACATAAGTGAATGTAATGGATTCGATTGGAATTTGAACTCAGCTCTCTGATTCCTCAATTCGAGCCGCTATCCATTACTCCACTGTGCCTCAACTAGTAAATCTATATATAAAAATTCTGTGACTTCTGTTCATCCCTCCATCACACCCTCTAAAATAGCCAGACATTGTCTGGTAGAAACCAAATTTTGTAAACGAGTGCAAACAGGTTAAGGGAGTACAAAGTACAGTTGGTTTTACTAGGGTATGTAGTTTAGTAAAATAAATTTTAATTTTTTGAAAAAATAAAGTTTTTATTGAACAATACATAGTTTGTAAATCTCAACAAAAAATGTTAGCAATAACTTCAGTGATACTTAATACTGTGAGGATTGCAACGTGTGTCAGTGTGTGGCAAAAAAATCTTAGTAACATGAAATTTTACAGAATTAATTTAAAACCTTATAGAAAGATAATTATAAAAAATGATAGAAAATTTTTAAAAAATTTCTGAGCATTTTTATAATAAAAAAGGTTATTTACAGTATTTATATTCAGACTAATATCTTCATCTTTGTTGTTGTCATAATGTTTTTTGCATTGTGCCCTCTAAGATATCCCTACGTCTGGACAGTGGAATGAGAAAAATCAGCCCTTATAGATTAAATTAAGGTTTCAGTTTGAAATTCCCTAATGGTTACCTGGATGAACAGATACTCAAGGCTGGAGGACAGAATAGCCAAAATTTGTGATAATAAGAACGAAGATGATGACTAGTCCAACTGTAAATAACTCCTCATCTTCAAAATTCAGTAAAAAAAAAAAAAATGATTCAAAATAAAAATTGGCAATTTTGACCATGACCATGTATTTTTTCTTGTCAATTGCCTTTTTTATTATTATTTTTGAATGAAGATCAATGTTAACAAAGAAGATGCAATTATTTGACTTTTGTTTGACATAAATATGTAAATAGGTTCAGATGCCGCTATCAGATGAGTACCAGCAGGTCCTAACTATGAGTCTGAAAGGTAATTAAAGAAAGAAAACATTGAAAAATAATCATAAGATGCAAATCAGAAATTTATGATTTACAAAGTCTGTCTGGAAATGCTCCATCATTTAATATGACCCTGACCCCCAAATAGCTTCCCTTAAGAAATGTTTCTTGCATTGTCTTCAAAATATTCCTCTTGGGACCTCACATACTTTCTCCAACCACTTTTCAAGACAGTAAGTCAAACTGGAGTGGAGGCACAGTGGAGTAATGGATAGCGGCTCAGATTGAGGAATCAGAGAGCCGAGTTCAAATTCCAGTTGAATCCATTACATTCACTTACGTGCTAATACCCTTGGGAAAGGTATGAATCCTCTTCTTCTCCTCCCAGCTATGGGTAAATAGCAGGACAGACCAGGTTCTGTAGCCTTGGATGGCAACTGGTCTACCACAGAAAAAAATGGCAACCTACTGTGGGAAAAATCTGCTTCGTCAGTCATGTATTAAGAGATATATGATCGGCTATGCATGTATCACACATAACTGAACTGAAGTCAAACTGGCAGCTGCTCTCAAGAACTACCTCCAATCAGTTGTTACCTGGGGCAAGAAATGGCTTGTAAATTTTAACACCTCTGAAATGAAACTGTTAACCATTTTTGCTCTCTATCAGCATGGTTGATGATGATCAAATCCAGCAGAGCAACTTATTACACCTTCTTGGTCTCACGTTTTCTACTGACTTGAAGTGGAGCAATTATATTGAATCATTTACTAGGTCTGCTACTAAGAAGGTTAGTTCAGTGTTTTGCCAGACCATCTTTCTTACTGGAATCCATCTTTTATACATTTATAAATCTACCATTCGTCCATAAATTGTATATTGCTTCCCTGTCTGGTCTGGATTTCTGGCTATATATCTGAAGATTCACAACAAAATTCAAAGCTAAACTGGCATCTCGCTTCCATCCCACAACAATAACCTGGTTTTCCTCTTGTCTTTTCTATAAATATTTTCATGGCAATTGTTCTGATGATCCCTCTTCCTTGTTACCTTGACTGCAGGAATTTAAGTGTACTGCTAGATTGGCTATTAGGTCTCATCATTTTACAGTTGAAATAGCTAAATGTAATCATAAGTTCTATTCTAATAGTTTTTTTTTTCCTATACTTCTGTCCTCTGGAACTCCCTTCTGGTTTCTTTGCTTCCCTGTCAACTACAAATCTTCAAAATTTAAATGCAACATCAATCGCCAGCTTCTGTCTGCCTGAACACTGTTCCTTTATTGTTCTCTCTTCACTAAAGATTTCTTTCTTTTTCACTCCCTGTAACATCTTAGTAGCATTAAGTTTTTCCCTGGAGTGAAATGATTAAAAACAAAATCTGTAATGTCTTCTTTTTGGGATCCCCATTAGATATCACATTATTGTTAATGTTATTTATGGTATAAAATCACTTTTCAACAATGATGGCTAAAAGTTAAAGGTCGCCTAAGCTCAACTATAGACTTGGAATTTGTGATGTTTTACCAAAAAAAAAAAAAAAAAACATTGTACAAGACACCTTGATCATTTTGAATATAAAATTCACATGTTAAAAAAGCTTACTGAATGACATTTCACTACTGAGTAAGGCCTTGCTCCTGGTCATGTCTTTGCAATAATATTCCTTAAGATTGGTTGTGGCTGGTCATGCCTTTGCAATAAGACTCCTTAAGATTGGTTGTGGCTGTTCATGCCTTTGCAATAAGACTCCTTAAGATTGGTTGTGGCTGTTCATGCCTTTGCAATAAGACTCCTTAAGATTGGTTGTGGCTGTTCATGCCTTTGCAATAAGACTCCTTAAGATTGGTTGTGACTGGTCATGCCTTTGCATTAAGATTCCTGTGATTGGTTGTGGTTGGTCAATCTTTTGCAATAAAATTCCTTCTGATTGGTTTCTAAATTACATCAAGATTGCATAACTGGTTCATGGAATATTCAAAATGGTTGGATACTTTCCGCATAGACTTTATATATTTATCTAGCAACTTTGTGCAAGTGTACCAGAAAAAATAAAAACCTTATTTTCAGATTTCTTTTCTCTTTACAGAAAAACTTAATTTAATTATAATCTATATTGGATGCTTGAGTAACATATTTCTTATGTCCTGACTACAAGAACACAATAATCAGACTAGAAAATGAATTTTCCTGGTAAACTTGTTAAAAATGAAATTATTTTTAACATTTAACTGAGAATGCCAGATTTAACAAACAGAAATCAAGGATATCCTTTTCAGATTCAAGTGCAACTGATTTGCATAGACAAATTGTGATAAAATAAAATTGACAAGTAATGTTCACAACTGGACCAATTCAAGACAACAATTAAGGAAAAGTGTCCAGAATTAGACAATCTGAAATGTATTGTATTTCATCAAGGCAAGGCTTCACATCTCTTTGATGACCCAACAGAAATTACTAAAGGCTTGGCTAGGATATCCTATTACACCTGTTGTACTCATCTGGCCTTCTACTTTCAAATTACCACTTATTTTGGTCCTTACAAAATCCTCTTAATGGAAGGAACTTCAATTCTCTAGAGACCTGTAAAAACCACTTGGACCTGTTCATTACCCAAAAAGACTCCTTAAGATTGGTTGTGGCTGGATCATGAATCTGCCTCAAAATGGCAAAAGATAGTGGAACAAAATGTCACATATATGATTGAATATATCATTTACTCCTGTCTCAATAGTAAGGCTGATCAATCCAACAAAGGTCAAAATGGCAGCTGATGTCCAAAACAATCTCAAGTCCATTGTTAACTGGGATAAAAGATGGCTTGTTAATTTTAATGTCTCCAAAACTAAACTTCTACATTAATCATCTGAGAAACCCTTCTCTGCCTTCCATCACGATGGTTGATTCTAACCTCAGGTCAGCTGCTAAGAAAGTTGGTTCACTGTGTCATGTGAGACAATTTTTCTCTCTATAATCTATCTTACATATCTATAAGTCTACCATTCATCCATGCTTAGAATATTGCTGCCACTGATGGTCTGGTGCCCCTGCTATTTACCTTAAGCTCTTTGATAAAATCCAAAGAAGAATCAGCAATATTATTGGTCCTGATCTGGCAGCTCATCTTCAGTCACTTTTCTACTGCTATAAGGTTGCCTCCCTGTGCCTTTTTCTATAAATACTTTCATTGTATTTGTTCAGATAAGCTCTTCACTATGGTACCTAGACTTCTTGAATTTAGTACAGTACTAGACTGGCATCGAGATCTCCTTAATTTACAGTTAAGTTGACTTGATGAAGCAGTTAATTCTATACTAGCAGTTTATTTTTGCACAATTCTAGCTTATGGAATTCCGTTCTGGCTTCATGCTTTCCAGCCAACTTAAATCTTCAAAAACTTATATGCAATATCAATTGCTATCTACTGTCCTCCCAATTACTCTTTTTGTTCTTGGTCATCAGTAATGTTTCTGTTTCTAATTCTTCCACACCAGTAACTCCTGCTGTCTTAGTGGCTTTATGCCTTGTTTGGGGTGAACTCAGTTAAAAAAAAAAAAATAATAACTCCTCATCCCAAAAATGCAGAGAAAAATAATGTTCAAAAATTTAAATGCAATGTCAATCGCTGTCTACTGTCCTCTGATTACCCCCATTCCTCTTCCAACTCATTATTAATGTTTCTGTTCCTAATTCTTTCACATCCAGTGACCACTTTTGTCTTAGTGGCTTTACTGCCTTGCATGGCATGATACTGATTTTTAAAAAATCTGTGAACAAATATCTAAGTATTGTATTTGAAATTCACTTTAAAAATACTACAAACGTTTTTCCAATCCAATCCAAAAATATGAGAAATCACTTGAAGAGGGTACCCTTGATTTTTACTTGATAAATCTGGCAACTCTGTATTTAATAACATTTTTAAATTGTTTCAAAAACTTAATTTATATTTAATAAGTTTTCAATTAATCCATATTTTTTTAAGCACTAAAATGAGTTAAAGAGGTCATCATTGAATGAAATTAGCTACATCATAATATTCCTTGCTTCAATGTGACTTTTGGTCATAAAGATAAATAGAATATTTCAGTTGAACACCATTGACTTATATAGATTCACACAGACCTGAGGGGTTGACACACTGTGAAACAAAATCAAACCAACCAACCACACAAACAAGAGAGATTTTCCCAGTAGAAATATAGGATACCTTGTTAACATTTAAATTCAAATCCTTTTTAACCCATATCCTCTTGGCATCAGTTTAGACTGACACCTGTTCTTTTCTGTACATTGTGATCATTTTGCTTAAAGTTCACATTTTCTTGATTTCAAATGAAAACTTTGAATTTTTCAAACATATTTCAGTGAAATTTGTCATTTTAAAAAATTATGGTTTATAAATTATAGTTTAGATATATAAAAAAATAGAATGTATCACTTTAATGCTTTCTTTTTTTCTGCCAATTATAATCATTTTGCTTAAAATTCATATTTTCTTGATTTCAAATGAAGACTTTGAATTTTTCCTGTCTATTTCAATGAAATTTTCACCTTGCAAAATTATAGTTTTATTGAAAAAAAGGAAAGTATCACTTTAAACTAATGCCAGGAGGATGTGGGTTAATATCTATATACACATTGAATTACATGTTTGCCAACAACTTTGGCCATGGTTACCTCATCATTATGCAGTGGCCAGTAAGATGGGCTTTTCGATCATTAATAGTTTGATCCTCACTAGGTGCTCCATACTTTTGGTGTTTGAGCAAAGCTAAGCTACACTTAGTAAATAACAACAACTTTGGGCAAGTGAATGCTCTCTTTCATCTCGTCAGCTCACAGACAACAGAAGTCAAATAAATGTGTGTTTACAAAAACCCAGGTGAGCTGCAATGATCATTGTGACAACCTGGCAGTAATCTTGTTTATCAAGACATAGTGATGAGAAAAATTGAATGAGAATCTTGATAATATTTCAACTGTTTTGAGTCAACAATCACCATGAAACAGTGTTGATCATAAATAATAATGTTATAATAGCAACATGATAAATAAATAATTTAAATTAAAATAAATATTAGTATAAAAACATAATGATTATAATAATATAATGAAAAATGTTATAATAATGATTAATATAATAGTCATAATAACATAATAATTATAATGAATAATAATGTAATAATTATAATAATAATTATAATAATATAACTATAATAATAATAATTATATAATATTATAACTAATTCTATAATAATAATTATAACAATTATAATGAATAACAATATGATATTGTAATAATCATAATTATATTAAATAATATAATAAAAAGTATAATAATTATATTAAATATAATAAAAAGTATAATTATAATAATAATATAATTATAGTAAATAATAATTTGATAATGTAATAATAAAATGATGCTAGTTCATAAGACTCTACTAGCATTCGTTTTCCTTGAGAAGTCTGCTAAATCTTATACACAGTTCAGTGACTAAAGCCTTTTAAGTGGAAGATCAAAAGTAATCAGATTTATCCTTTATTTTTATTTAGCCTCTCAGCACCATATTTTTTATTGACTTTATAAATTATACTAATAAATTATACTAAATTACACTAATATTATACTAATAAATTATACTAAATTACACTAATAAATTATACTAAATTACACTAATATTATACTAATAAATTATACTAATATTATACTAATAAAATATACTAAATTACACTAATATACTAATAAATTATACTAAATTACACTAATATTATACTAATAAATTATACTAAATTACACTAATATTATACTAATAAATTATACTAATACTATACTAATAAATTACACTAATATTATACTAATAAATTATACTAAATTACACTAATATTATACTAATAAATTATACTAATACTATACTAATAAATTATACTAAATTATACTAATACTATACTAATAAATTATACTAAATTACACTAATATACTAATAAATTATACTAAATTACACTAATATTATACTAATAAATTATACTAATATTATACTAATAAAATATACTAATAAATTATACTAATATTATACTAAATTACACTAATATTATACTAATAAATTATACTAATATTAGTAGCAGTTATGATTTATTCTCATATTAGATGAAGATTTGTCAATCATTAATTTTTGCTCCCTGTTTCTTTCATCTTATTTTTAGTTGTATTTCTTTATGGTTCGAATAGTTGTAATGAAAAGCAACAAAGATGGAAAGAATATATGAGGTAATTGTTCACAGTGTGTCTTATAAAGATTCAAGATAATGTTACTGCTATTACTGTTGCATTGTTGGTTGTTCCTGGATTCTAGTAAACACTGCATCAACCGACTCAATCAGCAAAATTCTCTTCACATCTCGTTTTTACTCACTTTATTTTCAGTGGATGAGGATATAGTTGGCATTAGTTCTTGGAGGAAGCAAAAGAGAAAACAAATATCAAAATAGGTTAGTGAGCTATTCATCCTCTCCACATGGTAGCTTGTCTCTCTGTTGAAACATCAGCATGCAAAAGAATCTGGGCAGGAAAGGCTTGGAAAACATTGCAGCTCTTGACTTCTCTATTGCTGTAACTGAACTGTTGATTTTCATGTGCTTTTCAGTTTTATATCAAAACTTAAATCCAATCTAATACATACACAAGGAAAAAATGGCAAACTTACTGGAACGGATTTCCCCAAAACAAACTATACGAAATCATGCCAAAAATTAAAGAACAAACATAATACGAAGCTAAACAGAAAAGAAGAAGTTAGACTTGCAAGAATAAGAATGGGCCAGACATTTTTAACCCACTCATATCTCCTGAAAAGAAAAGATCAACCTTTCTGTATACCATGTCAAACCCCATTCACAATTAAACACATTCTAACAGACTGCATTGATTTCACAGAAACAAGAAAAAATCTCTACAAAGAAAATAATATTAAAGATATATTGGAAAAAAACAGCCCCCAAATCATGTTTTTATATTTCAAGAAAATCGGCCTCTATCAGAAAATTTAAAAGAAAGTTATACGTTTAAAGGGAAAAAGGAAAAAAAAAGGGAGAAACAGAAATGGTTTTCTAATAAAACAATATTTTTAAAAAAAAAGCCATCGGCATTAAATGACCATTTGAGGTTGATATGCCGTAAAACAAAACAAACAAACAAACAAATCCAGTCTATCACTGTCAAAATTCCATGCCCTGGGGTTCAAATCACCCTCAGTTTAGGTCATCAAAGTTCTGACCAGTCTGGTAAGATATGGAATTACTTTCGCTACAATTATCCCTTTGCCATTTTTGTCTAGACTGCACATTCTGTATCATTACTACTAGTTTGTAACAAAAAATATGCCAGTGTGCAATCAATAAAAATTGAAGAAAACTGAAAAGTAGGTTTATATAGTTAGACTTGATCTTCTGTTAACTATAAATCTCTTTTAGCTCAAGTGATAAAACTACTGTTAGAAAAAACATGTTTCTTTTCTTTTTTATTTCTTTTTTCTTTTCTTTCTTTTTCTTTCTTTTTCTTTTCTTTCTTTTTTCTTTTCTTTCTTTTTTCTTTTCCTTCTTTTTTCTTTTCTTTCTTTTTCTTTCTTTTTTCTTTTCTTTCTTTTTCTTTCTTTTTTCTTTTCTTTCTTTTTCTTTCTTTTTTCTTTTCTTTCTTTTCTTTCTTTTTTCTTTTCTTTCTTTTTTCTTTTCTTTCTTTTTTCTTTTCTTTCTTTTTTCTTTTCTTTCTTTTTTCTTTTCTTTCTCTTTTCTTTTCTTTCTCTTTTCTTTTCTTTCTCTTTTCTTTCTCTTTTTCTTTTCTTTCTCTTTTTCTTTACAGTGATGTTCACTTTATACAAGGCCCAAGAGCCACTCGAGGTAGAAGTTTACAGAGTAAGAGACAAAGTTTATGTGGGGAAGATAACAGTTAATACTAGACGTGAACAGGCCAAGATTGTAATCATCAGGAAAACACCCTCTTGGGAGTTGTTTCAACAGGTGTTCATAGGAAGAAGCTGCTCGAGTGGAACTTACATCTCACAAATGGAATACGAAGGGAATGAAGATGGTTCACTACAATGTGCATAGCATGGCGGGTCTTATCTGTGAAGGTTAAAACAGGTGGAACTAAGGAACGTAGTTCATCTAAGCACTTTCAATGGAAATAGCGATAGAACAGCGAGAGACTTGTGATGTTTCCTCTGTAGGAAAAAGGTTGTAGAGTGGAAAATAATTTGTCACCCACAAGGATGTGGAGACGTTTTTGACTCTAATGAGACTGGACAGTGAAGAGAGGGTAGCTCCAGCCTACATATGACAGCAGTACTCCATTTTAGGCTTGATCTGGTTCTTGTAAAGGTAAAGGATAACACAAGGAGTCAGGTACTTACTAGAGCAGTACAGGGAACCAACCATTTTTCCTGCAGCTTTAGCAATGGATTGTATGTACAAGTTCTGCTTGAGTTCTGGGTTGTAATTAAGGCCCGATAGATGCTTGGGACGGGGCCTCCCTGAAAGAACATCCATTTATTGTGATTGGTAACATGTGGTCTGATCAGCAATGATAGAATGTAACTAGTTTGGTTTTCAAGACATTGAATGTAACCAGCCAGTTTTTCCTCAACTGAGACATTAGAGCTAGGTCAGAGTAGAGATCAAATGCCAATTTCTGATCATCTATCTAAAGTTTTGAAGGTGTACCCAAATACCATTGTATCATCAGCATAGATATTCACAAATGATTGGAATATACTCTTAGATCATTTATGTAAAGTAAAAAGAGGGTTGGTCCAAGTTGTGACACCTGTGTTAATTGATAGGGCTGCTGAGGACTGACCACTAACAACTACCTTCAGGGACCTACCCGTTAGGAAAGACAATTGACAAAACTCTTCAGTAATTCCATAGCTTGTGCAGCAATCCCTTATGCCACAAAGGCCTTTGAAATATCCAATGCTATAGTACTTGAGATATATTTGTTGTCTAGTACCTCAATGATTCTGTGAGCAATGGCAGTTAGGACATTAGCCATGGATTGGGCTGACTGAAATCCATACTGCTTATTACTCAAAAGGTTGTTCCTATTTATCAACACTTCTTTTTGATTGTGACCCCAAAAAGCTTGAGGAGGCTGATGGGTCTGTACTGAGATGAGGATGAACACTCGCCTGTGTTCTTGAAAACCAGGCATATGCTTGACACCTTTTACAGAATTGGAAATGATTTCTCCTTCAAGCTCTGGTTAAATAATTTTACTAAGATTGGGAATAATTCTGGGTTGATATTCTTGAGATAAAAAGGATGCGAGTTCAAGTCTTGCTGAGAGTTTATTCTTAATTTTCATTCCACACTGTTGGAGACCGACATCCTGAGTTGGTGCAATAAAAATCAGCTAAAATTAAGCAAAAAGAAATACTTGTCAATAATAGTTGACATGGCTTCATCTGAGAAATTCAAATAACGTTATTACGGTTATTTCTCTTAAGTCATTGCAATCAAAAGCAAGTGAAATTAATATGAAATAAATACTAATCAAAAATTAATAACAGTAGAAAATGTTTCATACAAATAAATCTTATAAATGAGAGACATTCTATCGTTAACTTATTGTAGAAGCAATAATTAGCTTTTTATATTTGGAGTACGTTTAAGATTTTCCTAATATGTGAATGATTGATTCATTTTCTATGGTTTTATTAATCCTTTGCAAGGTTATTTAAAGCCAGAAAATATTTTTAGATTGCAAGAATTTTTTTGGGGGGAGGATAATGATTTACTGATACAAGTTATGATAATTAACCCGTAACTGGGGGGAGAAGAGGTGGATTCTTACCTTTTCCAAGGATATTTGCATGTAAGTGAATATAACAAATCCAACTGGAATTGAAACTTGGCTCTTGGATTAACAATTATTAGCCATTATCCATTACACCACCTGCACATCCAAGCTTACAGTACCTGGTATTTTCAAGTGGTCACCCATTTCGATATTGACCAGGTTCAACATTGCTTAACTTTGGTGATCAACCTGTATAGCTGGTATTTCAACCTGATGTGGCCATAATCAATATGTAAAAGATAACAGTTGAAACTTTTACATCAACCTGATGTCTCCTTGATTTTCATAGTTTATAAGAATACAAGATGGCTGTCTGTACCGACTTTCCAAAAGTGTAGTTGAGATGAATTCTTCAGCTGTTAAAAAATAACATATTATAAACCAGCAAAAATAAAACTTGTCAGATATTTCTGCTTACTTTCTGAGATATAGATTTATGATTATTTACATTTGAATTATATCCTCATCTTTGTTGTTACTGTCATAACATTTTGGTCATTATAGCCTTTAAGTTTCATTACAAGAAAACACCCTAGAAGATTAAAGTGATTGTGAATTTGGTGGCATAATATTTATGAGTTTATAGGAATTAAATCCTATATATGTTTTTCAATCAATAAAATCCCATCAGTAAGTTTGTTTGATAAGCAATCCTTACAAAAGAAAATATTGCCAAAAAACTTGCGGACATAGTTGCTGACCTACCACGTTATTTTGGGATCATTTAGAAAATAACAATAACTCCCTTAATCACTCTCGCAAATTCAAAAAAAAAAATGACTTTCACGCCCCAGGGTGAAATTATTTTCTAACTAATGAAGACCTTATATTCAAAAAGTTCACACCTCTATATGATATTAGATTTTGAATCCACTTTATGGATATAAAAATAGAAGCATACTACTTTTCAGGACTCAAACCAATTTGGGAGGCCAGTTTGATCTACATATGGGTAAACACATATGCACACACAGTGGAATAGAGACAACCAGCAGGAGCCATCGACTAAAGCCATGTCCACAAAGACAATAGAAGGGATTTACCAGCAACCGCCAACTAAGCCTTTGTCTACAAACTCGAACACATTAGGCTGACTATCATAAAGTCTGTCTCGTAGAGGTCACTAGAACCTGACGTATTTATATTAACGCAAAATACCACAAAATATGAAACAATAAGAAAACATTCAACAAGAAAGGTTGCATAAGTAAATGGAATTTATATATGCATAACAACAATTGTACAAAAGAGGAATTCAGTTGTGTTTGAAACGCTGAAATTTACTTGTCCTTGGAATTTTAAATGAGAAAAATGTTCTTGTTGATAAACTGTGATGTGTACTAAAAAGTGTGTGAATTTGGAGAACTTTAGTAAGATGTATTATTACGTGTAAGAGAATGAAACAGTTTATTACAATGTTAAGTGTTTCTGTAGTTGAAAGTTCAATGTTTAAATATAGCAGGAGTTATTTACCTTTAACTGCTAAATTGTTTTGCTTAAGGTGAGTTCAAAGAAACTTGTTGAGTGAGAGGAAATTAGCATAAATATATTGAAGTATCTTGCTGCTCAAATTCGTTCACCATAGAGAAATAACATCAGTTGAAATGAATTGAGTGAATGTGTTCAGGGAAGCTGTGATTATGTTGATTATAAACTTTTAGCTCCAGAAAATTTGATGTAAAATTTCTCACTGGTAAAAATTGATAAGAGTCAAAAGTTGTATTCTCTCGGACAGCATGCCGTTTGCTGATGAAAACTTCACTGTTAGAAGTTGATAAGTTTCTGTGTCCTTGTAGTTGAATACATGTTTATAGATGTGTGTACGTGCGTGTTTGTGTATGTGATAATGTTTCATAGCGTTTTCCTCTAAGGGACAAACATGATCTCTCTAATGAGCTACATTGCATGGGTCTGAGAAGACATTAAAAGAGGAAGAGTTGATGATGTTGCTAAGTATTTATAAGTAATGTGAATCACATGATAGGCTCAGAAAAAAGAGGTGCCAAATTTTGACTTTGTCACACACTGGAAAAAAAGCTTGTGCGTGGGTGGTTAGTAACACTTACTTGTGTGTTTATTGACCAATTAGAACTCAAGTTTTTAGAAAATATGTATGAAGCTAGATCTGTTCAAAAGCTGTGTTATCTGCTTTTTGCACAAAATTGGATAAATTATTTTTAGCTATTTGAAATGATGTAGAATTAGAATTCTACAAGCTTATTGCCTGATGAATATGAATTTAATGTTGGAAACATGTTTTTGCTATGGTGTATCATGTCATATTTATAAATAGTATCTGATTCGTAAATTTTTCAAAATCCACGAAGGTAATCACTAAATTAACTAATTTTTGTCAAATCCAGTATTTCTATAAAAGCTACTTAATTTTGGGAAAATTTATAGTTAAAGAATTTTTTTTTTTTTTTTTTTTGTCAGCAAACATCAATCATGGTTTAATCAAAGTTATTTTTGGATGACGAAAAATGAAATAAAAAACGAATCCAAAATCTGCTTTATTTATGTAAAAGGATTTTTTTTCTTTATTTTATGAATAACTAAAGTCTATTTTCTTGCATTTAAAATTTCAAAGAAGATAATTTAAATATGTCGTTTTTTTTCTTTATTTTATGAATAACTAAAGTCTATTTTCTTGCATTTAAAATTTCAAAGATAATTTAAATATGTCGTTTTTTTTCTTTATTTTATGAATAACTAAAGTCTATTTTCTTGCATTTAAAATTTCAAAGAAGATAATTTAAATATGTCATTTTTTTTCTTTATTTTATGAATAACTAAAGTATTTTCTTGCATTTAAAATTTCAAAGAAGATAATTTAAATATGCCGTTTTTTTTGGGTTTTTTTAATAAAAAGTATCTGCAATCATTGTTACAATTTGTAATGATTTTAATTACCTAGCAAGTTAAGATGTACATGTAAATTATAGTAATTTATGTAAACATATTTTGAGGTTATGTATGCAAAATATGAAAGGTATACACTCTTAGATATGTACAAAAATTTAGCATGACATGTTTTGTACATTTATAAAGCAATGGATACTGGCTACATTGTATAAATTTTACTATATTTATAAGGTAAGAGTTCTCAATATCAGAGACAGTGTTTATAGATAAAATTGAGGCATGAAACTGATAGTTGCCATGTAATGTTGATTCCTATATCCACACTGTCTCTCACTACATACATTTCAGTGTGGATACAAAGATCAACACTGACTGACAACAAGCTTGACTATATTCTTCAGGCTATGTGGGTTGGGTAGTAGCTTGACTCTATATGTTAGTCATAGGGCATTAAGGGTAACAAGGTCAGTTATTTCTAGTTTATTGCATTATTCTAATAGTTATTGAACAGACTGGAATGGTTAATTTAAATTCTAATGAATATTGAATAGAATTAATGATGGGCTGGAAAGCAGCTATTTTATGTCCATTTTATAAGGTTGTTTGTTAACTTGTAAATATTATTTATTCATTAATTATTTGTTACTGATTCTTATTAAAATTATGTAGTTGTGGATGTGCATTTGTTCATTCTGTCAGCCTGCACCTCACAAAATAAATAAGTAGACAATCTTGTGATTACTACTATGTTTGCCATGCCTACATTTTTCTCAACTGTGATTGGTCAAATAATAAATACTAACTATCACAGGATAATTTACTGATCGCATTCACCACACTGAATTTTTCCTACTGTTAATTCACAAACATGCTTTTGTTATAAAATCACCGATTGGGTAATTTTTTATCCAATCAGATATTTTTTGTGTTCTTTCGAGATTTCTCCTGCCGTTGTCCTGGGAGCCTACCGATAGTAATATAAACTAAGATTCGTTCCAAAAATAGACAGTAGAAGCAGAGCTCAGTAGAACTCAGCAACTCACACGCGTCTACACAGACTATTCATTCTACTCACTGCACACACGCACGCACACAGAACTTAAATATCATTCACCATCAGTTCTATGTAACAAGCCCAGTTGCAACAGCTCTGTTAGTTATATCTAATCCACAACTGATTTATTACATGTTCTTCTGAAAACATCATTCTATCTAATACAGAACTTTAAACATTCTTATTCAGAAAACTTGTTTTATTACATTTAATCTTTCAGCTAACAGATAAAGGGAAACTACTTCTTCTTTCTTATTGTTTCACACATTACAAAAAATGTTTTGTATTTGTTGATTTTAATATATGTTTTATCGTTGAAACAAAAATCGGTTTTCCATTGTTTTTCCTTAATTCAAAAATGTATAATTGTTAAATGCTATTCAACACGCAGCCACATCAATTTACAATCTAATTTGTTTAATCTAGGGTATTGGTTTTCTTTAAAGTATTTTTCAGTATCTGCATTTTATAGACATATATTTTTCTTAGTGATGCTTTACAAGATGTCATTTTCTAGTTTTTGAATTTTAAGTAATGCAGTATGTGAGATAAGTTCAGATCTTTTATTTAGCATTTTTTGTTGGTTCAGGAAAATGATTACAGTTATTTTCTCCTTCAGACAAAGATTACTCTTTTTAGAGTTATTTTTGTTGGCTGGTGCTGTTTTCCTTGTTATTTTTTATGTATTTTGTTTTTAAGTTCTCATATATGATTAGAGAGCAATGTCTTAACTGTAGCTGCTATCGCAAAATAAAAGTTTATATTTAGAAAGTTCTTCTCTTTGACTGAAAATGGAGTGAACATAGTCTTTCGGTGAGAAAGAGAGAAAGTGAAGCTGGGAGATAAAATCAAAGGGAGTCTGCTGTTGCTTTGGTGAGAAAGACAGGACAACAAGGTTGGCTTGTCTCTCTTTACTGCTGTCAATTTTTCTGCTGAGTTGAATGGATATCTAGTATATATGGCTTTGTGTAGGCTGCAGAAGCCTATGTTTATTTATTGGCAGGAGCTGAATTTATTGGCTATTCCTTATTTTTATTAATTTGAAAATTTGAAATATGTTTGAAACTGGAAGGCTGTATGGAGTCTTTGCTTGGTGTGTTTATTTTTGTCATTTGATCTTCTGATTTGAAACAGTTAACTTCCACTTACTCTACAAGGTAAAGTGCTAATTAAAAAGAACAGGGGAAAGAGAGATTCGAGGTTTGAAAAAATCTTATTCTTTTTAAAAGACTTATTTGAAGCGAAGACAAAAAAACAAAAACTCTTTCTCTATGTGAAATTTGCAAAGAAACAAACATTTATTACAATGACAAAAATGTTTTTACAGCACTAAATTGTACAAAATGGCCTTGCACAAAATTTCCTTTGTGCACCTGAAATTGTCTCAGCAGATAAACAGTTCAGATTTTTGTTTTCTCTTAGAAAACACACAGTTCATGAAAATCAATATTTTTTCTTTCCTTAGTAATGTGGTGTCTTCACTCATATCATAGGATATTAAAATTATTATGGAGTCGCTAACTGGGTGCCCTGTGATTGGATGAAAAACAACCAATCACAGGCTACCTTTTTTAGATTTTCACCAAACCCCACAAGAGCGGTTTTTACGAACTCTCTTCCTCTTTTGCTTGTTGGGACTCTCAGAGACAACACATTCTCCGTCTGCACTCTCCGTCATCTAAACACCAGGACACGTGTGAGGATTTAGGCAGCAACTGAAGCTCAGAAGTCAAGGCTCTATTTCTTCAACACAGCCAAAACGACACAGGAAATGTAAAATGGTTAAAAGGATGCATCTTTCAGATAAGTTCCGCAAACCCGATTGTTTGCAAGAAACTTTCCTCTCTTTTCCTACAAATACAAGTTTTTTCAAACATTTTCATTTGTGTTTGTGTTCCTTTCTTCCTGCCAGCGTCACAATATTTTTGTTACCAAATATAATTGGGGAAATCCCAATAAGGGGTAGTGGTAGTATAATTTTAGGCTTGTTTTCATGAAGATAAAAACAGGAAAAATAAACGTAAACAATACAGAGAAGGCATGACAAAAATTGTATGTTAATTCCATACAAATTTATTTATGTATTTCTGTATATAGGTGTGCGTATTTTATGTAACAATAGTGTTTTGCATGTTATGAAAGGGAACAATTTACTTCATAATATTACAAGTCATATCACAGAGGGAAGTTACACATGTCTTGTGATCCTGACAGTTCTTGGGTGAAGAGATTGAATCTCATGTCTTTTGGCAAGATGTCTGTATTTCTGGTAGGAACAGTTTTTGTTGCATGCTGGGAGTAATTTTATTATTTTTATATTTTTTTTAATTTATTTTAAACAAGGGTTAAATATTATTTTATTTGTAATTTTCATTATTATTACTATTTTATTTATTTGTAACAATAATGACCTCCCTACAGTAACTTATTTTGCAATTGTACAAATTTGAAAGTTCAAATGCGAGAAACTAGAAAGGTGGAAAAGGAAACATTATCTCAGGAATGCTGATTTTCTGGGCCCTTCAGATAAAATATTGTAATTTTAGAAACACACATTCACAAATATAAGATAATAGCTCATATATTTAGAAAAGACATTTGAATATGAGATAAAATCTTTTAGATTTTTGAGGATTCTTCTTTATCAGAAGCAGGAGTAGCAGCAGTCTTTTATATTTCAGATAACAGCCCCTCTTGCACTTGAGTGTAATCAAATCTTTCTTTCTGTCAAACAGAATTTTTCTTTTATATAGCAAATAAGTAACTGCAATTGGATCAAAATCAACTCCATAGTTAACTATCAAATCAAACTACATCTTTTTGCAACTTAAATTTGGTGGGTTTTTGACAATATCAAATTTGAGTCTCTTTTTCAAAAATTTTTGCTAATTAAATTTTATTCATAATTTTTCATCAATTGACTGGCTTCATTTTGGCATGTTTTTTCAACATCAAATCAGAACCTCTTACAAATTTTTATTCCTGTTTTTTATAAACTGACTGGCTTAATTTTGGTGGTTTCTTTTTCAAAGAAGCCGGGTCAGTAATTTTATGAATTAGTTTTTCATACAATTTTAATATCTATTTTATTATAAATAATTTTTATTGTATTAATTTTTACACAATTTCAACATTCTCTTTTTATTATATAAATAATTTTTATATAATACAAGATTTTACAATCAAGAAAGTGTTGAGGTGATTTTTACAAAAAAAAGTTTTTTAGTTCAATTTCTTTGTATAAAGAGAACATTTGTACGATAGAGAATAGAATAGACACAGGAATAACTTCTCTTACTACTTTGCCTCATATACAGTGTAACCCGGATATAAGAGACTTCTTCTCCGGTCCTGACAACTCTCTTATATCCGGGTTACACTGTACTTACTTGAACTGGCTACTTGATACATTATTTATACATGGCATGCAGACATAGGTTTAAACACAATAATATGCAAGGATACTTAACCAAAAAATGCTCAGTTCTATTGTAAAGAGTGTTACTTTTTTAAAGAGTATAAATTTCTAATAATTATATATATGATATATGTTTTAGTTTTACTTTTATTTTTAAATGCTGTGTAATTTTTATCTTTCTCCATAAAAGTTAAATTTTCTGAGATTTATTCTTCGTTTTGAATAACTTAAAAAAAAACAAAACAAAATACTTACTTTAAGCTCTCGTCACCAGTGTTGTATTGTTGTTTTCGACTTGCTGTTCATATTGTTTTGCGTCAGTATGCCTGTTGTGACAATGTTTTTTTTATTGCTTACATTTTGTATATTCAGTCATCTGCCTCAAAGCCTTACTCTATACAAGGGGAATAACTCTTGTCCACTTGCAATTTTCACGTATTTAAACTAGAGATCAACTCACTATGCCATCTTTTGAAAGGACAAGTAACGACTCCACGTCACAAAACTGTGAAATTCCTTTTTCTCAATATAAATTATATATTAGTTCGAGAATCATTAACCAATTGGTTCGTTAACAAGTAGTTGATACTGCTCATTCCTGCAAATAATGAAATCAACTTGGCTATATAGAGTCAAAGCAGGAATGAGTGAAGAAGAAAAAGAAGCTATGCAATAAATTATTGCTTTTTTTTCCTTCTAAATTTCTTCTCTTAAATACAATTTTAGGAGTTAATTTAATTTTACAAAAACTTGGGAAAACATTTCATTCATTGAAACTAGATTTGATTACGCGTTTCACCTTTCGAGGCTTCATCAGATCCAAAAATGAAAGAAAGAAATGTGTGTATTTGCGTGAGTGCTTAAATAATGAATCATTAGTACTTTTTTCCCTAAGCTGGCATTTATAGTGATTAAAGAAAAATGAAAATGAGTGATTTTTAAAAAGGCCGTTAATCTGTAATGAACTAAAAAGAAAAGATACAGGAAATATTAGCGGTTTTTTAAAAGTCACACATTTTCTTTTTTAGATCTGATGAAGTCTAGAAAGGCGAAACGCGTAATCAAATCTAGTTTCAATGAAGTTTTCCATTTGTAAAAATTTCTTAAAACCCCAAACTTAAAACTTGTGCGTTTTAAAATAGTTTATTAACAGACACAATGCAGGGGAGGTAACCGTGTAAGTTTTAATTTTTCAATTGTTTTACCTCTCAATTGACAAGAAATTGGTGAATCAACCGCTAAATCTAATCAGTTATTCCTTAGCTCATAGCCACCCTGCTTCCACAAAATGTCACTGAATTCCACCAAGAACTTTTGAAGATATTGTACCGACAACAAGATAAAAAGGAGTGAAGTAAAATTTTTTTTGGTAGAGTAAAAATAAAAACGATATTCTATTTAAAACAAAATCAATAAAATATTTATTACTTTGTGTGGTGAAAATAAAGGAACTCTTTAATCTTTCCCTGACTTTCCAGGACTGATTGATTTCCCTTTGTTTTCGTCTTTCTCTCTTCATGAGGTAGTCGGCCATTTTCTTCTTATGGTTTGCTACCAGAGTAGATTTCTAGTGGAATAAAGCTTCACTCAAGCTATATGGACTCAGCCTTCTTTTACTTCCTTTCAAACCCTTTTTATAACACTTTGATTCAAAGTAAAATTGTCAATATGGCTTTCTTCAATTTTCTTATTCTATTACATAGTCTTTTTCTTCAACAAATATTCCCTCTTGACTGAAATTCATTTCAGAATGTTATGATAACAAACAGACCATCACCAACAAATACATAACTTCTGAGAAACTACTTTATTGGTACAAGTAAATATAAGCAACTAATGACATCACCAAGAAATAAATACTATATACAGAAGAAACATTACATTCACTACAGGTACCAATAAAAAAAGAGTATTGTAGATATGTTTTTTTTTAGTTTTTTACTATAATGTAGGTCTTTAATGATTGCTAAAGGATGACTTAAACTATCCAATTTTTATTCAACAGCATTAATGAAGCAATTATATTGAACTAATAACTAATAGGTAAAAAGTACAGAAGTATTCCATCTGATATTAGTATTCTAACCAGAAACAATTGAGTTGTAATTCAAAAATTTATATTTATTAAATGAAAATATGAGGGTGTATCAAAAGTATTTTGGGGATTTTTTTTTTTTTTTTGAGAGGTGAGTTTGAATTCCAGTCAGGTTCATTATATTCACTTATGCGCAAATAGCCTTGAGGAAAGTATGAACCCATCTCTCCCTCCAGCTATGGGTTAAATAGTAGGATTTGTATCTGGGGAAAAAATCTTTGTTATTCTCAAAAATTGTTAATTCAGTATTCACTCACAAAAAACAAAACAAAGGAATTATGTTTACAATCCTAAAATACATTTTGGCTTTAAACAATTCACAAAGGGTTGCTGTAAATAAAAACCAAATCAGTAAACGTGTTGGATGTAAAGTTTGGATAAAAAAATATCATGAAGTTGCTAATGAAATAAATTGGATGAGTTCCAAAATCATAAAAAACTTTAGTTGAAGTCTTTCATGTTCATCTAAAAATAGATAATTTTTTTTATAGACACAGGGGTTGAGCATATGTAATGAATGACCCCAATTCCTCATATTACAAAATAATCTTCACTATTCATCTGGGTGGGTAGGTAGGTAGGTGATATTTGGGACAACTTCTGCTATGTTGGTCTAACAACTCAGCTCTTCCCACTACCAACTCTTTGCCCCTCTATTCATACTGATGTGATGGCTGGCAACACAAATACACAAGTCCGTCTCCTGCCAAGGGCAGACAAGAATTCTCACCAATCTCAAGTATGACTGCTAATATAGACCAGAACCTAGATATAACCTATTTCTAGTTTTATTGCCACTTGATCTTCAAAAACCCACTCCTTTACTTCCCTGTTCCTCTTTGGTCAAAGTGGATGCCACTTAGAAGACTGGATTTCAAAAGGAAGAATCTCCTGGTCTATCAAACAGAAACATTTGAGATCAAGATGAAACCTCCTCTTGCTTGTCTACGTGGGTGTCCATTGTATCACAGTTTTACCATGTCTGTTTTAATTATCATCATTAAATTCTGCAGCCTTGTTAAAATATTTTAAAAAGAGAACTGTTGATTTCAATCCAACAGGAAATGTATGTTTATTTCGTAAAAATTACAAAATTGTGGCACAAGTCCGAAGGGGAAGTGGAGAAAGGCTGGCCTTCACTAACTATCCTAGTCCTAGTTAATCACAATCACAACCCATTCTTTTAATAGAATATGCTCAATCACTACAAGAACTTGTCCATCACTTCTCAATCCTACATGTACCACAATACCACATATTCACAAGGGACCTACAAAACACCCCATGATGTAAAAATGTATAATGTTTATAATGTCTTTTGTTTTTTTACATTTTTTTTATAAAAATATATAAAAATTTTCATGAAGCATGAAATAATGGGGGTGGGAATGAACCCAGAAAACGAGACTAAAAATACAACAAAATATTCAAGCTGAAACAAAACATATCCAACAGGAAATTTTTTTTTTTTTTAAGCGTATCACCCCAAGCAAGGCTGGAGGCCACTATCACGCAAGGGGTTAAAGAGGGGTTGGAGGAAGAGCAGATAGGAGTGGTAAAGGAGAGGATGTGGAGAAAGAGAAAGACAGTGGGTCGATCAAGGCAAGGGGGTTACAGAAGATTTGGAGCGAGAGCAGATAGGAATGAAAAATGAAAGGATGTGGAGAAGGGAAGTGGATAGATCAAGGCAACTGGAGATGTCGATTGACGCTACACTTAAACCGTTGGAGATTGTATTTGTCAGGGAAACAGTAATAGGGAAGGGAGTTCCATAGGCGAGATGTGCGAGACATGAAGCTATTGGAGTAGAAGAGACGTCTAAATCTAACAGTTTCCACGGTGTAGGGGTGGGAGCGGGATGCCAGCCTCGTGGGACGTTTAAATTCACGAGGCCTAGGGACAAGCGAAAGCAGCTCCTCAGAGCAATTACCGTGAAAGTACTTATAAAAAAGGCAGAGCGAGGCAACATCGCGTCTGTGAGAGAGCGACTGCAGATGAGATGACAGATCAGGGCCAATCACGTTGCCTATCCGTCTCTGGATCTTATCAAGAACCCTGAGGCAATGACTGCAAAAATATTTCCCCTCCCCTTTTATAGGCAGAAGCACACAAATGTATATTTGGATTTTTCCCTAGTCAATAAAATAGGCTGGTTCTCAGTTTGACCTGACGCAGTTTTGGTTTGTCTTGTCTTGAAGTCAGAACGCTATGTTTGCATGTCCAAACTTATTTTTGTTTGTCAACACCAATTCTTAATTTGTGAACTTTTTGCCATATTACTGTTGCTTTGCCTTGCATATATTGTTTGCTTGCTTTGTATTATTTTTTGCCCTGTTCTTTTTCTTGTTATTGCCTATTGCAAACTTTGTCATTTCTGTTTGTTGGACAGTCAGTCAGTTATGTGTCATGTGTGACACACGCTTAGGCAATCATGTATCTTTTGATACATGACTGACGCAGTAGATTTTTTCCCACAGTAGGTTGTCATTTCTTTCTGCAGTAGACCAGTTGCCATCCAAGGTCTGTCCTGCTATTTACCTATAGCTGGGGGGGGAGAAGAAGAGGATTCATCATACCTATTAGCACATAAGTGAATGTAATGGATTTGACTGGAATTCGAACTCGGCTCTCCGATTCCTCAATCTGAGCCACTATCTATTACTCCACCGTGCCTCCATTGTTGGACAGAACTGTTACTTATTTTGCATTTGGCCATGGCTTCCCACCCCACAAGAACCCTTTTTTTTTCTATGAGATTGAATAATTCTACTTTGTGTTTACAGACACTTATTCTGAATGTATATATGTTATTTTTCATCATTGTTTTAAACACACTCATTGTTATATATTCAATCTACCTTTTCTTAATTCAAATTTGTTGTTTATTAAAAGTGTTCATTCCTTTGATGAACAAGAAGGTCCACATCAGATATTTTATGCTTCAGTTTTATAAATGAATACATAAAATGTAATTTTTACTAAATAAATATGATTTGGATCTCTTTTGACAATTATCATGATTCAGAACTAAAGAAAAATTAGACAAAGAGAGTAATGAGTAAAAATGTGAAATATTAGCAAATGCTTGAACAAAATGTGAAATATTAGCAAATGCTTGAACAAAATGTGAAATATTAGCAAATGCTATTAGCATATGCTTCAACAAAATTTGTTTTTAATCATTTCGCTCCAAGCAAGATAATAAAGCCACTAAGATATAAGGAGTTACTAATTGTGAAAGAATATGAGAAACAAAATTATTATTAAAAAGAGAGGACAATAAAAGAACAGGAATTAAGAAGACGGAAGTTTGACATTGAATTTAAATTTTTAAATATCAGAGTTGACAAGAAAGTGAAATTGACTGATTGATTGATTCACTTCCTATAGCTTATAATGTTGCCTTCGGGTCCTTCCCGGTCATCCAAATGTCCAAGACTCGCGGCTGATCAATGAGATGATCACTTCAATCCAAACCTTGTCCTATTCCACGTTGTGATTAGTTTTGATCATAAGGATGGCAAAGATCGAATTGTTATTGGGAATCATTGTATTGGGTTGATCAAAGTCGAATGAAGACGCAAGAAAAAAAATAACTTGAAATAAAATAAGTGTTTTTATATATGTTCTTTTGTACAGTGTTTGGTTAATCTTGTCATTAAGATTTCTCAGTTTCTCATGCAGACAATTATCAACCCAACCCACTTAAGTTAAATGTGACACTTCGGATGGCTTTGTTAAGTTTAGCACAAGAGTGATGTCAGAGGTTCTCTACAGGCAGGCAGTCATGTGAGGTTATTTCTCATCTGCCGTCTGGATAAACTGCCCCTCACCACTTCAATTCCTTGTATTTATTGACATTCACCTAAAACCGGCGTGGGGACTCGGTGATTCTCCTCTCTTCCAACAAGAACCCTTTTGTTGTATGGGTCCTGAAAATTAATTACATTTCTAAATCGGGAGATCCCCTTTTTCTATGGGTAGAAGTCACAGGCATCAATCTGCCCCGATAACTTCTTCCTTCTCTTATTGGCATCTCACACCAATACTTTCCAATAGGTGTGGGCAATTCCTCCACCTTCTTCGTTATTTCATCTGTGCCTGCTACCTTGGCTACTCTTTGACCAATGGCTCTCAACTGCTTGGTGTGGCTTAACTTTAAGTTCATTAATTAAAAATAATTATCATTTCAAATTTTGCACATGGAAAATTTCCCATCCCAGCTTTGTTCAAAATCAGATATTGACCACATGGCTCTATTTCCCCAACTCTGTCAAGGTCATTTCACTCCAACCACAAGGAAACTTTATTCTCGAGTTTTGATTACAGATCAAATCTTATCCATCCTACAATTTCTGTGCTCTTGTAACCAGTACTTCTAGAGCCAGGTCATTAATCAGTTGTCAAGAGATCACCACATGGCTTCTTTTGATAATATCACCTTTTCTTGAGTAAATCTTCGGGTTTTATAGAATTACACTTTTTGAAAAGAGAAATCTTCATTCTTTCTCTCGGTCTGTCCATCATTCTATCCATTAACCCTTTCTTTCCATTCACCAGCACCAAATAGTGTCACAATAAACCATATGCAGATTATTTAAAACCAGAAATTATTTTTAGATTGTAAGAATTTTTTTGAGATAATAATGATTTAGTGATACAAGTGTTACTAATTAACTCATAGCTAGGGGGAGAAGAGGTGGATTCATACTTTTCCCAAGGGTATTTACATGTAAGTGAATATAACAAACCCAGCTGGAATTGAAATTCAACTCTCCAATTAACAATTCCAAACCATTATTCATTACAGCCCCTGATATTCTCAAGTGCCCCCCCCCACATCTAAATACTAACCAGCCTCAACATTGTGTACAATCACTGAAGTTAAACAGACTGGTGTTTCAACATCATGTGGCTATAGACCTCTACAGATAAGAAGTGCAAATGAAGAAACTTAACATAGAACTTATGGTTACATTTAACAATTTTGACTATAAAATGATGAGACCTAGCTGCCAATCTAGTACTGAACTTAAATTTGTAAATTCAAGGTACCAAAGAGGAAAATTCATCAGAACAATTACCATGAAAATATTTATAGAAAAAGTACAGGAAAGCTACGTTATGACTGTGGGAAAATGACCAAGCCAAGATGCCAGGTCAGGACCAATAACATTAAAGGTTCTTTGTTGGATTTTATCAAGAATCTCTAAATATATAGCAGGAACACCAGACCATATGTGGCAGCAATATTCAAAACATGAATGAATGGTAAACTTATAATTACGCAAGATACATTCTAGCAAGAAAAATTGTCTAGCATGACACAGTGGACCAACTTTCCTAGCAGCTGACCTAGCAATTGATTCAATATAATCTTTCCCCTTCATGTCAATGGACGATGTTGACCTAAAGATAATTATAATGGTAATATTAACCGTTTCCCTATAAGGAAACATTTAGCATTCATTGACTGAGCAGTCTACTGTTTTGGCTGAAATTTATAAAATCTTTTGTTTAAAACCCTTTTTTAGGAAAACAAGTTTCTCAAGTCCAGTAGCTGTTATTGCTCTTTACAATATTGATGGAGGTTTCCTTCTGAAACTTCTATTTGAAATGGCGTGGAATATTAACATCCTGATTACGTCATTATTTTCTCTTCAAGTTACATATGATATTCATTTTAGTTGTTGCTGCTGTTCCTTCCCTTATTGTTTCTTTCTTTCTTGTATCTTTTTTTTTCAACTCAAGGTTGTCATCCCAGGGGGAAGGAATATTTTTCATTCTAGCACATCTTGGAATGGTCTCACATGCTTCAGCTAACGACAGTATGATAACATTATTAGATTCCTCTATGTTTTGATCTAGATTTACTGACATCAATTTGAATTCTAAATTCTAGAAATAGCCTTTCATTTTTGAGAGCTTGAATGTTATAGTTTTCTTTAGTTTATGTGGGTGGAAGCAAGCTATTTTGTTGGCTGGTATAGTCAGTTTAGTTACAAGTAATCTATGATCTGAAGAAGGTGCAAAGAGTCATTCATCTACAAGTTAGCATCAGCTATGTTGATGAAAGGCAAAAAAAGGTACTCAGAGATAATTAAGAGAGCAGTTTTATCTTGCAGGCATTAAAATTAACAAGTCATTTCTTGCCCCATTTAACAACAGATTGAAGGTCATGTTTGAGATCAACTGCCTAGACTTAGCATTAAGACAAGAATAAATAGTTTTGTCATTAGCATAGATATTGAGTTGAAAACTAATGACATCAGGAAAGTCTTTGATGAAAATTAGGAATAATATAGGAACAAAATAATCAGTTACTTATGACATGTTTTGTCCTTTAGGACATCATGTGAATAAGTCCTAAAAACCCAAATATCTCACAAATAACAAGTGCAGGTCATAAAAACAGGCTATTAATTTATGAATCTTTTAATTTACCTTAGGCAGATATAATCATGGGATGGGCTGAATGTGATCTACGGGTCAGTTTGGAAATCCCTATTTTAGATGAAATATTGTTAGTTTATTATTCTGCTGTGGGGAGGTGCTGCATTGTAACAAAAGAGGTTATAAACTTTTAAAGTAAATGAATTCAACATTTTCAAGAGAAATTAATTCAACATGTTAAGAAATTTTACATACACATTTATCCAAAGAATAACATAAATCATAAAGGAAGTGAATGATAAAATTATATTTGTCCTGTATACACGTAGCTAAAAAAGTAAAACATTTATGGAATCAGTGGTAGCATGTGTTGTCCACATAGTTTGTTTTAATTAAGTAGTTGGTTTGCCAGGGAAAAGAAATCTCTCCTGGTGTTGTCGCTACTACATCCCAGAGCAAAAAGAAATGGAGCGGATTTATGTCTCTTTCTTGTATAGTCCTGAATATTGTGACATCCGCCGGTTCAGCAACTAAAAGTGGATTAGCTCCCTTGACTGACAATGGTTTTGCTACGTATTGCTACATATCAGTGTTTACCAATTCTAACAAAACTTTTAATGCTTCAAAAATTATTTATATATAATACATAAAAATTTGATGAACATTTCTGGAATACTAGTAGGAACCTTTGCTTAAAGAAAAAACATTTTCTAAATGTCTACTTAATTTCTTAGACAAACCCACTGTCCACGATGCTTAACATTTTGATAAAAGATCCATTTTTCGTCACCAGTCACAAGTCTATCCAAAAAAGGTGAAACAAATTGGCGAGAATGGAGAGATGAGCAGATGTCAACTTGGGATTTGAGGTTGTTTTCAGACAATTCATGACGTGCCCATTTTCCAAGTTTAGGAACTTTTCCAATTTGTTGAAGATGATGATGAACAGTTGTATGGTTTGAACTGAGAACCACTGCCAATTCCTCAACTGATAAAGCAGGATTTTCTTCAAGGACTGCTTCAAGAAGCTTTTCATCAAACTCAACTGGACGTCCGGTTTGATCTTCATCTTCAAGGGTGAAATCTCCACCTCTGAATTTTGCAAACCATCTTCTGCAAGTTCTTTCATTCACACATTCCTCTCCATAAACTGAGTGAATGTTTCTAGTCACTTCGGCTGCTGAGTTTCCTTTCTTGAACTCATAAAGCATTATGTGCCTCAAATGATTCTTGGGTACTTCCATGATAGCAGGGTTTTAATCAAACAAAATTTAATTTTATTGTTCTCTGAAATAAAATTTGATCAGTTTAAATGCATCTAAACATAAAAATAATGTTCAGCTCCATTAGACATTATAAAATACTCTTTAAATTTCATTCATTTTAACAAAAAGTTAAAATTCGGACAGAACTTATGGGATGACCTAATATTAAGCTGAATAAGCTCTGTGATCCACTTTTTGTATGAAAATTGATATTGATATTCGGGCATGATTTAAATATTAAGTGACCAATCAAAAGTTGAGGTTTTCTGAAAATATTTATTAAGCTGAATAAGCTCTGTGATCCATTTTTTGTACAAAAATTGATATTGATAAAAAAAGGTGGTAGCAGGATGCTAAACAATGCTACCTAGCAGTGTTATGCTCATTAGCAAAAGAAGGTGGGATTAAACCCTACAATTAATTTTTGACAAGAATTTGTTTCATCTTAAATTGCTTTATGCTTCAACTCCGAGATTGTTAGTAAGCAACATGACTTGAAAATTAAGAATAAACTTCTTAGATTTGAATTTGTATCTCTTATGCTTGGGTATGGCCTTTTCAGAGCAGTTTCTATACCAATTAAGCTACAAAGATCATTCAGGTAACAGATGTAAAATGATGATCTGATCATTGTGATAAAAGGCAAGTGAAATTAAGATGAAAGAATTAATATACAAAACTTAATGATGAACTTATTTCTATTTTAAATTTAGAAACAAATTTCAGTTATTCAATATTTTTCCAACTTGCATATTCTCAAAATAAAACTTCAAAAATATTGAAGTTCATGGAGAGACAATGAAATCAGAAATAGCAGATCAGATCTAGAAGGAAAAAGAAGCAGATCGTCTTCTGAAGAATAAAGTTAAAATAATAATTAATATAAGAAAATAAAGACATTGAAAGAAAAGATTTAGTTAAAGAAATAAACACTTTTTGCATTTTGAAATATTTTCCTTCACCTTTAAAGTTTAATTTATTTCATAAATATGCCTAAAAATACATCAAATTTGAAACAAAATACTTATGAGACTTATTGTAGTTGTTTCCATATTTCATACACTTGAATGTAGCAACTTATGGAACAGACATAATATATATCATGTTTAAATTATTTAATCAACTAAAGACCATCGAGTTCATTTATTTTTTTCATTTTTTATTTTATTTTATTTTTAACTAAGTTAATATTTCACGAATTCAATCTTTTTTGAGAACAGACGAGTTATCGTTGCTGTTGCCATGGTTACTATTATCAAACAATAGTTATTTCCCTTAGAACATATAGCCAAATGCATATTAGCTATGGATGAACGTAAGCGTTATATTAGTTCTAATGGTGGTTGTTATTTTGAATGTGCTTCCTGAAGATTTCTATTGGTTAGGTCTCTGTCTGTCAGTCTGAAGATCAAATGACGAAATCTTTTTTTGTCGTAAAATTATTGCAAAATATTTGCCAACACTAAACGGGTAACTTAAAATTTGGTAGCTTTAAAATTTTTCAAAGAGTTTTTACTGTTTTTTTTACCTCTTTGATTGTCCAGAGTCGGAATATAAATTTCATTCTTCTTTTCTGTCTTCTTTTAAATTCTTTTTCTTTTTTCCTTTACTCGTCTTATTTTCTAATATTTTTCTTTCTCTTTTCACCGTTTTTATCTTCTTAATTTCTTTTTTTTTTTTTTTTTTAACAAAACAAAACTAACAGCTTATTAACGTTAAAAATCCTTTTAAAAGTAATATTTTTCCAAGTATTTATCATAATTTATATAGAATTTTATCTAATGTAAAGTAAACATTTTTTTTTTTTTTAAGATAAAACTCAAAAAGAAGAAAATCGGAGAAGAAAACTTAAAAACTCATTGAAAATATAATTTTCTGCATTGTTCGCCTTCCATATTATAATCATCTCTGGTTGCTGTTGAACAAGAGAGTCTGCTCCAAACAAAACCAGGCAGTCGTGGAGACAATAACATTTCTACACTCACCATGTCGTCTGTTGATAAAAATCCTACTAAATTTACTTTCAAATACATCGAAGACAACGTATTTCCTTTCATACATGATAAAGAAACTGAAGACTATTTGATGAAATGGTAAGTTATTTTTTAAGAAACTTTTTTTTTTTATATTTTATTATTTTCATTTTCATTTCATTCATTTAAAAAAAAGTTTAAAAAACTCCAGTTCAAGCATTATTTATGTTTTAGTTTTAATTTTTATTTCTAAATGATTTAGTATCGCTTTTTACTTAATATTCCCGAAAAAAAAAATTTTTCGATAATATTTTTTTAAATTTATTTATTTTATAAACTGGAAAATCTAGAAAATGAACTAAAAAATTTTATCTTGTCACTGGAAACATTTTTTTTGTACTTTAAAAAAAAATCTTTGACTCGTGATGCTTTAGACTTTAGAGAACTTTTTAAAATTACGTACGATAAACATTATTATATTTTTTGAATGCAGAAAAGAATTTTTTTTTTATATACACTTTTTTTTTTTTTTTTTTCAAAGGAAAAAAAATTGAGAATTTGTTGTAGGTACCACCAAAAATGGTACCGAAATAAAAGCAAAAAATCACTACCATCTCTTTTAAAATATTTGCTAAAAATCAGGGAATTATCCGATTCAAATCCAACTATTAATGAATAAATTAGTGTAGGTTATTTTTTATTGGAAAAGTTTGTGGAATCGTCTGATACTTTGTTGGTAAATTTTGGTTTTAACTCCCGAGCGGTAAATATCCCTTAAAATTTTCCAAAATCGTCATAATTCCGTGCAAATGTACATGCTGAACTCGAATTAACAATTAAATTATGAAGAAACTATACCGTTTTGGAGTTATCGACAAAAAAAATCGGACTTCTTCTTGGTCATTCGTCCCCCCCATTACTGCCATCATGAATATTGATTCGGTGCGAGATACTTCCGGCCTATTTACTTCTTTTACAGACTTTCCTTGCAGAAAATCACTACGCACTATCGTAAAGAAATTAATTTTTTTTTTTTTTTCAATTTTAAAATTTAAAAAGTAATGTATTAATTAAACTAAGTTTAATTTAAATAGTTTAATTAAACTAAAATTTAAATTTAATTTAAATAGTTTAATTATTAAACTAAAATTTAAATTTAATTTATTTTAAATAGTTTAATTATTAAACTAAAAAATTTTTTTATAAAAACTACTAATGAATCATTACATTTTTAGTACACATTACATTGTAATGTGTAATGAAAAAAATAAAATTATTCATTTTACTAAGTTTCGTAAAACCGTAAAATAAAATTTATTCTTGAACTATTCTTTATAACTTAAGGTTCAAAAGCAAAAGATAATTTATTCTGAAACATAAATACCAATGTCTTGATTATTGCACTGCTGGTGCTAGTATTTCTTTAGTTGTTATTTTTAATTTTTGGCACATTTTAAAATTTTTAAGTCATGGGTGTAATTATAGTGTTTTCATTTTTGACCTCTAACCCCACTGGCTATGTTATGTAAATGTTATTTTCATTAAGTAAAACATAAACATTACTTTTTACAAAATCTACTTAATTACCCCTTAATCTTTCCTTCTCCAACAGCCGTGGTATCATACCAACTTCTGCAGTGTGAAATCATTCCTGTTTGAAAAGTCTCCTGATTAAACCATAACTTGTCAATCCCTTCCTCTGATTTCTCAATTCCTGGCTACCTTCCTCTCCTTAGAAAGGACTCTAACGTCCACATGCATGACATGTGAGTATGTCCGCAATCATCACCCACTGACTAGGGAACTCTCTTTTGAATCTCCAGACCAATTGCAGTCTTTTTTTGAATAGAAATTCCACAGTTGTTGTAAAACATTAACAAATACAGTCATATTACTCACAAAAATATAAAAATACACAGCCAAATAATTCTGACCATATTTTAAAGAACAATAGCCTAAAAAATGCAGAGATCACTTTTTTTTTTACACCAACAATGTAAAAATGTGTAGACCTTGGTGCAGATGGTCTAAGAAGCAAAATAACCTTCAAATGTTAACCAGTTCTTGATCACCAACTCCTGTTCTCAGTAACACAGAAAATGATGAATTGAGCAAATAACTGACTCACCGCTTCTGGAAGGTGTTGCATAATTTTGTTATTGACACTGGGGATAATGTTTCTATAATACCATTTTTTCCCATGAATGGAATTGCTTTGAACTTTTGAAATTCACCTCCCAGTGATGAAAAAACAAAATGTCAATGTGAAGATTGAAATTTCTTGTTTAAAAAGATCTTGCCAAAGGACTTTTATGATCACTTGATGTCACTAATTCTTTATTGGGCTTTATTTTTTTTCTAACAACTTTGACTAAACAATAGATTGTAAAATAAAATTATTCAAAACAATTGTGGAAAGTTGAGGGAGTAAAAATTTGGATTGGTAAAAATGTTCTTCTCGTCCAAAAAGAAAAGGAAAAGACGGTAAAGTGCAAATACAAAATTTATATATTCCAGAAATTGTTGAAGTGTTTTACAGAAAGTGTTGCTTTCTTTTTTAGCACAGTTTCTTCTTATGAAGATAATTTTTGTATGACAGGAAAAACTAAACACAGGAAGATTTCTTAATGATGATGTAGTGGACCATGCAGTGTGTGAATGTGTGAAGAGAAGATGAGTTATCTCTAGGTTAAGGCTTCCGCTGGCCGGTCCAGCTACATAAGAATGTTGGACTTTAATGGAGTCCAAAGAAACAAACAAAACCGATATACATGTATGCGAACAAATATATATTAATAACAAATAGATTAATACACGAATTACAAATACATTGAAGACATGAATAAAATGTTACAGTCTGTATGGAAAGTTGTGTGTGTGTGTGTGTGTTGAGTTGAATGTCCGTACGGGGTGAATTTTGTTTTAGCGTGTTCCCAGAATATGGGAAACGCTGGTTGTGTATAAGAGTTCACATATTGGAAATTTTAAGAGAAAGTTTTATATACCTCGCCTCACGTGCGAGGTTGCGGCCGAAGTCGAGATAGTTGCTCGCACGTGCGCGTAAGCAGAGAAAAGAGGAAGAGGTGAAAGGTCAGCCAGTATTTATACTCCCGGGAGAGAGAGACCCCTGTTGAAGGGGTAAGGAAATGAGGAGGAGCTAACTGCGACAATACCTCCCCTCTGGATTAAAAGTTGTAGGAAACGAACTTTTAAAATGTAAAAAGTTTTGAAGATTATTCTTGTGTGCTGAAAAGAAAATGTGTCCGTGGTTGCAATGCATGATTCGACAAAATGTGCTTTGTATTTCTCTAGTGAGTCAGAGAAACGTCGGTAGTGTTCAGCTTTTGTTCTTTTGTCCGATGCTCCACGGAGAGTTGGGTTTGTCGTCCCATCAACCTGTTTGCTGTCCTCGTCGTACTTTTGCTTGAAAAATGAGGTTTTTTTGGGGATGTGAGTATTAAAATTTGCGCCCAAGATTTAAGCAGCGTTGTGTGAAGTTGGGTTGCTGGTCAGCGACGATGGTCGGCCAAGTGAATGATGAGAAGTGGGGGCGCGTTGCCATGTTGAGTTGATGTGGAATATCTACCGAGTGTCGAATGAAAGTTGGGAGAATTTGCTATATTGACGATGGGATATCGTTCTCTCAAAATTCTTAGATAATTCGTCTTGCATCGGTGCAGGATGAGAAAGTACAGTGAGTCGCCTTTGTGATGGGGTTCACACTTTTTCTATTTCAGTTCAGAAGAAAGTTGAATTTAGTTTATAAAAAATGGTGTCGTGTTCTGTTTGGTAAGCTGGGTGAAGTTGAGGTCAGGCGTCGCCGAGAGAAAGAAAAGGTAAAGCAAATATATACCAGGAGGGAGAAAGAGTTGTAAAGGCTTGCTTGTAGTAGTAATTGTAGTTACCATGTGGTGTAAGAGTAATCCTTTTTGCATGAAGGAGAAAGTTGTTTTGTAGACATGTTGTCTGAATTAAAAGTTCTTTTGTTAATAGTTCTGTGTGCGTAGGATAGAAAAGTTTCCAATATTGGTGCTGTATGTTTCTCTCATTTGAAAGGTTTGTATCAAAATTTGTTCGTACATATATATCGTCTCGTGTGCTTGTTCATATCACGTCGGGTAGTCACCATTTGTAGTGGACCATGCGGTGTGTGAATGTGTGAAGAGAAGATGAGTTATCTCTAGGTTAAGGCTTCCGCTGGCCGGTCCAGCTACATAAGAATGTTGGACTTTAATGGAGTCCAAAGAAACAAACAAGACCGATATACATGTATGTGAACAAATATATATTAATAACAAATAGATTAAAACACGAATTACAAATACATTGAAGACATGAATAAAATGTTACAGTGTTGTATGGAAAGTTGTGTGTTGAGTTGAATGTCCGTACGGGGTGAATTTTGTTTTAGCGTGTTCCCAGAATATGGGAAATGCTGGTTGTGTATAAGAGTTCACATATTGGAAATTTTAAGAGAAAGTTTTATATACCTTGCCTCATGTGCGAGGTTGCGCCCGAAGTCGAGATAGTTGCTCGCACGTGCGCGTAAGCAGAGAAAAGAGGAAGAGGTGAAAGGTCAGCCAGTATTTATACTCCTGGGAGAGAGAGACCTCTGTTGAAGGGTTAAGGAAATGAGGAGGAGCTAACTGCGACAATGACTTCAACTTGGACTGTTACATCCATCTCCTACTTTATCTCAAAGTGAACTGACTCGGACTCCAGACTTCATACATTGTCCTTTATTTATACCAGTCACACAGACATAGAAGTAGACACAAAATGCATGTAAGTATTTAACAGAGAAATGCTCAGCTGAATTCTAAAGTGTTACTGGAAGAGTATAAAATTTCTCAATCGTTTGTCCTCTGAATGTGGAGATGTCCTTGACTTTGAATCACATGGGGAGGTGTGTGGTGTGTGTGGAGATGACTAATGAGTCTGATCTTTGCCCTGAAAAATCTGTTGCAGTTGTGACATGGGATGCTGGGGGCTGAACCAAGGGAGCACCAGGTGGCATGACTCTTCCCAGGTGGAATGGATGGAGAATGCCACAATGCTTGAGAGACTATTTCAGTGTGAATTTCTAATAACTTAATAACTATACATGCCTAAAAGTTGAAGCACTGCTTATTAATAATTTATGTTTTAAATACCACATAATTTTTAACTTACTCCATAAATTACAAGTTGATTAAATTTTAAGTTGCTATCCACTCAGTAGGGATATTGTATATATTAATAATTTTTGATGAAAAAAGATCTTATTTTGTCTGATGAATTAATATAATGTTTTAATAATGAGTTTATTATACCGTCCTGGGTATGACGTTAAACTGCATCTGAGTCCTGGGTAAGACGATAAACTACATCCAACAGCAAGACCTCTGATCAGGAGGTTTTGAGGAGCGTGGAACCACCTCTTAATTGCTGATGTTCCCAGGTCCACCCTGACCCGGGGTGGTAGCACCTGTTAGGGTCCCAGCTATGGGAAAATAGTGAAATCCTAAGGTGTGTCCACATCCTGGGTATGACGATAAACTACGTCCAACCAAAAGGCCGTCAATCCTATCAATCCTATCAATGTCATGTCATGCCCCATCACATCTAACCCATCCCAAAACAACTACAACTTACAATTAACTTTCCATCCCAAACCCTACACTAAATATACTAACACCTTACCCCTAAAATGTGATGGGAAACAATGATGTTGCCAGCTATACGTTTTTTTGAAACAATGATGTTGCCAGCTATATGTTTTTTTTAAACAATGATGTTGCCATCTATACGTTTTTTTGAAACAATGATGTTGCCATCTATACGTTTTTTTGAAACAATGATGTTGCCATCTATACGTTTTTTTGAAACAATGATGTTGCCATCTATACGTTTTTTTTTAAACAATGATGTTGCCAACTATACGTTTTTGATATATCTAGTAAATACTGGATCTGGCATTAAATAACCCATAGTGGTTGATATGCCATAAAACCCCAAACAAACAAACAAACAAAGTTTATTATAATTTGAATCTGTCTATTTATCAAATCTTAATTTATACAGATTCGTTAAGGTTTTTCTTCACAAACACTAAATAATATTACAGAAAATAAGATTAATTTAAATGTAACTAGATCATTGATATATTCAATTGTTAATGATGTTTGTCTTCTTCTATTCATGAGATAATTAATAAGAAAATGTTCAATTGTTGTATAGACATTTGGAAAATACTGTGGAGTTTATCACCGGATAGATACAGAATGGCAAGTTGCAGTTTTGCCAAACCTAGAAAATTTTCTGTAGAAAAATCTAAAGGGGCATGAGAAGAATTAAAAAAAAAAAAAAGAAAATTCCAGAGTGATATTCCTTTCTAAAAGTGGATGGATAAGTCTCCTTGTTTCAAAAATGGTCGTTACTGATGATGCAATTATTACTATGCTCTGAATAGTATTACAAAAAATGATTATCTCATACCAAATATCAATTCATTTAGCCCAAGGTGATCCTCATATGTATAGAATGTATATGAATCACCTTGATTTAGCCTTAATCTTGCTAACAAATATTGGTTTTGAAATAGAATCTTCAGCTTATCAGATAAATGTATATCCAGATGATGTGCCTCAGACAACAGTTACTATACTTTACAGATTGTTTAATAAAATTACATGATTTTAAAATTAAAAAAAAAAAGCAACAACATTTCAACACTTTATGGACAAAATATTTGTTCATGAGCATTGTGTATTTAGAGAATATCTTAAAATAATTTAAAGTGTTTTAAATTTTAGATAAATGCAATTTAAAGATTCCTTTGTCAATAATGTACCTTTTTAATGTTTCTAATTTAGAATTTTGGGGGTTATCATGTGACTTCTACTCTTTGAGTAAAAGATGTATGATTTGAAATCTCTTCCCTCTTGAAAATATTCTAAAAGTTTACATAAATTTTTTAATACAGTGGATTTTTATATAATTTAAAAAAATAATGTTACACTTGTTAGTTGGCAACAAGCAAACCCAAAGAATACAGTGTATGCTGTACAGTGTCTTGACTGATGGGTTGAGTGGCACCATTTGTTAGATGCTTACCATTTTTATCAGTCACTAGCCATCATGTTATTGCATTATCTGAAGACATCTGCAGTTTTCATGTATTGTTGATGTCTGTCTATAATATCCATATTCCTTGTATACTCTTGCTACTATTACTTTGAGAAATACCTCAAGCAGTTTGCCACCTTGCAGAAAGAGTACTCCGTTTTTCTGGTCACCAGCAAAGTGTTCAGTCTTATCCACATTCATGACTACCACAAGTACACTACCTTTTTAGCTCTTATGTTGCATTTTTGTCATTCAGATGAGTTCATTTCTGTAAGTAGGGGAAGATCAAAACCACCCAGTATACTGCTGACTCTAATTTTTGCATCTTCAGTTTTGTAAATATTAAAAAAATTCATTTTTTAAAAAATTACAATCCTATTGCCTTTTCCCATTCTGTTTCATTTTCTTAGAGTTCTTTTGTTTGACACGTAAGTCAGTTAATTCTGGACTTGGAAACCATTGCTCAGTTAGTAGGGCTAAAATGAGGGCTTTTGTCCTGAAATGTTAACTGCTATAGACAAAAGAAAGTAGAAACTCTAGCTAAGTCAGTTAATAATACAATCCATTCTAACTAAGAAAAAAAAACAATCATAGATTATTGTTGAAATCGGTGGCATAAATTGGAATATAACTGTTTCTTCAGTGTTAAAATATTACACCAAAATTTCTTGTCTTATTTGATAGTTTTATTGCCAGTGTCATGTATCTTCTATAATAATATACAATGAGTATATTTCTATCTGTATTATTTGCTGTCTTTCTCTTTTAGGGGCATGAAAGATTACTTAAATGCCCAGCTGTTTGTTTTTGACCAACCCTTCCAATCTTATGAACATAAGACACTTCTGAATGTAAGTAGATCTTATACTTATTGAAATATTCATTTTCTTGTGTTTCTAATTCACTTATCATAAAAGACACATCTAAGAGTTTCAACTCAAAATCATGGGCATACGATACTGAGTTTTTGGTAGCCATTTTTCTGAAACATTAACAAATTAAGGATTTTAGCTGAGCAACTTCATTAAGTAAATTCTAATTCATTTATACATTTCTCCAAGTTAATCAGTCAATTATTAGAATTAATAATCATTAGTATTAATTACTTTTACTACCTTTCATATTTTTCTAAAGCTTGTTACTTCTCAGAATAACTACCTATTTCTTTTGTTTCTTTTCATGTTCATACAGTGAACATTGGATGAACCATAGCCATTGTAATGAAAAGGACTTACTAATTATAATGGCATTCTGTTGAATATTTCAACATTTTCCTAAATAAGTGAATTCAATGCATATATGCATTTTATATATATTTATATACTGAATTAGCTATAACATAGCTCAGAAAGGGAGAGAAAATAGTTTGTCTAGGTGCAAATAAAAAAGCATCTCCAAAAGGAAATGAGATGCATCTTGTCACTACAGAATCCTATGGTTGAAGAGAGAAAAAAAGGAAGTCTCCTGACAGACAATGTGGAGTAATTTCATGCCATACATGTCTCATGATTTATGCATGAAGACATCAAGATGAAGCTTTTAGAAGAGTTCAATTTTATTGATGTTTATATTTAATATTGGTACTTGCATCTCTTCCAGAACCTATGACAAAAGTTAAATGATACAAAATAATAAGAGCATTTGTTATCATTTAAATCAGTTTGGAGGTTGAACAAACTCAAAATGCCATCTTGTAATTTTGTTCAGATAACAGAGATGCCAAGCCATAAGTTTCTTGAATATTGTTATAATTTAATGATAAAGTTATTAATTTGCCTTTTTATGTAACAAAATACTTTATTAATTTAATTCAGTTCAATCAAAAGTGGAAGTCTGGAAATTGATTATGTAAGCATACAAAGACTTTAAATGAAGCGATCAGGATATGAATTGAAAGTTAATGTTTCCTATGCTTAATTGATAAATGACTAAAAATATGTTTCTGCATTACGGAATCATGCAGAGCTTTCCTTTAGAAAGAAAAAAAAATGAACCAAAATATATTCCACCCAATAAAATCACTTCCCACTAAAACTAAAAGCTCTCTTCTATGATCCTCTTCAAGTATTTAAAAAGCAGAGAATTTCTTCTCAGCTGAGAGAACATCTTCACCTGTTGACAAACTCAAGTCATTTTATCTCTCCAACTTTCAATACCAACTCTACTATCACATAGACTTTTAAACTGACAATTATACTCATTTTGTTCTCATTTCACTGATTTTTATGATGTTCAAAATATATAGAATATTTGAGAGTGACTTTTAAATTTTTCACATTCACTACATTTTATCACATTATATTGATTTCCCTTAGACTTAATGTTTTATAATGCATACATTTATTGAAAAATGTTGTATATACATGAATTACCCTTGTTATTATGGATCAGCAGCCTCTTTCTTTTACTGCTAGTTGAGACACCACCACTTGCCTTTTATGTCAGATAGCAGCAACAGTCTAACAGTAATAGATTTTCTTTTTTCGTCCACTTTTCTACTTATGGGTGGTTGGCTTACATTTCATCTATACCCATAAACAACTTTCTGCTGCTATGATTGACCTCTGACCACATACATGCTGCTGCTGAGAGTCCAACTAACCATAGTTAATAACTAAAATTGATAAAGTGTTCTCCATGTGTTCAGTATAAGACCTGCAGATTTTGAGAATATTTGTAAAAAAAGCAAACTAAGTGAGCTGATCAATGTGGCTATTTACATCTGAAAGAGTGTAAATTATTTTTCACTTATATTGTTTGTTGTTGCTTTCTGTTTTCAATTTTATTTATGTATTTATTTAGCATTTAAAATATGTGTAAAGAAAAACAGACAAACTTGTAGTGAAGCTTTATTCAAGGCAGTTTGACTACTGCCCTTGAGTGAGGTTTGGCCATTTCTTTTATAGTCAAGCACTTCAAGGGGGTGGCAACTATGGTTGCCTTTCACCACAATATGACAAAACAGTGCCATATGAAATTCTTTTTTTTTCTCTATCTTACAAGAATAATTAGTGACAAATTTTATTCCCTAAAAATTATCAAGTATTTTTTCTTACTATTTTCAGGATTTTATGAGTGATCCAGCTGTTTTTTCCAATTTACAAATACATACCTCCAATTCCTGGACAATTCTTGGTAGGCAAATCATTTCATTGGATTTCTTTAAAATAACCTGCATCATAGTCACTCATTTATAGGATTTATCTGTTGTTATTTTCACAATGTAACGCGTTGTTATCCTTTAATATTGTATCAAAGTGGACAATAGGTGCAGATTTTTGCAGCAGCACATCAAGTGCCACACACATATATTTAGACTGAGAGGTCAGGAGATCATAAAAAGTAGCAACAGCCAAGACATTTTGAATGGTTCATGTAAAGTAATAGTCATCATTGAGAATAGCATGAAATGTGAGCTACAAATGGAACATTCTCCAACTAATACAAATATTGATGAAATTTCATGTCTTTCAGATTTGTTAAAGCAGCAGAAGTAGTAAACAAACTAGAAGCAGTCTAAATGAGATTATAGGACAGTTTCGTAATTCTATAACTAATGAATTGTAAGTCTTGCATAGCATAAAATTGTGCTGTGCCATTTCACCCCAGATGAGGGGGGCTAGCTTGCTTTGAAAAACAGCATTCAAAATACCAACCTTTTACATCAGTGAGAAAGAACGCCAGCCATTGGCCTCAGTAGGTACTACACAGCTACCTTGGTGGCCATAAAGTAGCTTGGTTTTATACTCTTATAATTTTCCTTTATCAAAGCGCTGATTGACAACACTTACTAAAGCAAAAAAAAAAAATTAAAAATAACTAACTTATGATATGCATTGTTTTTTCTTTCTTTTTTTTTTTTTTTGTTTCTTAATTTCAAAAATCCTAAAAAAATATAATCATTGACATTATCAATTATCTACTTCATGTCAAGAAAGTCTTCCTGACAAATTTACAATTGCAAACTTCAGAAAAACTAAAAGCTATTTTTTAAGTTTAAAGGATTTAGAAAATATTTACTCATGATAAATGTGCCAGTGTTTTTTTTTTTTTCCTGGATATTTTGAATTTGTGAAAGCCAACTTTAAACAAATTTTCTCCAAATATATGTTCTTGGTAATTATTCTGATGAGCTTTCCTCTTTGGTAACTAGACTCTATGAATTTAAGCACAGTACTGGATTAATGGCCAGGTTTCATCATTTTACAGTTGAATTGGCTAGATGCAATTGTAAGTTCTATGCTAACAGTTTCTTCTCTTGCACGTCTCATTTATGGAACTCTTGATTTCCAGTCAACTTTGATCTTCAAAAATTTAAATGCAATGTCAATTGTTATCTTCTGTTTTCTTAATTCCTGTTCTTTTATTGTTCTTGCTCCTTAATAATATTTTCTTTTTCTCATATTCTCTCACACTTAGTAACCCCTTATGTATTAGTGGCTTTATTGCCTTTCTTGGAGTGAAATGATTAAAAAAGTGAAAACTGTTTAGATGACCTTTTTTTTTTCTTTCTCTAAAAAAATATTGTCCTTTGATCCATGGTTCATATGAGTAAAAACCCAACAAAATGAATTTTTTATTGAATTAATAAAATATCAGACTTAAGCAAATGGAAGAGAAAAATTAATCTAAAATTCATGATGATCATTAGGGTTCCTTTTATTACCATAGATGAATAGTCAAATTAGTCATTGTGAAAGGGTTAACTTAGACGGTCTGCCTCGTGTATTTATAGACAGGTTCTTCCACAAGAATTGGTCTGATTGATGAGAACATTTTTGGAAGAGCCATCATACTGTTCACAATTCTATGTTGCTTTTGTGAGAGTGAATGAATGAATTTGTAAATGTGCTCATCTACTTTTCCAAATAAAATTACTTGAATGTTTTCCAGGCCAGAAAGCAGCTTCTGTTGATTGGGATGTTGTCCCATGTACTGTCACGTCATTGGATTTTTTTGATCGACTTAAAGAAAATGGGATTGTGACTGAAAGAAGCCATATACGTAAATGCTTTGATGACTATTTTGAAGACTTCATCATTTCAGATGAACTTAGAAAGGTAACTGTTAAATTTTTAATAGGCTTTGTCATGTGTTAAGATTTAGAATGGTGAATTAAGATATTTCCAAATATTATATAACTCTTTTAAATAGAACTAATAGCAATGAGAATTGGTAAATCAAGTTGTAGAAATTTAGTATGTTACATGGGGTGCTGATAAAATATCAGTCTGACCTATTTCCTAAAATTTGACCAAAATGATGAAACATCAGAATTTTTTTAAAAAGGCGTTCTTGATCAAGATGAGATCTTTTCAGCACCCCTTTTGCATATACACATACAGACATTTTCAGGAAGAGTAAACTCTATATCAGAATATTTCTTACACACACACACAAATAGTAAGAAAAGCTAAAGCTTAAATAAGCTAAAAGTTTAAAATATAAAATAAATTATATGACTAATGACAAAAGGAAAACTTATCTTAGCCAATGTGTTTTGTCCTCTGACAGACATTATCAAGGCAAATGTGAGGATTTTATTTTGCAACAAAAGTAAAAATGTGAGTTCTTCAAAATTTTTCAATTTAAGAGATGCTCATAAATATTTATCAGGTTAACTAAAAAGTTTAGGTAAATTATGGAGGATGCTAAATGACATAATTTAATGTCTAATAAACAAAAGTGAGAAAATGAGGTTGTTGAATATTATGCAATTAATACTTAGATTAATTTAGTATGGGATAAATTTATGTGTTATATGTATTTCTTTAATAACAGGAGGTTATGAATTTATCCGTTTTCTTTTAATTTTTTAACATTTTTATTGTTTTAAACAGACACATAATAATACCTACTGCAGCAGGAAATCTGAGAGTCTGTAGCACAGACACTGGAAACATACTTGCAATGAATTCTGGTTCAGTACGCACCAACGTGACCTGTGTTGAACACAAAAGCTTTCTGATGACTCAACACTCAACTTTTTTAAGCCAGAGAATTTGCATATTGGGCATGCTGCCAGCCTCTATCTGACTCGATGATGCATGTGCCTAATCATTTCAGTGCCAATGCTCGGACAGTTTACCTCGCTAGCAATTCGTTTGTGCTATACGTACATTTAGGCTACGTTACTCTAGCCCTCTTGGCCCTCTGAAGAAATTCTCCACACTCCCCACTGATCTCCTGATCACAAAAGTGGCAGCTTGGAGGTGATCGTCTTCACCGGGTGCTTCTTCGCAATGGCAGGGTGGATGGTTCTGCTTCATCTTCAGGTGAACTGTCCAAGAACAAGTCTCCATTGTCATGTAACAGATTCTCCAACTCACTTTCTGAAGACGTTGTACTGTCGGAGTCTTCTGACATCGTAACACTGTGATGTGGGCATGTGTCCTTCACATGACGAGGCATTCCGTCCACTAGACAGGACTGTGGGTTAATTATCTTAGTCACCTGACCCCTACCGAACTTTGTGGTACACTGACTCTGTGGAGTCTTGAACCATATGTGATCTTCAATCTGGTAAGGGTTATGCCCAGGAACTTGAAGGTATTGTCAGGGCATCAACTCCCAAACACCACCACCACCCACCTGAACTTCATATTGATAGACCACATTGGCTGTGACGGTCAAATGCGAGTGGCCATCCTGAGAGGGTCACATTGTGCCAATAGACAGTTTCCTGGATAGAACAGCGCATCCTGGCCACAATTCGTTTCACTCTATGGTGACATTGCTCTGCTATGCCATTCCCGGCTGGAGCATACGAAATAACTGGCTTATTCCCCATTTCTGTGCAAAAGTTCTGAACTCCCTGCTGGAAAAGGCTTTGTCATTGTCCATAAGGAGCTCATACGGTGGGCCATGCTCAAAGAACACCGTCTCCAGCTGCTGAATCACACTTGCTGAGTCTTGCCTTGCCAACTACTTCCAAATAGATAAATGTGCTGCAGTCTGTGAGGGTTAAGAAATGGCAGGAACCGTAATGCATTATGTCCATTCCTAGCCTTCGCCAGTTCCTGTTCACCTCCAGCTTTCCCTTCTCCCAGTGAACTGGTGCTGGGTCTATCGATTGGCATTCTTCGCACCACCATATGGCTGACCTAACAGCTGCTTTTGTTGTTGCTGAGCAAACTCTCCTGACGAAGTAAGTGGTGTGCTGTACTCCCTGGTTCCCACTGCTCCTGCGGATTTACATGACTTGACTTGCATACGGCTCATCCACGTGGACAGCATCGATCAATGGCCCAGATCCATTATCTTTCTTCATTGCATTAAACCACCACTATGGCACCCTGGTCTTTCGGTCGGTCATGTTTTCAGTTGACGTAACCAACATCACATCCACAGTCAGCTCGTACTCCGTCACCATTTCCTTGAGTGTACTCGACTGTCTCCTGATGAGCATCTTGCTTGCTGCCTTGGTACGTACTTGCGCCTTCCCGGTAAGAGTGTTTGATGCCCAGTGGTACACACACAGAGAGTCCGTCTTTATGTGCTGCAACTTGCCCTGCCATCAGAGAGCCAAGTTAATGCCTTTTAACATGGCGTCTAGTTCGTCTAAATTTATGTGTTGGGCATCATTTTCAGATCGCAGCCAACAAGTGTCCTCCAACACAGTTCCGTGCCTCTCCAACGCTACACCAATTTCTAAAGAACTGGCATCAACCCATCTGTAAAGTTTCCGATCATCCACTCACCAATCCTCATGAGCCGGATCATCCTGCTTCACTGCATCCACAGTCTCAAATCTCATATGCTGGAGGAGTGTGTCCTTAACCACATCATCCCAGCCCTTTTTGACTGAACTGGCTCCCCTCTTGATAATGCCATAAGCCACACAAAGCTACACACACACTGGGAGGTCCTGACAAGCCTTCCACACAAGGGGATCACAGTCCGTTGTGTAATGATGTTAAGAGGTTGTGGGATCATGCTTTTTCGCTTTCACTGCAGTTAACTGCATTCCACCCCAACAGTCAATCCCCAACAGTGCACTCGTGCGCCGTCCTCCAACCTTTCTGGATCCTTGCATTCCAGTCCAAATTGAGCCAAGTGTTCTCTGATGTGGATCGTTAGCACAACATCTTCGTTGATATAGATGTTGTTGATATAAGCTGATACTGCACGGTCAGTGACTTCTTCCTGCAACATCACTCTGTTGACAATGGCCTTCATGATAAAGGGTGAGGGCCAAACCCCAGATGTGTCAGGCAGTACCATTTCCCATCAATCTTCATGGTCAGGAATGGCCACAGCGTCTTGTGGACATGTACTTGGAGGTACACTCTCCTGAGGTCCAACAGAAATACATTCAAATCTTTCTGCTGCCATTCACATAGCTTAGCTGCACAGACATCTGCATTAGCAGTGAATGCGTCAACATAATGGTTGAGTTCTCAGTAGTCCATCACAGGACACACCTTTTCTTTATTTTGATGCAGTATGGCTATCAAAGGAATTAACCCTTTGGGAGGCAACCTTGGCAGAATCGCCTTTGTCTGTTGATATGGTGACCACTCTGGCACCACAACACACACTGAATGTAGCTGCTATCATCCTGACATTTACCATTTTCTTCTTCCAGGATCAAGACCGATCTGCATCTGCTATTGATGCTCATCTTTGGGAGCACCACGTTTACATCTTAGTGGTGAAGAAGGCTGGCACTGATGCCTCATCTCCTGTCTTGTTTCCCGGACAGTCTCGAGCCCAGTGCCCAACCTCGCTGCATTGGTAGCAATGTGTTCCATGCTTTCTGCAGCTCTTTGCTGTGTGACCCTTGCTGCTGCACCTGTAGCAGGTTGCACTGGTGCTGAAACCGCTCTTGGTATGGACTATGGTATTACTGCACACGGCTGAGACCACATATTGACTTTGGTTCCAAGTCATTATCAGTAATCATGCTCTCCCTATCAGGTCTGCCATAGGTAGTGATTTTCCAAGCGTAGCTCAGATGTGACACAAGGCCGAAAGTATGGGGCACCTAGTGAGGATCGAACTCACTACTCAGTCGTAATAGTTCTAGCGAGACAAGCTGGCTGACCATTACACCATCTCAAGGTGTCCAGGTATGCCATAGGTAGGGTGTCAATGTTTGGTGTCTGTTGAAGTCCGATAGAGATGGTATCATGGAACCTGGTGACGAAAGTTAGTTTGGTGAGCCTTTCCAGCCCAACTTCCTGAAATCAGGCCAATCCAGCCAACTCCCTGATTCTGTTCACTTAAATGTCTACCTACTTGCCAGCCCACCTGACCAGGCTCAGTTTCTTGTAGACAATCGAAGAATGCACAATCGAAGAACGCCTCCTTCAACCAGGCCTCTATCTTATCTATATCCCTTTGTTCGTCTTCATCCATCTCCATGTAGAGGGCTAGTGCATTGCTATCCAAATACAATGGCAGCAGACTTGTAACATCATCCACCAACTGAAGTCTCGCCACCAGCCTTACCTTTTTCAACCACGTTACTATGGCTCCTTCACCAGTAAATGGTTTTTATCATGTCCTTGCTCATGCGCACCTTCACCATAATAATGGAGCTGAAATAGCTTGTAGCAGGAGACATGGGATTCTGTAGCACAGACACTGGAAACATGCTTGCAACGGATTCTGGTTCAGTACACACTGACATGAACTGCATTGAGCACGCAAGCCTTCTGCCAACTCAACAATTTCTCACCATATTTATATGTTCTTGCCAGGCCAGAGAATTTGCATATTGGGCACACTGCTAGCCTAGATCTGACTCGATGACACATGTGCCTTCTCGTTCCAGTGCCATTGCTCGGACGGTTTGCCTCGCTAGCAATTCGCTCGTCCTATATGCACATTTAGACTGCGCATTACTCTAGCCCTCTTGGTCCTCCAAGGAAATTCTCTCTTACATTTACTATCCAAAACAATTTATCCAAACTTAATAATATCAAAATAATTACAATTACATCCAAAACGATCATGAATATGACCTGAATCCAAAATACCCATCACTGTAATAATTTTGAAGCAGGTATATATAAAATAAACTTTCACAACTACTCTTCACAATGCTTTGGGGAAACTTGCAGAAATTTAAAAAAATATATCTATGATTGCAAAATGAATCTTATACACAACAATTTATCAATTGCATTAGTTATACATAGAAATGAATTCTACAACAACTTTGATCTAAAGAATGGCACACTTATTAAAAGAGAAAGTAACTTAGACACAACAATTTATCAATTGCATTAGTTATACATAGAAATGAATTCTACAACAACTTTGATCTAAAGAATGGCACACTTATTAAAAGAGAAAGTAACTTAGACACAACAATTTATCAATTGCATTAGTTATACATAGAAATGAATTCTACAACAACTTTGATCTAAAGAATGGCACACTTATTAAAAGAGAAAGTAACTTAGACGGAAAATTCTTGAGAGTGCTGCTATTGAATCTTATCAAAATATAAATCTGCGCTCTGGATTTTTTCAAATATTTCCATTCCCGAAAAATTACTGCTATCCAAAGCCAACATGTATAACAATAAAAATGTTAAAAAAGTTAAAAGATGGTTAAATTCATTACCTTCTGTTATTTAAAAAAATATATAATACATAAATTTATCTTCATTCTAAATTAATTAAAAAAATTCAACACCATTTACTCACTATCATTTATTAGCCATTAAATTATGTCACTTAGCATCCTCCATAATTTATCTAAACTTTTCAGTTAATCTGATAAATATTTATGAGTGTCTCTTGAATTTAAAAATTTTGCAAAACTAACATTTTTACTTTTGTTTATAAATACTTGTTGCAAAATAAAATCTTCACATTTACCTTGATAAAGTCTGCTAGAGGACGAAACACGTTGACTAAGATAAGTTTATTTACATTGTTCGAACTGTTGTCCTCATCTTTATTGCCATATTCACAACATTTCAGCCATTGTATTCCTTGGCCTTCTTCAGGGGATTGGAATTTCAAACTGAACCCTTTATTTCATCCACCAGGGTAGATTGTTCTGGTTCCACATGCCATGCCTCTTCTGTATGTCTCAGCTATCTCCTTTTAACTCGGCTCTCCAAGTTTTGTTCACCACTGCAATAGCAGTGGGTGGATGCAGTGATTTGACCCAAAGATTTGTGAGTTTAGTACCTGGTTACTGCAGTGGTGAACAAAACTTTGAGAGTTGAGTTAAAGGGAGATAACATGTGAAATTAGAACAATCTAACTCAGTGGATGGAATAAAGGGTTCAGTTTGAAATTACAATCATCTGAAGAAGGCCAGAGCGAACAATGGCCAAAATGTCATGAATACAATAATAAAGATGCGGACAACAGTCCAAACAATGTAAATAATTACAATACTTCATCTCAGAAATATAGACAGATAAGTTTTCCTTTTGTCTTTATTCATATTGTATTTTACACATATATTGTAACTATATCTGAAATTTTTATATATATATATATATATATATAGACACTTTACGGTGAACCAGACTAGATGGTATGAGTTTAAACGTAATCTTCCGCTTTAATTTAGACACCCCAACCCTACCTTGACTTGACCTCTTTCTGAAAGTAACTGATATATTGATACAAATTATTAACCCTTACACCTCTTATTTATTATTCCAAAAGTTTTGCTTGAAGATGAAACAAAGCTTGGTACTTTAATTCAATTTAACTCTAATAATTATATTAACATTTTCAGCTCTTGTTTTTGAAACATGAGAACTCTTATGTAGCGGAGGAATCATATTTTTAAATAAATAATTATATATATATAATATATACACACACATACACACACACAGCCACACACAATTATTTTTATCTGGGTCCCGAATAGTAAAGCATTACAAAACTGAGTTTATCTTCAAAAAGTATTGTGAACTTTTAATATTTTGCTACTATAATTATTGCTCTAGATAGTTATCCATCACTTTATTGAAAAAATTCTGTTTACCTTGACATATGTTAAATTAGATATTTTATGTCTATCAATAAGTGTTGTTTTATGATATATAACAAATGCTGGAAATATATATAATTTTCAGCATTTGTTGTGGCTTTATATATTCAGTTGAATATTCAAGTAGGCAAAATGGGGAAAGTTTCTGTGTTTGTATCTTCTTTCTCCAACAAAGCAGAACAAGTAGTATCAGGTGTTGAGTGTTCTGATCAGTGTTGTGAATCAGATCACTCTGACCGAAGATTGTTTATGATCCAATTTACTATGTTGTATTAGCAAACAACATTTTATACAAGTAGCAGTTAAAATAAAGTGTAACCCAACTTTGTAATTTGTTCAAATTCCAATAAAGACAGTTAATGATAACTTTCTGTTGACAAAACAATGACTTTTGGAAGGAGAGGTTGTCTCATTAGCCTATCTGTGATCAGATTTAAATAACTAATAATAATCATTGATCATTTCTGGATCGTAAGAAAACTGAATGAAACAGTATATATGAGGGCAATGGAATCACCCATGTTGCCTGGATTGAGAGCAATGGTATCGCCCGTGTTGCGTGGATTTGAGGGCAATGGAATCACCCGTGTTGCGTGGATTGAGGGCAATGGAATCAGCCGTGTTGCGTGGATTGAGGGCAGTGGAACCAGCCCTGTTTCGTGGATTGAGGGCAGTGGAACTGCCCATGTTGCGTGGATTGTAGGGAATGAAGTGAACCATTTGTCATATTTGTTACCTAACCTTCTCTTTCCTTATGCATTGTACAGCTGACAAAAGCTGTAGAATGGGTTAGCTGAAATGTAGCCGTAACAACTTCAACATAATGAATGATTTCAGGGCTCTAAATACTTCTTGGGATGATAATGACTCTTTTTTTCAAAATATGGAAAGTAAATCATTGACTCTTTAATAATACAAATCTTTAGCTAATCTGGCCTCCAATAAGTCAGTTTGTGTTCATAAAGACTACAATTGCTTTCAGTTTTATTTTCATTTCATATTTTCTATTTATGACAAGCCAAAAATAATTTAGCAAAAAAAAAAAGAATGACAAGACGTGAAAAGTAAATACTTATCTAACATGAACATATCTAGTTACTTTTTCCATTCATTTATTAATTTAATATGAGTTTTAAAACAATTTAAAAGCTATATATGTAAATTTCATGAGTACATCATTAAAAACATTCAATTTTTAAATTATTTCAGACTCAGTGAAGATTTCAATGTTTTCAGATCAATTTATGTATTTCATTGATCACATAATGATAATTTCAATTAATAAATGTTTTCTTTGTGTGTTATCATCAAGTCACTATAATTTTTTTCACCTGTTTCTGTCTGTTGCTTGTTCCCTTTTAGCAAAACTTGAAATTACAAAAAGAATAAAAATTTGGAAAATATTATGCATCCCAATCATCTTTTATCTCTGGAATCTTTGAAGTTTTTTAAATAAGAAAAGATGAGTGCATATTCTTGTATAAATTAAAAATTTTGAGAGCTCATCAGCAAAGAATAAAAATTTATGGAAAATAGAATAAATCCATAAATAACACAAAGTATTATAGAAAACGAATATGAATTTTACTTATGCTTCAACTGTTTGATTTAAGTATTACATTGATTTTGTAAGAGAAAAAATATACCATCTGTAGGATTTTTGCTGCAGTACTTTGTAAATGTTTTTATATTAATTTAAAAAAAATTATGTATAGATTTATACTTGAACCAAAAAAAGTTGAAATTATACTCAAGAATTAATAAAAGAAATGCAACAAGTGTGGTTTCTTAGTTATTGGATTTAACCAAGAATTTTTACAAGCCCCGGTTTTGTACAACTTTGCAAAGTTCATTTCATTTTCACTATTCCAACTGTTTTGTTAAAAAAAAAATTAAAGATTGTGAAAAACTCCCCAAAGTGAAAACTAAAAATTCTGATTAAATAAATAGCTTTTCAGTATTTGCAAGAGTTGTCTCTCTTTGCTTCAAATTAGACTTGATCTAATAATTAATTTCCTTTTTGTTTAGATGCTGCTGCTTGAAGAAAGTGACAATTATGAACTATATTCTGAATCTGAGAGAGAAGAATTTTTCTTCCATATATTTAAACATGTCTGCCTTGGTGGCCGTATCTGCCAGTATGAGGATGAAATCAATCCATATCTACATATTGTCAAGAAATTGTATCGGGATTTTGTTAGGTAAGTTGAAAATTTTATTAACACATTTATTTTTGTGAAACCTATCTATATACATCAATATGTCTGCAGTATAATGATGAAAAAAAATAAAAGCATTTATTTTAAACCAAAAAATATTTATTTTTCAATGCAGTTGACTTGCTTGTCAAGGCACTTAATTCAGTGGTGAATATTAATCACATAGATTGAATCTTATAATATGGAAATTTCAAACAAAAAGTTTTGCTAACAACTATGTAACAAGCTATGGACTTATTGATTCACCCTTTTATATATATATATATATATATAATGTTGTGTCATTGAATATGACAGACCAGGAAAATTTGATTAATTTTTTTAATTTAGTTTTTCCAACAAGCTTACATTTTTTTTCGTTTGGTGGGAGTAAGGGAGAAAGACACTTGCTTGAACTACAGTGCTTAACATATAAAGCTCGGAATAAATGCTGTTATTAGTATTCTAAACAACACAAAAAAGTACATTCTAAAGTCAAAGATGAAGAGAAATTAACAACACCTAAAAACAAACCCCCTTGAAAATGGCTAAAGAAGTGGCCAAAAGTGCTTGGGGGACAATGGACAATATTTGCACTCCTCTACTCCCACCAAATGAAAAAATGTAAGAATATTGGAAAAAATAAATGAAAATGAATCAAATTCTCCTTGTCTTTCATATTCAACAAAAGATGTTTAAAAGAAAGGTTGCTGCCCAAATATATAAAAACTGTTATTTTCTATATCTATCCAAGAATGAATATATTACAATAATCATATACACGGAGATAATTTTAATATTATTTTGTTGTTCTAATATTTTCCACTTTCTTGAATAATTATTTAAATGTGATGAATTTTGTTTTTAAATGTCTGCAAGCTAAAATTCAAATATTTTCTTTCTATCCAAATCCAAATCTGTCTCAATCCTGTTGGAGAAACCCCTCCCTGGTTGACTTCCGTCACTTCCTATCTCTGGCCATACTGGGCCATGTGGGGCCAACTTATCAGGTCAGATTGTTGCACCATCTTGCCTTTGGCCATGCTCTAGTTCTTTTCCACTGCGCTATTGTCCACTATGTCACTCTAATAGTCCACCTGTTGTCTCTGGGATTAGAGACGTGGCCAGCCTATCTATGTTTGTCATTCTTGATAGTCTCAGTTATGTCCTTCATTCCAATCTGCTATTAACTCCAGATGTTGCCCTTCCTGTCATGTAAAGTGATGCCGAACATGATTTTTCCCATAAGTCATCATATCAGAATATTTGTTAAATAACTTTTTCTTAGTTTCAATTGTTGACTTGTAACTTGAATTGTATCCGTTCTCAGGGAAATGTTGAGTCATGTGTTTTGCTCTTCTTTTTTGTTTTGGTGTATTCACAATGTTTGTTTTTAAGTTGCTAATTTAATTAGATTAGTCAAGTACAAACAACAATAATAACACAATTACTGAAAATTGATGATTTAGTTTGTAAATGTAAATAAATATACATGGCGCATTCAAAAAGTATCCAACTTTTTTTCCTGTCAAAACTAATACCACATGGGTAAAATCCTTCCTGCGTATGCGTGAAAATCTTTGCACCAATAGGCCACATCAGTTCCAAGAGTACAAACATGTAGTGTGTGCTCATTGGATGTTTGTTTTCACACAAGATAAGCAAATGTATCAAGCAGAGATATTGCATCAAGTTTTGCCAAAAGCTTGGTGATACTCAAGCTCAAACCATCCAGATTCAGCAAACTTTTGACAATGATAAGTAAAATTCAGATCAAGGTATGGTACACCTACTTCAAACAAAACCGTATCTCAGTCGAGAGTGATGCATGCTCAGGCAGGCTATCCACAAGCCGAAGTGGGATTAGCACAGAATCGGTGCATTTCATTTTAATGCATGTGGAGAAAATTCATTTTGATGGTGCTGGTGGAGTAGCAGAAACAACTCCACATGGAAAGTATGTGGTTTTCAGATTGAGGAACAGCCAGAAGTCATACAGTGCCAAGTCAGGAGAGTAAGAAGACTGTCAAACAGGTAGTATGTTGTTCTTGACCAGGAGGGGTTGGTGCATTATCTCTGCTCAGTGTGTTTGGTCATCTTGCATGAAAACAAAAATCTGATGAGTGCAGCTACACATCTGTACTCTAGGAATAACAGTTGGAAACTGACACAGACTATTGGTGTGAAAATTTTTACACATATGCAAAAAGATTGGTGTAATCTCCCACCCAAAGGATTTTACCTATGCAGCATTAGTTTTGGCAGGAAAAACTAAAGACTGATACTTTTTTTTTAACTCACCTTGTATATGTAAGTAAGCTTGATTGCACTAATTGAATTCAAATTCTATTTACCTATGGGCAAATGTCTTTCCATTTGTTCAATGTTTGTATCTAGGATTTGAGATAATTTGGCTTAAAGTTTAATCTTTGATTCCCCTCAAACAAAGCATATTTCTCAATTTATATATTGATATTTAATTTAATGATATACCTTAGTAATAAACCACAAAATTTCAATTTTAATCCCTCAAGTCAGATTCATGAGGCTACTTATTCAAATTGTCTACTGGATCTCATATAACTCTATAGCCATTATATATAAATAGGTTATATGTGAGTAAGGTAACTAAAATATGGTGGTAGGTAATCTATTTAACTAGCAAGCAAGGTTTTTAATATTTGAGTTAATGCTATCGTTTCTGCTTTAAAATTATGAAACAGTTGTGTGAATTAATTTTTTAGCCATTTGTTATGGATGTGTGACTTTCAGTTCATTGCAATTGGTTACCATTGAATTGTCATGTCATTTGACAATCTTCTTTGTTTGCAGTGAAAACTGTCATAGCATGTATTAGAAAAATAGCAAACAGAAAATCAATTAGATCTGTTAGTTCTTTACACCACCCCGTACCTCCACCATCTCATTTTCACTCATTCTATGTTTCTTTAAGTGCATAACAGAACAATTCAGTATTTTTTTTATCTGCTTCTCTTCATGAAAAGTGATACATAGTATAATATTTAAATGTTGTCACCTGATAATATTTTTTCAACATTGAACAAGTTTAAAACGTTTTGGGGGTCTGATTAGTATTTCTTATGTAGCATATATAAATATGATATCTGTTAATGTATTCAATAGATTTATCTTACCCTGATAGTGTACCTGCAAAAGTTTAAATCTTAAGATTAGTCTTCTGAATATATATATATAGAGAGAGAGAGAGAGAGTAGAGAGTGTGTGTGTGTGTGTGAGAGAAAGATAATTATACCTAGAGTATTTGTAAGAAAAATTTAGCTGTGTATATAATCTCTCTCTCTCTCTCTTTCTCTCTCTCATATATATATATAATATATATATATATATATATATATATAAAGTAATTTTGTTTATCATTTGTTATGTCCTTTTCCATATTATAATGACACTTATTCAGTATGGGTTTATTGCATCCTAACTTCAAAGATTGTATATATACTTTGTCACTCTCTTATGAAGTCAGTAAACTTTGTTTCTTACTGAAAGATTACATAGATTGCTGTCATATGTATTGCTATGTTTTTTTGTTGAATAAAAGGCAAGGAATCAGTTTGAAGTCTTTTACAATTTATCGCAATAAAGTAATATAACTGACTTCAAACAAGTTCCTGCAGCTTGATAGATTTTGGCACCAGCTCTAATTCAGCTTCTGCTACCAAGGGTTGCAAGAACTGGTATTCAACAATTTTCTTGAGTAACGCACTCTAGATAAACTGAATGGACGCCTACATTGTGTCTTCCATGTATATTCCTGTTGTAGAACTAATGATATTTCAGTTTTTACTTTGTAGAATTTGTATGTAAAACCTAAAAATAAAGGCATTTATTAACCACCTGTCGGTAAGAGTTTGGAGAAAACACTGGATAAATATCTGCATGCACTGAAACAATTGAGATTGTATTTACAAGGCTATCGGTGTTAAAAAGAGTAAAGAAGAGGCTGCTATATGCAATGCTTTTACAAGTTGTCTGGTACCTCATGTCATCTGTCTGCTGCTACTTGACAACAAAATGCTTGACTCTCATGGCAGTCTTACTGTTAACTAGAAAAAAATGTGGAAGTGACCAAACAACAAATGGAGATAAGACGTGGTTGAGATAAGAAAAAGGGTTTTTATTTCCAGTGATCTGCAAGGTTCAATCATTTGCTCATTCCAGGGTATCATATATCAGTCATGAGTGACTGACAGTTCGTTTGGGGTATAACACAAAGTAGTAGTCAAGATAGACGTGTGAAGAAAATCAGCATGCACATGTAGTCGAGTGAGATAGATTCATGGGAGAAATATTCCACAAATTATCCCATTGTAGTAGTAGAAATTTAGTCTCTGCTGTTGCCACTGGTTTCATCACTGACTAAAGGAATTGTTGTTGATGGAAGCTCCTTGGTGTTGTTGCTAATGGCCTGGTGATGCTTGCTGCCATGGGTGTGTGTCACTAATGCCAGCCTGGTCGGGTTTGCCCTCACAAGTAAAATCAGCGTTGCCTTTATAGTAAGTCAGTGCATCAGAAACGGCTGCTCTGTAAACCATGTGGGCCTTTTCTGATTGGTCATGTTTTATGATTCTGCAAGTGTGTCCACATCCAGTTCAAATTAAAGCCTGTTTTTGTCATATTAACTGTGGATGTTGAAGTGAGCACTTCCATTTGAGTTAAAGAATTGGAATCCTTTGGCAACAAGCTTGGTGACAGGCTGAAAAAAGTTTGTTATCATACCCTGCATTATAGACAATCTTTAGTGTAGCAGCAGCTTCTTCCAGTGATAATGCAGAAACTTGTACTAGTCATGATAGTTCAGTCAAAAACCATATGTTGACTGCAGGGGAAGTGTGTACTATCCCAAACTTGTTGATACTGGGGCAGGGGGTGCTGATTAGAGGCCCTAGTTGATACTTTTTAATCTTTGCTATTTTATCAATATTTGCTTTTTTTCTACCTACATTTATATACATTATAAAATAAACTAATCACAACTATTGAAGGCTAAAAATATTTTATAAATTTTGACATCATTCTAGTCCTTTTTTTCCCAAATTCTTGAAAAAGCACGGAATATAAAATTCACTATTTTTATCCATAATGTTGAATGTGTTAAAATTATTCAACTTTTTAACAAGAAAAATCTCAAGTTAATGTTAGAAATTGCTGCAAAAAATTAAAAAAAGATTTAAAAAGGAATGATCCATTATGACATGTCCCCAATTTGTATTTAGATACATTGTATTTATTTTCAGTTTTTCTAGTTGAATTCTTCACCTATATTGCATAAAATCCATTATTGTACATAATTATGTTACAATAAAATTTGTATTTTATATGAATACTACCTTATGAATATTGAAATGTAGTAGACTTGGGGAGACTCCATATCATAGATTTGGTAGGAATCATGACACCCTTGTACTGGCCTTGATTGACTGCTGTCCAGTGTGGGGAAAGTGCATGTAATAGATGTGGCAAAAAAGGCTCATTTTGCAAAGTTACGTTGTTCAGCAAGGCTTGAAACGTGTGCTACATTGCAGTCTCCAATTCTTTCTGCTTGGTGGCCATCTCATAAATTTTACCTGCTGTTACTACCTGGATTAAATTAAATGGGAAGACAGGGAACTTTTAAACATGAGTACCACTGAACTTTCTGAACTGACCCCTGTTTGGAGGCTACATTTACATATACAGATTTTAATGCCATATGGCATCAACTTCATTGAGTTCTGAAACATCTGGCCCTTGTTTGGTGTATGTCTTGCTGAGAGGATCTCAATACCAGAATTTGAAGCTGTTTTTGCTATGTGCTAATGTCATTCTTGGACAGGACTTTACGGAGCAATATTAGAGCATCTATATTAATTTTGGTGGGGGAGTAAATCTCCATTAAATGTGCACATATTGACTAGCATTTCTGTTTTGCCTCCTTGACTTTTAGCTTGTCTTACCAATGATTTTAACCCAGTAGTTATGATCTTAAAATAAACTGGTAGATCAGTAGCTTTCTTTTTAAAGACATTAAATGCTAGTGAACAAAAACTCAGCAATGCTATTGTGGAGGCCACGTGTAAGTGGAGATGATACTTAACTGCAGGCCATTTTTACTTTTCTTGACAGACATTTCTGTTTGATTCTAAGCAGGTTTATAAAATTAAGAATGCGAAAATTCAGAGATGGAGGTTGAGTTTACTTGCTCCAGGTTTGACATGCAGTATCATTCTGGGAGGGATCACGTTACTGCAGATATTTTGTCTAGCGTACAATGTTCTGATATGTTAAATGAATTGCACAATTCTCTTTGACATTCAGTTTTTATGTAAATTTTAAACTTTGTTAGAAAGGAACCAATGATTCTGTGTTGAGGATGTAAAGAGTTCCATATGCATGTACCATTTGTTCTAATTGCAAACTCCAGTTTCATTGACCTGGTGTATCATATTTGATTAAGGCAACTGTACCATTTATGTTTTAGTGTTGATTTTAAAAGCCCTTGTCATCAACTTCAATGAGCCAATATTTCTTCTAACATGAATTCTCTTGGTTTCCTTTCAATTTTGCTTGTCCAGATATGATATCTCAAACAGTTTTCCAGAGCTTTTGCCAGTTATTTACTTTATTTAGTATACCTGTATTCATATATTAATTTGTTAATTTTAAAAGCCATGGAATTTCCACTCTCCAGACCAACCTGATAATCCTCAATGCAATGGATAGTGTGAATGGCATAACAGAATTATGTGACAGGAGCCGTCCTTTTGGGGTATAATTTCAGACAGAGCACAAACCGGTTGTTATTGCAGAAATTCTTGAAGCAAATTCTTTGTCTTCATAATGCTAAGGAAACAACAGTGTCACTCCAAGATTCAGTCCCAGCATGACATTTTTGAAATAGCCTGTCTGAAATTCAAAATCCATTCCTTTCTCCGGACAACCTAAATGCATCAGATCACAATATCAATCATAATGAGGATTCTAACCAAAGCACATTGTAGAATGAAGTTGAATCTATTTTGCTCATAGAGGTGAATCATTGACTTCTCAAAAAAGATAATGATTGTCCTGCCATTAAGCCAATCTGAGCATCTACACAGGCAAGCACCTGTCAGAATTTATGATTTTAATGATCTGTGGCTATACTTGGCTTATTCTTTGCAGATACTAAGCAGAGGTTTTGTGTTCTCAAGATGCCCCCACCACCACCATGCTGTTAATTTTATTTCATGAAAGTTAGTGTGATAATTTTGTTTATTATTTATTAGGTGCTCATCCATATTGTAATTACATTTTCAGTTATTCAGTGCAAGATTACTGGCATCATAGTTGACAAAACTATATATATATATATATATATATATATATATATATATATATATATATACACACACACTTTGCACTTTCTTCTGACTGAAAATTGACATAGATTATTATCATATATATTATGATTTTCTTTTTGCTTTTTAAAAAAAAAAAAAAAACCCAATGAATAAATTTAGGTTCTACTACATATACTGAGTTAAGTCAAAAATAAAATGATTGTAAATATTGATGTATACAGTGTTGCTTGGGAAAATATATACTTGCATATCATGTGACTCTTGAAGACCTAATTTTGAAGTTAATTTGACTACAGTAAATGGATATTTAATTTGGTCAACAGTGTAGCCAGGGCCAGCAGTACATATGCTAATTTTATATCTCATGTATGATGTGACCCCCTTAAAATTAGATTCAAAATTAGGTCTTCCAAAGTAGCATGATACGTGAGGATATGTGGTATATCTTTTCCTAACTGGAACATAATGCTTTGTATTTTAGGAATGATTACATATGGATAGAGTTGAAATTTACTTGTTAGTTTGAATTTTAATTGTTTTTGCAAATAGACAACTGTACAAAACACTGTCAAAATGAAAATGTTCACAAGTTTACAGAAAAAAATAACTAATATGAACATAATATTTTACATATAGAGAATCAATAATATATGCAAAGATGCAATTTTGAGACAAAAATTAAACTGAAAACTTTTCAGTTTAATAATAAAGTTGAACTATTATTTCATTTTTGGACATAAACAAAATCAAAATATTTTTTAAAAGATATACTCAGAGAAGCTGGGAGAGCCATGTGTAACCTACTTGACAAGTTTGCATGAATGGATGGCGGAACAAAAAAGCATTGTGGAGAGCCATGATCACCTATGTCCTGAAAGGATATGGCATATAAAGGAAGTAGTACAATGTGCCATTATACTAGGAACATGATGATGTAAATTAGTATTTAATATCACAAATATAAGTACGTTGAAGGAAATATGTTGTAAAAATTTATAAGATAATGTCATATATTCAGTAACATGTGACCAAGGACATATTTGACAAGCAGAAAACATCACAAATCATGTGACCAACAAAGTTCATGCCACCAGGTGTTGATGTAGATTTATGATGATTTTTATTCTATATTTGTAACTCATAAAATATTCTTTAAGTATTCTTACCAAGGTCTTTACTTTTTATGTAATCAGAAATGCTCAGATGATTTGAACTAAAAAACTGAAACAAACCTTGCCTTTGACCCAGATGATTTTAAATAATAAACTTTGTTCTTCATTTCACTTCTTTTTCTTTCATCATTTATGTATTTCTCTGCTGCAACCACAATGATGCAATGGAATTAGTTAATAAGATCACAAATTTTAATTCCCTTAATTAAAAACACAGTGCATTGGCATATTGTATGTACTCATGTCTAAGTCAACTTCATGTATAATGCAACCCCTAAATTTTTTTTTTTTTTTTTTTTTTTTTTGCATGAATTTAAACCCCTCCAGAAAAAAATTACCTGTAGTGCAACTGGTTACTCAAAAATGTATGATTTTTAACATCTTCAAAAAAAAAAAATGACCTGTGTAAAGTGTGACCCCCACCACCTATTTTTTTGTGTTAAAATAAAAAAAATGATCATAAAAACTTGCACTATACTTGAGTATATACAGTATAATGTTGTTTCACAAGTGGGTTGTTTCACTGGATAATTTTGTTTTGTGTTTTTTTCTTTGTTTTTTTTTTTTTGTTTTTTTTCTGTAATTATGAATGGGAAAAAAGCTCTCCATTAAATGCAAATAATTTTGTTTTTGTTCTTGGAACATTATCTTATTTCTTCTCTTCATCATGTCAAAATTATGAGATTATGTTCGTTTATATATTGCATTGATTTGATAAGTACAGCACAATTTTCCCTACAAACTTTCTTAATGATCAGCTTTCTTTCCCTTATTTGCACCTGATGTTTTGTTTCACTGCAATTTTCTTGTAGTGTCATCAAAGATCCTGAAACAAATGAGCTTAGAATTGCATCTTGTGTTTATAAGATAACTGCTTATGTAAGTAAAAATTTTTCTTGTTCTTTCCAGAATTGGTTGATCAGTAATTACACTTTAACTATTAGAATATAATTTGAATTTAAATTTAAAAAAAAAAAAATTAATCGGACATAACATTTAACTAAATATCAAGTATGGCAGCCTTTCAAGAAATGTTATTCATATTTTATTTGTTGATAAAACAATAAAACTAATTAAAACACTATAACTCATTGTGTCAAAGCATCTGTGTTTTAAACATATTGTGGCCAATTCTATTAGTTTCTCTATACAACACAATTTTAAGTTGATTATTTCTTAAATTCATTTTGAATGTGTATCTTTCTTATGTAGAATTTTTTTTTTTCATTTCTGAATAAACCTTTTAATATCTATATATACAAAATGTATTATAAATTCCTGTATCTCATGTAAGAATTTTTACTTATTAGCTTTGCAGCAATAATCACAAAGTTTCTTTGAAAAATACACTTTTATAGACCTTGTATGTGTTGTATTAAGTCACGTTTTGGTGGAGTATTCATATACTTTTCTTATTAATATTATGCCCCATTTAAGTCACTTAGGCATATTTATACTTTTTCTTACTTTCATCCATCATAATGAAATTATGGAAGATTAAAGAGGGTAAAAATTTAGCCCTGTAAAAATATTTAACTCATCCACAAAGAAAAAGAAGAATGCAAATAAAGTGCAAATACAAATATTTTATAATTGAGAAATTAAGGTGAGTTTTCCCAAAATTTTATTTTATTTTATTTTTTTGTTCAGTTTCTTCTTATGAATAGAGTTTTCATGTGACATGAAATAAATTAGACACAAGAAGATTTCTTAATGACTCCTCTTACAACTTTGACTCAGACTTTTACTTGAACTGTTACTCACACTGACTACTTGATATTTTGTTTTTTTATTTATACATGGTACAGGTGTTGTATTAAACAAGAATACACATGAATATTTAACAAAAAAATGCTTGGCTCTATTCTAAAGCATGTTATTTAAAAAGTATGAGATTTGTAATAAATAATTATACATGTTTAAAAGCTGAAATCTTGCAATAATTTCATGTGTTTTAAATGTGTACGTTTGATCTTTCTCTATAAATTATGAGTAAATTTTACTTTGTTAGTGTCCGCTCAGTGGGGACATTAATAATTTTCACCAAAAAAAAACCAAACAAACTCATTAATTAATAGAATATGTTCTGATAAAGTCTCTGCTATAATTTGCATCTGTCTAATTTGTTCATTTTACCAAATCTTATACAAATTTTTAAAGTTTTTCTTCACAATCACTTAAAACTAAAATATTATTGCTTTCTCATACATTGTAACCATTCCGAAATGTTTTCAAGTAGGATTAAATCTGGTTATATGTAAATAAACTCTCACATTTGACTTAGAATAATAGCTGTTTATTTGATTTTTTTACAGTTTACATTTGTCAGAAGCTAATTTCTATTCATATTCCATATTCTATTCATATTTGGAGGTTATTTTGTCTTTTGAGAAGCCAATGTTAGGTAGTTTTGAACAAATAAAATGTTAAACATTTTGTACTCAGTAACAGTAAATTATGCAAATGTTTCTTCATAAAGAGATGGATTGAGTTAATTGAGAGCAAATGTCAAAACAGAAAACTATTTATGAAATCTTGTAGAAGCATTAAACTTTGAAAAAAGGCCCATAAAATGCCATAACATGATCATTAATCTATAAGGAAGGATCTATGATTATCTCATAATTATTGTGTCTAGTTATATATCATCTTCTTTCATATTGCACATATGCAAGTTATTCCCAATTTACCAAAATGTAGACATCATCATCATTATTATCATTATGTGCACATTTTGCATCTAATCTAGATTCTACCATGTATTGATTTATGATATATAACAAGCAAACTTATTAATGACATTATCTACTTTGCTTGTTATGTCAGTACAAAGATGTGGATGTCATAACATGTGTTGTATGTTTAGTTGGAAATTCACTAATTGATTCTCTTTTACTTTTTTCACTATTTCTTGTTTTCTGTTCTTTTCTCCTTTCCAAACTCATTTTTTTTTCCTCTGGTATGCACACTATGATTGTATCAATTTGTCTATATAATATTTGGCCTGTAACTCCTATTTCTTTGCTCATTCTTTTTATTCTTTGGCCTGTAACCCCTATTACTTTTTTCATTTTCTTTACTGTTTGATCTGTAACCCCTTTTTGTTTATTCATTCATTTTTTTTTTTGGCCTGTAACCCTATTTCTTTCTCCATTCAATTTTTTCTTTGGCCTGCAAATCCTATTTTTTTGTTCATTCTCTTTATTCTTTAGCTTGTAACCCATTTCTTTATTCATTCTCTTCATTCTTTGGCCTATAACCACTATTTATTTTCCCATTCTGTTTTTTCTTTTGCCTGGAACCACTATTTCTTTGTTTATTCTCTTTTTTTCTTTGGTCTGTAACCCCAATTTCTTGGTTCATTCTCTTTTTTTCTTTGGTCTCTAACACATATTTCCTTGTTCATTCTCTTTATTTGTTGGCCTGTAACCCCTATTTATTTGTTCATTCACTTTATTCTTTGGACAGTAAACCTCTTTCTTGTTCCATTGTCTTCTTTTTTTGGCCTGAAACACTTTTTATTTGTTCATTCTCTTTTTTCTTCTGCTTGTAACCCTATTTCATTATTCCTTCTCTTTTTTCTTCGGCTTGTAACCCTATTTCATTATTCCTTCTCTTTTTTCTTCGGCTTGTAACCCTATTTCATTATTCCTTCTCTTTTTTCTTCGGCTTGTAACCCTATTTCATTATTCCTTCTCTTTTTTCTTCTGCTTGTAACCCTATTTCATTATTCCTTCTCTTTTTTCTTCTGCTTGTAACCCTATTTCATTATTCCTTCTCTTTTTTCTTCTGCTTGTAACCCTATTTCATTATTCCTTCTCTTTTTTCTTCGGCTTGTAACCCTATTTCATTATTCCTTCTCTTTTTTCTTCTGCTTGTAACCCTATTTCATTATTCCTTCTCTTTTTTCTTCTGCTTGTAACCCTATTTCATTATTCCTTCTCTTTTTTCTTCTGCTTGTAACCCTATTTCATTATTCCTTCTCTTTTTTCTTCTGCTTGTAACCCTATTTCATTATTCCTTCTCTTTTTTCTTCTGCTTGTAACCCTATTTCATTATTCCTTCTCTTTTTTCTTCTGCTTGTAACCCTATTTCATTATTCCTTCTCTTTTTTCTTCTGCTTGTAACCCTATTTCATTATTCCTTCTCTTTTTTCTTCTGCTTGTAACCCTATTTCATTATTCCTTCTCTTTTTTCTTCTGCTTGTAACCCTATTTCATTATTCCTTCTCTTTTTTCTTCTGCTTGTAACCCTATTTCATTATTCCTTCTCTTTTTTCTTCTGCTTGTAACCCTATTTCATTATTCCTTCTCTTTTTTCTTCTGCTTGTAACCCTATTTCATTATTCCTTCTCTTTTTTCTTCTGCTTGTAACCCTATTTCATTATTCCTTCTCTTTTTTCTTCTGCTTGTAACCCTATTTCATTATTCCTTCTCTTTTTTCTTCGGCTTGTAACCCTATTTCATTATTCCTTCTCTTTTTTCTTCTGCTTGTAACCCTATTTCATTATTCCTTCTCTTTTTTCTTCTGCTTGTAACCCTATTTCATTATTCCTTCTCTTTTTTCTTCTGCTTGTAACCCTATTTCATTATTCCTTCTCTTTTTTCTTCTGCTTGTAACCCTATTTCATTATTGCTTCTCTTTTTTCTTCTGCTTGTAACCCTATTTCATTATTCCTTCTCTTTTTTCTTCTGCTTGTAACCCTATTTCATTATTCCTTCTCTTTTTTCTTCTGCTTGTAACCCTATTTCATTATTGCTTCTCTTTTTTCTTCTGCTTGTAACCCTATTTCATTATTGCTTCTCTTTTTTCTTCTGCTTGTAACCCTATTTCATTATTCCTTCTCTTTTTTCTTCTGCTTGTAACCCTATTTCATTATTCCTTCTCTTTTTTCTTCTGCTTGTAACCCTATTTCATTATTCCTTCTCTTTTTTCTTCTGCTTGTAACCCTATTTCATTATTCCTTCTCTTTTTTCTTCTGCTTGTAACCCTATTTCATTATTCCTTCTCTTTTTTCTTCTGCTTGTAACCCTATTTCATTATTCCTTCTCTTTTTTCTTCTGCTTGTAACCCTATTTCATTATTCCTTCTCTTTTTTCTTCGGCTTGTAACCCTATTTCATTATTCCTTCTCTTTTTTCTTCGGCTTGTAACCCTATTTCATTATTCCTTCTCTTTTTTCTTCTGCTTGTAACCCTATTTCATTATTCCTTCTCTTTTTTCTTCTGCTTGTAACCCTATTTCATTATTCCTTCTCTTTTTTCTTCGGCTTGTACCCCTATTTCATTATTCCTTCTCTTTTTTCTTCTGCTTGTAACCCTATTTCATTATTCCTTCTCTATTTTCTTCGGCTTGTAACCCTATTTCATTATTCCTTCTCTATTTTCTTCGGCTTGTAACCCTATTTCATTATTCCTTCTCTTTTTTCTTCGGCTTGTAACCCTATTTCATTATTCCTTCTCTTTTTTCTTCGGCTTGTAACCCTATTTCATTATTCCTTCTCTTTTTTCTTCGGCTTGTAACCCTATTTCATTATTCCTTCTCTTTTTTCTTCGGCTTGTAACCCTATTTCATTATTCCTTCTCTTTTTTCTTCGGCTTGTAACCCTATTTCATTATTCCTTCTCTTTTTTCTTCGGCTTGTAACCCTATTTCATTATTCCTTCTCTTTTTTCTTCGGCTTGTAACCCTATTTCATTATTCCTTCTCTTTTTTCTTCGGCTTGTAACCCTATTTCATTATTCCTTCTCTTTTTTCTTCTGCTTGTAACCCTATTTCATTATTCCTTCTCTTTTTTCTTCTGCTTGTAACCCTATTTCATTATTCCTTCTCTTTTTTCTTCTGCTTGTAACCCTATTTCATTATTCCTTCTCTTTTTTCTTCTGCTTGTAACCCTATTTCATTATTCCTTCTCTTTTTTCTTCGGCTTGTAACCCTATTTCATTATTCCTTCTCTTTTTTCTTCTGCTTGTAACCCTATTTCATTATTGCTTCTCTTTTTTCTTCTGCTTGTAACCCTATTTCATTATTGCTTCTCTTTTTTCTTCTGCTTGTAACCCTATTTCATTATTCCTTCTCTTTTTTTCTTCTGCTTGTAACCCTATTTCATTATTCCTTCTCTTTTTTCTTCTGCTTGTAACCCTATTTCATTATTCCTTCTCTTTTTTCTTCTGCTTGTAACCCTATTTCATTATTCCTTCTCTTTTTTCTTCTGCTTGTAACCCTATTTCATTATTCCTTCTCTTTTTTCTTCTGCTTGTAACCCTATTTCATTATTGCTTCTCTTTTTTCTTCTGCTTGTAACCCTATTTCATTATTCCTTCTCTTTTTTTTTTTTTTTTTTGAACTAGCATCTTCATCTTTATTTACATGCAAACTATTGGCCTCCTCACAACTCTGTGTCCTCTGGGCCTTTATTAGGTACTTGTCAATCTGGTTAACCTGAGAATTTCAAACCTGAACCCTTTATTTGATCTAGATGTGTATATTGTTCTTGTCTAGTTTTTATTTAGTAATACTCACTTATTGGTCACCCTGTTTCCCCCTGAGTAAAAATCTGCACTCCCCAGCCTAGGGATTGAAATCAGAATTCCTGTGTCACCAAATTCACAAATCAACACTTTAATCCACTTGGCTATTTTTTGTGGGACAATTCTGAGTGGAAAACATGGAGTCTTAAACCTAAACTGCCTACTGATGAAAATAAAGTGAAAAATGATGACTTCTCATCCCAGAAATTGAGATAAAAAATCTTTATCTTTGATGTCTTGACTCTTCAACATTCTGACATCTGTTCCATTCAGTAAACATCAAGGAGTTTCTAAATTAACTTTTTGATCAGAGGACTTATGTTTTTCCATCCTTTATAAACAAAAATAATGATGCCTGTTTTTAAAAAGAAATTTTGTGTCCCAGATTGTTTGATACTGTAGTTGAAGAGAATATTATAACCAAATTTGGGATAAAACAGCAGAATTGCTACTTCCATCTTAATCTTAGTGATTAGGGCCTGATTTAACTAAAATTGTTCACATTTCTCACATATTTTAAAAATATTGAAGTTAACCTAATAACTTTTCTTATCAGACTGAATGCAATATAGTAATATCAGCTTCCCATTTTCATCTGGTTATAAGTGTATTTGTGTTGTATTATATTTATTACTCCAGATGCTTGTAAATATAGCTCATGTTTCTATGATCTTATATAGACTGCATTATTACAATAAACTAGAATCAGCAAAAAGCTGAGGTTGCAAACATAACTCTGCACTCTTCCTTTGTTCATATTAGACAAGCATTGGTTTCTCTTACTTAACATTTGCGGATGCAATCACAAAACTCATCTAGTTGCCAATAACTTTATCTTCTTAATCTATTCAATGCTGCCGTTTTTATTCACATTTTGTTTGGTTTAAACCAATATACAAATTATTCTCTACTTTTCAAGTACAGGCTTAGAAAACATCAGTTAGTCTGTTACAAGCCGGGTGAAAATGTTGGTTGCTATTTCCACCTGTGGCAGATTGCAAATTCACATTACTTCTTTTTTTTTTTTTCTGATTCATCTCTATGAGTGTCCAGGCTGCTGGAAGATGGGTGTTTTTATTGAGACACCATCTCTAGATAGATTTCTAAAGAGTTGAGCACGTGTAAATATACGGTAACACAACCGTTGACAACTTCCAATGTTTTGCCACCCAATATATTCATGCATTATATAAGTTCAGTTCATTTAAAATCCATCTTAAATACCAAAAAATAATATCATTATTTAGGTTGATGTATATATTTTCAGTTCCATCTTTTACACAATATTAAGCAAATCTTAGAAATGTCATTTAAGTTTATTCTGCTCTTTATTGCTTCTGCAATCACTAAGTATATCATTTACATACCTTTTGGAAAATGATTTCCATATAGAAAAGAACAAACATTTGTATTTCCCTCTTTATTCAAAATAGAAAAAAAATGTTGTTTTTAAACCAGATAGGAGCTGGTAATGGAAAATGAATTTATTATGAAAATTGAACATGATAAAATTCATAGCTAGATCAAGGACAGACTTCAACATCACAACCTGAACATAGTTCATTGGAAGAAAAGATCTTTTCTGCATTTATTGGGATTCAAAGAAGACGTTTTATTATGAATTGCTGGAATCTCAATAAAAACTTAGTATGAAATGCTGTAATGAACAATTGATTTGAATCACACATGGGAAGATAAAAGATTTTTTTTTTTCTGGTAAATTTTTGCATAGTAATATTTATGTTCCTGTTATAAATGCAACATCATAAACAATCATGATAATGGGATGAGAAGTTCTTCCACATACCATGTGTGCTGCAAACCTGTCACCTTCAAACTTTCACTTGTTCATTCCATGTATTCTTCTTTTGTCTGATCTGTGATTTCATAAAGGTTTTTTTAAAAAAATCTTTTGAAATTTTATGAATTGAGGGATTTTTTTTTATATTTCATCTCAAAAAATTCTTCAATTAAAATCAAAACTAAAATTGCTTTTTCTTTCTTTTTTTTTTTTTTTCATAATTAAATACACAATTAAACTAAAAGATAGGGTGTCGTAGAAATCCCAGGAAAAATACTTTGATGGTTGAATAAGAATGCTATAAAGTCATAGGAGTAAAAGATTTTATCCAAAAGGCTGAAAACTCTTATACTGGCCTAATAAAAAGGTTAAACATAAAATTATATCAGCAATAATAACTTGATGAGTGGTTTAATATACTTACAGATAGGTGAGAGTATAATACAACACTTGGAAAATAAAACATGTGAAAACAAATTGGCAAAATTAAACAAACATTTTTGTTCATAATGAAATATATAAAATTATTTTATATGCAATAGATTAGCATTGTTTCAGGCAAGTAGAAAAATATATTTTGAAATATGAATTGTGTTTATGAATTCAAAATGCATCATAAGAAATCTTCAGTTTGTTTTATTGTATTTCTGTCTGTGTTGTTTGCAAGAACTCCAATTTGTTCTAAAAGTTTCTTTCTCACTTTGATTCCTTTGAGTTTCTGATGAAAATAAATCAGTAAGAATGCAAGAAGAATACAAAATACATCCAAGAGCAGGACAGTAATTCCTGAGAGATGTCTGGTGCTTGTGTAGATCAAGCTGACCTGCTTATTAATTAGGTTGGCACATGAATCTTTACTGTTTGTAAAATCCAACCTATCACTAGGACTTCTGATATAATCCATGTGTAACCCGTGGCAGACTATTTGCATTTTGTTAGTTTGATTACCGCAGCTGGGATACATCAGTTGCAGATTTCTCCAACAGAGGGACAGTTTTCCAGGCTCAAGTTTGTGGTTTTTACAAATATCATCAACAGTAGGAATTTTAAAGTAATCCTTGAAGAAAATTGGTTGAGCATGTAGAAAATGTAGACCAACAAGAAATTCTGCAAATGAAACCATAAACAAAAGGATAGCAGAAGGTTTCTGTTCAAGACAACTGAGACCCAAACTAGAAATGGCAATATTCAAGATACCGCCATAACCAGGTGCTTCTAGTCCATTGCAAGGTTGAGCTTTGAGAACAAATACACAAGGAATGGGTTGAAGAGCATTGCGACATTTTAGTAAGAAACCCACACCGACACTTATTTGAAGTATGCCTATAAGAAAGTTGAAAAGAAAGGTTATCCTGAGGAGTTGCTGATTACCTGTAAAGAGTGGGATTTGCTGGGTGATAAAAAGAAGTTTTTTTATGATTATAGTCATAGTTTTTTGTTCTTTGTTCTGTCAAAAATTCTGTGTTGAGATCTGAGATGAGGTTTCAGATATTATCAGATGAGTTTCAATAGAGGAACAGTCCACATCAGCAACTTTCTGCATAAAGAAATTAAAAGTGAAAATGTAATTTATTTAATTAAAATAAAGCAACAGATATTTCTATTATTATAATATTTTTAAATTTAGAGGCTCATAATATGGTGTATATATGTGTATGTGAGTCCTCTATCTGGTGCAGAAAAATCCTCAATCTGATCAAACATTTATTCCTTAAGGATCTGAAAGTTGGTCATTTAGTTAAGTTTAGGGGAGTACATTCAGCCAAGAATTTTTTGGTATTCATCTATATAATATATCGTTATCTCCAAAGATTTGCTAAATAATGAGCATGCGTGATGAAATAAAATACCCAAAACTTAAGCAAAACAAAGTTTTATTGTCAAAATCTTTTTATTAAAAGGATTTTTTCATTAAAAATTATTTTAGAACCTTTGAAATTTTGGTTAAAACTATTGTTCTTCTGGTGTCAATGTGGGACCATAGATGTATATGGAAAATTTTGTGTGTCTTTTTGCAGTGGAAAATATACAGATTTGGAAATACTTGCAGAAATCAAGTAATTTTCAGATTTTAATGAAACTTTCAAGACTTATTAAAAAATGAATGAAATTATTTTTGAAAGATTTACTTTTTAGAAAATCTTGCTAAAAAATCTTTTTTTCTTCTTTTTTTTTTACATTTGTTGCCACACACTTATAACTTTATGAAATTTTGAGAAATTCTTTTTTTGTAGCACTTAATATTTATATTAATTATAAAAATAAGTCCTCGAGGAATTTAATTCATGAATTATTTTTGGTCAAACAGGACCCCCAGTTACAGAAAATCTGCTCTGAATTGTAAAATAAAAAAGGCATTAAAACTATGACATTATTTAATTAGAAGGGCTTTTAATTAATTTATGAATCTTATATATAAAGTACAGTGTGTGTGTGTGTGTCCATGCAACTCCTTCACTCCCACTGATCCAATTTCAATGATTCATAGCTCATTCAAAAGCCCTAGAAAAGTTAGGGGAAGGAAACGATTTTCGTTGAGCTCAGATTCAGTGTTGCCAGGTGATGCAAGGTTAAAAATATACATTATTATACTAGCCATTATCATTACTTTCTTGGTTCAAGGGGAGTATTATTTTCCTTTTGTATCCAAATAGATTACTTTTGATACGGATATTTAATACAAGTAAAATGCAAATTTCAAACATTTTCGGCACTATATAAGATAATATTCCTAAACAGAACTATTTTTTATATGAAAATCAAAACAATCCTCAAATAAAAGAACAGTAATGAAGGACAGTTAATTAATGAAATATATTTTTTTTAAACCAGTATTAGTTAAACCTGAAAAGTGATATTGCCTAGAAGTAGATAATATATAATAGATATGGAGCTTTTAGTGTGTAAATTACTATAAAGTAGAGTTGGAGGCCTTTTAACCCCAGAATTTGTGGAAGAATTAAGAACCAATTTTTGCATTTATTCATATCGAAGATAAAACATCTCTGACCCTTGAATATAGTTAATTTTGAAAAATTGTGGTTTGAGAAATCAATTAAGCATTAAAAATTATTCACATTTGCTCTCTATTATTTTTCAATACATCCAATGGCTAAGGAGATATTTGGGAACAAAGTTGAAAAATCCCAATTTTTAACCTCGCATAATCTGGCAACCCTGAAATTTGTGACAGCATGTCAGAAGATTTTCTAGCCATCGCTCACAGACAACACATTATCGCCATTATGTCTGACACAATAAAGAACCAAGCTCTTATTCACATTGAGGATAAGGTTATAGCACTTTCAGGATACAATTTGTCAGCCTATAATTTGCCAATACCTGCTAGAAATGATGAAGGAATGAATAGAGATGCTCAGAGACACTTCATACAACATAGATGAACTAACAATACAAGTAAAGGAGCAAAGTGACTGCACTTGTGAGTGACTGGCTAGTAAAATATAGTATACACACCATTGTCTTAAGAAAATCTTTTTATTCAATGAATAATGAATTTTTACAAGAATTGTTTTCAGTTTTTTTTTTAAATTTTAATTAGAATAATTTATAAACATTTAAATCTTTTAAAATTCTGCATTAATTTGTAGCAGTCAAGTTATACTGTTATTAAATAAAAACTATATTTACTAATTATAAATAGAAAAACACAATTCAGCATCACCCAATATTTTAAAAAGAATTTTGAATTTTTTTTTGTGTGTATATAGACATGAAGATTTTTGTAAATACAGACATCCATACATGACATCATCAGAAAATAAGAGCAGTAATATTGTAAATTTAAAATTTATTGGTAAATTTCTAACATTTCCTCAACAAGTGTCTTAAGTAAAACTACAAAATCAAAGTACTTAAAATTCAATAAATATTAGTATACTTAAAATGTTTAAAATTTTGAAGATTACTGGGCAGTTAAAAACTTATCTAAAAAAGGCATTTACATCATATTCTTATGTAATTTTATTACAATTATTTCCCTCTTGCATAAATCTTGCAAACATCAGGTTATTGATAGATGATTCAACACCTCATAAACACACCCACTTCCATGTTAAAAAAATGCTTTTCTGCAATATTTTAAACTAAAAATAAGTAATATTTGTTTTAATTCAGTTTAATTAAACTTTAAACAAATTAATCTTCATCAATTAAAGATTTTTTTAATAAAGGGAATTACATTGTGTTGACAGTTTTGTCAATATGGTCAATTTTACTGATACCCCCCCCCAAAAAAAAAATCATTCCAATCAATTTAAATTCAGTTTGAAATACAGCAAATTATTTTGCTTATTGGAAATATTTAATTTAATCTATTAGTTTGGAATTAAAACTAAAATAAAAGCTTCAGGAAAGATTTTTCATTTTTAAAATGCATTTTAAGCCTTAGGTATCACTTTTTTTTTCTTTTTGAGGCACCTATAATATATATATATATATATATATATATATATATATATATATATATATATAATGTGTGTGCTTGCCACTAAATGAAGAAAAATGTATATTATATAATTTGAATACTATGTAGTAAAAATTTCAGGTCAAAATTACAACAGCTTCATATTTTGGGGGGATTTTCAGAAAGGTGTTAAACTATTTTTAACTATTTTTGTGAGGTTTATACAAAAGTTTTAAATAAATTTCATAGCATCATTATTCAGTGATCAAATTACTTTTTTTTATTTATAACTTCTTGCAATCTTTTTAGTAAATTGTGTATTTCGTCATATAAAGAAGGATTCTAGTTTTGATTTCATGGGATGTGCAGGTGGTGTAATTGATAGTGGCTCAGAATGAGAAATTGAACAGTCAAGTTCAAATTCCAATCAACTTCGTTACATTCACTTACATGCTAATATCCTTGAGAAAGGTATGAATCTATCTCCTCCCTCAGCTATATGTTAAACAGAAGTTGTATCTTGAAAAATCAGTGTTATTATGAACAGATCGTTCATGCAATATTCACTTGCAAAAGAATATTATAATCCATAAAATGTTTTGGCTTTAAATAAACCACAAAGGTTAGATAAGCCATAAAAACAATCAATTTGATTTGATGAATTCTGTGAACTATTGATCAGACATGGATTGAAACATGTTAGGCAGTGTGTGACATAGCTGGATACTATGCCAATTGTAAAAGATCTCTTTATTCTGACTCCATGATTGTTTACAACATCTCATTTGTAACATAAGGCTAGACATTGTCATATTGTGAAAACATCAGTTGATGTTTTTGCCTGAAAAAAGTCTTTTCTTTTTTTTTCTTTTTTTTTTTTCAGATGATTGTCTCTGTCTAATTTTCTGGCTTATTCACATATTATTTGTACTGTGTTTTTTTTTTTGTTTTTTTTTTCAAAAGGTTCTCCAATTCAGGTTTCCAAGTTATGAGATCTCACAGAGTATTCTTTGTCTTCAGTTCATGATCTTCTTTTAAACTTTACAAACTATTCCTGATAACTGCTTGCACCTACTGCATCATTAGCAATTATTTCAGTGATGCATTGCTTTATTTTTACTAGACATTTTTTCCAGATTAAACATTGGATATACATTTTATATTCAGCTAAATAAAGTAAAATTATCACTTTTGCATACATAATACTTAAAAGCATTAAAGAGCTAAGTAAACTTCAGAGACACTTTCAAGATTTCCCTAACATCATGCAAAATATAATGCTGAGAACCTCTGTATCCATCTTTTTATGAAATAATTTGAGATCAGTTATCAAAATTTTACAAAATGATCTTCATTGAACTAAACTAACAGTTACTCTAGGTTTATTTTTAAGCCTCCTTATTTCCACTGTCTTACAGTATGCATGAATAAACAGAAAAGTAATTGATTTCTTTCTACATTTTATATTTCATTTATTAATTGCTATGGGATTAGTAGTGATTAGATTTTAGAAGGTGAGTTAAAAGCACTAGTCACTTTGTATTTTTTTGTAATAAATAAAATTTAAAAAAAAAGCAATAAAGATTTGTTTATCTTTCTTTTTTTATTATTGGTGATATACTGAAAATACAAAGACTTTTAAAATAGACAAAAACAATTCTAAACATATAATGTTAAATCCTATTTTTCATTTTGATTTCGCAAAGGGCACTCAATTCAAATGCACTTCAGCCATTTTACTATAATTTTGATTACTGTTATGATGATGATATTCCATTTAATATAATCCAAGGGAAAGTATTTTTTTCATTGTTTTTCAGATTTCAAGTTAGAAAGTTAAATTACTATTAATTTTGAATTTAAACATTTATTTTAATAATATCATCCCAAGCAAAGCAATAAAGCCACTATGACACAAAGGGTTACTTAGTGTGAGAGAATTTGGAAAAAAGCATTATTAAAGAAAGAGAACAATACAAGAACAGGAATTAACAAGAGAGAAGATAACACTTGGCATTGCATTTAAATTTTTGCACATCAAAGTTGACTGGAAAGCATGAAGCCAGATGAGTTCCACAAGTGAAAAGTGGGAGAGAAGAAACTGTTAGCATAGAACTTATGGTTACATTTAGTCATTTCAACTATAAAATGATGAAATCATGCCACTAATTTAGTACTGCACTTAAATTCATAAAGTCTAGGAACCAAAGAGGAAAGCTCATCAGAACAATTATCATAAAATTATTTATAGAAAAGTTACAGGTAAGCTTTGTTATGGAGGGTGGGGGGAGTGGTTGAAGCCAAGATGCCAGGTAAGGACCAATAACATCGCAAATTCTTTGTATTTTATCAAGACTCTCTAAATACAAAGCAAAAGCACTAGACTAGATGTGAAAACTATATCCAATGCATTGATGAATGATAGACTTATAAATGTGTAAGATAGACATTTTTTCACGACACAGTGAACCAACTTTCCTAGCAGCAGCAAAAAAAGTTCTCTCAGACAATTAAAAGAGAGCAGTTTTATTTTGGAGGTGTTAAAATTAACAAGCCATTTCTTGCTCCAGTTAATAGCAGATCATTGGTCATTGCTTAGATTGGCTGCCAATTTAACTTTATCTAAACAAACAGATTTACCAGCATAGATACCAAGTTCAGAACTGATAGCATTGATGAAAATTAGGAACAACATGGGTTCAAGAATAAATCCCTGGAGGACACCGGCATTGATGCAAAAAGATCTAGAAGTGTGGTCATTCAAGACAAATTTCATTTCATAATTTGATAAAAAAGATTGAATCAGTACCTCCATATATATATATATATATATATATATATATATATATATATATATATATATATATATATGAGGTACATTCAAAAAGTATCTGACTTTTTTTTTTCTTGACAAAATTAATGGTAGGTGAGGCCATCCTTCCTGTGCATGTATGAAAATTTTCATGCTGGGAGGCCTGTCATTTCTGGCTCTTATGCCTAGAGTACAGATGTGTAGTGCATGCTCATCAGATTTTCATTTTCTGAATGCATCAAGCAGAGATATTGCACTAAGTTTTTTTTTGGTCAAGAACAACACACCACTTGTTTGACAGATTCCCAACTCTACAGACTTGGCAAAGTGTGACTTCTGGCTCTTCTCTAATATGAAAATCACATGATTTCTATTTCTCCTGCTCTGTCAGCATCATGGAGACAAACTTCACCATCACTCTCTGCATGCACAAATCAACTTTTAAAGTGGAATGCACTGATCCTTTGCTTATTCCCACTTCAGCTTGTGGATGGCCTGCCTGAGAGTGCTTCATTCTCCGCTGAGGTCTGGCTAAGTTTGAAGCGGTTGTACCATTTCTTGATCTGAGTTTTGCCAATGGCATCATCACCAAAGGCCTGCTGAATCTTCTGGATGGTTTGAGCTTGAGTATCACCAAGATTTGGCAAAAATTGATGCAAGATTTCTGCTTGATATGTTTAGTCATCTTGCATGAAAACAAAAATTTAACAAGCACGAACTACAGGTCTGTAATTCTAGGTGTAACAGCCTGGAAATTACACAACCTCCCAGCACAAAAAAATTCATATATGCACAGGAAAGGTGGCATCACCTCCCACCCAAAGGATTTTGCACATACAGCATTAGTTTTGATGGGTTAAGGCTAAGAACTTTTCACCACTCTCTAATAATATTTTACTACTATTTATTAGAACTTGTTGAGAGTGAAATACGTAAAGATACATACTTTTGTATACTAATTATATATATATACTTTCACTCTTATTAACTCTTAAATAATGGCAAGTCATAAAATTCCTCAGCTTGCCTTTTATTCTACTTTTCAGTCTGTCTTGAGAAGTAAGTTTCATCAAAGAAAGCAAATTACTTACTTACCTATGTCATTTTAGTCTATTGTACTCAGAATGTACCCAGTTACAATAACAGCTTTACTTGGAGTAATATATACTTTAAAATGCTCTTTTGGCAACCACTTTGTGTTGTAGAATTTAAAAACTGATGGTTGAAAAATAAATAAGAAAATTATACTTGAAAATTATATATATATATATATATGCACACACTGACAGAAAATAAAGTTGGATCACTCTTAAGTATGATACTGATATTGACTTTGGTATAGTATATGCATGCTAGTGGGTTATTGATATCCTAATAAAATTTCTAGGGTTTTCAGCCATCTTATGACACAGTAAAAATCATATCAGTACATATGAGCATTAGATGGCGGTGCAGGTGGCAGTAAGGTTATGTGTGATGAAAGTGTCCAGTGAAAATGGGTGTCTTGCTTACATATGTGTTCCTTTTGCTTAATTTGAACCTTTTAAGAGAGGGCAGATTGTGGACCTTTAAAAAGTTGGAAGGTCATTTTGGGGAATTGAGGCTCGTGTTGGACATGACACAGTGGTTGTGATTTGATGTTGGCAGCACGAGTCAAATGAACATTCTTACGATTTTGGGCCAGATTCTGAATGGCCATGTAGTACAGATGCTTGCTAAGAATGATGACTGTTGTTTGGGGCTGTAGAATATGCTGACTGCATTTCAGCAGAGGACTAAGACCTCCACCAATAAGACCACATGTTTGCCATGGATGGTGAACCATAATATCTGAGGATGGGATCCTGGTATGTGAAGACTTTGAGTCCAATGCACTTTGGACCTTACATGGGCTAGATGGGGGATGGAAAGGCCTGGTTCAATCTACTGGCTGGTCCTAAAACAGGTTAAAATTGTCCACAACATTGCCTTCTCCTACTTAAAAAAAAAAAAATGTGACTAATATCAACTAACACCTGACAAATGTTAGTGTCTGTATGGTCAGTTGTAGTGAGATGCACAAAAGACTTTATTAATACTGGATTGTCCTATAGGCAACTATATACTTGGGTGTAAAAACACATGACATACACATGCTCAAAGCTCTCACTCTGACTATATTAACTGTATAGCCCTGTCATGTCAAAATGAATAGCTTTCTCCCCCCTTGGTCATATCCCCCTGTTGGCCTCTATGATGGATGGTGGGGGGGGATATAATTAATGAAGCTTTAAAATAAATTACATAGCTCCTCACAAATATGTTAAGAGACATCACCCAATAACAAGCACAGACAGTGACATGGAAAAAGTATCTACTCTTTTTGTAAGAATTATAATCCTGGAACCTACAGAGGACAAACCATTAGGAAGCTGCCCTCATTTGTGATAGAAAACTTCTTTCAAATAATGTGGTTCCAAAATCAGTAAAAACAACACATTAATTGTGGAAGCAGCAAAAAGGGGCTGTTTGGAGCTGTTTCTAAAAATGGCCTTACTCTACAACTTGAAAATCAAGGGATATTCACATAGATTCCACAACATACCCAGAAGAATGGTGAAAAGTTCAGAACTGGCTGTTTGCACACTGGAGGGAATTAAAAATAACCTAAAAGACCCAAAAGTATTAGAAGTCAAAAGAATTTCAATTAAAAAAAAGAAAAAAAGTTGAACTATAGAAATCAACACCTAGAGTATGACATTCAATACCTTGAAACACCCACCCAGAACCAAAATTATCTACACAATCATGAATGTTCATACATACAGTGGGGGGGAAGCAAATATTTGGTCACATACACATTTTTAATTTATTGTATCTTCAACTAATGAATAAACATACTTTTCATATAATTCACTCTACACAGATGCATAATAACTAAATATGCATAGAAAACAGGAAAAAATTTTGATTTAATAGAAATAAATCCCATTTATCCATTTTAATAGGTGAAAAAAGTATTTGTACAATAGAAAAAAGAATACATAAACTTCATTTAATACTTTGTATAATAGTCATTATTCATTTCTACAGCAACCAACCTCTTCTTGTAGTTCTCAGTTAATGATTTGTAAATTTTAGTTGGTAATTTGTTTCATTCTTCTTTGCATCTGGTTTTCAAATCCAGGATGTTTGTTGGAGCTCTTGATGGGATTTGAATTTTCAAATAATGCCACAGATTCTCGATTGGGTTTAAATCTGGGGACTGACTTAGCCATTTCAGGATATTTACATTATTTGTAGCAAGCCATTCCTTCATAGATTTTGCAGTGTGCTTAGGATTATTATCTTGTTGGAAGATCCAATCAAGAGGAAGTTCAAGATTTTCAATCAAAATCATTAAATTTGCTTCCAAAATATTTTGATCTGCTGTGGCATGCATTCTACCATTTATTACTATTATGATGCCAGTACCTTTTGAAGAAAAATATCCCCAAACCATGATGCTGCCACCACCAAATTTCACTTTTGGAACTGTGTTCTTTACTTTGAAGGCATCATCATCTTTCCTTCATACATGATTTCTAGAATTACATCCAAACAACTCAATTTTGTTTCATCTGTCCCTAATACTCTTTCCCAATACAATTTTTCCTTATGTGCATGAATGAATTTCAATCTGGCATCTCTGTGTCTTTTCAATAGCAGTGGAATTTTCCGAAGGGAGCGTGACTTTTGATTGTTTCTATGAATTTCATTGCTTATTGTCCTTTTAGTGACACAGATTCCTGATGAAAGCAAATCATTCTGCAACTCTTGCTGAGTAACCATTGGATTTTGTTAATTTGACATGTTAATTTCCTCTAAGATCTTGCAGAAATCTTCCATGAAGCACCTGTTCTTTGGTTTTCAACAGTTTTGAGTTTTTTTATATCTTGCAATGAATAAACTAATGGTAGTAAATGGAATATTCAGGTTGTCTGAAATTTTCCTGTAACTTTTACCTTCTTTCCAGAGCTTAACAATCAGTTCTTTTTGTGAATTTGTCAGTTCTTTACCTCTTGGCACGATAATCTTCTTGCACGAATATCAATTACAGAATGTTCTGTTTGTATTTTTTAGGCTAAAAATAAGTATTGATAACATTATTGAAACATTCTACTTTAATAATCTAGAGTATTAAAGCAATTTAAAAGTTTTAAAATCTGAAATTTGCATTGTACGAATACTTTTTTTACCCACTAAAATGGATAAATGGGATTTATTTCTATTAAATCAAATTTTTTCCTGTTTTCTGTGCATATTTAGTTATTATATATCTGTGTACAGTTTATAATATGAAAAGTATATTTATTCATTAGTTGGAAATACAATAAATTAAAAATTTATATGTGTATGAATATTTGTTAATTCGCACTGTATATATCCAACCCACTCCAATGCTATAACTGTCAGAGATTTGGGCAACACAAAACACAGTGCCCAAGGAACCCAGTATACAAACAATGTGGAGAAGATGTTTCTGACCATGCAGAAGCTACATGTGGATAGCTGAAATGCACAAACTGTGATGGTGACTACTTGATCTTGTGAAGCTTGGAAAAGAGAGAAAGAAATAATGAAAATAAAATACACCCAGGATATCTCTTTCCCAGATACATGAAAGGCTGTAGAGACTATTTTCTCAACTTGGTTCTATTCAAACATAACAAACCTAATATCAGATCCTACCTCCCATTAATGCCAGAAGTACAATCAGGTCCCTAACCAACTACAAAAAAATTAAACTGGAAGAAATACAGCCTTTATGAAAGATTTCCAGACTCCTATAAAACAAACTAAACAAACCTATCCAGAACCTCTCCCCATAGTAAAAGCCATCCAAAAAGAGCAAATGATGCCATCATCAACTTTCTAACCAGGAAAAAAAGATATCCTAAAATCTTACAAACAGAAATCATCAAATTCTCCAAATCAACCACTTATCCGGACATAAACACAAACAAATCAAATACCAACTCAAAACCAATTAGAAGCCATAGAAGTAGGAGAACCAAAAACACAAAAAAGGAAAAGAAGGGAAAGATCAACCAATAGAAAAGTCCATATGGTCAGCCAGTAGCAAAAGAATCTGCAGATCAGAAAATAAACTAAACAAACCCATACCATAAGATTAAGACTCTGTAGAAAATGACAAAATGGAAACAGAAGTTAATATATTCCTTATTTTGGAATCTGTACATGTATTGATTTGCATATGTCATCATTTATTGTAATCCAGCTATATTATCTATGTATTTAATTTTGAGTAAATTGAAATAATTGTTCAATCTGCCACAATTTTCTTTTCTATCAGTATATGGTTTGAATGGTTTAAAGCAAACTGGACCTGAGTGGTTTTCCCTGTAAGTGGGTACACAGGTTTGAACTCTGCCAGAAAGTACATTTTCTTTATTAAAACTTTCTTCAATGTACAAGCCAGTAGACATAAATGACACACATTTAGTAGTTTTTAAAAACAGGGATGTCTACTCAAATATGTGTATCTACTAAATATAATATTGATTGTAATAATGTAGTGAAAAAAAAAGCTTTAAACTTATTGTAGCAATCAGTGCCTGTAATCGGTTTCTTCTCTATCTCTCAGTTCAACACAGCAGTCAACTGTCTTTTACCTCACTGACATGTCACTTTTTTCTCTCCGTTTTTGTCTATTATTGACAGCCAAAATTTGCATATGTGCAAAGATAATCTTGTGAAAGAGTATCTTACTGAGATTTAACTATTTTAAATATATGACCCACAAAGCCGCCATTTCTTTCTCCGTTGGACAGTTTATACCATGAGGAACATTGAGATCTTTGTTTGCGCTGGAGATAAGTTATTTTATTCTTGATTTTATTCTAGCATTGCAAAAAATACATGCAACCCTGGGCCTCTTTTCCCTCTGTGGTAGTTTGCTACACTCCCCTCAATCTTATAATCATGGCAAATGCAACCGGAGGAGGCCTTGTCTACCAGGTACTCCTTCGAGGGGGGGGGGGTCAACATGTTTTGTCTTCAGATGAATCACCACTGGACAAGTCATTGGGCTCTCCTGCATCAGACTCTGCTGGTATCAGGAGAAACACCTGGTGAAGTCAATCTCAAGTCAACTAACAGCTCACTTTCTGTTGAATCACCTTCATGTTCAGATCAATAATATGACTGCTGAAAGGGAAGCAAGTCCTTTACATGCTGGGGAATTCCATCAACCTCTACTGACTGTGAACTGTTAACTTTAGTTATATGTCTTAAACTTGGTTGTACACCTCCCTTGTGGAGTCTTAACCCAGACAATGTGTTCCATTTCGTATGCTCCTTGAGTATTCCAGGGTTCGATGTCTTATACGTGGACGTGATACTTATCTAGCACATCTGCTGGTGCTGTAGATAGGGAAAGGTTGTCCTTAGGGGTGAGGTTATGCCAGTAGAATGCCTCTGGTATAGAACACTGCTTTCTCACGACAATGGTTTTAATGCTTCTGTGGCTCCTTTCAACAATACCATTCCCGGTAGATGTATAAGCACATCCAAATCAAAGCTGCATGCCCCAGTCACTGGAGAATTTTCTGAAGTGCCCACATGTGAAAGCCATGTCATTGTCAGTTAAAATTTTGGTCGGTGGACCCCCTGCTCAAAAAAACAAATTGATGTTAATTGGTTACTGATACTGGTGGAGTCTTGTTGACAAAGTGGTCACCATATTTCAAATCAAGGTGGACCACAATCAATAAGGGTTAGGAAGTGTTAACTGCCATAGTGTGTGATATCCATCACTCACCTGCTCCAATTGTTTTTCACTCCCAGCTTTCCTTTCTACCAGTGTATTGGCACCGGGTCAGTAGATTGGCAATTCTTGACAACCAACTTTGCGGTTGTTGTTGATATCGACAGACCTGGAAAAATACAGCAATCTCCTCATACCCAGGTGTCCACTTTGTTGGTGGATTTTAGCTACCTGACTCTCACAACTTTTTTTTTTATAGTGGTGCAGCCCAGTTGTACAAGTTTGGCTCTTTGTGCTGCTCCAACCACCTCTGGGGCATTCTGGCGGGATGGTCTGCCTGATTTAGTGCTGATTTGACCAGCTTCACATCTATTGCCAATGCATAATCATTAACCAGTGAGTGAAGTGTTTCCAGTGCTGTCTTATCAACATCTCACTGGCTCCCCTTGTTCTTACACATGCCTACCCAGTCAAAGTGTCTGATATCCAGTAATGAACACATGCAGAGTCAGGGACCAGGTGCAAGACAGTCATCTGTCATTGGAGAGCCAGATTGATGCCTTTTATTATTACATCGAGTTCTGCTAAATTGACATGCTCCACATCTCCTGGATGCAACCAACAAGCATCCTCAACAATGCCTCCGTTCACTTCCAGTGCCACTCCTGTGGCCAACAAACTGGTGCCCACTCATATTTTTTATTTCATGATCACTCACACACCAGTTACCACAAATAGGATCCATTTCTTGTACCCGGGTTACTGTCTCAGCTAGCATGTGGCAGATGGAGTCATTTTTGATTATGTCATCCCATCCCTTGGGCACTGCACTTGCTTGATATAGGTCATCGCTATTAGCCAACCACATACGGGAAAATACAGTTTATACCACAAGACACATTCAAATATTTAAGTCATTTTATTCTTAATTTTATTCTAGCATTGCAAAAAATACATGCAACCCTGGGCTTCTTTGCCCTCTGTGGTAGTTCACTACAAATAAGAAATAATGTTGAATTATAAATAAAATCCATTAATTCCTTAGAAACTATTTTGTTTACATTTCTGATATGAAAATAAAGTTAGCAGATAAGGGCTTTGAAGGATCTGAACTAGAGATGTGCACTTCATAAATAGGGTATTGAGCCTTTGTTTGGCTATGAAAGTTTTCTGTGGTTGAGCAGACTAAACACATTGGGCATAACAGTGGTTTCCCCTATAATGGGAATGCAAGTTAGAAGTCTGCCAGAAGGCACATTTTTTTTAAGACACTCAAGTGCATAGACCAGTAGTTGTGAATTTACACTGTTTATAAAACAGGGATGTCAAGTCAAACATATTTAACATTTAAAGTAATAAGATATATGTGTGTGTGTCAAAAAGAGATGATTAAAAAAAAAGTATGGGATATAGAGATTTATTAAGTTCTGTTGAGTTTAGCACAAAGTAAAAAATATGGGGCAGCCAGTGAAGATTAAACTCTTAATTGAAAGAGTGCCTATGAAAAAAATGCCATATATATATATATATATATATATATATATATATATATATATGACAGGAACTTAATTTTAATACATTAGTCATAATAATAACCAAAGCTATAGTAAACTAATAACTATTGGATGTGTCTGTATATAAATATTTTTTAAGCAATAAAATCATCACCCCTGATGGGTCATATCAAGTCAGAACATGATAGTCTGATGAAAATAGTGTTGACTTATTTTGGTGGATTATGTGGAGGAGGTCAACTTATCTAGCAAATATATGCTTAAACTTGAATTAAGACCTTAGAAAACTTTATTTATATGCCACAATATTTATATTGTAGCATTAAAATTCTATTTCAAATCCGTAATTGATCAATATAGCTTTTCTCTTTTCTTGGATCCTGTTACTTTTTGAGATCAAATTTAAATTCGAAGATTTTTCTTTGTAATTTATGAAAAGTTCATGGAAATATGTTCAGACACAACAAATATTCACATCTGAAACTTTATTTGAAACAACTTTAAATAAAATTGCAATAAAACAAGACTAACAAGAATAATAGTCATGAATATATGGCTTCCAAAATTCAGTATGAATGAATCGATAATGCTTAAATCAAACCATGAAGTCACTTGTTCAGTTTTAAGGTGTTATGCTTGGTTCAAATATGTCATTTAATATATCATCAAGTAATATTCACATCTACCAAGTTCTAACATTGATACCAGATTGTAGGTAAAGTAACATCATTGTTAGGTTTGGCATTATCAGTTTACTAAAAAAAAAAATGAACAATCACTTCACAATACCTCATACTCCAGGAATTAATTGGTTGTCCCATTTTGAAAAAGAATATATTGTTGGTAAAGCTGAAGGGGGAAGGACTGGTGTCAAAGCCAAACTTTCATTTACTTATGAAATTCAAGTGGTTCACAATGGTTCATACAAATCATTTACTAAAATTACATGAGTTTAAAAAACTTGCTTGTTTACTTTCTTGTTTGTTTATATCTATCAACGAAATTTAGCAGTTAGAAAAATAAAACTGAACCTTCAATTTGGGCTTGATCATGTTCATTATCTACTTAGCCCCTATGTTCTGTCTCATTACAGATATTTTAACAAAATGTTAATGGCATACCACAATGGACTAATTGCTCTCCTATAACTATATCATATCCTCCATAGTAACAACAAAAAACTGTTTCTCTCATAATCAACCTTGATAGGACCTTGAAAAGATAAGAATATTATTCTTCCATATGTGAACATGCTTCTGATTAGGTCTGGATTTGTGGAGATAGAAGAGGAGAGCACTATCAGGAATATTCTTGTTCAGTAGTCAAAAAGAAATTTGTTAAAATGAATTTACAGGGTGGGCTGGATAAATTATTGTCTAAATTACACAAAAATGAAAATAACACTGACATCTCATTTTAGCAGATATATTTATCGAAATTACACAAGAGTAAATTTATTCAATAAAATTGCCATTAGCTTCAATATTGGTCTCCAGATGACTTTAGAATCTCCTGCAACTCTTCTGGACAGTCTCCTTGTTTAATTTGGTGAATGCTGCCACAATCCTTGCCTTCAGTTCATCTTTGGTATTAAGGAGTTTTGTTGGTCTCTCACTCAAGGGTCCCCCACACATAATAATTAAGGGAGTTGCAGTCTGGGGAGTTGGGTGGCCAGATGTAAAGGGTGTTGTGGTTGCAAAAATTGCCTGACAGCCATGACTGGGTTCTCCTGCTTGTGTGGCATAGTGCAGAGTCCTGTTGCCAGCAGCCACTCTCTTGACCCAGAGCAGCATTACCTTCTCAAGACCCTCAAGTTTGGTTTAAAAATATGAACCAGAACTTATAAAATGCTTAGGTATTCATGGGATTTGAACCCCAAATAAATCTAGTAAGATTTAGTGAATTCAGTACAACTGAGTTTTCCCTGATCCACATCTCATATCTAAGGAAGTGACAAGGTTAATGTGTTTACCAAAATTCAGCAAAATCCACACAAAATTAGTGAATGTTATTTTAGTATATAACCTAGCAAATTTACATTGAATTTTTACCAAAATGTCTGGTCCTGAGTACTTTAGAAGCATGGCTCACATACAATGCTAATAGGAAATATCATGTCTATGGTAATGCTTATATAAGAATTATTTGGTAAATTTATCAATTCCTACTTAAGTAGGTTGGTCTACTCATGAAAAATAGGGAAAAATGTTTTGGAAATAATTTTTGTAGATTAGCATTATTTAGACCTTCCTTAAGCTGCAACATTTGTCAGAATCTAAAAATATTAATTTGTTATCATTTTAGAATTGGGTGGGGGGTTCTGTTTATAATATTGATACAGTGTCAAATTGATCCCTGACTTTTACAGAGTTATTGCAAATTAGCTGTTTAGAAATATCAAGTTTGAAACTGCTTACATTATTGATGTCACCATATAAAAACAAACTTGTTTTTTTTTATTTCATGAAAAGATTTCTTTTAAATAAAAAACAAATAGATACATACATTTTTATATTTTAAGAAAATATTTTAAACAAGCAATTGTTTGACAAAATAGATTTTTTGTCATAAAAAAGCAAACATATGTATACATTTTTAAAGTAATGTTTCATTTTTAATTAAAGAACAAAAAATTACATAAATTAGCAAAAGTATAAAAAAAATATGCAAATATCAATGATGTAAGCATATTTTCTAAAAAAAAAAAAAAATGAAAATAACTCTGTAAAAGTCAGTAATTTATTTGACACTGTAATGATATTATGACCAGGACCCCACCTTCTAAATTGATAAAAAAAATCAATATTTCTTTATTCTGACAAATGCTCTGGCTTGAGGATATTTTAAAGAATCCAAATCTATAAAAATTATTTCCCAGAAAATTTTTCCTATTTATTACAAGTGGCCCAGTCTATTTAAATATTGCCTTTTGTCACCACCAGCTGTTCAATAACCAGTTAAAGTTGATAGTGATCAAATGAGGACATGGCTTCAGAATAATCAATATTATACAATATGAGAAGTAACCAATACACAGGGTGCGATGGATAAATTGTCATCTAAATTACACAAAAATGAAATTAACACTGACATCTCATGTTAACAGATATATTTACCAAAATCACACAAAAATATCTTGAAATACTATAGAGTAAATTTATTCAATAAAATCACCATTGGCTTCAGCCATGGCTTCCAGAGGACTTTGGAATCTCCTGCAACTCTTCTGGATATTCTCCTTGTTTAAGTTGGTGAATGCTGCCTTAATCCTTGCTTTCAGTTCATCTTTGGTATTACAAAGAGTTTTGTTGGTCTCTCGCTCAACTGAACCTCACACATAATAATCAAGGGAATTGCAGTCTGGGGTGTTAGATGGACAGATGTAAGGGGTGATGTGGTTGCAGAAATTGCCTGACAGCCATGACTGGGTTCTCCTTATGTGACATGGTGCAAAGTCCTGTTGCCATACATAGAGTCTTCCAGAAACCACTCTCTTGGCACAGGGTGGCACTACCTCCAAGGCACTTGATATAGGTCTCCATGCTGAGTCTGAAGCTCTGTGGAAAGATGAATGGAGGCATAATGTTGCCATCACTAGTGATCACTCTAAAGACCATGATGTTGATTGGATATATCATTCAACTCTTTCCTAATCTTCTGCACTGTCCTCAGATTGACACCCTAACACACTGAAATTTTCATATTGGAGCTTCCAGCATGAATGCCAAGCAATGCAGCATGATGTTTCCAAATTTCTGGCAGAATGAATTGTGCCATGGTGCCTAACTGACCCTACTGTACTGTGCAGGTGACAAAATCGTGCGCATGTGCGAAATTAAAAATATAAAATGGCAACAATGTGCGAAATATCTGCAAATATAAAATGGCAACAATTTACACATCGCACCCTGTATTCAAATATCCAGTTCAAGCATTGAAAATCATTGTTTAGTTTGATGTAGGACTTCTACATACGCCCTCCCCTTTTACTTACAAGGTTTTTTCTTTTTTGATAGTGTTAAAGGAAGAACACCTACAGATATCAATCAATACTAATGAGGAGAGACTCTGAAATATACCTGGGCTAGTAAACTGTTGAAATATCTGCAAATATAAACTGGCAACAATTTACACATCGCACCCTGTATTCAAATATCCAGTTCAAGCATTGAAAATCATTGTTTAGTTTGATGTAGGACTTCTACATACGCCCTCCCCTTTTACTTACAAGGTTTGGGTCAACCCATGATAGAGTTTTCAGGCACTTTCCAAAGGTGTCATGCACTGGGATTGCTTCCCCAAACGGATAACATCAAGAAGTCACCTTCCTGACAAATCAACTATCGCGAGTTCCAAACTTGGGTTTTCTGTGTCAGAATGCAAATATCCTAACCACTCGGCCACACACAGCAATTTTACTCAAATGCATGCATTTATGCATTTTTTACCTTCCACATTTTGTCTTATATAAAGTTATTTGCATAATATTAGTTTTCTTTTTCAATTAAAGTCATAATCTTTTAACAATATTTTCTTTTTCAACTTCAGTTGATATGAATATGGAGAATATCTTTCTTTTTTTGTAAAGCAATTCCTTCTCCAGTGACTGACACTGATGCACAAGCAATGATTTATATCGGTGAACCGAAGTATTAATTATTTTCAAAGTAATTCATGGCCTTAGGTAAAGTAGGATAATGTTTGTGTGTATGGGGCGGGGGAGTGCTTTTGTTTTCCTACTTTTAGTTCCAGCACCTGTGAGGTATATATAAATGTACTCAGATATATCTATTTCAAGCAGACTGCCCCTAGAAGGGGTTGGGCAGGGTTCAAAGACTTTAATAGACTGAACATCTTTAGAAGAATTCTTTCATCTTTTTTTTATTTTCATTTATTTATTTGGTTTTTTTTTTCTTTTTTGATAGTGTTAAAGGAAGAACACCTACAGATATCAATCAATACTGATGAGGAGAGACTCTGAATATACCTGGGCTAGTAAACTGTTGAAATATCTGCAGGGGGTGTGTGTATTGACATATGATAAATTCTCAGTGCTGTGTATACAATTCTGTCAGTTCTCTATATCCTAACTGTTTATGCAATGAGTTTTACTACAAATTGTATTCTGTTATTTACAATAAGAAAAAAAAATGTTTGTATTTTGTGTAGTATTTGACACCAAAAACATTATATTAATCAGTTGAATCTAAAAATACTTACTTAAAGGCCATTTCTGTAGTAACAGCTGTGTGTTTATTTGCGCGAAAAGTAAATTGTTATTCCTACAGTTTTGTTCTCAAATAAATGACCTTTGTGATTTTTAAGTCTTTTGCATTGAATGAAAATTTCTTGAAAAATCAATTTCTTTTAATTTGCTTACTGTAAACACATAAAAATATATGCCTTTCCAAATATTCATAATCAAATTAATGTGACTATTTTGTTGGAAAGCTGTTGCATAAATATTAGACAAAAATAGATGAATTGTGTGTGTCTACATATCAGTAGCCTATACATCATTTGCAGTAGCACAACCAAAATCCTTGAAAATGCCTTAGCCAAAAATGCTCAGAACAATCATTTGACACCATTTCTCCATACACTATGTCCCAAAAAGAAATCTCATACATGTGTGTGACTATATATATATATTTTTTTTGAATTGGACAATGTCTGACAATTTATTTAAAGACATTTATGATATGTTTAACGTTCTTTTTATAGATACAAGTAGTTAAGCAAATGCTCTGTTTTATAATAAACAGTATTAAATAACATTTACCAGCCTGAATGTCCGAGAAATTTTCATAGAAAATTTTCGTTCTCCGACAGGAATCGAACCTGTATCCTATACGGAACCGTCATTTCGCGTGACGTGCCTTAACCGTTCAGCCATGAAGAAGCGTCCAGTTAGCAAGGTCGATTTTACTATCTTTAAACTTAAATCTTCCATGAATCTCTTCTATTCATATCTGCTCTAGCGTATCAAATGTAAACAAATGACGTCATATATTTTTTTGAATTGGACAATGTCCAACAATTTATTTAAAGACATTTATGATATGTTTAACGTTCTTTTTATAGATACAAGTATTTAAGCAAATGCTCTGTTATTATAAAACAGCATTTGCTTAAATACTTGTATCTATAAAAAGAACGTTAAACATATCATAAATGTCTTTAAATATATATATATATTTTTCAAACTGTTAGTCCCATCTTTTTCTCCCAGTTCAATTGTATTTGTCATAAATAGCTGCAGGTGTTCATTCTAGTAAACATCTTTATCATTATTGTATTGTGATTATTTTTAATCCTAATGTACTTTCAAAGTATAGTTTATCACAAGTTAAAACTTTGAAAAAATATTCTATTTTTAGATGAGAAGAAATTCTTTCATTATTGAACAGCCCAATTTTCGATAGATTTGACACGTTTTTTTACAATTGAATTCAAGCTTCATTTAACTTTATTATTGTAATATATATTTTTGAATTTTACTCCATATTCAGAGGACAAATATTTTTAAAATGTGTAGAAATTGACTAAGTTTCATCACATAGATATTTAAATTATAATATCTCATCTTTGTAAGCGATCTGGGATAGCAAAGGAAATATTTGTCGCAGATTATTTCCACAATGCAGAGAATAAATCACTAAGATCAGACTCGAACATCGGGGGCAGAAAGAAAATCCCGAAAAAATCAATTCGCAGATACTATCTCACAAATCACAATGCATGCAACCAGTCAGTCAACACCCGACTTTTTCTTCCTCGATTTGAGAACTCCAACTGCTTTTCTCTGCCGAGCATTTTTTCCATTCATCAACAGCTGGGAGAGGATGTTCAATTTTTGCATATCAAAATACTTTAATAGCAACTCCTGCGATGGACTTGTTTTTTAATTTAAATATTCCATCTTCAGCATGTCATGTGGAATACGTGCCCTTTTTTTGGTAAGTAATATTCTTTTTCGACACATTTTCCATTGTAGGATACACGCGACGTGTTGTCGCTTGGTTTGATGAGGTAAGTCGCCGTTTTCTTCGCTATACTCCCCCCGATCTCATTATCACAAATCGAACAGCCTGGAGCAGCTCTCTTTATCTTGGTGCTTCTTTGTAATGGAACTATCTCCCTTATGTGTGTCAGAGAGTCGTCTCCTGAGGAGTCATCAGACGTATCTCAAGTTTCCGGAAGCTCTGCATCTGTGGAAGCATCGGATTCGCATTTCTCAATTATCCGATGACTGTCAGACGATGAACTATCATCAGATTCGCTCGGCGAAGTATCCGAATCAACGAAAAGGTGAAGATCTTTTACATGCCGTGGCATCCCATCAACTAGTATTGTTTGTGGACTTACAATGTCCGTCATGCGACCCACTTGATACCTTGAGGTACACTGGCCATGGGTAGCTTTCACCCACAGTCTGTTCCCAACTTTGTATATATCGTGATACTTATAACGACCAGGTGGTAATGTTGTAGTAATTCTCTTCACTTTCAGTTGGTAACGATGAATCATATTGGCAGGCGAATTGGTCGACGATATATCATCCTTCGGCGTGATATTATGCCAGTATACTGCCTCCATTATTGAACACTGCTTTCTTGCTGCAATTCGCTTTATGCTCCCATGAGATCTTTCCACTATACCGTTTCCTGCAGGAACATAGGTGCAGCGAAAACAAAGTAGGACTCCCCAGTCATCCAAGAAATCTTTAAAGGTCTTACTGCGAAATGCAGTGTCATTGTCGGTCAGGATTTCTGATGGTGGGCCTCATTCAAAAAAATACTTTCCAACTGCCGAATGATGCTTCTTGAGTCTTGTTGAAGCAGGCATCGCCATATCGCAAATCGACTGGGGCCGCAATCAATTAACGTAAGGTAGTGTTGCCCACCGTAATGTGTAATGTCCATTCCTAAGCGGGTCCAGATTGCAGTCACACTTAGGTTGCCATGAGGCCAATGACTTTAGCTGGGTTAATTGACTGGCATTCTTTACATTTTCTGACCACTGCCTTGATGGCCGCAAGGTAAACTCATCTCACAAAATACAGCGTTCACCTGATGCCAGGATGTCCACTCTGGCAGTGTATGGCACGTATCTGATCAGGAGAGGTTTCATTCACCATGGAAGCACATATTGGGCGGGTTGGTTCGATTTCCTTCTTGATGACATCATACCATCGTTGCAGTACTCTAGTGAGCTTATCCGCTCGATTCTCACTCAAAGTTACTAAACTTATCGTGATCAATAAGTTATACTCTTGAATCAGCTTTTCAAAAGTACTCAAACACCTCCGGATCACCATTTCACTTGCCACCTTAGTTCGTATTCTGGCTTTGCCAGTGAGCATGTTTGATACCCACTGGTGCACACACACACGGAGTCCGTGAAGAGGTGTAGCTCCATTGCGCCCCACTGTAGTGCTAAATTGACGCCCTTCAGAATAGCATCCAATTCTTATAAATTGATATGTTGGGTCTCCTTTGCAGGCCGCAGCCAACATGCATCTTCTACAACGCTTTCATCAACCTCCAATGAATCCCCTGTGGCGAGAGAACTTGCGTCGGCCCATACCTCATAAGTGTGTCCGCTTGTGCACCACTTACCATGTGTAGGGTCATTCTGGCGTATTCTTTCCGCTATATCCTCAATCATGTTCTTAAGGGGAGCATCTGTCACTTCGTCATCCCAACCAGACGTGATCGATACTGTCCTGCATTTTACAAATGATGCAGCAACATGAAGCCACCCGCATGCAGGAATGTGACCCACCAGTTTTCCACACCATGAGTAGACGTTATGTCGTGTCAGGACCTCAGGAACTGATGGAATGCCATTTTCACGTTTCCACTTAAGCGTGTTGTTATCTTGCTCGACATGCAAACCCAGCACGTGTGCCGTCCCGTAACCGCTCCAGATCCTTGCAGGTCAAACCAAACACAGCCAAGTGCTCTTTCACGCGAGCTGCTGAAATCATGCTCTCATCAACATAAATATCAATATATGATGAGGTTGCTCGTCGAACTGACTTGTCTTTCTACAACGCGGTGTCCACAATGGCCTTCATTATGGCTGGTGCAAGATTCAACCGGAAACCCATTTTGGTCAAGCAATATCTTTGCCCCTTGAAGATTACAGTTTGAAAGGGCCAAAATGACTTATGGATATGTACTTGTAAATAGGCCTGCCGTAGGTCAAGGATAGTGACATCCGGTCCTTTTTTACGCCACTCCCTCAGTTTCTGTGCACACACATCAGCATTGGCTGTGTGCGTGTCGAGACACTCATTCAACTCTCGATAGTCTAATACTGGCCGCACTTTATTTTTGTTTTGCTGCACCACCGCCATCAACGGAATTAAACCCTTTGGAGGACAGAGTTCCTTTTCAGGATAAGACTGCAACCAACCGTTATCAAGCCAGGTCTGCAGCTCATGGTCGTATTCCTCCTTGACTCCCGTTGGTATTGGGTACTCGGGCATCCAATTTCGCAAACTCTCTGGTGATCAACCATCAGACCACTTCCATGATGTGACCCATATCTTCCAGTTTGGGTTGAATTCGGTACAGAAATCAGGTTCTTCTATTTTAATAGCGGCGCAACAGACTATCCCACGCTTGGGAAATCGTACATCGCCACATGTTATTTGGAGTCTGCCCAACTATTTAATGGCGTTGAATCCAAGCAACAAGTCAAAACCCAGTAGCTCTCCATCCACTACCAAGACTTCGATTTTCAGGGGGGTTTGCATTGTTCACATCAAGCTTAATACTTCCAACTCTGCAACATTTGAGAGTATTTCCATTTATGGTGAGTATATTCACTTCTGTCACCTGCCAGGATTGACAGGTAAGTCACAAGTGTCTGTGAGCAGCCAGTGTCCACCAGTGCCACTCTCTTAATTCCATTCACATAAATACCCAAGACAGGTAGCGCTTCATTCATAACTCGCTTAGGGAAGAGACTGGTGCTGAAGTCTTGTCCTCTTCCTCTTTTCCCCGGACACAATGAAGCAATGTGGCCTACTTCTTGACACCGGAAGCAACGCATTGTTGTCCGTGACCTGTGTGGCTGACGGGCATTTTCTCGTTGAACCGGGCAGTCCCTGGCAAGGTGATTCCACCCAGAGCATCGATAACATTGCATACCCTCCTGACGTTTAACATTTGGATGTTTATCAGCTCCGCTTGGTAAAATGGTAGCTGCAACCATTTCCTCAGTTGCAGTTTGATCTTTCATTATGGCCCGAGCTCGGTCTAAAAGTTGGTTTGTATTCATGTCTTCCATCCTGGAAGATGCGTGCAGTAGTTGCTTGACATGCACTGGTAACACTGCTATGAATGCACATGCTAGTCCTTGCTTGGATATCCCGCCAAAAAGACCTGCTAGCTTCTTCAAGTTGGCTAGAAACACATCAACGGATTCGTTCGGGCACAGTCAGCGTTCCGCAAACTGCTCGTAAGCCAAGAAATGATCCGGTGCAAAGGCAATCTGCAGGGCTCGTTTTATCTGCTCGACATCTGATCTTTGCTCTGAGTTTAACTGCTGGTAAATGGCAAATGCTCCACCTGTCAACCTCAGAGGAAGAACACGTTCAACCTTTTTAATTCAACACAGGTCACAAACAAGTTCTGTCTTCTTAATTCATTTATTAACTGCTTGACCGGTCACTGAATCATCAAACTCGGGTATCAACTTGATGTCAAATTTCTTGTTCGTCATAGTGCCAAAATAGCTTGTAAGCGATCTGGGACTGCAAAAGAAATATTTATCGCAGATTATTTCCACAACGCAGAGAATAAGTCACTAAGTTCAGACTCGAACATCGGGGGCAGAAAGAAAATGCCGAAAACTCGATTCGCTGGTACTATCTTACAAATCACAATGCACGCAACTAGTCAGTCAATACCCGACTTTTTCTTCCTCGATTCGAGAACCCCAACTGCTTTTATCGGCCGAGCATTTTTTCCATTCGTCAACAGCTGGGAGAGGATGTTCAATTTTTGCATATCAAAATACTTTTATAGCGACTCCTGCGATGGACTTGTTTTTTTTTTTAATTTAAATATTCTGTCTTCAGCATGTCATGCGCAATACGTGCCCTTTTTTATGGTAAGTAATTTTATTTTTCGCCACATTTTCCATTGTAGGATACTCATGACGCGCTGTCGCTTGGTTTGACATGGTAAGTTGCCGTTTTCTTTGTTATAATCTTCTGTCTTAAAAAACTTATAGATCAATCAGTTCAACAGGTATTAGATGGAAACTATCAAAAAATAAATATGACAAAGTAATGACATACAGTTATAGTAAACTCTCATAATATCAAAGTCATCAGACTCTGAGGAGAAAATTTCAAATTCATGAAAAAAAAATGTCTTGTTTATTGACTACTGAACTGTTTTTGTCTAATTCATTTCATTTTTACAGTTGGTTTGCAAGTGAAATATATTTCTTAGTGGGAGGAGGACTTGCATCTCCTCTGCAATTTAAAGTATATAATAAAATCATACTGAGCTCAAAATATAGTGGTGCTCATGTTCAGCTGTGGAGGATTCCCAGCTATCCATATTTTGATTAGCAGTCATCAAATATAGTTCAATAATTGATTTAATGCTACTTAAATTAAACGTTGGTTTTATAGCAGTCCAATTCTACATTATAATTAATGAAAGGTTTTTAGATAAAAATTTTCAAATATTTTCTTTCCGGAGAAAGCATAAAAAAATTGAAAATATTAATTTGCTGGTGAAAGCTTTTGGCTATGTGTAGTATAGTTCACTATTATTCTTAGATTTCATCATGTGTAATTAGTAAATACTAAACACGTCAAATACCTTAGTATATGAATCAGTTATAACAAATTTAGTATAGGAGAACAGGAAACTGAACACAGAATATACTGTGCCAGAAGTAGTTTCGCCCAACACTACCAATTGCTACAAAGCCAAAACATCAACCTGAAAACTTAAGTCATATTCTTAAATAACCTTGTCAGATCGAGACTCTCATACAGATGTCATGCATGGTGCCAAACCTATTCAGAAATATCTAAATTGTCAGATACACTTTCTAAGATTAATGGTTAAAAAAGGCTTTGAGTGAGTGAAGTCTGAGGGTTTTAGCAAAGATCATCCTTTTTTGAACATTGTGGTCTGGTGCTACAGAATCACAAACAAAGAACTGTATCAAATAACAGAAAACACATCACCTGAGGACTACCAACATCAGCAACAACTAAAATGGATAGCACATATAACTTGAAGAGAAAATAAATGACATAATCAAGATGTTGACATTTTGCACTACTTCAAATAAAAGATTAAGAAGGAAACCCACATCAATACTAGAAAGAGCAATAACAACTACTGGACTTGAAAAACCTATTTTCCTGAAAAATTGAAAGGAGTACTGGCTGCTCAGTACTTACCATAAGTTCCGGATAATAGTTTTGTGTGCTAATTTTCCTCTGAGAAAGTTTATATTTTCTTCAATTTTTTTTTATTTTTATAGAAGACTTTTACACCTTTATAACTATTTCTCATATGTAGTAAGTTCCAAAGTTCAGAAAATGAAGTAGCCAGTCAATATCTTTTGATAATCTTTAAATTTCATAACTAACTTTTAAAAGTAAAATCTATCAAAGCAAACTGTCTGATATTCTGTCATGTATAAAAATGAAGACACCTGAATCAAATTGCTGATATTGTTCTTCGGTTACCACATGGGAAGTACAAATTGTTACATAATTAAGCTGTATTGAAATAGCAAAACCTGGCTGACTTAAATATTCAGTTGCACAACAAATAGACATTCTTGGTAATTTGACAATTTTCTGCTATCACAATAAAGTCAGATGACAAACACAACTGCAATTCTGACTTATGTTAGAAACTAAATAACACTAATGTTTAATGTTCAAGTCACAGACCTGAGTTGGTTATTTAACAAATTCACAAGCTCTGGAAATTACAGTAGGAAATCAAAATAACCCCTCTTTCTGACCCCGAATGAATTCATACCAGTTCAAGAACTATATTTTCTTCTTTTTATTTTGTCTTATACTTTTAAAATTTGTGATAACCATTAGCTTTGATTTCATAACACAACAAAATTAAATTTCTCTTACAGTTCAATATAACATTTAATCACTGATATTAATAAAAGAAATGTGGTCTAATCATTTTAGACTCTGATCCCCCCCCCCACCAAATAAACTACAAGAACAACAATTGCAGCAACAAAAAAAACAACATTAACAACAATTGCAGCAACAAAAAAACATGTACAGCAATTGCAGCAACAAAAAAAACAAAAGGAATTGTTTGCATTGGAATGAGAAAAAGAAAGTTCGGTCATTATTAAGGAAATTGTCACCTGCTGAACAGGAAAAATATGTAAATTATATTTTGCCAAATAAACCAGGAGAGATAAATTTTGATGAGACTGTTCTAATACTATCAAAATTTTTTGGTGATAGTTTATTATTTAATACATGATGGCAATGTCTTAGCTTAGTAAAGTCTGACAATGAAGATTTTGTCACTTATGCAGGAGTCGTGAATCGAGAATGTAAAAAGTTCAAGTTAAATGAATTAACGCCTGATTTATTTATTTAAATGCCAGAAAATAGCAGAAGAGTGTCAACATATTGTGAATTTGAAACTCGATACTGCAAGGATTGAGGAAAAAGACTATTCACAGATATATAGTGTCTGACCATCTAAGAGAAAAAACTACAAACATTTTTCAACTCCTAACAGAACAGTAAAAAAAAGACTATAAACTCCCCTCAATACCTAATACTTGCCATGGTTATGGAGGTAAGCATTTTAAAAGTGATTGTTTCTTCAAGAACTAAAATATGCTATTAATGTGGGAGATTAGGGCACAAAAGTATGTGTTGCAGATACAAAAAATGGAATAAAAAATGAAATGTATGTGAACATGATAAATATATAGAGTAACAATAAGATGCCTAAAAGGAAAATTAACAAGACGTCTCAGATGAGGAAATTTGTTTTTGTGCAAATTAATGATGTAAAAATGAAATTGCAACTAGATACAGAATCTGATATCACTATCATAAATGAACAGACATGAAAGAAAAATGGGTATACCAAGTTTATTAACTTCTGATAAAGTTGTGCATAGAGTCTCAGGAAAGAGATTGAACTTTTTGGGTGAATTCAGCTGTAACATTTCTTTTGTGGTAAAAACCAAAAAGTGGTGGTGTTTGTATTAAAGAATACTGCTAATTTGTTTGGCACAGACTGGATTGCATTGTTTGATATTTGGGGCCTTCCAATTAACTCTTTTTGCAACAAGATAAATATTGTTATCCTGGGTACTAATACGGCAACTGAAAAATGAACTGAAAAAGAGTTTTCCAGAAGCTTTCTCAGAAAGTCTAGGGATATGCATGAACGCAAAAGCTAAGTTTGAGTTAAAAGACAATGTAACACTAACATTTAAGCCAAAAAGGAGTGTACCTTTTGTGGTCTTAGATCCAATTAATAATGAATTGGACAGACTAGAAAAATTACTTGTGATATCAAAAATAGACTATTCCAAATGGGCATCACCAACAGTCTACATTAAAAAAGGGAATAATTAAATCCACGTATGTGCTGATTTTTCACCGGGGTTAAATAAAAGTTTAAAACGACATAACTGCCCATTACCAAATTTTTGCCAAATTGAATGGAGGTAAATTTTTTCTAAATTGGACCTGTCAGACACTTACATACAAGTACTAGTGGACGAAGACTGCTCAAAATTATTAACAATTAATACTCATAGAGGGTTATGCAAATTCAACCAACTTCCTTTTGGTATAAAGGTAGTACCAAGCATATTCCAACAGATAATGGATACCATGCTTGCTGATTTGGATTGTGCTCAAGTATATTTGGATGACATACTTATTAAAGTAAGACCTGAAAGCAACATGCAGACGTAAAGAAAGTATTTGAGAGAATCAAAGAATATGGTTTTAAGATTAGTGAAGGAAAATGTGAATTGTTTATGCCCAGACTTAAATATCTAGGACAAATTATTGATGAAAACAGTAGATGACCGGATCCTTCAAGAGCAAGGGCGATAAAGGACATGCCCGCTCCAACAAATGTAACAAAATTGCAAGCATTTTAGGGTTTGCTAACTACTATCATACATATATACCTAATATGCACAAATTAAGAGCACCTTTAATAACCTGCTGGAGAAAGATGTGAAATGGAATTGGATGGATAAATGTCAAAGTGCTTTTGAAGAGATCAAGAAAGTTTTAACATCAGATTTGTCACTAGCTCATTTTGAGCCTAAATTAAAGATTGTGGTTGCATCAGATGCAAGTGATTCAGGTATTGGAGCAGTGATACAAAAATAATAATATGAGGACAGAACAGATAAACCAATAGCTTATGCTTCAAGATCATTAATTGCAGCTGAAAGAAGCTATAGCCAGATAGAAAAGGAAGCAATGGCCATCATATTTGCCATGAAAAAGTTACACAAATTCATACATAGAGAATTCATACTACAAACAGACCATTGTTCATTATTATCCATATATGGATCAAAAAAGGGTGTTTCCACACATACAGTGAATAGACTGCAGCACCGGAGAACTATTCTATTGAATTATTATTATAAAATGGAATAATCCAAAAAATTAAGTCATGCAGACGGATTGTCTAGACTAATACCAAGATTCTGCGAGCCATTTGAAAACACAGTAATTGCAATGATAAGGGCCAAAAATGAAATTAATAACATATACAATACTGTAAGAACTGCCCAGAACATTGGAGGAAATAAAAATTAAGGTGGAAAAAGACAACTTTATAATGAAAATGAAAGAGAAATTAAGATCTAAAGAAAAAAATATTATTGGAAATAATGCGTTTTCATTATGTAATGATGTACTTATGTATGCAGAGAAGAGTGGTGATACCAGCATCATTGCAAAGACATATGTTAAAGGAATTTCACATAGGGCATCCAGGGATTTCTCAAATGCAATTCTTAATGAGGTGTTATACTTATTGGCCAAAAATGGATCAAGATATCGAAAAGTTAGTGAAATCATGCAGAGGTATTGCTCTGACATCGAAGTCACTGCCTATCAAAAAATGGTTAAAAACTGATATGCCATGGTCCAAAATACATATAGACTTCGCAGGACTGTTGAATGGAGCATACTATCTAGTGGTAGTTGATAGTAACGCTAAATGGCCAGAAATATTAACATGTAGAAGAACGACTACTGCAGTAATGATAAATTTCCTACACATTTCTTGACTCTATCGTTTCAGAAAATGGGACTCAATTCATATGTAGCGAATTTAAGTTTTTTTGCAAATCATTAGCAATAGAATGTATTAGAACACCTTATCATCCAAGATCAAACAAACAAGTGGAACGCTTTATCAATATGTTTAAAAGGGCACTAAAAAATTCAGGGGGAGAGGAGTCAGCTGAAGTAATGATTCAGCAATTTCTGAGTGTTTACAGAATAACACCAAACCAGAACACCATGTCTGGAATGTCGCCTGCACAGTTGATATTTGCCAGGAAGATTAAGTTCGTTTTCAATAAGTTATTGCCAGAACGTAAGGTGAGAACATCAAGAAATAACAATACAAGTAGATACTTCAAACCTGGAGATAAGGTGTTTTTTAAGATGTATCAGCACAGAAAGGAATACTGGGAAGATGGCATTATAAAAAACCGGATTGGCAAATTGACATACATGGTACAGGGACAAAGGTGGGAACCTAAGTGACACCATAATCAGTTAAAACATAGATTCACTGATTTAAAAATCTGAAAAGAGGTAGCAATGGAAATTCTGTATGACACGTTTAATACATCCATGCCATCAGAAATTGTTGAACCAAGGATTTATGGCAAAAGAAAAAGAATGCCAACAGAATTTCTAATTATTGAACTGAAGCTTAAGAAGTATAGACTTCAAGGGAAGTCATCTCAAAGGGGAGGTGTTATATAGGAATAAAGTGTCACTGCCAACACTGGAGTTTGAACACAGATTGCCAGAGAGCAAACACAGGCGATCCCATTTTGAATAAGTAGATCTTGTGAGGGTAAAGGAAATGTCTATATGGGAATTAGCGTGGCATCTAAGTGATCACTATACGGATTACTATTCGGTGGTTACTTTTTGAGACAGTATTATCGAGCAAGTTCTATTAGTGCGAATGTTATTCGAAGGCGTCTGACACCAGTATTGTTCAACAGCATTACTATAGTTGTCTCTGCAATTACAAAGTCTCTACTACAATGAGCATTATGAAAGTGACAACAAGTATTTGTTGACATTACAAAAATGGCAACAAGTATTCGTTGACATCACAAAAATTTTAAAATCAGTATCTCTATCTATAAAAGGCAGGATGTGTGTGTGTGTGTGTGTGTAACAAATGCATGGCCGCAATTTTCGATGGATTTGCACCAAAATTTACATGCACATGCTCCAAGTTAGCGGGAAGGCCAAGACTGACTTTGCATTTCCCAACTCCTATTGATAGTGGAAATAATCAATTTTTTCATGCTTCTACTGCAGTTTTCATGTAGTTTGCGGCCATTTTCTACTGGCCAGAGTGAGAGCCTATAGCTGGCTGCCATGAATAGGCAGGAAGATTCTATTGGCCAGAGTGAGAGCAAACTGCTGACTGACATGAATGTTAACTAGCATGCTAGCATGCAAAAAAAATCAATAGCTGCATTCGTCACAAGTGGGAGAAATTTAAATCTGCATGGCACTTTACTCCAATTGGCTCATTCACTTGATTAAACTCAACATTGATTCTGATTCCGCAGAACTGGGTTGGGTGTGAAAAAGAATTTGTTGTTAACATTCTTTTTTCATTCGGTTTTTCCAGTTACGAGTCCTTTTATAAAGCTGATCGTTTTGTGTTCATTTTGTTTAGTTCTTTTTTCGTAATAGATTTAATGTTTAGTATAGAGCTTAGAAAAAAATTTTCAGTGTGCAATAGGCAAGAAGTAAGGCATGTAGCAACATCAGCACGGCAAAGGGCATTCCTTTAAAGGCAAGGAAGGGCAAAAATATTTTAAGTCAAGTGATAGCGATTGCTGTATGAGTCATACGATTTTTGAATCAAGCGCCGGGCAACGCCGGGTCATGCTGCTAGTCTACTATAAATTGCAGCTAGGGTTCAAGCAAGAGGAAAGGACTTTTTTTCTTACTTAACTGATCAGCTTAGAATGTTATAATAGTTTCTGTCAAATTAAAGATTAAATGAGTATTTTCCCAGTATTTAATCACCTATAGTTTTCTAATTTCTTTAAAAGAAAAATAACTTCATCTGATTAACTTCATCTGAAAAATAACTTCATCTGATTCATTTTGCTTCATATTTCTGTGATTGTAATTTTAGTTGCTTTCATCACAACAATTCAAATCATCAGTCTACACCCTCAATAAACAGCATAGATTGGAAATTCTCTGTAGCTTATTTTTCATTTTTGATACATGCTATTTATTGATGGTGGTTTGGGTACTTGCGATAAAAAACAACTAAAATTAAGATGAAAGAAATACAAGTTAAAATTTTATAATGGTTGACAATTTGATAAAAATTCCAGAAATTATAAATACTAATAACAGTATTTGTATAAATAAAGCAGCTAAAATTAAGATAAAATAAATATTAGTCAAAATTATTAATAGCTGACATTGCTTCATCTAATAAAAATATTCAAGATAATATTACCACAAATAATATGAGAGGAAAAGCAACAAAAATTAGGATAAAAGTCTTGTATTACCTAGTAATCCCCTTAATATAACTCTCTGGAAGTAGGAGCAATTAGCTGCCTTATTCATTAACGGTACTAACCCTCTTTTTACTGTTGTCCGTCATGGAATAAACATGTGTACAGCTTCGCTTGTTGTCTTGTCCCTGTGTTATAAGGGAATCCCGGAAAACAAAACAAAAAGAAATACTAGTCAAAATTAATAATGGTTGATAGTTCTTCATTAAATAGAATTTTTAAAAATAGCTATAATATAGCAACATAAGCATAATATATACACAAGCATAAATTCAACATGATAAAAATACACTTCTCTCAATGAGCAGTTTATATTTTTTAAATATATCAGAAACTTCAAATTCCATTGTGTAACAGTTATTAATTATAAAGTCCAGCTTCAAATGTCATTTACTTTCTCATTGGTTATTCCCTTGTTACTGAGTCCATTCCTGATATCTCTCAGCATTTTTCCTCTTCTCTCCCAATTTGAATGCCATTAGTTTAGAGTACACAATTCCTCCATATTTATATTAATTACTTTATTAATTTCTATTATTTTGCATAGATGAAATGATTTAGATGAGAAAAGCAGTAAAAAAAGAACTGGTTACAGTATTAACCAGTCATTATTTCCATAAACTTGTTTATTAAAGAACTTTATATTTATGCTAGCAGGTTCACACCTAATTAATGCAGGTAATACATCTTAAAAATTTATACTAATTAAAACCCTGTTAATTAATGCTGAACTTAATTTTTTTAAGAAATCTTAAACAGATTTTTAAGATAACTTTTAATTCATAACAGCAAGGAATAATAAAACTGTTTTAGTATTAAACATTTTTAATATTTACTAAAAGATTTACTGTGGATCATTTTAGTTTAGTAATTTTTTTCCTTCCTCCTTTCCTCTGTTTTTTTCTTTTTATATATTGTGGTTTGGCTACATAGCTGTTTTCCCTTTGCAGGAAACATTGTTGCTATGTTCTGGGTTGGCTTGAACATGTTGCTGTTTCAAAGTTTTGACTGTTGGGAAAATCTCACTGAATTCCTTTTGAGTGATTTCTTTCTCTGTATGAGAGTTTCATCATTACATGCATCATCAGTAATATTTTACATTCTATGAGTTTCTAAATGGAACATAGCATTGTCAATAAGCTCCACTATGCGTGCTTCTATTAATTCTTCAGCATTTTCTATGTCCAATTTATTAAAACCAAGTTCTTTTCCAATTTTTCTTTCATTTGTTTAGGAAAACCAACAGAAATCATTAGTGCAGTGTGGCAAGATATGTTTCCAGACAGTTCTCTTGTTTTCAATGACTTTAATTATGTAATATTTTCATTTCTATTCCTACTTCTATAATTTTCTTTGTGAGAAAAATTGGGTTCTCTCCAGTTGATATCTGGATTGCATGTTTAACTGTCTTCTTAAGTTAGTAAAACTTGAATGTAGTAATTAAACCCTGATCCAGAGGCTGAAATACAAACATTATTTTTTTTGTTGGGGGTAGAAAATCACTCTTACATTTTCACTCAAGTCACTGAGAGTGAAGATGAGGTGATGGTGTCACCTAGAATTAACAATACCTTAAAATAAAGATAATTTTTTCTGCAATTGTATTTTAAAGTGGCCATTAAATAAAACATTAATAAAATTTTGGGATGCACTATTCAAGTTTTTAGGCAAAAAATTATTAGCACATTAATTGAAAATGAACTAATAAAGGGTTTCTTGAACTATTCTAAAATACTTTACAGGAAGACCTGTTCCTGATGTTATCTAGCTGGCATAGTAGATAAATGTAGTGAGTTTAATTTTCACTGAGTGCCCCACACATGTAGCCTTCTGCCAGTGGTGCAGCCAGGGGGTGGGAGTAAGGTTTGATGGGATGGACTGGTTGGTCCACCCTGGGTGGCACTTTTGGTCTATGGTGAGTTTTCGGAAAAGAAAAAAACAATAGCATAATTTCAATAATTATTGCAAAAAAATCAGCGATAAGAAGATAGGGTTCAAATGAAGTCAATTTGTCTTTGATATGGCTGGCAATAAAAAACATTATCTCCAAAACACACTGTCAGCTGGTGGAGATAAACCCCACTTACAAGACATGAACAAAAGGTGTGAAAAAATTTGAACATTTTTAAAGGGCTTGACTGGATTAAGTGAATTTAGTGAATCCACAGTTTTGCACACCTATGTGAGAAGTCCAGACTTTGGCATCAGTTCTTTGATTTTGATTTTTCATGTCTGTGAACTGTTAGTGAAAAAAAATTAAATAAGTGAACCAATTGTTTTTTTTTTTATCTTAGGCCTAGCTTTAATGCAGATGTAAAATCATTACTTTTCATAAAGTATAAAATAGATAAATAAATTGAAATAATTCCAATGCTTTCAGGATATCACGTGCATTCCAATTTTTTATGGAAATATCAACCAGAAATTTAAAAGAAAATTGAAAATTAATATATTTTTTAAGTGCAGAAGTTTTCATGGTAGTAAAACAATGCAATGGTTTTTTTTTTGTTTAGATATTTGAAGTTTTATTAAGCAAAATAGAAAGGTATGTTAACATTTATTTCAGTTTTTAAAAATGAAATTAATTTTATTGGACTTTTAATTCTTAGTCTAGTACTTTGCTAATAATAACTTCAACAACGTAAAAAAAATGATTTTAAGACATTTTTTTACATTGTTAAAAGAACCATGTTTCTGTTAATGTGGCATCATTTAATTTATGACTCCTTACTTGTTAGAATTGAAATAAATATTAAAAAACTGATAACTTATGAATTAAAAGTATGTTGTGTTTTTTGGTTTCCTTTTTAAATAAAACAGGTGGTATATAAACAAAAACAAGTTATCTTTGTTTTAATATCGTAAAAAGTTTTTAAAGTTTTCCCAATTTAGAAAAAAAAAGAAGTAATGTCTTTGTTTTTTTACATATCACCAGTTAAATAAATAAACACAGTTGTACTTTTATTTCATAATTTATCAGGGAGGAGTTAAAATTGCCATGTTAACAGAAACGTGTAAAAAAAAAACTGGCATCATATGGGCATTAGATTCTGAGAAATGGATAAAAATATTGAAAATTGATGGGTGTACAAATAATTTTATCGTTGACTATATATATATATATATATTATATTCTTACTCTGTCCTGGACATTGAGTTCTACCTGGATTCTATCCTCTTGGGAATTTATATATATATATATATATATATATATATATATATATATATATATATATATATATATATGAACTTTAAGGGGTTAATGTGCATTGTAATATTGTATTCCTTCTGGGGAGTGGCAGAAAACTTGAGGGCCACCCCAGGCAGCAAAAAACTTAGCTACACCACTGCATACTAAGTTTACCAAATATCTATAAAGTATTTTGCAGAATGTTCTTTCATTATCAGATGTACTGATGGTGTAAACAATTTCTAATTAATCAGCTGGGACAAGGATATTTTTGTGTAATGTCATATTAGTGAAAAATTATTTTTTTAGCTATTCCAGAATAATCCTTGCTTTCATCTCCTTCATTACTGTCTACAAATTGTTTTGAATCCTTATCTGATTCACAACAAGTGTAAGAAGACCTGGGACAAAGCAATTTCTCTAGAGATACTTTGTCATCCACTCCCAAATAGTTAAGTGTGAATACTTGTTACTCCACCTGTTTTTATCTCCATTAGTAACATTTGTTGAACCCCATATGGTGTGAATATCAACACTGGTTTCTAAAAAAGAGGTAAAAAGAGAAAATCCTTTCTAGATTACTACTTTCCAACCATTTCATATATATATATATATACATACATACATACATACATACATGCACATCTTGCTGGCTGATTCTCTCTCTCTCTTCCTCCCTCTCATATATATATATATATATATATATATATATAAAGTGGACACTGAGGTCAGCATCAATCAGCAACAGTCTATTTTATGCTTGAATGTAATCTTCAGGCCATCTTTTTTATATATACCATTTTTACATTTACATACACTCTATCTTTGATATTGGGCAATTTTACCCATAAATATAGCATACTTTAAAACCATATTTTTATTTTATATATATATGTATATGTATATATATATATAGGACTAACAGTAGGTGAGTTAATGACAAAATGGAAAAATACCTAAGAAATTCTTCAGATTAAAAATGGTTTTATTAATGAAATCAGTCTTATATATATATATATATATATATATATAAAAGAGGTGGGGGTAGGTGTGTAGGGGAATAAATACAACAAACACTGGTTACAGTTTTACATCAAAAACATTCAAGACTCAGAGGCACTCCTCTTTAAATTTTGGTTTTGATCTCCAGAATATATAGATGTTTAAACCAGCTGATCTTATTCAGCTTTTTATCACTTTTATTTTTATTGTTATTAATTATCCTATATTGTATCAGCAATAATTTGATGGGGAAAAGAGATATGTTGTATGATCCTGGATGTACATTTACCATAAAGGATTCTGAAATTAATGCACTTTCAATACATTTTCCTTTTGAACTGCTGATTCCATCATTAATCATTATTAGTTTGAAGATGTACCTTCTTGGAATAAAATGTGTCATTTAAGGATTTTTTAATTTTATCACTTACTTACCCACATGTATATGTGGAAGTAGTTTTTAAAATTTGAAATTCAGAAATAATTACAAATATATATCTCTGTGTGTGTGTGTGTGTGTGTGTGTGTGTGTGTGTGTGTATATATATATATATATATATATATATATATATATATATATATATATATATATATATATATATATATGTGAGATGATACGCACATTTTTGTCTATATTGTTCTGTGTTAGAATAGAAAATAGCTTAGTGTGCCTAAGTACTGAATTTATAAAAACATACTTGGACGTTATCAGAACAAAGAACTTTACCCAATACAGCATTTCTAACACAAAGAAATGGTCTCTGAACAAGCCTCTGTCCAGTTATTAGGGAGTGATTCAAAACTAAGAGTACTGAAGAACTAGGTGAAAAAAGGATGGTCCTTTAATGAAGCTGCTTTATAGAATGTATAAATTACTAGTGTCTTTTTAAGTACCCCAAAAAAACTGATAACTAATCATGTCATTCAAAATGTTTTTAAAAGATACACAATGAGCATAAGACTGTTTAATTCAATCAACAATTATTTATAGAGGTTAGAATTGTATTATAAAATTACTACAATATAATGTTTATATTCTATATTGTTCAGCTTACCATAAATAAAAATGTGTAGGTCCACTGGCAATTCAAAAATAAAAAAATTAAAAATATGCAGGTAACTGGTTGGGAATTGACAAGTGAATCGTTGAGAAAATTGCAAAGTATGAGTTGAAACCAAGACAAAAAGATCTTCATTTTATAAGCAGCTTATCTTTCTGTTTCCCCCTCTTAATCTTCTCTGTTCAAGTATTGCAAATATCCAACATTATGCAACAGTCTTATTCTAAAATTGCACTTTTAAATCCTAAGCAATAAGTAGCATTATGCTTGCAAAAAAATTGCTTTCATGAAAAATGACTTATTGATAATGTGTTTGAATGAAAGAAGCAAAGTTTCTTATGCTGAAAACAATAAGTACTTGCATCAGGAAGGTTTTATTTCAAGCATTAATAAGCTTAGAAATTTAGCATTTTGTTTAAATTGTGTCACTCTTTCTGGAAACAAAAGTTTTTCTTTGTAATTCTTCTGTTTTAATGTGCAGTATCAAAGCTTTAAAGTTATTTTTAATTAGGCAAAAAGGTATGTTTCAGTAGTTGTTTTGTTGCTATTAAAAAAAAGATCATTTTAAATCTGAACATCTTTTTTATTTTTTATAATAAACACTCTAGAAAATCAATCATTGCAAATTAATTTAATAATTTTTAAAGGTTGTGCTGGGTGTGTGAGTTTTAAAATCCATTTTTCAAACCCTCGTGTCTGAAATGTGTTATTAATAAATTTAAGAGGAATCACTTTCTGATGTTCTAAAGTTTCACATCAAAATATTACAGTTCAGTGAATATAAATTAAGATCATTTTATTAAATTTATTTCATGTTTTATTGTTTTGCACTTTGTACTGTATAGTATTTCTCTTTAAAATGAAAAATCTAAAGACTTAGCTAAAAATAAATTGCAATAAAGTGATCATTGTTGAGTAGCAGCGTTATTTTCTCTCTTTTTATTATATGTGTGTTACGTAATATAAATTTTTCTCAAGAACTGCCTGAAAGAATTTATTGCAAAATCTGCAACAGGGGATGAACGCCTGTTCAAAGAATATGAAAATGACAGAGTAAGAAGTTTTCTCATCATTACACTATGACTGGTGTTGATTTTACAAGTACATAAAGTCTACAATTAACAGTTGGTTATAATAGAATTTATAGATTTTCAGCTAAAATAACTTTTTTTTTGTCATTTGGATTCAAGATTGAAATGAAGAGAAGAAAGCTAAATCTTTACAAAATCCAGGCATAATATAAAATGTGGGATAAAAAACTGGCCAATGTGACTCTCCTGATAAATTGTCACTTTAGGCTATCTATTCCCTTAGAAAAATATATAGCTCAGAATATACTTGTACTGATGTAATGAGGGTGATTCTAAAAAGGAAAACAATTTTGAAAAATAATTGATTATATGCTCATATCTCTATTTCCTCCAGATAGATATATGTATAGTCATGAAGATTCTTGTGGGAAAAGTCAAGAATACTTCAAAATATCAAGCAGCATCTGGTTATTATTTTCTTGAGAAACAATGGACTCTTTGTTCTGAATGATGAATTAATAAATTTTGATAATTTAGAATTTTGCCTGTGCAGAAAAAGTGGGTGTTTTAAGCTGGGGTTTCTGATTAGCCAGTGGCTGGATATCTAGATGATGTTAGAAGCAAAACGTAAAAGTTGTTATGCTTCCCCCCTTTCACCTCTTTGCAAAACAGTTTTTGGTTAACAAATTGAAGAAAACAAAGAAATTCTAACTTAAGAATTTTACACTAAGTAAAACTTAAGAAGAAACAAATGGACAATTACTTTTGGTGGCAGGTCAAACACTACAGTTCCCCCATCCATACTAATTCTGATTTCCTCTTGCCACTCCAAAATCACTGTCATTGTAAAGAATAGTCACTTAAAAATTACCCTGAGTAGATATAGCTTAGGAAAACGCAGTACTTCAGTCACAAAAGGGTTAATTCAATGCTGTAACCTTGACTGAATAAACACAGTGTTTTTATACTCTTAAACAGTTATTTTCTCATCATTTTTTAAATCACCAATTTTCCTTTCTTGTGACCAAATGCACTCAACTTGATTCACTTTTCAAATAACTCTGCCAAGAGATTTCTTTAGATCTAAAATACACAACGTGTGGAGAGACAGACTGGCAGAAAAAGAGAGACAATGAATGAAGTGAAATTGTCATCATATATTTGTTGACCATGCTTACATTTTATACTTTTGCTTTTCATGTTTGATAAACATACCTTTTATAATAATTGTAAAGCAGTTATTGTCCTAGCTCTAACAGCTCAGTGAGAAATAATTGGTTTGTAACATTCAGTAGCTCCAAAACCAAGCTAGTAATATTCCACCCTCACAGAGCAGACTTCTCCAGTTATGATGAATGGTTGTACTCTCAAAGAGGCTTCTTGCCTTGAATGTCTATTTGAACTCAAGTTCACTCCAGACCTCTAGTGAAACTCCTATATATGATCCATCACTAAAGATACTGGAAAAAGAATCAGTTCCTTGTGCCATTTCAGAGAGTATCTGACCCCTCCTGCATGCTCTCTTTTTACTTGAGTCAGATCAGACTAAAAATGAAGTATTGCTGCCATATCTGACTTCAAGTTTCCCAATCATAGTCTTGAGAGTGTTCAAAAGTATTTATGCGGCCTTGTGAGTGAGTTATTTTCATCCTTACAGCTGCTTTTCATCAAATGAAATATAACAAGCCTATTGCTCTTTCTGGGCAAATGTTCTAACTAGCTATGTTCCTCAGTTCTACTAGTTCAGACCTTTACAACTCTCACCTACCTTACTGCATACACAGGGTTGAATCATCCCCATTCCCTTTGTATTCCATTGGTAAAAATGAACTTCCACTCAGACAGATTCTTCCTAAGAACTACTATTTTGTGGAACAGACTCCTAAGAGGATGCTTCTCCGATCACTACAATCTTAACCTCTTCAAATTTAGAGGCCAACCATTAACTATCCTACATATCCTCATAATCTGCACTTACTTCCCAGTCTTACAACAAGCTCATTCAGTAAACTTTAAGTGACTCTTGGACTTTGTTTGGTGAACATTCAATGAAAAAAATGTGTTTATTTTGGTGAGAGTTTTATAGGACATCTTCTTGGATTTCCCTATGCTGATTTTTATATTCCAAATAGGATCCAAGGTTCATGAATACTCCTAGTTCATTGCCACATTCATTTGTTATACTTTCATTTAAGTTTATTTAATGAATTAAGTTGACTTTCAGTGTTGTCCTGTGGACTATTATTTATGTATTTATAACAAGATGTTTGGCTGTGGGAATAGCACTTCCATCCTTTAAAAATTGGAAGATAGAATTACTAAGCTGAATTCAAATTCCAGCTGATATTTACTTGCATGAGTGCCCTTGCGAAATCCATGCTTTATCTCTTCTCCCTCTTGCTATAGGTATAGGTAAAACAGCAGGATAAACTGGTATCTCTAGTTTTGGTTGGCAACTAGCCTTGAACAACTCTGGAATAATACCAGAAGTGTATATAAGTAAACTATTACAGTGCTGAACCCTACTGTGAGAGCACTCTCAAATAAGGGAGAGCATCCCGACCTCTGGTAAAAACCCTGTTTTCAACTTTACAGGCCAAGTATATCAACTACCCTGAGTAAAAACCACAATGCCATTGTGGGTTAGAATGAGGGAAGACTTCCTCTTTTGTGAACAAGAAAATCATAATGATTATATAGCTTATATCTTAAATTCTGGAGATGATGAGACAAAGTGGAAAAGCTTATAAACAATGTGTTTTGCCAACATGTGTTGGTCTTGGCTTCTCCAGGTTGGAATAAAAGACAAAGGAAAATGTGTTGGAATCTTTTTAAAAATAAGAAGAGTGATAAATTAAATTACCTTATCAGATTTGAGGACCAGAAACCATATATATATTAAAGCTGTTGGTGTCTGTTGGATTTTAAATCAGCCTACTCTCCACTTTTGTTTTGGGTACTATTATACATCCTACAAACACACATCTTTAATTCTGTATACTGAATTGAAGTTGATGTAAAACAAGCTAACTTATAAACTTAAATATTAAAGAAAAATATTGTTTTACTTTTCAGTGACACTATTTTTTATATCAAATAGCAGCAGCCTTTAATTATAAAATTATAGAGAAGAAAAGCTCTGACACCAAGTTTTTATACAAGGAATCATTATTTCTCAAATCAATGTAATAGCCAGATGAAACTCACTATCAGTGTTTTATGAAATGTGTACAGTTTCATTTATATTTATAAATGTATTGTCAGATATAAAATTATTATTGGTAGCATTTTCCCTCACTTATAAATGTCACTATAAAGCAGCAACAGCAATAATAACAGTAGTAGTAGTTGACACATTAAATAATTTAAAGAAAAGATAAAATCATTCCAGTATCAAAACTTAATTTTTTCAAGTATTTCAAAACAAAACAAAATATTTGAACTGTGTCGTTTTACTCTAATTCAGAGAGGATAAGGTAACACCTCAACCTTTCAAATTGTAAATGTAATGCTTACTAAGGAAGTCTAGTCTGAAAAGAAAGAAAGAAAGAAAGAAAATATATAAATACATTCTATAGTTAATTTTTAACTACATAACAACTTAAAAAATGATTACAAAAACTCACAAGGAGAATTCTATTTTTTTTTTTTAATATTCTGTGGTAGTTATATTAATATAACAACAGCTGTTAGAAGATATCCTTTGAAAGATATAAAACAATATATTTTCAAGCAGTAGGAATCTGAAAATTAAGCAAAAACAAAACTACCTTTTTTTTAAGAAAAGTAACAGTTATCATTGACATTATCCAAAATTTGAGGTAAAAGTTATGTTCAGAAAAAGAGTACAGAATACAATTTGTAATTTGGTTTTATCATGAAATTGGGACTTTACAATACTAACAAAAATACCATTTTTATCTTTAAATAATGAAAGATTGTACTTACTGTAATTTTTTTCCCTTCTTAGTTATATTTTTTTAATGTTTCTTTTTTTTTTTGTCCATTCCAATCACACATTGCTATGAAATCTATTTTTCAAATACCTACCAGCTGAGTCCTGGTCAGTATTTGAATGGGTGACCTTTTGAAAGTCTCACGCTAAATGAACATGAAAAAGTTCCCTCTCTTTTGTAAAACCGGTTGGTTCTGTGCCCTGAAAAAGAGCCAGGATAGTAAGAAATCAAATGTATAGTTGTTCAGGATACATGGCTAAAAAACCCAAACCAAACTTTCTTTTGCCCCACCTATCTACAATTGGTCCCTTTTTAGAAGTTAGTTGTCACTGTCAGTTGCTTGGTATTTAGGCTGTAAAGTTCCTCTCTTCCACTACTTTCTCTGTATATATTCCATACCTTACACTTGACAGGTGGCTTCATCCCATTCTTTTTCATTGAGTGTTTAATATGTCCAGAAGTGTTTTTATCCTTCCAGGGTGGTCATCACTATCTTCAACAGGCTAGCAATTACCTGTATTCTTTTCATTTTTCTTTTGAACCAAGGATATCTTCTGATTGGCTACCTTTTTAAAGTGGGCGGAGTTTTAATCCTCCTCTATGATAGTTGTCATACTTTCTTCATTGCCAGATGTACTGGTAATGTTTATATTCAGCACAAACAACCTTGTTTTTTCAGGCTAATTGGTGTTAGAGAAAATAAAGAGTAAAAGTGAAGAGATTTAAATATCTTGTTGAAATCTATTGGTCAGTGTCTAAAGAGTAACATATTCAAAACATTCTTTTAAGTTTTAAAGCACCTTTACTGAATATGAAAATGCAATGGAAATGGTTTTAGGATGAATAGAATTGTGTTGCAAATTATTTCACATTGAAAAATTTTTAGAGATTGTTTATTACTGAGATGCATTTAAAATCATTCACAAAAAATTATTTGCTGTATAAATAGATCACTGTTTCAATTTGTCAATGTACTTGAATATTTATGCAAAAAATGTTTGAATGCCCCCCATATAAATGATTTTTTTAAATTATTATTTCTAGTGACATTTTCAAATTTTAGGGCCATAAAATTGTATTGTTCACAGAAAAAATAATTCTTTTTCAGTTTAGTCTTAAAATGTCACAATAAATAGCCAATATTTAATAAATGATTGTACAAAAATAAATAAGAAGCAACAGTAATAAGATGGAATTAAACTAGTAAGAAAATAAGAATGGAAATGTTTCATTTAAAGAATCAAAAATTCTATTATTATTATGGAAATTATTTATTTTGCTTTGTTTGTTCTTGTGTTTAAAAAGTATATTGACCCATGTGTTTGTTTGTTTCACATTTTGAATGTTACCTATTTACATCCCTCATAAATTTCACCAATCTCAAAAAGAAATTAGATAAAAAAATTTTTTAGGCAAAAAAAAATCAATTACTTATTTAAGTGAAATTATCTGAAATTTTATTTAAAGGTTGGGAATACAGACAGAAACACTTGTCATAAATATAGATGAACAATCTTTTTCAAGATTGACACTTATCGGGAAGTAAGAAAATTTCTATATGTTTATTTTAACCAGAGTGATTAATGACGAGGTATTTACTGAGCTTACAAGGTCACAAATGTATGGTACCTTGTGATTTTAGGTATGGATATCAGTTCATATTATGATACCTAGTATTTTTAATTCAATATATGATGTCTTGCCATGACGTTAACAATGAAAGTGCCATCTTTTGTGGTTAGATTTGCATTAGAAATACTCAGTTAAATAATTGTGTTAATTTCATAGATACACTTATATGTATATATATATATAACTAAATGTGTATCTGTATGTGCACATGTGTAAATATAGAGGACATAGACAAGGAGATGAATAAATTGAAAACATTTTTTTTTTCTTAAATGCCACATCGCTTTAGAGTGTAGGTAATCATGGCCCTCTATTTATTCTTTATTATCTGTGAATTGCCATGACTTCTCAGGGAAAAATAGTGGAGTGAGTTCCTGTTTTTTTCTCCGTAGTTTGGAGTTCTCCTTCTCTTAGAATGGTTGCTACCCAAGGCTACGGTACCTACTCTATCCTGCTATTTAACTTGTAGCTTGAAAGAAAAGAGATAGATTCATGCTTTTCCCAAATGTGAAAGTGAACACAGCAGACTAACCTGGAATTTGAACCATTAACTGAAAAAAGTAAAAATTAGTTAATCATAAAATAATTTAGATTCTTGATGAACAAAATTGTGTTTTTGTCATTGTTTTCTATCCACTGGACTATAAAAATAATTTTGTGAATGCACTTCCACATTAGAAGACAGTAGTGTATTTTATTAACTACTTTAATTGAATAATTTGTTTTTGTCAACAACAAAGAGATCCTTAAAAATAGCTGAAAAAACTGAAAATAGCAGTTTGAAGCTGATCAAAAACAAGACTTGTAATTTCCTTTTCTTGTTTTGCAATATTGTAAAGAAATTTGTTGTATTTTTGGAACTATATTCTCTCTGAACCTGACTTGTGTCTAGACCAGAGCATGCTGACATTCCAAAATATCACTAGCTTTTTAAGTTTGACTAATCTGTCCCCACAGAATTAATTCTATTATAATAATTGTATGTTTCATATTATTTTTTGTTTACATTTTGTATTTGTGGTAACAAATATTTCAGTTTTTATGATGAATTAAAGAGAAAAAAATACTCCTGAAGTTAATCAATGATGCTTTTGTATCACTTTATTTTGATATATTTTAAGCATTTAAGCTACTAATATTATAAGAAAATTATATTTTGCACAATATTTTCTACTTTACACCAAAGATACCAGATTGGGCTACTTTTAATAGCCCAGTACTACTAAATCTTTTGAATTTCACTACTTGTTACATTTTAACTATTTTTTTAAAATAAGCTGGACCAACTTGGGCTACTGACTAGAAAGTCGATTCAAAATTTAGTAGCATTGGGATTTCAAATGTAATCCAGTTTGCTACTTGTGGTCTACTCTAGCAACCCTGCTCTGCAGCAATAACCAAATTGAATAACCTACAAAACTCATATGACACTGCCCATGTCAATGCTACGTCTCTAATATAAATCTTAACATACAGGGTGCGATGGATAAATCATCATCTAAATTATGCAAAAATAAAAATGACACTGACATTTTAACAGATATATTTACCAAAATTACACAAAAATATTTTGAAACACTAAAGAGGAAATTTATTCAATAAAATCACCATTGTCTCCAACAAAGGCCTACAGATGACTTTGGAATCTCCTGCAACCCTTCTTGATGGTCTCCTTGTTTAAGTTGGAGAATGCTGCCATAATCTTTGTCTTCAGTTCATCTTTGATATTACAAGGAGTTTTGTTGGTCTCTTGATCAACTGCACCCCGCACATAATAAAGAGTGTTGCAGTCTGGGGAGATAGGTGGCCAGATGTAAGGGGTGATGTGGTCGCAGAAATTGTCTGCCAGCCATGACTGTGTTCGCCTGCTTTTGTGGCATGGTGCAGTCCTGTTGCCAGCAGCCACCCTCTTGACTCAGAGCAGCACTACCTCCTCAAGGCCCTTGATGTAGGCTTCTGTGTTGAATCTGAGGCCCTCACCAACAAATTCAGGAGTTCTTATCAGAATGAGTTTTCTGAGCTGCTGTACATTTGCAGTCACCATTAAACTCATCCAAATCTTTCTGAATCCTCTGCATTGCCTCAGATTGACACCCAAACACTCTAAAATATTTGTATTGGAGCTTTCAGTATGAATGCCAAGCAGTGCAGCATGCCATTTCAAAATTTCTGGCAGAGTGAATTGAGTTATGGTGCTCATTTTCTCCCAGATGGTTCCCAGCTGACCCTACTACACTGAGCAGTCAACAAAATAAAAAACACACTCTGTATAATGTTAACTATGATCTTCTACCTTTCAGATGACTATTATAGAGATTGCTAATCCTCCCAAGGATTGAACTCTTCATCCTTGGCTAACAAATATTGTTGAAATATTGTAGGATTTATTAACAAATTCATAAAAATGTAATTCAATTTAATGTAGGCCAATTCACTACAAGATTTTATGAAGTGGGTTCAGCTGAGAAATTTTTAACATTCCTCAAATATTGTGAGACAGCAAACGCTGTAAGTAGAACAAAAAAAAATGAGACAGTAGTCAGATACTAGTCCCATCTGCAATTGAACCTAGTATATATTTTTATGGTTTCAGTTTTTTTTTTTTGCAACTGCCAGTTCAGTACTTCTCCACTTAGTTTTAGTCATTTTCTTTAATAACAAACTAAATACTTCTAGTTGTAAGGATACGAATGTAATGTTTAAGCACCGACATTTTTTAATTTAAATTTTATCTTAGAGAATTTTGGCACTAAATCTGTATGTTGTACATTAAAAATCAAAGAAAAAGATTATCAGTAATTAAGGCAGAGGTTTTACTGCCAGGATAGGGTTATTCTATGTATAATTTTAATATCAAGTGAAATGTACTGAGTAAGAACAACAGAATTTAATAATTTACTGATTTTTTTTTTTTTTTAAGGGGGAGAGAGAAGGGAAGAAAAGGGAGGAGGTGTATTTCAATGGAGGAAAGGGATGGTTGGTTGGTTGTTTGTGGTTTTATGGCATATCAACCACTATGGGTTATTTAATGCCAGATCCAGTTCCCACATATTTATTACATACATATATACTTTGTAAACGTAATTTAAGGATAACGTTGGCAACATCATGGTTTCAAAATTGTTTCAAAAACGTATATCTGGCAACATCATTGTTTCAAAAACGTATATCTGGCAACATCATTGTTTCAAAAACGTATAGTTGGCAACATCATTGTTTCAAAAACGTACGGCTGGCAACATCATTGTTTCAAAAACGTATATCTGGCAACATCATTGTTTCAAAAACGTATAGTTGGCAACATCATTGTTTCAAAAACGTACGGCTGGCAACATCATTGTTTCAAAAACGTATATCTGGCAACATCATTGTTTCAAAAACGTATATCTGGCAACATCGTTGTTTCAAAAACGTATATCTGGCAACATCGTTGTTTCAAAAACGTATATCTGGCAACATTGTTGTTTCAAAAACGTATAGCTGGCAACATCATTGTTTCAAAAACGTGTAGCTGGCAACATCATTGTTTCAAAAATGTGTAGCTGGCAACATTATTGTTTCAAAAACGTATATCTGGCAACATCATTGTTTCAAAAACGTATAGTTGGCAACATCATTGTTTCAAAAACGTATATCTAGCAACATCATTGTTTCAAAAACGTATGGCTGGCAACATCATGGTTTCAAAAAGGTATAGTTGTCGACATCATTGTTTCAAAAACGTATAGCTGACAACATCATTGTTTCAAGGACGTTTAGTTGGCAACATCATTGTTTCAAAAACGTATAGCTGGAAACATCAGTTTCAAAAACGTATAGCTGGCAACATCGTTGTTTCATAAACGTATAGCTGGCAACATCGTTGTTTCAAAAACGTATGGCTGGCAACATTGTTGTTTCAAAAACGTATAGCTGGCAACATCATTGTTTCAAAAACGTGTAGCTGGCAACATCATTGTTTCAAAAATGTGTAGCTGGCAACATCATTGTTTCAAAGACGTATATCTAGCAACATCATTGTTTCAAAGACATATATCTAGCAACATCATTGTTTCAAAGACGTGTAGTTGGCAACATCATTGTTTCAAAAACGTGTAGCTGGCAACATCATTGTTTCAAAAACGTGTAGCTGGCAACATCATTGTTTCAAAAACGTGTAGCTGGCAACATCATTGTTTCAAAAACGTATATCTGGCAACATCATTGTTTCAAAAACGTATATCTGGCAACATCATTGTTTCAAAAACGTATTGTTGTCAACATCATTGTTTCAAAAACGTATAGTTGGTAACATCATTGTTTCAAAAACTTTTAGTTAGCAACATTATTGTTTCAAAAATGTATAGCTGGCAACACCACCGCTTCAAATATGCGGATGCAGTTTTCCGCCACACCCAGGATGCGGATGTAGTTTATCGTCATACCCAGGATGCGGATGTAGTTTGTCATCATACCCAGGATGCGGATGTAGTTTGTCGTCATACCCAGGACGTGGAAATGTGCTGGAAAAGACCTGGAGGTTCACTATAGCTGGGACCCCAACAGGTGCTACCACCCCGGGTCAGGGTGGACCTGGGAACACCAGCAATTAAGAGGTGGTTCCACGCTTCCTCAAAACCTCCTGATCAGAGGCCTTGCTGTTGGATACAGTTTAATGTCGTACCCAGGATGGGAGGAAGAGGAAAGAATTTAGAGGACAATTTCAAATGCTTTAACCTCCCTTTTACAAGTAATTTTTGAGGTGCTAACTTTTGGTCAAAGTAAAATTTGTCAAGAAACTGACAGTTATTAAAATGACAAAATATTTTTGCAATATACAAATTATACAAAATAAAATACAGGCTTTGCACAAAATTTCCCTTGTATCAAGGCAGGTTAACAGTTCCTTCAAAATACAAATGTTTTTTTTTTTAGAAAACATGAGTACATGTAAAACAAATGCTTAACAACAAGAATCTTAAAAAACTTTCTTTTAAAGCAATAATTCATATAAATCAATTTCTTAGCAACAAAAGAAATTTACTTACTTTGAAAAGTTCACAATTCAAAATGTCAAAGGTTCAAAGTCAAAGGGGATAAGAAAAGGTTGACCTACCTTGAGCAAAGCTAATTTTATGTGTCTCTTTGACAAAATATTCGGTGTTTTTGAACAGGTATTCTCAAATATGAGATAAAATCTCACAGATTTAGAAAATATGTTCTTCATAAAGAGAATTCTCATAGGTTTTTAGGGGTTCTTCTTCTTTTTTCTCTTTTAATAATAGTAGTAGTAATTTTTTTATGGTCCCAGATCGCAGCTTTCCCACCTGAATCAGCTCTTCTAGATCACAACCTTCTCATCTGGGTGTGTTCTATTCCTTTTTGATTTTGCAGTGAAATTTTTCCTCTTATATATCAAACAAGTGACTCCAACCAGATCAAAACTGAAGTCCTTAGTGGGTATATACTTTTTATCGCCATTGTTTAAAAACTTGAGAATTATTATCCAATCAAACTGTGCTTGTATGCAACTCGAATTTGGCTGGTTTTTGGCAACAAAGCTAAACCTATCTTTTTTAAAATGTTGTGGCAGAATGTTTAAACCATCTGGCTTTATTTGGATGTTTCTTGTCTTTTTTTATAACATCAATTTGGAGCCTCTTTCTTTTTCAAATCTTTACACATCAAATTTTATACATGTTTTTTATTTTCTTTTGTTGAAACATCTGGCTTAATTTTCTTAATTAGTTTTACATACAATTCAATATTATCTGTTTTATTAAAAATAATTTTTATATTAATTTTTGCACATTCCCACATTTTCTTAGTTGTTCATACAATGTTAATATTATCTTTTTTTTATTAAAATAATTTCTATATTAATTTTCACACAGTTCCGACATTTTAATTGTTTTTTTAATATTATCGTTTTTATTCAAAATAATTTTTATAACTTCCACAACTTCCTGAGGTGCCCTCTTTGTGGATTCATTTTTAACCATTTTTCTCATTTTTCTTTCTTTATTTGTAATTATGTTCACTTTTTTTTATTGTAGCCTTTGTTCTGTTTCTTTTCTTATCATTTTACATATACACCTATCAAAAAAAATTTGTGAATGCCTTGTCCATTAGAAAAATGTCTGAGGAATAATAATAATCCCTCTCATTGAATTGAATACTAATTATCTACAGGTATATTTTTAAAAATTTTATCATCCTTTATAACAAATACACAAGTGTAGAACTGATATTATTGAGATACATGTACAAGGTATACTTTTTATACTCTGTATTTCATAAATAAACCTTAATATTTGAGGAAAGAAATCTTTACCACATTAAAAAGTTTTTTTTTCATTTTGTTGAGTTTAAGTAAGACCTGCTCTTTGAATTTTAAAAACACTTCCTACATTCTAGCACAGAGCCCTACCTTGAAACCTGAGTGATAAAGAGAAGCAGAATATGTAGATATAAATGTTTGTGAGTGGTGGCATTTATGTGTCTGTGTTGATGATTATATAAAAGACATCATTTACTAAAAATGCTTTCAATTCCTTAGGCAAAAACGATAAGCTTATTTGTCAAAAAGATATTAGGAAACTAGCCATCCCCAAATAAATATAAAAACTATAAATTGCCTCACCTGGATGTTTATTTTTTGGGTGGGTGGTCTGACTTTAAAAAAAAAAAAAAAAGGTGCAGGGGAAATTTTTTTTTTTTTTTAGACATATGCTGTAAATAATTTATTGCCAGAGAACAGAGTAAGAGACATCCTATTGTGTTTATCAGGGTTTGGGATAATGACCTCCCCAAATACAGACACACATATATTTGTAACATGTTCATAGATATCATTTACATACAGTGCTGTAGAATAATCAAAAACTGAAATGTCATGTTTTGAATATATAAACATATATGTGTGTGTGTGTGTGTGTGCATATGTATGTGTGTGTTTATCCCATAAAGCATTATTATGTACTTTATAAACATTCAGAAAGTTTACACATGAATACAAAAATAAATAAGTTTATACAGAATGTGTGGTAAGTAAAATACAACTATATACACTCCTGATCAAAAATTTAAGACCACTTGAAAAATTTTTATAAGAGACTGTTTGTCATGGATACATTATAAACTTTTTCTTGCTTAAGGTTACTAATTCTATAATCTAAAAGGTTATGTAGACAAAAAGTTATAATCCAATCAATTTATACAGAAATGGACATTTTTATAAAATGTGGTGTTTTACACTTGATCAAAATTATAAGACCAGGGGGTATAAATTGTTAGATCTGAGGTAATTCCAATGTTTGTAGTTCAGTTAGAGATTAGCAATCACTGCGTAAATGTGTCACCATGCCTAAAACAAACAAACTTACCGAAGTTGAGCGTGCTTGAATTCTAGATTTCCATAATCAAGGTTTGTCACAGCGGACGATCACAGCTAAGGTAAATCGCAGTAAAACTGTGATTTACAATTTTCTAAATGACAGTGTGAATTATAGAAACGCAAAGTCTACTGGTAAGCCCAAAAAAATTTCTTCAGCATTGAGTAGGATAATAAGACGGATTGTTGTGAAAGCTAGTGGACTTTCTTCTAGTCAAATTAAGGCAGCCACAGATGCTGATTGCAGTCCAGTAACCATCAGATGACACTTACGACAAAAAGGAATGGTAAATAAAAAGTGCAAACAAATTCCTTGGCTGCTTCCATGTCACAAAGTGAACCGTTTAAGGTTTGGTTGTAAATACCAAACATGGCACATTGAGAAGTGGAAGAAAGTCCTGTTTTCTGATGAGAAAAAATTCAATCTAGATGGTCCTGATGGCTTCCAACAATATTGGCATTACAAAAACATGCCTCCTGAAATTTTCTCCACACATCATAGTGGTGGAGGGTCCCTAATGGTATGTCATACCTTTTCTTACAGAGGGATGATGCAGCTCCAGGTGGTGCAGGGTCGTGAGAGAGCGGCTGGTTATGTTAGCATGCTACAAAAAGCATCGTTGGTGACGGAGGGCCATCGTTTGTGTGGGGATGGATGTTTATTCTAACAGGATAATGCTGCAATCCACGCTGCATGATGGACCATGACCTTTCTACAAGAAAATGGGGTCCATTTATTGAGACATCCTGTATGGTCACCGGACTTGAAACCAATTGAAAATGTTTGGGGATGGATGGCAAGAGATGTTTATCGAAATGGCAAACAATATTCAACAAAAAATGAAGTTTGTGAAGTTATCTTCAGAAGCTGGAGCAATATTCTTGCAGCTTAATGGAAACACTAATTTCTAGCATGCCCCAAAGAATTTTTGAAGTCATCAAAACCAGTGGAGGTAGAACTCATTATTAAATTTGGTTGTTGAATGTTTTCGTAGAATTTTTGTCTCTGGTCTTATAATTTTGATCAAGTGTAAAACGCCTCATTTTATAAAAATGTCAATTTCTCAATAAAATGTTCGGATTATAACTTTTTGTCTACATAACCTTTTAGATTATAAAATTAGTAACCTTAAGTAAGAAATGTTTAAAATTATTCCATGAGAAACAGTCTTTTTAAAAAAATTTTTCAAGTGGTCTTAAATTTTTGATCAGGAGTGTACTTGGATATATGTTCTTGCAGTTATATCTGCAGAATATAATACATAAAAATTATAACAAATATATATCTGCAAAGTTTCCAATATTATTGAATACACAGGATAATTTTTTAAAAAATAAATTATATAAAAATTATCCTGTGTATTCAATCTATAATTTTCCAAAAAGATGGTTCTGGAAATTTTTGCACACACCATATATATGTTTATATATATATATATATATATGCTGTTTTAATAGCTTCTTAGATAAATATGTCAAATAGGTTATCTTGTAGGCCACCTATGAACTCCAAAATATCAATTTGGTAGACTAAATTCTGTCCCAGTTGTAAATGACCTCTACATCATACATTCATTATTATTGGCTACCCTTTTTGCTCTCTCTTATGATGAATCCATTGGTATCTTGAGATGACCCAGTCTTTCAGTCTCAAAGTTGCTCCACTTTGACAAATATTTTATCTATGAATAAAAATGCCCTCGTTTTGGCTAGATTGTTCTTTGTAAACCCACAATAAAGTTAGCATTTTTGCATTTTTTAAGTTAAGAAATGTGTGAATCTTTATTTATTTACAAAGTCAGAATATTTCTATGTACAAATATAGCTTAGTGTTGTACTAAATTGCATGTCACTCAACACTCTTACTTCATTGGTCTTTAGTAAGACTTTTATATAATTAAAAATTACAGATCAATGTTCAAATTGTTCTTGTTATTGCGATGGATCTGAAGTAATTTAGTTTTCAATCCTATAGTACATTTGCATATGGTGATTGGATTATTGTGTGAGAGATGAGCATGGTTTGAGTTCATTTTCTTTTTAATGTTCCCATAATATATGTATAATCCTGTAAGTATTTGAAATTGTTTTTTGTGTTTTTTTTTGTAGATTTACTATTATACAAGAGAAGAACTCTGTCTTTGATGAATTAAATAATAATAGAAAATGAGTGTAAAAATTTATTTTGAAAAATGTTTCACTAATGCATAAATAATTTTGTAAGATATGCAAATTTTTAAACTTTGGTCTATTAAAACATAAGCCATTTCCAAACTTTTTTCTTGGATATAACCTATATCTTAGGCAATTCTGTCTCTCACTGATTTCTCTAATAGATACATAAATCAGAATTGATGTCATACTAACATGAATCTCCAAAAATAAATACTGCATTCCTTTTACAACTTCATCTTGAACTTATTTTTATGTTGTTTGAAAGAAACACTTTTTAATATCTTGAAAACTACTGTTTTCATTTCCTGTTCCTTCTATGATAAGTGGCCCTGTTTAATTAAGAACCAACTCAAATTTCATCACATAACTAAAAAGATATAATCTTAAAAGGAAGCAAACATTAGAATTGTTCTTATTAAACAATATAAATGGCCTAAATGTTCTTTGGTTATTAAATTATAATTAGAAAGTTTTATTTTTATGTTTTGGTATCAACATTATTGAACAACATATTAACTATTTTATTCTAGTAACTTGTGATATATTTCAAGCACTTTCACAATTCCATCTTTACAGAAAGTTTTGAAGCTATAATCAACAAGAAGGTTGCTAATCATCTCAGTAGAGACAATCTCTTGAGCGACAAGCAGTATGGATTTTGATCAGCTTGGTCCACTGCTGATATCCTGTCATTACTCAATGAAGCAGTGGACAATAAATATATCTCAAGGATGATCGCATTAGATATTTCAAAGGCATTTGACAAGGTGTGGCATAGAAATTTATGGCATAAGCTCTCATGCTATGAAATCAATGGAAGAGTTTTCTCAGTTATCAAGTCCTTCCTAATAGGTAGGTCTCTGAGAGTAGTTGTTAATAGCCAGTCCTCCGAAGCTCAGGTGAACAATTCAGATGTCCTCCAAGACCACCTCTCTTTATACTTATAAATGATCTGCTTAAGAGTATACTCTGTGAATATCTATGCTGATGATACAATGGTACATGAGTGTACCTCCAAAACTTTAGTTGACCAGAGCCTGGCAGATGATCTCTCCTCTGACCTAACTCTAATAGCTGTCACAATGCAATAAAAAGTGATCTTTTTTAATTAGGTTATTTAAAACTAAATGCTCCTAATGCTGTCTAATGACAAAAATTGAACAAACATTTTAGTTTACACAATAAAATAAACAAACCTAAGTTAAGATATAATTGAACTGCTAGGTTATTTTTCCTAAACTTTTACAAATAATCACATGCAAACACTTTATGATAAATGATATAAAGCAGGGGTTATCAACCAGTGGGGAATTCTCCCTCCCAGGAGGTAATTTCAGGGTTTCAGAGGGGGATTGGAGCCACATATTGGTAGACTCAAAATGTTAACTTTCAAACAATCTACAATATGTATCAGTTCATGCAACTATGAGGTCACTAACGTGGCAGCCATCACTATGTAGTGCAATATGACATATCAGAAAAATTGAACGAGGCAGTGACATCAATCACTTTATTATGGATCTGAACAGGATCCAAGTCAAACTAGAAATTGTCAACAAAGGAATTCATCAAAATCACCAAACTGCCAAATGTACCTCCACCAATTTTATTTGGAACCCGAACTGATCATACCATATATACTCAACCAGATATCTCTACCAAGCTCATGGCTACACAACCTAGTCTGGTGTCACTTACTGCTGGTAGTCCAAAAACTGTCACATAAAGGCTTATATTGATTCCTGCATCACCTGCACAAGATGCAAGGAAAACTATGGCAAATGCCCATACTGGATCATTGGTCATTATAGGTGAAGCAGAATACCATTTGAAGTCAACTACATAAACTTCATCACATTACCCATCTCCAAAGGCAAATGATATATCCTCACAATTCTGGACAGTTTCAGTCAGTATCTCACAGACATACCATGCACCAAAGACCATGTGATTAATGCTGTTCGCAGACTCTATCATTACTTCATCACCAGGAAATACCCTGCATTGTGTCCTCCAACTGTGCAACCCATTTCATAGGCAAGGTCTACAGACATTTTTGTGAACTAATGTCGATAACATAGGAACTACACTGTCTCTGGAGATCACAAAGCTTGGGTAGCATTGAGTGGCAACACCAGACAATGAAGAATGCTCTTTACATGTGAGAAGACAGGAATTGTGAATCGACTGATGTCCTCGAATCCGTCGTATCACTGCATTATGTCATCAACAGTTACTACCCTAATATTGGTTTGCCCAAACTACCCCATAAAGATGTCACTAACAACCCTGAAATGCCCTGCTGAAACAAGATCACCAACATGTTATCCTTGCAAACAATGAAGCTAATCACAGAATAGATGCAAAATTAAACTGGATCATGTACAAAGATTTAATGCAGATCAAAGACATAGTTCTACTCTATCAAAATCAATCGGCAATAACTCATTCATTACTTTGGGTGGGTAACTTCAAAGTCATCAAAACAAATAACACAGTACTTCAGGTGAAAAATGGAAATGGCTTAATCTACTGGGTCCATTTCACTCATATACAATGCCTTATACTACAACTGAATCATCTGCAATACATGAACTTCCCCCTTCTGTTTTAGCATTGAAGTCACCACCTCCATCTTGGGAGCATATAGAGACACAAAACCCCAGACCCAGTAAAACCATTCAAACACAAACCAAAACTACTGCAAAACAAATTCCAAAAAGACAAACACATAGACAACTACCAACAGACTTCAAAAACTTCATCATGCATCAACAGTACAAACATACTCAATCAAGATTACATCCTTTCTCCTCATATGCACTCACTACCCCCATATATCAGAACGAGATCTAGTGGAGCTATTATACTCTGCTTCAAATTGGTCCTCTTTTTTGATTCACTCCACATCAAAACCTGTCAACTGGATTTGAATACTAGGAAGACAAAATAAAAAGTTGCTCTTTACACAGGGGCTCCAAACATTACATCTGATTCACAAAATAAATACCAAAAAAATAAAAATAAAATTTGAATATTGGAGCCAATCATAAGCATTATCATGAAAGTAAAAACATAACAAAAATGCTAAGTAATGTATCCACCCTGAATGATTAAAAGAAGCTGGTTGGTGAAACTCAAGATAGTTAACAAGCAGCCTCTCGGTCAACTGACCTGATGCAAGCTTCAACACGAAAACAGTACACAACCAACTCTCCCATCTTCCAGATCAGACTCCCTCATCCACAAGCATTGCTTCACTTGCCTACAAGAGACATTCTACATTGAACCAATGTACTGATAAAACAAATAATTTCAACATCTTGTCTTCTTTTCACTTCACTGGCAATATTTATACATACATACATTTATATGTGTTTTACATTTGTTACTGTTACAACCATATGCAGTATATAGCAAACATAAGATATGCAGCTGAGACAGTATTGATGTTAGACACAGGAAGGAAACTGCGGGACTCCTAGGGAAGGTAGTAAAGCATGGAGAAAGAACTAACCATCAATTGTAAGAAGATTGAATGTATGGTTGTCAGCAAGAGGAACAGTCCAAGATGTAAGCTATGAATTGCAGATGTCAAAATCAAGCAAGTACAAAAATGTAACATCAGGGAAATGTTATAATAAATAATGGAAAATGTGAAGCTGAAATCTGAAGGCTTATTGGAATAGCAAAAGATGCCTTCTAAAAGCTAAGCAAAGTATTAAGAAACAAGGAAATTTCATTAAAAACAAAGAAAAGAGCACTCAACTGCTATGTAATATTAATCGTCCTATATGGCTGTAAATGCTGGACAATCTCCTCACAGGGGTAGGGGAGACTTGAGGCAATAGAGATGTGGATCTATAAAAGGATGTTGAGAATATCATATATTGAATATGGTAGTAATGAGGAAATTTGAAGGAAAATGGAAACAAAACGGGCACTTATACTTAACATCAGAAAGAGACAATTGGAATTTCTAGGACTCATGATGAGGAAAGAAGGCTTGGAAATCATGACACTCACAGGATATATTGAAGACAAGAGGGACCGAGGGAAACAGTAACCTAACTAATATGCTTATGTAAATGGATGATAGAACAAGGAGGATGCAGATAGTAAAAATACAAACATTACTAAGAGCTACAAAGCATAGGAAACTTTAGAGTGCCATGATCATCCTGAAGGGACATAGCTCATAGAAGAAAAAGGAGGAATGAAATTAGATTTATATACTAGATATATCTGCTTTCACACACACTTTTTTTAGTTGTATATACCATAAAAATTGAGTATATACTACACACACACACAAACTTGAGGGTCACCCCAAAAGTAATGTCTCTTAAAACTTCTCACTTATTATAATTTTTTTCACCTTGGTACAAAAACTGCTGAGTGGCAGTTTTGTTAAATGGTATATCACATGAAAATGTTGACAAGACACATGGGTCATTGAATTCCTCTGTGTAAAAAATTGCAGCCATTGAAACATCAATTATTGCTGAATATTTATGTCTATCAAGCAATGGATGGGAGCACAGTCAGTGGACAATGAGTTTCAGGAGTGTCGACAGCAATGTGTATGAAAAAATTGGTTACTTCTACTAGTGCAGACTTTTTATTAGCATTGCATGCAGGCTCTTGTCCATCACTAGTGAAAATTTTGCTGTGCTGCATGTATCTGTTGTAGTTTCAATGGAAATAAATAGGAAGCAATACTTTTGGAGTTTCTCTTATATATGTGTACATGTAAATATATATATGTATATATATATATATATATTCCCAGATAAATTCTGTGGACAAGACAAATTGGTATTATAAGATGACAATTGGAAAAAAATCTTAGTTTTTATAATTGTCATCATATACCAATTTGTCTTGTCCAGAGAATTGATCTAGGAATTTAACTATATTGTCGACATGGAAAGAGAAAAAAAAAGAAACTCTTAGTATAAAGGAAATTTACATTAATTGGAAAGAGGCTTATGCAGAAACGTCTCTCACTTTTTTAAATTTGGATTTTGTAATGTAACTATAACAACAAAAACATTTTCATTTTTGCCTGGAAAAAGTTGAAATGCATTGGCAAAAAACTAAGATTTTGTTTTTCCAATTGTCATCTTATACCATATATATATATATATATATATATATATATATATATATATATATATATAACTTTTCAGATAGACTATATCTGTAAAAGGACTATGAATAAAAGAAAACTTATAAATTTTCCTTTTAGCTTTATTCACACACACACACACACACACATATATGAGTGGTGTAATGAATAGCTGCTTGAAATGAGACATTGGCAAGTCAACATGGAATTCCAGTTGAATTACATTAGCTTATACACAATATTCTTGGGAAAGGTATGAATCCATCTCTTCTCCCCCAGTAATAGGTTAAATAGTAGGACAAATTAGCCTTGGCTGACAACCAGCTTAAGAGAAAGACAACTCTAAGTTCAAAACCTGAGGAGGGCTGTTTGGAAAACTTATGGCACACTATGTGCCCCAGTTCTTTGTATTCAGTTCTTCCGAATATGTGGATGGTTCTACATAAGCCTTCACCATTATAATTAAATCTTATGTTTGACTAGTCTGACTGTTCAGTTCTAGGAGCTGAATTGTTGGACCTTCATACATCAAAGATCATATATATATATATATATATATATATATAATTATTTATTTGAAAATTATGACATAAATATGTTATAAAATCACTACAAAAATAGCCATTTTGTTTCAACACCTCTGGTGTGTTATCAAGTGATGATGTTGAATGTAGAATAAAGGGTTTTAAAAGATTCAAATTAATTAACCACCCCTCGCATGAGGAAACGCTGTTACATAAGCTGGAATGACCAATCAAAATATAAGTATACGGGAATTCAAAAATCTTGGATGCGAAGTAAGGTTATAATAACTATTAAATGCTTTAAATTTGGTGTTATACCAAAATAGAATTTATTCTAATAAGTATTAAATTATATGATAAAATTTGAAATTAAAATTAAAAATTACCCATTTTAAAATCTAAATTTAAACTCTATTAAGTTTAAAATTATAAAATTACTGAGGAAAAAAGAAAAAATACATATGTTATTCTATTTATTTTGTTTTTATTGAAATTTTGTTGGAATAAACGTTAAGATCAACTGCTCTTAACTTCATGACAACATGGATATATTTGAATTCTAAGCAGAGGCAGGGGATGATGACATCTTGCGAAAGACAATACATACACAATCAGATTATAATACATAAGCAGGCAGACATATTTAAATATATACACACAAAAAAAGTGAGGAGACAGGAAATATCTCCACGACCCTTTACAAAAAACAAAAACAAAATACACATACATACACAATGAAAGGTGCATCCAAGTTACCATACACATAGACACTGATAAAGACACGTACATACACCGCAAGGAAAGTTGGCTCCCTGTGCCGGGCCAGGAAATTTTTCTCCCCGGAATCAATCCTCTAAATTTACAAATCAAACATCTACCCTTGCATGGAGTATTGCTGCCATACATGGTCTGGAGCCCCTTCTGTTTGCCCTGGGGTTCTTGATAAGATCCAGAGACAGGTATGCAATGTAATTGGCCCTGATCTGGCTTCTCGTCTGCAGTCTCTCTCTCACAGACGCGCCGTTGCCTCTCTTTGTCTCTTTTACAAATACTTCCATGGTAATTGTCCCGATGAGCTGCTATCGCTGGTTCCCAGGCTCCATGAATTCGGGCATCATACGAGGCTGGCATCCCGTTCTCACCCTTTCACTGTTGAAACTGTTAAGTGTAGACGTCTCTTTTACTCCAATAGCTTCATATCTCACACCTCCCGCCTGTGGAACTCCCTATTCCTGCTTCCCTGACAACTATAATCTCCAACTATTAAAATGTAACGTCAATCGACATCTCCAGTTGCATTGATCTATCTACCATCCTTCTCCACATCCTTTCCTCTATCACTCCTATCTGCTCTTGCTCCAAATCCTCTGTAACCCCTTGCGTGCTAGTGGCTTTCAGCCTTGCCTGGGGTGAAAAGCTTAAAAAAAAAAAAATACACCCACATACATTAACATAGACACTCCGATACAACAATCAAGAAATATTCAAGATTGAAAGTGTTATTAAACGAATTCTAACCACTTATTAAAATATAACTTATACGGGCAAATATACATAGATAAAAATGGTCTAATAGAACAGAGAAACAAACAATAGGGAAAGAAAGGACATTAAAACAGATATATACGTATAAAAATAACACCATCTAATATATAAAAACGAAAATTCCAAACATACAAATATATATAAAAATATATATTTTATATATGTCTATATACACTCTACTGTACATTAGGTGAAATAAAATAAAAACTACCTACAGATATATGTGTATAGTGTACACGCATTCTTCACTACAAACAGAAGCACAGGAAAGCCTACCTATAGACAACCATATACACACATACATATATGCATATGCATATATACACATACAGAATATATCAACCCGCACATCAACGTAAAAAAGTAAACAAACCAAATATAAATATATATACATACATACACATACATACATATATAGATATATATATATATATATATATATATATATATATATATATACATACATACATATATATATATATATATATGTAAAGTTAAACATACATATATGCAAACACATATACAAACACACGCATATATATAAAAAACCCATACAAACTGAAACTTAAACATACACATATATATATATACATATATACACACATACACATCCATATATATATATATATACACACACACATAAATAGGTATATACATACATAAACCTACACATATACTAACAATATTATCTTATTGATGATAAAGTACAGTAAAATCCATAATAATTTTAAAATGTAACAAGACACAATCGTTGATTAAGTCTATAAGCAATTAAAAAACCCTTATTAAACAAAAGTAGATTTTAGTTAGTATTGATGATACACTCCAAGACACTAAGATATACAAACATATACATATACAAAGACATACGAACATACATCCACATATACATATATATATAATCATGTATAAATACCCATATCTACACATCTACATATACACATATATAAGTACGCTCACATCCAAGCATATATATATATATATATACACACACATACATATACATATATACACACATACACACACACCTGCACCTGTAGACCAAACCAAAGTTTACATACCTACACATACATATGGATAAACTCACATATGATAGGTGTCAACACACACACAACCATACACACATATATACATATATATACATACATACATATAATTATAAGTACAGATATATAAGCACAAAAACATATACACATTTAACCCTATACATATCAGGTCATCCCATAAGTTCTGTCCGAATTTTGAATTTTGAAACAAGTGACCAAATGTTACATTTAATTACAGATTCAATCAAAAATGTATTTTCCCTGATTATCTATAACTTCCTTCCATTTATTAACAAGCTTACTAATTCCATTACTGTAAAATTCTTTTGGCTTTGATTCAAAGAACTCACAAATGTCAGTTTTAACCTCTTCCTGTGTTACAAAAGCTGTTTCTTCCAAATGATTCTGTAAGCTACGAAACAAATGGTAGTCTGAAGGAGCAAGGTCGGGAGAATAAGGTGGATGAGGAATTTTCTCCCAACCAAGTTCTTCGATCTTTTGTGACGTGATTCTTGCTGTGTGTGGTCGCGCATTGTCCTGATGAAACATCACCCGTTTTCGATTCACTAGGGCAGGTCTTTTTTTCCTCAAAGCTTGGTTCAAACGCTCTAATTGCTGACAGTATATTTGAGCATTAATTGTTGCATTAGGTGGTAAGAATTCAAAGTGGATTATTCCTTGGCAATCCCACCAGATTGAAAGAAGAACCTTTTGCCCATGAAGTTCCCTTCTCGGCTGTGGCTGGGGTCCTTCCCCTTTACCAAGCCACTGTCTATGATGCTTAACATTTCGATAAAAGATCCATTTTTCATTGCCAGTCACAAGTCTATCCAAAAAAGGTGAAACAAGTTGGCGAGAATAGAGAGAAGAGCAGATGTCAACTTGGGATTTGAGGTTGTTTTCAGACAATTCATGAGGCACCCATTTTCCAAGTTTAGGAACTTTTCCAAGTTGTTGAAGATGACGATGAACAGTTGTATGGTTTGAACTGAGAACCACTGCCAATTCCTCAACTGATAAAGAAGGATTTTCTTCAAGGGCTGCTTCAAGACGCTTTTCATCAAACTCAACTGGACGTCCAGTTTGATCTTCATCTTCATGGGTGAAATCTCCACCTCTGAATTTTGCAAACCATCTTCTGCAAGTTCTTTCATTCACACATTCCTCTCCATAAACTGAGTGAATGTTTCTAGCTGCTTCGGCTGCTGTGTTTCCTTTCTTGAACTCATAAAGCATTATGTGCCTCAAATGATTCTTGGGTACTTCCATGTTAGCAGGGTTTTAATCAAACAAAATTTAATTTTATTGTTCTCTGAAATAAAATTTGATCAGTTTAAATGCATCTAAACATAAAAATAATGTTTAGCTCCATTAGACATTATAAAATACTCTTTAAATTTCATTCATTTTAACAAAAAGTTAAAATTCGGACAGAACTTATGGGATGACCTAATACATATACATACATACATATACATACACACACACATATACATGTATTCCTACATACATACATACATACATACACAAAAATATCCATACATACAGAAGTACACGTAAATAGAAATATACATATACAATACATCTGGACATATATATATATATATATATTTTACCCTCCTCTCCTTTTCTCCTCCTTTTTACCTTCTTACTTTTTATAAAAAAAAAACTTACATATATATACATATATACATCCAGCAGTACACACATACATACACGAACAACACAGTATACGTACACCAACACACACCCACATCAACAGAATGACCATCAGGTAATAAAAGTAATAACTTATTAAATTTACAGTGACATATCACTATCATTGAAAGTATTACAACCCCTATAATAAGTTAAATTTATAACAGTGTTTATAGTTAACAGTTAGTTCATATCTTTGATTTAAGAGATGCTTCTTATTTTTAAATCTAATTATTTCAAATATTTCGTTAAGACATAGATAATACAGGGCATATAGGGAGTTACATGTTCGGGCTTTCCTGATTAATTTCCATTTAGCAGTAGGTGTTTTATTCTTTTCTTTTAGACTCCAAAAATACTTGGATAAGGAAGTCATGTACTTATAATTACTGCTATTAAAAGATTGCATATGCCCCTGCCAACGTTCCTTGAATGTATTCATGGTGCTACCAATGTAAAAAAAATTTATGTTTGGGTTTCCTAGTGTAGAGATTGTACTAAGATAAACTACAGAACTAGTCAAACAATTATTTTGATGAAATTAATAGATTAAAATAAGATAAAATTTAAATTAGATTCATATAGATGTATATTTTAATCTATTAATTTCATCTTCAGTATTAGCAAACAAAAAATGATGAACCTATTAAAGACAGTCAAATAAGTATAATATGCCAAAAGGATAAAAAAATGTTATTTAGACCAAAAACCCATTAGAAATTAATGATTACAATCAATGCATTCAACAAATTATTTTTCAGAGATCAAGTCGTATTGTAGTTATCATGTAAAGACTATTCCTTTTCCAGTTTTGTATTTTGTCAATCCTTTCATTTCAACTTGAATATAAATTATTCTAGAAATTATTTTATAAAAAGGTTTCTTAATATTCTAGCTATTTACTCAAATGACAAAACAAATGTAATTTATTAAGAGCAGTCATATTTAGTGACTACAAACCTCACATTACTGTTGTAAATTAGATTTGTTGGTTGATTACTTATTTACATCTATATATGATGTAATATGCAATATGAAATAACATCTTCATATGACAATTAACATATCTATCTACAGAATACAAAATAAGGTTGTTTTTAACTTGCTAAAAATATACTTGAAATGCCTCAATAAAAGTACAGAATCTCTTGATAATGTTAAAAAGAGTGGTGCTGTCTAGCCAATGAATCTTTATTGTGTAAGTGAATCACATCCCATGGCTCTTGGGAGAGTGAGAATTGCAATTATCAAGAATTGCATTCAACAGGACAAAAGAAATGATGCACACTCAAAAAGAATTAATCAATTTTATTTTTTTATCTGCTGATCTATTAAATTCTGTTTTTAGAGACTTGTCCATTTCTTTTGATTCCTAATCTCTGCAGTTTGTACATTTTTTCATTTCTTTCGTCTGTCTGTTCTTACAAACTAGCTTTTTAATTTGTCTTTTATATTAAGTTATATTCATTAAAATAGATTTTAAGAAATCTCTTTTTACACAATTCTTTTTAGATAAAAACTCTATGCCTCCTTTCATGTTCCTTATACTAAGCAACTTATGGCTACTGGATTTCAGTAATTCATTGATGAAATTCTTCAATTATATTTTTGTCAAATTTTTATTAGAAAAACATATTAATTTTTTGGCTAGCATATTTTTTTTTATTTTAACTTCAGTTGTTTTTTTTTATCTCTACTCAAATCATTATTCTGAAGTCATTAATAAAGAATGTGGATCCAAAATCTTATAAAGGACAGTGTATGTGTGTGTTTGTGTGTGTCCAAGCATCTCCTCCACTCTTACTGGTCCGATTTAAATGATTCATAGCTCATACAAAACCCTAGAAAAATTAGGCACAGGGAATGATTTTCATTTAGCTCAGATTCAGGGTTATCAAATTATGTGAGGTTAAAAATATAAATATATTATACTAGCCATCATTGTTGCTTTCATGGTTCAAGGGGAGTAACTCTCATTTTAGTTTTGTATCCAAAATTGCAGTGCATGTTTTATTATAACCTAGCTTAAAAGACACCCTATCAGGTGGCATTTAAGCTAGATCCTGTGGAGGACTCTTGGTTTGGTTATCAACACAATAGCTAGCTAGCTAAGGAGGAGTAGATGTGATAAGCATCAATAAACTACAGATTAACTCAAAATTGATTGTTGCATGTATTGCATTAATATTTAAGCTTACCTTTTAAAAGTTCAATGATAATTCTTCTGCTGCCACTTAATTCAAAAACAATTTGATGTACGTAGGTCCTTATTTTCCATACAAACAACTTTTTTTATTTCATTTGTGACAGAACAGGGGAGGCTTTATAAGACAAAATGAATATAGTGTAACGATGGGAAAATAGAAATTAGAATTAGTTCTACATTCAACATTTGAAGAGTTAGAAAAACATAATAGCTAATTAAGTGAAACCTGTATTATGGAATCTATATGAATAAATGCAAAATTGGAGCTCAATTATCCCACGAATTCTGAGATTAAAAAGCCCCAGCTCTACTTCATAGTAATTTACACAGTGTTTACTCATTCCCCCATGAGAATGAAATGTGACACAAGGTCTTTTTAAAGTGGGGACCCGAGCGCATGCACTCAGGCGGGGGACAAAAGTTGCCCACAGACCCCACAACCGTCGGTTGCACTGACCTCGGTGCAAGCACCAATCCATCCCTCTTGTGCAATGGGAGGGCGCAGCCTCGGGCAGCTGTTCCCCAGGGCTGGGCACCTCTCAGTATAATTTTCTTAGTTGCCCCTCTGCCCTTCGACAGAGAAGCCCTTGAGTGCACTCTGTTAAAAGCTCAATATCTGTATTATTTATTATCTACTTCTAGGCAATATCACTCTTCAGGTTTAACTAATTTGCATATTGGTTTTTTAAAAGTTTATTTCATTAATTAATTGTGCTTCATTACTGTTCTTTTATTCAAGGATTGTTTTGATTTTCATATCAAAAATAGTTCTGTTTAGGAATATTGTCTTATATAGTGCATGAAAGTGTTTGAAATTTGCATTTTACTTGGCTTTCAACAAGTTGGCATCTGTTTGTAAAACTTTCCTTAACTATAACAAGCCAATTTATGAATGAAATGTTCATTTAAAATTTTTGTTTCAAAGATTTCAAGTAGTGAATATATCTTACTTTGTAAAGCCTGCTAGTAAAGAACAAATTTTCTGGAAGACTTGAATTTGCATCACTTTTTCCTTAGGAAACCTGTCAGCATAATGATTGCATTACCAGTTAAGCTACAAAAGTAAATTTATATTTATTAAACTATTTAAAAATAGGTAAAAGGAAAATGAAGCTTGTAATTTTAAAAAGTGTATGGTTTTAGAAATATTTAAATTTCAAAGTATTAAGTTGGTCATTGTTTTACTTTTCATTCAAACTTATATAAAACTAAAAGGTTAGAGCAATGTCGCACTTGTCCTCTTCATTACCATTTAGATGTATATGCAAGCACTAATTTCTTCAGAAGATTAAGGCTGTTGTTAAAATACAGAGACACAAAGACAAATTTTCAGTTTCTCTCTAATTAATTATACTATCATAATTTTATCTGTCATTTCTCTTTCTGCCTATTCTGTTTTTTTATCAGTCTCACATTTTATATATCATACAAGAATTTATTTTATATCTCAATGTATACTATTTGAGATCCTGCCTCCCTTTTTTATTAATATATTTGTTCTCACTCAAATTACATCAAAACACTTATACTCTTGAATATGGAAAACTTTACAAGTGTAATAATAGGATGGATTCATGGCAAATTTGTCCAAGGAGTAGATGCCCACTCATAAGCTCAAGTTTATTCCAACATATCTAGTTACTGAATAAAACAGTTTGACCAGATAGGCTATGACAATCATCCTCACCCTACTAGAAAAATAAAAAATACAGAAAATGCTAGTGTCCAATATCAACTGCAGCTCAAAAGAATGCATTAATTAGTCTATTTGGAAAGTATTTCAACAGTTTGTACTTACCAACAACTTTAATTACTGCACAGTTTGTCGACAAAGTAAACAGCAGATTTCTGTTCACACCATTAGCAAAGTAGAGGCTGTTTTTGTCATTCTAAAAACTCCCAAATAACAGTATATTTTTAAGAAATCTTCAATTATAGTGAAACATTTTAATGCTATGAAATTAAAACCAAAATCAGCATGAGCCAATCTTCCTTTCTTAAATTTGAGAAAAAAAAATTTCACTTTCATTTTAGTCATGTTTACTGTGTGAAAATAACATTGAATAAACAAGCCTCCACCCACAATTTTTCTTTTTTTAAACTTTTTTATTTTTATTTCATCTACTCTTCTGATTATGTGTTGAATACAGATGAGAAAAATGAATTACTTGATGTCATGATGATCTTTGTACCTATTTTAACATGAACCAAACTAAGAAATTACTTGCTTTTATTCTTCAGCTTGTAACAGATGTATATATATATTATCCATATGATATAAAGTGTCTGTCTTATCCTTCAAAGGACACATCTGTTTCAGAGCAAATTTGCTTGTTGGTTGCAACTTTCTTTCATTCTTTTCCATAGGCTCTTTTGCAATCATTTGCTTTAAAGCAATGGCTTTGAACACAGCTTATGACCACTTAAAGATTCTTCTTTTTGATTATGCTACTCAAAAAGTACAATTTTGGTACTTATTACTATTAATTCCTGCAGAAAATGTTAAATATTCATCTTGTATTTTGTATCAGCTATTAAGATAATTCCAATCTTTGATTCTTTGTTGAAAGATGAAGAAGAGTAGACAATCATTTCTCAGATTTGATTGCATTCTATCAATTTGGTTTATAATCTTACATCTAACTGTACTTCTCTTTTACTCTATCTACCTATTTACACCACAATTATTCCACTTTTTATATCTGTCATTCTGTATGTATTTCAGTATGCTATAGAGAATTTATCAATGCAAATTATTTAAAATCCACTTTGGGTAGAAGGACAAGTGAATTATCACTGTCTATTCACCTATTTAGTCCCTTAGAAAATCTATTTCTGTGTGAAATAAATTAACCCTTTAGTGCTCATTGTTGTACTAGTGGAACTTATTTTAAGAAATCTTTCGTTTTTTTTTAATACTAGCTAAGCATTAATTTTGGTTATTTTTTATCAATAATATACATGGGAAAGACTAAAATACAATATATACTTGCACACATCATGTTAAAATACAACTTATGACTTCACAGTTGATATTAATTTGTGACAAATTTTGCAACTATGTCCTTGGCAATAAAGGTTAAGTTGGTTATTGTTTTGAAATCATTTCATTTGAGATGATTTTTGTTTGTAGTTTTAGTCATATAATATTTATAGATTAGATTTTTTAAAACTGTCCTCAACTTCCCCATTATCATGCATTTTCTCAGCTTAATCAAGTATCTTATCTTTGGTTATGGAATTGCTATCAATTATTATATAGCTATTTTTTGTTTGTTTATACTGAGTCAAACTCATTGGGTGTGGTCACTCTGAACTTAATTTGAGGTAATGGTTATTTCAGCCTCAAAAAGTGGTTTAAAACTTCACTAATTACAATTTGTATATTCAGATACTATTATTATTCGATGAATGCAAAATTTTCTTGTTTTTGCTAAAATTATTTAATTAATAGTATTTAGTATATATATTTCTTAATTATCAAAATATTTTCTTTGACTTTCTCTGACTTTATCTCAACATTATGGAATTTTTCAAATTCCATCTTGATAAAATTATTCTTGCTTTGGCAAAATAAAGTTTTCAATTAAATTTTTGAATATTGAAGACATTTTTCGATTTTTGACCACATAATGTTAAATGAAAAGATAATCTCTTATTTGATCTCTTCCCTACTTCCTCCCTGAACTCATGTCATGCTTTGCAGCTCTGTTCTCTTGGCAATTCTGACTACGTGGTAGTGTCTGTAGATATCTTTTCCCCTTCACATATCAAGTAAGAACCTCCTATTAACAGAACATCTTTCTGTTATCAGCACACTGACAATTGACACAATTCAGTTGGTAATATAATTGATCTTGACGTATCTCAACTTTAGTTACTTTCTCACTGACATGACATCTTTTCTACAAATATTTTCATGGCAATTGTTTTGATAAGCTTTCTTCCTTGGTGACTCATCTGCATGAATTTGAGCGTGTTACTAGATTGGCAACTAGGTCTCACTCTTTTACTGTTGAACTTGCTAGATGCAACCATCTGTTCTATTCTAATATTCTTTTTATTTTGCACTCTGGAACTCCTGATTTCTTGCTTTCCTGACTTCTACAATTTTAAAATGTCAAAATGTAATACCAATCACATGTCTTTCTGTATTCTGTTCCTTTATTGTCCTTTCTCCTCACTTAAGTTTTCTCATTCTCTTTCACTCCCTATGACCCCCTTACATCCTAGTGGCATTATTGCCTTGCTTGGGGTTAAATGATTAAAGACAATCTCATGGAATACAGTTTGGTAAAAATGCCATGTGACAAAGAATTTTCTATCCCATCTTCCTTAGGATTATTTTTGTGTTGAAAAAGCAACATGATTTTCCAGTCTTCTTTAATTTCAGTGTTCAAACTTCAAAGGTAATGACTATAACACTCTGCAATAACAGTTTCACCAGGTTTCATCAATTTCTAATACAGTATGCCTTTCATAACCCACCAAATACTGAACATTACAGGTTGTCCTGGGCCTACCACTCAGTTTTATTGCTTCAGATTATATTAGTGAACACTCTTATCATCTTCTGTGAAAATGTTTGTTTTGTTTTTTGCAAGAAGTGACATGCAGGTAGTAAAATACCCATTGCTTCACTTTGACAATTCATGTAAAACCCTATTTTGATTTTTCTTAATCTTCCCAAAATTTTGCAAATGTCTAACAATTGTTGAATGATGAAAATCAGATTTTTTACCCATTTCCAATATTGATTGAGTGAAGTCATCATCTAAAAGAGACTACAAGTCATCACTTTAAAATTATTGTGGTCAACTGCTGTGTGGTTTGTTTTTTTAAATCATTCACTTTTTTCAACTTTGCAAACTATTTACAAGATGGTCACATATTGTTTGCAATTAAATTCTCTCCATAGGCTTTATCGATCCTTCTTTACTTATTCTGCAGTGTTGTTCAGTGTCACACATGTATCTTGTCTGCTGCCATCTTTCTTTTTCTTAATGTAGGATTAATAAACACTAAATACAGAAAATTTAAATCTGGTTTTCAACAGTGTCAGTTTCTCATTTTAAAAAAAAAAAACTTTTATAAACACCTTATATTATCATCAAATTTCCTGATATGTAATCAAGTATCATTTGGAATAGGTTTCTTTATAGATAGATTCTTTATGAATATGATTTTTTTTTTTTTAAATATGTAAATTAAACACAATGTTTTCGTTTGTCAACATTTAACAAACATACTCACAAAAAACAGTGTGTCAAAACAACAGTTTTTCTATTGACAGTGATATTACTCTCTACTCCTTGGGCAATTTTCATTCTTTGAAAAAGCTATTTTTAGAATTTTAGTAAAACCCAAACATATGAAACTTGATTTATACATTTTTTTCTAGGGAATTGACAATAAAAATATTAAATATTCTTTATTTTCTGGATTATTTACAGGAATAATTTTATATTTACAAGTTTATAAAAATATATGAATCAACTTCTTCAGGACGTGACGTGGGCAATCTTGGTTCTCCACTTCATGTCTTTGTAGCTCTTTGCAATATTTGTCTTTTTGCTATCTCTTCTAATCCCTGTTCTTTCAACTATTTGCACAAGCTTATTAAGTAGGTTAGTTGCTGCTTTTCTTTGTCCTCCTTCTCATTTTCAATGTCTTGTGAGTGTCAAATTTTCTAAACTTTCTTTCCTCATAATGTACCCTAGAAATTTCAACTTTATCTTTCTGATGCTAAGTATAAGTGTCCATTTTGTTTCCATTTTCCCTAAAGTTTTATCATTGCTCACCTGTTCAATCTATGGTATTCTCAACATCCTTCTGTAGAACCACATTTCTGTTGCCTCAAGTCTCTTCTTCATCTGTGAGATTGTTCAGTATTCACTACCATATAATAGGATCAATATTAAATAACTGCCCAGTACCCTTTTCTTTGTTTCTCATGAAATTTTCCTGTTTCTTAATACTTTGCTTGCCTTTTGGAAGGCATCTTTCACTATCTCATTTCCATCCTCTATTTAAACACATCCTAGGTATTTAAATTTTTGTACTTGCTTGATTTTGGTATCTCCAATTCATAGTTTGCATACTGGGCTGTTCCTTTTGCTAACAACCATACATTCTATCTTCTTACAATTGATGTTTAGTCCTTCTTGCTTTTCTTTACTAACTTCTATAGGAGTACCTGTAGTTTCCTTTCTGTGTCTGCTATCAACAATGCATTATCTGCATATCCAATATTGTTAACATTGTGGTCACTAATAATGAATACTGGTAGGACTTCTAATACTTCCAAGATCGCCTCACTGTAAAGGCTGAATAAGTCTAGTAAGAAATCCCTTTCTACTTTTGTGCATTGACTGAATTCATTTTCTATCCATATGAAGGGAGTTTTGTCCCAGTGTAAGTTCTATATTATTCTAATATCTTTCCCAAACAAATCGAGCTTACCTAGCAGTTCAAACAGTTCTTTGTGGTGTACTTTATCAAATGCTTTTGCATAATCTATCAAAACATAAGTATTCATTCTTTTGTTCTTGTATTGCTCTTGTAGAGAGCATTCTGAGCATATTGCATTTCTTGTTCCAGTGCCTTTAATGAAACTGCACTGTTCTTGGCCTATTTCAACTCTAATTCTGATACAAATTAAGATCATAACTTTTGTTATATGACTCATTAGGATGATTGATGGAGTTTGTATCCTTTGCACCTGGCTTCTTGGGTAGCATTATGAAAATGGATTTACATTGACCTTCTAATATAACACCACGGTTGTATATGTCATTTAATATGCCTAATTTTGTCCTGCTGCTTTCTTTCTGTTCCTGTTCATTTTGCACAGTGCTGATTTATTCCGTCTATCGTTGAACTATTTTTTATTTTTCTGCTATTTCTTTTATGCTTTTATGCATTTCTTCCTTATTCGCAATGCTCATTCTATTTCAGCCCCCTGTTCAATGCAATATTTATTATTTCCAGTAAAGAAATAACTTTGAAAAAAGATTTTTTCATTCTTAAATTTATAAAAATGCCTGAACTATAGAACAAGAAAATTTAAATAAAAATAATTACCCATTTTATGATGAATGTATAATAATAGTTAGATTACATTACTCTCTCTTAGAAAATTAAAACAAGTAATCTGAGATATAAAATAACCTGAGAAGAAAATGTATAATGTCCAAAAACTGTATTTTTTAAAAAAATTCATAATTAGTTATTCATCGTTTTCTGTTTATTTAAATTTTCTTCTTCTGCAGTTCAGTCCTTTTAATAAAATTATGAATAAAAAAATTGTTTCTATAGTTAGTTCTTTACTATAAAGTTGGTTAAGTTATTTTTATAATCTTGTAAATATAAAATCATTCATGTAAATAAACAATGTAATAAATAAATAAGTAGTGCTTAATATTTTTGTCAATTCTCAAGAAAAAAGAAAATGTATAAATTCAGTTACATATGTTTAGGTTTTATTAAAATTCTAAAAGTTTTTAAAACAATAAAATTTGCTGAATAAGTTTACAGTAATAGCCATGCTAAGAGAAAAACACACCAATTAACATGCTGGTTTTTGTCAGTGCATTTGTTAAACTTTGCCACTGTTTCTTTGTTATTAACCTAAAATGTATCTATTCTTTTGAAAGGAAATAATCAACAATGATTGCACATTGTCCACATTTACTTTCTGTGAGAGTACCCCACACCCTAGACTAGTAATGATTCCAACATTTAATTGAACAGAATGACAATTGTTAGATTGTCACCATTGACTGAAAACTAAAACATGACAATGGCAAAGAGAGCAATCAATCTAGTCAATATGCCTACCAGTTTTGGCAATTTTAAACGCTGACATCACCACATCAATAACAGATAAATAAAAATAAAACTAGGATTGGGAGATAGAAATTTCTAGAAAGCACATATCTGAGGTCAAAAACTTGAAACGTACCAATTTTGACGAGAGAGAAAAGAATTTGAAACTCACTTTATTCTTCCATTGACTTTGCCTTTTGGGAAGGTCAGTTTGCACAAAGAAAAAATCTATTTGAACAATCATGTTGGAAAACTAAAGTAAATATTCCATGACACAATCAACATGTGCGTCCATGTGTGTAATATTATCTTAATTACCTATTGACTATATTCTCAGATGAAAATCTGTCTACACCTTTTCTCATGCCTAAAATACAAACTGTCCACTGATAAGAAAAAAAATACAACAAACAAAATATTGACAGGTCACTATATATAGATATAATTGAACTCTAAATGCATATCTTGTTTCTAAGTACAGTTGCCATTATTCTGTGTATGTAAAAAAGGCATATATATATATATATATATATATATATATATATATATATATATATGTGTGTGTGTGTGTGTGTTTGTATATGTAAAGAAGTAATGGAGTTTTTGTTTATTAATCTCACTGATTTTGTCACTTAAACGTTATTTTTAGTGGATACTCATATTTCAGCAAACCCTCTGTTTATTTATTAAACGGTATATTTATTTATTAAAGGCAGTATTTGTCTTTGCTTGATTGGTGAGATTTGTTGTGATCAAGTTGGTCTAAAGCATGTATCTAACAATGCTTTCTCCTGATGGGTGGGTATTGAGACATGTTTCATTGAATAATTTAGACAAGTTTGGTCTACTTATTTTCAATTGGATCCTTTAATATTCACAGAAAAGCCTTTTGGTATTATTATTATTAAAGGAAGAGAGAAAGTTACCGTGTCGATGCATATAATTTATTCCAAGTACTTTCGACATTATCACAATATCATCCTGGTATTTTTTTTTTGCAAGACAAATATTGTAGTGTTCATCATTTTTCAAAGACAAAATTGGTGTGTTCATCTGAAAGTTAAAATTTTTAACTAGAAAAGTGAAGAACGCTGAGTTTAGTTCAAGTAGCTTGCATAATGTTTCAGGTGAGATAACTTATGAGGTTGTCAAGGATTTCTTTTTCAAAAACAATAAGTATTAATTAGTATATTCCTTGATATGTTAAACTATCTACTATACACATTTCAAAACATTTGTGCAGTATTCATAATTAATTTTATTAAGGTTTTGTTTCATTCTTTAATATAGATAGCTTCAAGAAAATTCAGTTTATCTTCATTCTTTCATGAAAAAGTATAGATGTATTTTCAACAAAAATTTTTTGAATTGCAAATGTGGACAGGTATGAGGTTGTAAATGTTTTAAAATGTTGGACACATCATTCAAATGAAAACTCAGTCACCGAAACAGCGTGGGTCTAGTGACACCAACATAAGTATTATTTTTTCTGTTGGAGATACAATCTCCAAGCAGACATTTAAATTTATATACAATGTTGGTTTTCTGCAACAGGTTAGTTGGTGGAGAAGTGTCATGAATAATTAAATTAGAAATAGTGTATTTAGTGCAGTATGTAATTAATTTTTTTTTTTTTTTACCAGGATATTGTTGTGGGTTAATTTTTTTAGGATATTTTTATCTTGTGTATAATTAGAATGTATTTGGTTACAATATAAAATAAAATTGATCATATATGTATATATAATACTGTATACATATATCTATCTGTAATATATATATATATATATATATATATATATATATATATATGCATATATTACTCTTTAAAGCTCTCTCTCTTTCTATATATATATATATATATATTATAAATTAACTGATTTAAAATATGTTTTTTTTCACTACACAGTAATAACCATGTTTCAAAAATGGAAGCTAAAAGCTTCGAATTTAATTTTGTAATTAAATTAAAGATATTAGTTCCATTTCATCCTCAAGTGAATTTTGGAGTAACTTATTTTTAAATTTACAGTTTTAAAGGCACAGCAAAGATTCATAATTCAGTGTTTCCAAGGATACAGAGAAATCCACTCATCCAGACAAGGGGTGGTAGCGTGTTCAATTTCAATTTTTGTTGTATCAGTTAATAGTTACATTCGAAAGCGGGATGTATTTTTCAACAAATTCTGACATCCACTAAATGCATGTCGTCTGGGTTTTTTATAAAAAATTTTATTGTTAACGACAAAAAATTCTTATGGCATTTTTTCTATTTGTATACTTTACTTTTGGGGATGTTTAGGCTAGAATATGTTTTACTTTTATTTAATTACAATTCTAAAAAATTTTCACTTTTAATTTTTAATAGACAATATTTCTTTTTAAAACCAAGTAAATGTATTAGAATTACTTACAGTATGTAAAATTATTTTTTCATATTAAGTATAAGTATGTATATTACCAGGTTACAAATATTTTTTTTTGAATTTTATATATAAATATTATTTAAGGAAAATTTATGACAATGATGGCAAAGATAGCTAAATTATTTCACTGATTCAGTAAACTTTTATATTTTATAAACTTAGTAATATATATTTTTCTCATGTATGTACAAAGAACATGGGTCATTTAATGACCTACATATTCTAATTTTTCATATTAATTTTATTTAACTTTAGGCATTTTATTGGATTCTTTTAAGTGTTTGAAGTACTTTGAGAGAGGTGTTATGGTTAGAATATGTTTTATTTAACTACAATTTTAAAAGATGTTTAGGTTAGAATACGTTTTATTTAATTACAATTTTAAAACCAATTTTAAAATATTTTTACTGTTAAATTTAATCGACTATATTTTTTTATAAAACAAGTAAATGTAATAGAATTACTTACAGTATTTAAAATTATTTTTTCACATTAAATATAAGTATGTATATTACCAGGTCTCATTTTTTTAAATTTAATTTTTAAATATTTAAAGAAAATTTTTGACAATGACGGCACAAAATAGCTATTTCATTTCTCTGATTCAGTAAATTTTTATTTTTTTATAAACTTAGTAATATATAGTTTCTCATGTATGCACAAAGGACATGGGTCATTTAATGACCTAAATATTTTAGCTTTTCTTATTAACTTCCATTTTACTGTAGGTGTTTTATTGGATTCTTTTAGGTGCCAGAAGTACTTTGAGAGAGATGTTTGATTTTTATATTTATTTATTCTAAGCAAACTTTGATGTTGGTTGAACCTTTTTTTGAACTCATGGCTAGTGCAACCTATATATATATATATATATTTATGTTTTCAGGATTTTTAATAGAAGAGATATTGCATTGGTATACTAATGATTCTGTGCAACATTTATTTTGTAGAGGACAGTTTTGAGGGTTTCTACAATTACATAATTTTTGTTTATCCTCATCAATTTTTGTTTTTATTTTTCCATTGTCTAAAATTTTTTGGTTCTGGTATAAGTGTTTACTTAAGATATTAGCATTATGTTTCTTAATAATTTTTTCTAAATTATCAGTACAGCTATAACTTAATTTTAGTGTATTTTTATTGAAAATAGTACTTAGTTTACTTTCACTGGGAAAATGCTTGACTATTAATGCAAGGAATTTTTGTCCTAATTTGTTCTTTACCATTTGGTTGCATGGGGGCGTATACCAAATTATTTTTCTATTTCTGTTTTTTCTATGCTTACTATTTTCATTTTTAATATAAGTTAGTTTTGGGTTTTTGTAGCCACTATCTTTTAGAGCTTTATTATAGAAATTAATATGTTCATCAAAAATCTTGTCATTTGCTGAATTTGTACTTATTCTTTTTCAGATAGATAAAGGTATATGTTTAATTATAGATGGGGGTGATTTGATTTAGGGTGTATATATAAAGGATTGGTATTGAGTTTTTTATAAGGTGTGTATATATTTTTCTTTAAATCTAATGTTATATCAAGGAAGTTAACTTGTTTTAATTTAGTGCTAACACTAATTTTTAAACCCATGCTTTTAAATTATTTATATAATACCTTTCTAATTTTATCTATTTTGAAGTTAGTAGAGTTTCTAATAACCATAAGACCATCGTCCCTGTATAAACCAATGTCAGTTATATCAATATCACGGTAATAATTTGCAATATCAAACTGCATTAGTGTACAGTTGTTTTTTCTTTTATACAAGTAAACCAGTTTATCATGTCTTTGGTATTTATCCAAAGTTTCAGGCCTATTTTTTCTTTAATTTGTTTATTAACCCTTTCAAGGATCATTTTACTAATTTTTCTGATATCAGGTCTTGTAGGATTAATTATCCTTGTAGTCGGATTTGCCTCGAAATCTGGTTTGTGGTCCTTTAAGGTTATATAGCATTCTTTTTCATATCGTTGACCTACTCTATCACTGATCTTCAGTTTATCAGTGATTTTTTTTACTATTATTATTGATATTCTGAACCATATTGAGGTCATTGTTATTCGCTTTTTTGTAGTTCTTATGTAAATCCTTATTTATTAGATCATTGTAGTCCTTTGTGGTTGTTTTATAAAAGTTTCCAGTTTTGTCTGATTTTACTAAAATTTTATCTGTTGTGTTAATTTTTTTTACTATTTTATCTAGGTGTTTCTGGAAGTAGCATATTTTTTCCCGGAAATTTGTGTTATTTATTATTTCCAATAGGTCATTTTCGAAACCTGACAATCTATGAATAAACGGTGCTGCTTTTTTACTGTTAAAACCATAAATGTCCTTGTTGTTTTTGTTTTATAAGTCATTTCGTTTAAGGAAGAAGTAAGCTCTCCATCTCATCCTTCATATGAGGTCCTCTGTTTTTTGCATTAATATAACGAAATATTCCTTTTTGTTGGTATTAGGAATGTTTTTCAGAGAAATTCCGAAATTTATTTTCTTCATATTTTTTTTGTGTAAAAAATAAAAATTTAGAGTGCTCGACTTTGATTAGGAGCCAATGTATGTATATATATAAATAAAAAGAAAGAACGGTAAGATATATAATCTGGTGTTCTTATAGATATTTTTATTTTTACACAATAGTGCTCAATGTAAATTGACAGAACATTGAGGATGAAATGGAACTAATGTCTTTAATTTAATTACAAAATTAAATTCAAAGCTTTTAGCTTCCATTTTTGAAACATGGTTATTACTGTGTAGTGAAAAAAAAACATATTTTAAATCAGTTAATTTATAATATTAATGCTCTGTAAATTTACATTGAGCACTATTGTGTATATATGTGTGTGTGTGTTACTATATATATTTACATATAAATATATATCTTACTGTATCTCTTTATCTCACTCTATATATGTTACATTTTCTCACCCTCTCTTTCTCTCTCTCTGTCTCGTGCTCTCTCTCTCTCTCTATACATATATACATATATATATATATATATATATATATATATTTATATTTTGAAAAAAGATGTACAGTTTTGTAGTGGTTATGTGCATGTTCTAATGTAACACTGCATAATAAATAAATACTTATGGCTCTACCTTTGTATTGAGCTATGTTTTAAATTAATATTTTGAACGCTGAAATCTTCTTAGTGTTTGTTCTTTTACATTTGTGTGTGTATATATATATATATATATATATATATATATATATGGGTGGTGTAATGGATAGCAAGCTTGTCTTGCTAGAACAATTACAATTGAATAGTGAGTTCCATCCTCACTGAGTGCCTCCTACTTTTGGCCTTGTGCCACATCTAAGCAATGCCAGGAAAATCACTATATATATATATATATATATATATATATATGAAGAAATATACTCTTAAGGTATGCTATATTTATGGGATAAAGTGCTCAATATCAGAGATAGAGCGTGTGTAAATATAAAAGCTAACATTGAAGTCAACACTTAGAGGCGTCAGGCTTTTTCATGCTAGACGCAATCGTCAGACTAAGAATATTTTTCTCGGCTATTTATGTATATGGGTCAGTGGTGCATTGTAGGTAGTCTATTTTGTCGGTTATTTTGCCGGAAGTGGTTAATTTCATTATTTATTTGGATTAGATTATTTTGCTTCTTTTTATTTATTTTTTATTTTTTATTTTTATTTCTTATCTTATATATTTATTCATATATTTTAATTTTAATCGGTGTTTTATTAACTTAATAAAAATTCATTTGTATCGCTCATGTAATAGTGTCTTGGTTTGGGAAGATATTTAAAGCTATTTATTAAATTTTGGGGTTGATTGCTGTAGTTAAAATCTAAATATTATTTTGGTGGAAGCAGTTTCTAATTTGTTTATTACTTCCTATACTTATTTGGATTGATTATCTTCACTTGTTTTTTTCTAACGATTAATTTATCGGAATCGGTATGTTCGTTTTTTTTGTATTTATTTATTTGGATAAATTTAGATTAATTTCTTTTACTTGTTTTATAATAATAAATAATAAAAAACAAAGGAAATTAATGTGTGTGTTTATATATATACATATATAATATATATATATAATATATATACATATGATATGTATATATATTATATATTAGATATATATGTATGTATATATATATATATTATATATATATATTATATATATAATTATATATATATATTATATATATATTATATATATATGTATATATATATATATTATATATATATTTATATATATATTATATATATATGTATATATATATATATTATATATATATTTATATATATATTATATATATATGTATATATATATATATTATATATATATTTATATATATATTATATATATATGTATATATATATATATTATATATATATATATATATATTATATATATATATATATATATTATATATATATATATATATATATATATATGTATATATATATATTATATATATATGTATATATATATATTATATATATATTATATATATATATATATATTATGAAGAAATATAGTATTAAAGTTTCCATGTGTAAATATAAAATTGAACATAGAAGTCAACACTTAGAGGTGACAATCCTGTTTCATGCGAGATGCAATCGTCAGTCCTGACGATTGCATCTAGCATTAAACAGACTGTCGCCTCTAAGTGATGATTTCTATATTCACTTTTATATTTACATATTTGTTATATATATATATATATATATATATATATATATATATTATAGTTATTTAAATACATTCAGGCCGGTAAATGTTATATAATACTGTTTATTATGAACAGAACATTTACTTAAATACTTGTATCTATAACAAAAAATGTTAAACATAAAAATATATATATATATATATATGTATATATATATATTACTATATATATTACTATGTATATATATATATTACTATATATATCACTATATATATATATATATAAATATATATATCATTATATATATATATAACTAGGTATATATATATATTAATATCATTATATATATATAACTGTATATATATATCATTATATATCACTGTATATACATATATATCTATATGCATATATATCACTGTATATATATGTTTATATATATATCACTATGTATATATATATATCACTATGTATATATGTTTATATATATGTATATCTTTATATATATTCCTATATATAGCTATATATATATGTATATATATATATATCACTATGTATATATGTTTATATATATATATATATATATATATATATATATATGTATATATATCACGATATATGTTTATATATATGTATATATATATATATATATGTATGTATGTATGTATATATATATATATATGTATATATATATATATATATATATATATATATCACTATATATTTTTATATGTATATATGTTTAATACAGATATATCACTATATATTTTTATATAGATATTTATCAGTATGTATATATGTTTAATACAGATACATCACTATATTTATATATATATTTATCAGTATGTATATATGTTTAATACAGATACATCACTATATTTATATATATATATATCACTATGAATATATGTTTAATACATATATATCATTATATATATATATATATATGACTATGTGTATATATATCACTATGTATATATGTTTATATATTTCACTATGTATATATGTTTTTATATATATATATATATATATATATAACTATGTATATATATATATCACTATGTATGTATATATATATATATCACTATGTATATATATATATCACTATGTATGTATATATATATATATCACTATGTATATGTATATATATATCACTGATATATATATATATATATCACTATATATATATATATATATATCACTGTATATATATATATCACTGTATATATATATATATATATATATCACTGTATATATATATATATCACTCTATATAAATATATATAACTATATATATCACTATATATATATATATATAACTATATATAACTGTATATATATGTATATATGTTTATATATCACTATGTATATATGTTTATATATCACTATGTATATATGTTTATATATATCACTATGTATATATGTTAATATATCACTATGTATATATGTTTATATATATCATTATGTAAATATGTTTATATATATATATATCACTATGTATATATGTTTATATATATATATATATCACTATGTATATATATGTATATATATATATATAATATGTATATATGTCAGAAGGTATATATGTATATAAGTCACTATGTATATATATATATATAATATGTATATATGTCAGAAGGTATATATGTATATATATCACAAGGTATATATGTATATATATCACTATGTATGTTTACATATGTATATATATCACTATATATATATATATATATATCACTATGTATATATATATATATATATCACTATGTATATATATATATATATATATCACTATGTATATATATATATATATATATATATATATATCACTATGTATATATATATATATATATCTATATCACTATGAATATATATATATATATCACTATGTATATATATATATCACTATGTATATATATATATGTATATATATATTTATATATATGTATATATATATATTTATATATATGTATATATATATGTATATTTATATGTATATATATATGCATACATATATATATATGTATATATATATGTATATATGTATATATATATATTATATATATATATGTATGTATGTATATATGTATATGTATATATATATATATGTATATGTATATATATATATATGTATATATATATATATATATATATGTATATATATATATATGTATATATGTATATATATATATATATGTATATATATATGTATATATATATGTATATGTATATATATATATATATGTATATATATATGTATATGTA
>OZ038500.1:80529315-80531815 GCA_964036315.1 Acanthosepion esculentum
TGTTGTGGAAGTTGTTGCAGAAAGTGAAAAATTTTTTTAGTTTTTCTGATCCATGAGTCCATAGCAAGAAAATGTCGTCAATATATCTAAAGTAGTGTAATGGTTTAAATTCTGAATTGTCTAGTATTTTCCTTTCTAGAATGTGCATAAAGATATTAGCATAGCTAGGTGCCATTTTCCTGCCCATTGCTGTGCCACTAATTTGTAAATAGTGTTTGTTGTTGAATTTAAAGTTGTTATGTGTAAGAATGAAATTTATTAATTGACATATATATATAACTTGGTTGTTGGGTAATTTTTACTAAGGAACTCACGGCAAGCTGAAACTCCTTCAGTGTGTGGAATGTTCGTATAAAGAGATGAAACATCCATCGTTACTAGGATTGTATCCGGGTTGACTGAGTTGATGTTTTTTAATTTGTTGCGAAAGTCGGTGGTGTCTCTAATATAACTGGGTATGTCAGGCAGTAAAGGTTTTAGGATGTTGTCTATGTACCCGGATATAAGTTCTGTGAGGGTACCAATGAGGGTATATATTATGGGTCTACCAGGTGGTATGATTTTGAGGGATTTTGAAATTTCATATATATTCCCTGCATTGTGTGGTTGTGTAATTTGGTGTTGGTTGGATGAGAGAGTGTTAGAGTGTTTTTCTGAAATGATTTTAGGGAGTTTGTGTAGTTTTGGGATAGTGTAGAATGTTGCTGTTTTAGGGTTCTCAGGGATAAGAGAATTTATGGTGCCCCTTATGTTGTGGTTCAGGTTCTGAGTGAGAGATGATAGTTCTGTCTTGAATGTGTTAGTTGGGTCTAGAGGTAAGGGTGCATAGAACTGGTTATTTTGAAGTTGTGATTCTGCTTCTTTTATGTAGTTATTAGTGTCTAAGATGGTGATAGCTCCGCCCTGGTCGGCTGGTGTGATAATTATGTCTTGGTTGTTTTTAAGATTATAGATGGCTTGGTGTTCTATTTTGGATAAGTTGTATTTTTTTGTGTGGTGTCCTTTGTTTGCTAGGAAGTTATCCATGTGTTGTCTGGCTTTGATGGCATATTGGTCTAAGTGTTGATTTTGTCCGGTTGGTGGGGTCCATAGAGAGTTATTCTTCGTTGGATGTGGTTTGGAGCATGATTGTTTAGTGGTGTTGTCCGTACTAGAGGTAGATTTGTTGTCCGAGAAATATTCTTTTAGTCTCAGTCTACGAATGTAATTTTCCATATCATAGCAGAGGTTTAGAGGTTTTAGTGGTTGTGAGGGGCAGAATGATAATCCTTTATTTAGTAAAGCGGTTTCTTCTTGGGTAAGAGTATATTTGGATAGGTTGGCGATGTGGTTGTCGGCAGAGTTAGTATGGGTGTGGTGGGCATAATGAGATCTTCGTGAGGTTTGTTGCATTAAGTAGTTGTTCAGGTATGGTATGTGTTGCAAAAGTGGGTCCTCAGCAATTAGTCTATTGAGTTTTTGGTTTTTTAAGGATATACATTCTGTCAGTTTTTTTTTGGTATAGGAAATTGAGTGTTTTTTTTTACCTGAGAGTATTGCGAGGGAGAAAGTGTTAGGTAGAGCGAATAACTGATTTTTTTGGATAAGTTCATGTAGAAAGACTTTTTAGTGTAAGCAGTGTTGTGCGCAAGATTTCTTAATTGCGTGGAGGTTCTGTTGTATATATGTTGGGCTTTTTCTTTATGCAGTGTACTAAAGCTGTGTTGGAAATTGTATTTGAATCTGAATCCTTTTGGTACTAAGTCCATTTTTTTGCAGAGTCCAAGAAATATAATGTCCGAGTGTATCTGTGCCAGTTTGTAGAGTGTTTTTTCTAGTGTTCTTCTATCATGGAGTTTTTTTCTTTCTAAGTAGGGTCGAAATAGCATAATGAGAGGCCACGTATACTTTCTTGATATGTATATAATATCTGGATAAAATAAATGAAACCAAATTGGGTGTTTTTTTTATGAAAGTATTTATTTCTGTGTTTTTGGATATATTTATTTATTTAATATTTCAGACCACCTAGGTCTTTCCTCAGAAATCAAATGAGATACTGTGTTTGTGTGTTTGTTTACAGCATTTGTCGTGAAGCGTGCATGTCACGTGATGTGCAATGCGACTTTGTTTGAATTTTTGGCGGAAGACTGATGATAGTGTCTTAAATGTTGTTTAAAAGGTTTTTTGACCATAACTCAAGAAATATTTTAAGAAATATTTTTAACTGTTGAAAATATGTGTATATATATATATATATATATATGTGTGTCTATATATATGTATATATATATATATATGTGTGTGTCTATATATATGTATATATATATATATATATGTGTGTCTATATATATGTATATATATATATATATATGTGTGTCTATATATATGTATATATATATATATATGTGTGTCTATATATATGTATATATATATATATATATATGTGTGTCTATATATATGTATATATATATATATATATATATATGTGTGTCTATATATATGTATATATATATATATA
>OZ038500.1:80541815-80652853 GCA_964036315.1 Acanthosepion esculentum
CTGTGCTGGTCAAACTCTCTTCTTTCGGGCAAAGGAGATTCAGATAAGGCTATATCGAAGGGCAGAGTCTTGTCTTGGGAAACAGCTCCCCAAACCTGTTTTATATGGAGTCTATAGGGAATTTTTGGCTAAGCCTATGGGCTCGAATACCCCACATTAAACTCGGCCTTGTGCTACATCTGACTGCGTTGGGTGGTTGGTAGATATCCTGAAGTTGGAGATTCATTGTGGAATTCAGTTGACTCACTTCTTCTACGCACCACTGGCGAATCTTATATGTTTTGTTCTTGTCCTAAGTATTATCGTTCATTACCAACCTCCGTTTGATTATTCTATTCAGTAACCTTCCCTAGCTTACAACACCCTGTCTCGCTTCACAGAAGTTAAAGAGGCAAGACCTACAAAAGGCAGCAGATGGTTTGAATTCAATATTTTCCTTCTCCTAGACTGGCAATGGTATATGGAGGCCATGAGCAGCCCAGACTACACGGCCCTGCCCCTCTCAGCTGTACCAAGATCCAAAGGATTACCAAATCCCATTTTATTCTTTATAATTACAGTTACTTTGCCAAAAAGATCATTACAGATGTAGACTTGTTGATATGTTAGAAATAATGCTGTTTAGTAAAATAGATTTTGTATTCAATATACACTTCAGCTGTCTCTCAAAAATGCTAAGAATTATTTAAGTTATGCTTTCAAACTTTTTCAGGGAAAAATCCAAATTTCTTTAAATATAGAATCGAAAATTTGCCTTTCCGTTGGTGTGCCGTCATTGGAAATAAAGGTGATTACATTTTTCATACATAATGTTTAAATAAATTTAATTTACATTTCTTTTTATTTCCTTTCTGTTAAACAAAAGGGAAATAAAAAAAAACAAAATTTAAATTTTTGCACTAAAGTGATAACAAAATTTTAGTTCAGCAGACCATTTGTAATATTTTTTGATTCATACTGGAAACCCAATTCTGGTAGCCTTTTGCCATACTTAGCTAAGGATGGTAAATATCAATACTATGGTCCGATCAATACAATACAAAACCAAATGTTAAGTAGCATCATGTTACACCAGATATCCTACCCTGAGAGTCACCTTGCAGTTGAACACCTGTTTCCCTGTAGATCTAATATTTTCTAATTGTATTAAAAGTACTAATTAAATATACTAGTTCACTCGCTAAAAAAAAAAAGATAGGGAAAATTTAAGGGAAGAAATAAATTTTGTAGATTTGTATTATTTAGATCTTCTTTGGTTTGTGACATTTGTCAGAATAAAAAAATATTGATTTTTAATCAATTTAGAAGGGAATACTGTTTATAATACTGATACAGTATCAAATCTATCCCTAACTTTTACAGAGTTATTGGACTTAGGCTAACTTAACTGATATTAAAAAAATGTTAAGTTTGAAACTATGCTAAAATCATTGATATCTGCATATTTTAATTTTCTGAATTTTAAAACCCATTTTTTAAAACTTTTTTTCTAAATAAAAAAAAAAAGACATTTTTGTATGGGATTTTTTTCAGAAGCACATACACAAAAATTTAATAATTATTTATCTTAAATGAAGATCGGCTTTAAATGACCCATGAGGGGTTGATAAGCCATGAAACAAAAAAAAAAAAAAAAATCTTAAATGAAGAATAATTGGATACAGAATTCTATTAGTTTATGTAAATTTTTGTTCTTTAAGTATAACTGTATATATTCATTTCTTTTTTAAAATAAATTTTTTAGTAATCCTCACAAAGAAAAAAAAAAAAGGGAAAAAATGTTTTCATACACAAAAGAGCTAAAGTAGATGTCAGGAATCGATTTGATATCTTGTTCCTATTATATGATGCCCACCTCCTAAATCAGTAAAAACATTTTTTTGATTCTGACAAGTAGTGTGGCCTAAGGGAGCTCTAAAGCAGAGGTTCTCAACCAGGGGTAAATTTACCCCTAGGGGGTAAAAAAAATTATATAGTTGGGGGTAAATAATTGAAGTACCTGATAATTCAATTAAATTTAATTTTGTAAAATGTGTGTGTGTGAGTGAGTGAGTGAGTGAGTGAGTGAGTGAGAGAAGAAAAAAAAAAAGAAAGAGTGTGTGTGTGTGTGTGTGAGAGAGAGGGAGGAAGGGAGATTGTGTGTCAATCTTGTTCAGTCCTGTTTGGGCATGCTCACTGTTCACCCCCCACCAGTCACACCACTGTTCCGAATTTCAGTTGATCTCTGGCAGTGACCTGGAGCAGATTCTATTCTCTCATTGCTGCATATTACTGCTGCTATGTAAGTATATTAGTATTATATGTTCTGAGAGTAAGACTATAAGTTTGTATGCATTTGTTATGATATTTCATTAAATTAAAAGTAAACATTAATTGAGAGCTTTGATGAGAACTGGCCTGGCATTGACAAAATCCACAGAGAGTGTTACTGTTAACTGAAGAATCAGTCATGAGTGGCAATATTCTGGAGATGTTTTCAGTGAATGGAGAATTAGTCACATGACTAATTCATAATTATTTCTTTTCAGATTGTGTCATGTCCAAGAAACATACATACGTGGATTCATAAGTACAATATGGCTTTGACTTCGTTGTTGTGGATGGTGTGAAGAAGCCTCAGTGTCTGCTGTGCTTAAAAGTTCTTGGAAATGGATCACTGAAACCTTCGATACTGAAACAGCATCTGGAAGCTTCACATCCTGTCCATGCATCCGATGACCGTGCTACATTTGAGTCAAAGAGCTAGGTTTAGGGCTGCAGGAACACTGCCCAAACTTGGATTTGTATCTGAGAAGAAACCAATGCTTGCAGCTTCCTGTAATGTAGCGCTGCGAATAGCAAAGGCCAAGAAACCTCATGACATTGCCGAGAAGCTGATTAAACCTTGTGCCTTAGACATGGTTGAACATGTGGGATTAAAGCAAAGCAGATGATTCAAGCCATTCCCCTTTCTAAGGATACAATCCATCGGTGTATTAGTGAAATGTCTCAAGATATTTGTCAACAAGTTATTGAACAAATCAAATCTAGCCCAGCAAAAATATCTTTGCAACTTGACGAAACCTGTGATGTAGCCAATTTTTCACAACTTCTTGTTTTTGTCCATTACATATGTGGAAAAGAACTAAAAATGAATTTCTCTTTTGTGAACCTCTCGAGCAAACCACAAAGGCTACTGATATAATGCAGAAAATACAAGACTTCTTTGACAAGAACAATCTCACGTGGGACATTGTTGGCTCAATCTGTACTGACGGAGCTCCAGCCATGATGGGAGTGAGATCAGGCTTCACTGCACTTGTGAAGCAAAAGGCACCCCATGTAATAACAACACATTGTTTTCTTTGCAGACATGCATTAGCTGCAAAAACTCTTCCTGAAAATTGTTTTGCAGAAAGTTGTTGAGGCTGTTAACTTCATTTGGTCCTGAGCATTGAATCACCCTTTGTTCAAAGCTTTTTGTGATGAGATGGGCTCTGAGCATTCCATTCTTTTACTGCATACTGAAGTAAGGTGGCTTTCACGTGGACTTAATTTAAATTGTGTGTTTGAGCTCCGTAGTGAGGTAGAAATGTTTCTTCGTGACCAGAATTCAAAACTGTGTGAAAATTTTGCTGATCCCAAGTTCATTGCCTGTTTGGGATACCTGTCAGATATATTTACCCATCTTAACCAAGTTAACAGACAACTCCAAGTAACATCAGTAACCATTGTTGAAGCAAGTGAAAAGATGACAGCATTGCAGACAAAGCTGGACTTATGGACACGGAAAGTTCACCAAAGCAACTTTGCAAATTTCCCAAATTTGGATGAGGTCATTAGTGAAAGTCCTGGAGTGTTACCTGGGATAAATGAAGACATCACAAACCATTTGAATATCTTGAAGAATCACTTCACTGGCTACTTTTCAAAAGACATGATTCCAACAGAGAGATGGATAATAAGACCTTTTGCCACTGAACTGTCAGAAATAAAACATGACAGCCCAGTAAAAGATGAACTGATTGATCTTCAATCTTCTGCTACTCTTAGAGAAGAATTTGAAAAATTTGGTGTTAATTTTTGGATAAAACTCAGATTCATTCCCGCTCCTTACTCAGCGTGCCTTCCAAGTGCTTGTTCCTTTTGTCACTACGTACTTATGTGAATCGGGGTTCTCAAGTTTAGTAGCAATAAAGACAAAGGCCAGAAACCACCTGAAAGCCGATGATGATATTAGAGTAGCATCATCAGAAACAGCTCCTCACATAAACAAACTGATTGACTCAATGAATCAGCAGTGTTCCCACTGATAATGCTTCTGTTCATTATTTTTTGTAATACAAATTAACTTCATAATTTTCTATTTAGAAAAGGTTTGATTTTCTTCCCTTTTTTTGATACGAATGTATAATACTATTTTTATACAAAACCTAAAGTCCTAAACAATAAAAAGGTTCTTTCTGACCTTCTTGTTATTCTGTAACTTTATGACATTGACGTACAAATGAATGATGGATTACTAATTTTTTGATCAGAATACTGAATTTTTACTAATTTTTAGTATTTGTCAGTATTTTTTATTTCTGTTTTGGTATTTTTACTAATGACTAATTTGCACAATTTTTAGTCACAAATTAGTTACTACTAATCATAATCATTCATTCCCAAAAAATTTTTTTTAGTATTTTCCAAAAATTTTTTATTTTGCCAAAAACAAAAATACTAAAAAAAATTTTTTTTTGAATAAATGATTATGATTAGTATTAATTTGTAGATCTACTAATACAGCGGATAAAATGAATATTTTTTTATTAATGACTACAAACGTTAATAAAAATACTGAATTTTATACAGAGTACTAACTTATACTAAAAATTTAGTAGATTAGTACTAAATAAGAAATCAGTATTTTGAGTGTGGCTTAGTATTTTTTTTTTTAGTCACAGTATTTTGACTAAAAAAAACCCTTAGTATTTTGAATGAAAAAAATCATTCATTTATTTAGTCACGAAATTGTACATCAATGCTTTATGATGGCTATGAATATTTTGTATGGGAGTAGGGGGTAAATGGAGAAATACATAAAGCCGAGGGGGTCAATGATGGAGGAAAGGTTGAGAATGGCTGCTCTAAAGAATGCTACTGTACAAAAATTATTTCCAAAAACATTTTTCACTATTTTTAACAAGTGTACCAGTCTATTTAGGTAACTACCTTATATACCTGTGGATAGGTTGCACCAGTAGGTTGATTGCATCCTCAGTTTGGGATTGTCAAAGTGGGTGACTGAGATAAGTCACACTATAATCATGGCCCTTTTTTTAACATGAATATAAGTAATATTTATTAAATATTTTCAAATATTCACCTTTATTTCAAAACTTTGCTTACATATATTAAAAAAATAGAAAAGTGTTTATTCATTTCAATTTAGTTATTAAACTTCATCAGGACTGAAACCCAAAACCGTTATCATCAGTCAAACATTCTTTTCGTTTGTTTGTTTGTTTGTTTGTTTAATGTTTAACAACTTATCAATCTTTATGAGATCATTTAAGGTCAAACAATTGTTTTTTATTTTTTTTTGGATAAAGTTGAATCGCTTTCAAAATTTTTTTATTTTTCCGTGTTGTCTTGCTTTTTTAAAAATATCCATTGCTTTCAGAGTTGCATTGTTTTCGAAACTTTTCACCTGTTAAGTGTCAGAGGTCCCTTTTTTATCATCAGATATTTAATTGGGATTATATTTTTTTGTATAGTTTAGCTTTTTTAAGAAAGGTTAAGATTGTATTGGGGTTTGTTTTTTCAAAAAGTTCTTTCAAGTTGTTAACATTGTAAAGAGTTTGCCGAATATGTGTTAAGTCACTGCAATCGAGTCGGAAGTGTTTTACGGTATAAGTTTCTTGGCATGCTATGCATTCGGGAGGATCTTCGTCTTTTAGGAGGAAGGAGTGAGTTATGTGTGTGTGTCCTATCCGAATATGGGATAAAACCACTTCTTTGCGTGATTTTCTGGATTCAGGTAGTTGTTTCTTTAAGGAGGGTTTGATTTTAGATAATTTGTTGTTTTGACAGGTGTTCCAGGTGTCTTGCCATTTCTTTAAAATAAAGTCATTGATTAGGGATTTATAGTCAGTGTATGGAACCTTTATGTTACTTGTGTTGAGTTTTAGGGAGTTTTTTGCAGCCACATCAGCTTCTTAACATTCTTTTCATTTGTTCATTCAGTTCATCATCAGTTATGGTATGTTCATCTCTGACTTTTTCCTACTTGAAAATGATAGTCTTTTGTCATAAATCAAATAATAAATGGTAAATATAAGCAGTGCTTTTATTCACTGTGTGATACGGTACTGTCGGAAGAGAAAATTGAAATGTCAGGAAAAATTCATTTTCTCCCTCACTCTTGCTAAGGCTCAAGCCCAGGGTACTCACCAGGACTACCAATATGCCACAGTCTACTTCAGATTCTCTATGATGTTGAGTGGATAGATCACACCTCTGATTTTTATCAAAATTTTTATGAAAAGTACAACCTATTCTTGAGTATTATATATTTATATATATATATATATATATCATATTTTCTATCAGACTGGTATAGTTATGGCTCTACAGATGCCATGTAGGTATTGATGAAATGGTTATTGACACAGAAAAGTAACTTATATTTTTACTTCAAAGTCAAATGTGGATAACAACTATTTATAGTCACAGCCTTTGATAAAAAAAGAAATACTGTTTTTTCAAATACTCTTACCATGGAGACAAAAAGTGCTTTTATTTTTTCAATTCTTAGGTCATACTTGAAAAATAACAAACAATGGACAAATATTGTTGCTTGTGTAACAGGGCACTAGAAATGATGAGTCACTACTAAGAATTTAGTACATTTTAAAATAAAGAAAATCTTAACATTTTTGTCTGTTATATGATCCATTAGCAGTATCTTGTTGTAAAGCAAACAAATGCTTGAATTTATTTTTGTCAGTTGTAATAAAAAAAAAATTAACAAGATCAAATTTAATGCAAAAAAGTGATTGTGAATTCCGGTAACTTCCTGAAGATTGTGATAAACTATACATTTAATCTATTATTCACACAGAATTCTGTTGATTATCAAAAAAACAATGCCAGACATATTTTGTAGAATTTTCAGGATGAAAAGTTATTATTTACATTTGGACTTACATCCTCATCTTTGTTATTATCACAAGGTTTTGGCTGGTGTGCTCTCTGACCTTCTTCAAGTGTCTATTGATATCAATTTTACATCATCAGAAGGGTCCACCACATAAAAATGGGCAAAATTTCTACCATCTATTAAATGAACTATCATAAGATATTGTAAATGAGTGATGGTTTCTAATGACAAATTTTTCAAAGTTGTGTTTTTCTTTGTTCTATTTTAATTGATGAAGTGAAACATGACAGACAAAATTTTGTGTGTGAAAAAGTTTCTAACATTTTTTTTTTTTTAAGTAAAATTATGAAAGGAAAAAATTTTTTTCTACTGTGAATTCAATTTCCAGTGTTTCCCAAATAGGGCACTGTGAACTTTTGCCTTTTGCATCCAAATCCTGGGCCTTCTGACTGCTGTTGGAGAAACCCCTCCCTTATTGAACATGTCTTCAGGGGTGTAGCTGTAATCCCTATGATTGGCCAGTTGCAGGTTGGTGAGGCTATTTAATCAATCGTTGGGGTGGATGGCCATTGACTCTGAGGTTTTCATGCCTTTAACAATTTTTGTTTTGTGCTGCTGGTGTTCCACTTACCCTCCTCACCAAACTAGGGTTTGGTGGGGGTGTAGGACAACTCAGGACCGAGCCAACTCAGCACCAGAAAAACAACTTCTTTTTATAACCGAATAAAAATAATTTATTGAAGATTAAAACCTTAATTAGTGAATATTTTTCTTCAAATAAGGCATTTGAAAAGGCATTATGGAAAATATGAACCAGTTTTTTGTTTTTAATTATTTTTAATAAAGTAAATTGTAAATTATTTTTTATAAAAATATTTTAGAATGTTGATTCAATTTATTAAAAAACAAATTACATTACGATTTACTTTATTAAAAATAATTAAAAACAAAAAAACTGCTTTATTTTGCTTTGCATTTTTTGATTCACTTTAATTAAAAACAAGTGTGTTTTATTGAATTATTTTTTATGTTATTTTATTAAAAAATAAATTTCCTTAGGATTTACTTTATTAACAATAATTGAAAACAAAAAACTTGTTCATATTTTACATAATGCCTTATTTGAAGAAAAATATTCACTAATTAAGGCTTTAAGCCTTAATAAATTACTTTTATTCAGTTATAAAAAGAAGTTGTTTTACTTGTGCTGAGTTGTCTCAATCCTGAGTTGGCAGTGTTGTCACTTCCCACTGGTGTAGGAGCCAGTTTAGTCACTCACCACTCAGGTTTTGAATTCAGAGTTGTCCTTCTCCGAGACTGGTCACCATCCAAGGTTATAGGACCCAGTCTGTCTAGCAATTTTACCCACAATTGGGTTGAGAAGAGTTGGATTCATATTTTTCCCCAAGAGTATTTGCATATAAGTGAATGTAATGAAATTGACTGGTATTTGAGCTTGGCTTTCTAATTCCTCAATTTGGGCGGCTAACCATTATTCAACTCGGACACCTAATTTTGGATAGAATAAATAAATAAATACCTGTTAAAGAACTCCTGTTCAGGGCCAATTCAATTATGTAAACTGCCAGCATATTAGAATAATTTTGCTTCATTTATCAAAAAAATTGAACATTATAAAAAATTCAAATTCAAACACTCAGTTCTACACATTCACAGAATTTAGGGATGCAGTATTCTTGCAAAACTGCAAATATCTCCACCCTCCATGCCACACTCTCAATTCTTAATACTGTTCTCTATATTCTAAACAATTAAAAAAAAAAAAAATTAATATCCTATTATAATTGTGCTTGTTAGTTTGCATGACAATTACCCCCTGCCAACTCCTCATAAATAATGGATTCTTCAGTTCTGATTGCATGGAAAAAAACACTACTTGATCTCAGTGAGAAAATGAAAGAAAGAAAGATGAGAAGATAGAAGTGTTTAACATCTGTTTCAGTGAAATGGAAAAAGTTATCAATTTCAAATCTTTACATTTGTACCCACTTCTTAAAATAATGACCAACATTTATATTTATGATTGTTATTGGAATATTTTGTTAAAGTTGTTAAGCTCAAATATTTAAAGATTTGATAGAGCAATTTCTATGTATATTATATTGTCATAGAACTCTCCATGAGCTTATTCAATTGTTAAGAATTAAGATTCATCAGAAATTTAAAATAGGAAACCCGTTAATTATTCACAGGTCTTTCTAGTAAAAATTATTACTTATTTGTATTATGTAGAAAAAGCTAATTACTTTTGAAATTTATAATTATATACAAGTATGATATAACTTAATCAAGATCACAGGTAAATTACATTCAGACCTCAAAGTTACTCCTTCCTTTTACAGAGGGAAGTCTGTAAAGATTTAATATAGATTGTCTCTGTTACTTCCACTTGAAAATCTGAATGTGCAGGACTCAGAATTGAAAATATATCTGATTGTTATATAAGAGATGCTCAGCTATTGCAGACTTAGATTTATTGATACACTTATGCAAATTACTGAATTGCACTTTTTCAATACTGGCAGGCACATGTTGATTTATTCCCATTTCCAACTTCTGACTCATTCTAACAAGATGACATCACAATATTTAAAATAGTAAATACTTGAACTAAGACAATGAGAAAGCAGATCATCTTTATAGACTGACCGTAACATCGATTGATCATCCTCATAGACTGACCTTAACATCGGTTGATCATCCTTATAGACTGACCTTAACATCGGTTGATTATCCTTATAGACTGACCTTAACATCGGTTGATCATCCTTATAGACTGACCTTAACATCGGTTGATCATCCTTATAGACTGACCTTAATATCAGTTGAACTGATGTGGATTAGTAGCCAGATAATTTTTCACATTTGCAAAGAATTGTTTATTAGCATCCACAAATTTAAATTCATGAATCTCTGCCAATTTAGTATGAATGTTAGATTCCCCAATCTCAAGAGGATAGTCATTATCACAGAAGACTTTCTTAATATTAAATTCAATTTCAGAATCTATTTTTGTCTTTGAATAAATCATAAGTGCACAATGGATCAGTTTTAATTTTTATTGTTTTGAACAAATAAAATAGACTCATATAAACTAATGAAAGTGAGTTTAAAGGAAACAGATGTAAGAAAAATGTTAATTTTTAATTGCTAAAATATACTCAATTTGTTAACAGTTCAATTTAATCCTATAAGAAAAATCTAAAAATAAAAGTTATCCTAAAAAAATAGGAATTAATGAAAACAGTTAATTAATACTTTAGTGAATTTTGTAATAAAAAAAATATTACTTACCTTTTAATTCATAATAGAAAATGCTTAAATAAGAAAAAAGCTGGAAAAACTTCACAAATTTAACGTTTCACTTTTTAACTTCATCAAAAATTTTGGAAATAAAAATGGAGTTATGTTTCAATTTTTAAATTCTATATTGTTTTGTTTTCATTGATTGTGTACATACTTGCACTTGTTACGGCATTTACCTATGATCGGTTGACAAAATTGCCGTATTGTAGCAGTGGTCCTATTTCTATTCATTTGGATGTGCAAATTCATAGTAGTCTCGGTGTGAATTTGGATTCACAATTGGTTCCCAGCCACATATATACACACTTTAGGAAAGTGCAATCTAAGTAGTGATTTGGTTAGGAGTCATTTAGGATATAAATGAATGGAATCGTCCGTTTATGTAAATAAGCGGAGTTAAGTGGAGTTGAGGAAAGTTAGCATTAGGTCAATTGCTAAGTGTACCTTTGTGTAGAAAAATTCAATTTTATTACTTACCTACAAGTTTGTCTTATTTATTTTCCCCCTGTTATCTTGAAAACACGAGATACAACATTAGGGCACCAAAACATTTGCTTTCTGCACCCAACCCAATTTGGTGGTGGCAGGGTCGCAACATGGATGCATAGGAAGGAGTTGGAATGGCAGAGATGAGACATGTGGTCATGATTACATGATCATGTTGCACAGCCTATTTTGAGTCGCTTTGTAGGCCCAGCAGGAGCTTACCCTCACCATCCAGTTCAGGCATACTGGCCCTACAAATCTGTAGACATCATGTGTATAACTTATATTTCACCAACTCTGTGAAGTTATAATAAAGAACATAAAGAACAAAATATATAGCCATTTTTAATTTCTTTAGATACACAATTGAAAAGGATATTGTTCTTTTTATCTTCCAAAGTCAATAAAGGATAAAAATAGAAAGATTTAAAGAACTGTCCTTTCCAACGACAGTCGTCAATCCTAATGGTGTTTGTTTTTTGTCAACATAGTCTAAAAAAACTCCTTAAATATAATTGCCCAAATATTTTATGCATTTACTAAACTTAAAAAATTTTTTCAACATTTTTTAATCTCTGCGATTTATGTGCAATCTCTCTCTCTCTCTCTATATATATATATATATATATATATATATATATATATATATATATATATATATATATAAAACAGATGTCTGTGTGACTGTCTGTCTGTGTGATACCTTTTCACTTGAGATATATCCAACCAATTTTGACCAAACTTAGCACATACATTGTACAATGTAAGAGATAGGTTCTTAGTGTAAAAAAAAAAATCAATAATTTTTAAAAAAATCAATAATTGATAAAGCCAATCAAAAATCAATAAATTCAACTTTTTTCTCCGATTTTGTTCAAACTCAGTATGTAGGTTACTTACATCATTACAAGCTCAATGTTATCTCATTTTTATTTCTACACCTTTGCATTTAGCAAAAAACTAGGAAAAATGAAAAATCAATTTCAACATAAATCAATTTCCACACAAATACTTCCTCAATTTTCAAGCAATTTAATACAAACTTCACTTAATTGTAGCCAACAATAAGTTGATTGTTTAACTTGATAATTGAGTCCACCCATATAAATAACAAAAAATGGTGATTTTTACTGGTTTCTTTCTTATTTTTCATTGATCTTTCAACCAATTTTCATCAAACTTAACAATTGCTTTATAAATGTATTCTCTTTTACATCATTGGTAGCGCAATGACAAATTGAATTTCAAAAATCCCCAATAATTGTGATCTGAAGTGGGTCTTCATGTTGCCTGTTTTACCCCTTCATGTCCTTGGCCAACTTTGATTGAATAGATACAGACTACTTCTGTTATATCAGTAACGGCATTAATTCAAAATGTTTTTTAATGAAATTACTTTAATTGAAGAAGACAGACTCTGTTACATCTAAACATGATGCTGTTTTTGCTCCATTCTAATTGAATGCTTTTTCTGATCAACCAGCTGGGTATGGCTGCTAGTAAACTTGAAAATTAAATCATTTCCATTAAATAGTTAATGCCAAACTTGCAAATAATCAAATCATTAAAACTTAAATCTGCAAAAGGTGAGGTCCAATTATTTCATCTCCACCTCAACAGCAAGATATAAGACAAATACCAAATAAAGAAAGCAAAGGCTAAAATTTTAATTCACGAGCTGACAAAACACATAACCTAGCCTTGTTTAACAAAATGGGTGATTTTACCATTTTTACACTGACATATTGATAGTATTTGAGGGTATATGTCAATTCTGTAACACCAAAGAGGTTAAAATTTCAAGTTTGTTGAGATTTGTGCATGGGAGAAACAAAAGATCCATTCTTTTCTACCAAATACAAGTGCTGTCTTGAATAATCATGCCAGTGGAAATTTTGCAACTCATAAAATAAGCATGCCAGTTCAAATAAACATTTTGTCAGCAAATTTAAAATAAGATTTTATTATAAGGTTTGGGTAATAGCACCAGGAAATAATTCATATTAATAAGCATGAATATTAATAAACATACTGTATCAAATAAGTTTGGTGGTAGGATTGGAAGTAAAGGAAATAATTCAATTGTATTGGTACTTGTATTTGGTACATCAAGAGTAACAGAACCCCCCACCCCCCAAAAAAAAACTGGTGTTTGCTGTTGATATATTGGCAGATTTTTGGACTTCCTCTACAAGGATCAGTAAATGTCAGTGATTTTAAGCAACACCAAGTTATTTCTCATGTTCTTTGTTGTATTTCTCATGTTGTACAAGGCAATGATTTTCATCTGTTTCTTTAATGATGTGTGGAGACCCAATCATGTTTGTAGCACTTGTGAATTAATATGGGGTCAGGTTTGAATGTTGATGCTGAAGATGGCTAAAGGGCCCCAATTGCCCTATAAAAAAAATTGAACCTGCTTGAGAGTGTATTGTCTGCTTTTCTGTGTTGGGCTCTTGCCTAAACTTTTGAATTTCAAAAATATTTTAGGCACATTTTGATTTGTGGGAAAATAGCTGCATTTGTTTATCATTCAGAACTAATCAAAAGGTTTCCCTCCAAATTTCAAGAAGTGAAATCCAGGACAATAAAAAGTAACTGCTGCTCACTAACATAATATAAAAATTATAAAGATTTGCTGACTTATTACAAATATATATATATATATATATATATATATATATATATATATATATATATATCAATCATTACACCGCAAGCAAGGCAATAATGCCACTGAGATGCAAGGGGCCACTGAGAATGAAAGAAAATGAGATGATGTTGGTGAGAAGAAAGGACAATAAAAGAACAGAATTCAGGAAAGCAGAAGGTGGTGATTGACGTTCCATTTAAATTTTTGAAGATCATAAGTGGCAAGGAAGCAAGAAACCGGAAGTGAGTACTACAGGCGAGAAGTGTGAGAAAAGAAACTATTAGAATAGAACTTATGGTTACATCTGGTTAGTTAGACAGTAAAACAGTGAGATCTAGTTGCCAATTTAGTAGTATGCATAAATTCACACGGTTGAGGCAGCAAGGAGGAAAGCTCATTAGAACAATCGTCATGAAAATATTTATAGAAAAGGACATGGGAAAACCATGTTATACTGATTTGAGGGGGGAGTAACTGAAGTCAATATGCCAGGTCAAGACTGATAATATTGCAAAGCTTTCTTTGAATTTTGTTGAGAATCTTGAGATATATAGCAGGAACACCAGACCAGATATGGCAGCTATATATTTTAAGATGTTTTATTGTTATACATTATTTATTTATATAGACACAAATATTTATGTAAATGCTCTGTTTATAATAAACAGTATTAACAACATTTACCGCCCTGAACATCAGAGAAATTTTCATAGAAAATATGTGTGTGATATATAAGTGGACATTGAAGTCAACACCCAAATGTGACAGACTGTTTCATGCTAAATGCAATAGTCAGGCCATGCACATTGTATTTTTGCTCGACTATTTACATTTTACTGGTCAATGATGCATTGTGGGTAGTCTATTGTATTATTGTGTTATTCTAACAGTTATTCTAACAGTTATTTAGGTGGATGATAATGATTGTGTTTTGGATAATTCTAGGGGCTTTTGAGTGGGAATAATTGTGGATCCGAATGCAGTTTTTTGGCTATTTACATTGTTGTCTAATAACTTTTTTTTAATTTTATTATTGGTTGTTATTACTGTGTTTTCTTGTGTCTATGCGTGTGTATGAGGTTTGTTAATTTGTTTATTATTTACTTTGTATATTTACTTATTTGTTTTGATTAATTTATTTTACTTATTTTTCTTTGTTTATTTTATTTTATTTATTTTCCTTTATTCTTGTTAGTTTTCAGTTTTTAAGTAATGTAGTAAAAATTTTTTTTGTGCCTGCATTTTACTCATATATGTGTGTGTGTGTGTGTGTGTGTGTGTGTGAGAGAGAGAGAGAAAGGTGAAGGAGGAAGTGGTGTAGAAAAAGTGAGGCTTACTGGTGGGATATCAAAAGACACTTAGTAAAAATTTGAAAAACAGGTTGGGATAGAAAGGCTAAAAATCATAATACATTAAAATACTTTAGAGAGAATAACAATACAAAGAGATAATAGAGTAGAAAATATTTATGCATTCCTTATTCTTTTTTTTGTGTATGAAATAATCTATGTTTGTATAACATTTAGATAAATACATGAACTAGCAACAAAGATTATAAGGGAGAAAGGAGAGAATGAAAAGCTACAGACAAAAGATGAAAGAAGGACAGAGGTATGAGGCCATGGACAACTTTAGTCATCAATATGTCATAGAATACCCATAGGTTCAAATCGTACTTAATTATTTGAGTGTATAAAAGAAAATTTATTTCCTTGTGATCAGTTTTGGATGACCACATTACCAAAAAGAAAAATTCTTTTGACTTATTAGATGCAAATAATTTAAAGCAAAAAGGTTTTTTTCACAAAATGAACCCAGTTAAATAATAATCCATTCTATTACCTCTGAGATTGATATGGTAACAATGTTGTAGGAGCCTCTAGGAAAAAACTAAAATATCACCATACAATGAAAAGAGCAGAGAATAACCTGCTTAAAAATAATACCTTATTGCTGACAAAAGAAAAGTTTCAGTTTTTATTTAAAGTTTGTCATTTATCAAAGATTTTGTTGTTTATGCTGGTGTTAGAGAGGAGGTTGAGGGTGAAAAATCTAAAATTTACTTTGAAAATAAAATTCAACAGTTTCTCTCTTTTCATCTTTTTTCCAGGGAGATCACCATCAAGGAGTTATACTTTTGTGGGTAATATCATGTTTTGTCATTTTTGGTCTTCCATACTTCAGTTGTTCCATGAGATACTTGTAAATTTCATCTGGTTTTCATAACCATTCAGTAAAGAACTGAATTATACTAAATCTTGCTAACAGCTAATTTCTGTCTGAATTTCTGAGATAAAGAGTTATCATTATTTACACTACACACTGACATAATATAAGAGCTACTCTACTTTTGGAACATTTTTTTTTTAATGACAAAATTCATATTTTTCTTTTAGTAGACATCAATTTTGGCATAATCAAAGTCAATTATGGATGGCAAAGAGTGACATTAAAACACTGTAAAACTTAGTTAAAGTATGCAATAGTATTTTTTTTGTAACTAATTTCAAGCTATATTCTTGCAGTTCAAAACCAAAATTAAACCATAAATTATATTTTTAAATATTTATAAAATAGTCAAATAATTTCTACAATTTGTAATGTTTTGGGAATCTACCTATTTAAGATTTCCCAACATATAAATTATGTCTATGGAAATTAAAAGAAAGTGTATAATGAAAACGAACTGACTACACTTGAGATTTTTGATCGATACAATAAGACTTCATCCATCAGTGACGAGCCATATAGTTTATGTAGCGCAAAGACAAAATTTTCTTCCCCCATCACCAGATAGCAATGTTCTTGAACATTATTTGTGGGCAGTTCTTGAGAGTGGGGCCTGTTCTCCTCTGCACCACAATATTGAAGATCTGAAGGCAAAATTGAAGAGACTATGAGATAAAATACCCATGAAAACTGTGCATGCTACTATAAGTGACTTTCCTGATAGACTTTGGCATGTGCTGAAGGCTAAAAGGAGCCATACTGAATGAGATTTTCTGGTCTTATTTAGCAGATTGATACTTACTTTACATTAAAATTGTATGCTGATATAATAACATTTTCAGGAGTTATGAGCTTTTTCTTTTGTAAGAGTATATTTATGTCACACCCTGTACATATATGTATACAAAAAATAATAAAAAGTCCCCGATTTAAAAATCTTACATTACCAAACGACTCTAATGCAGATACAGAATAAACAAACAAACAAAGGCGGACAGACTGTTTTCAAATTTGAGGTCTGGAGGTGTTAAGCTAGGGTAATTAATTTGATTTTTGACACCCACTTATACTCAGAGATCCCAAGAGATTTTTCTCACACAAAGTTTTGTCTTTCTTTTAGTGAAACTGAAGAAGCCAAAGAGAAAATATGCTTTCTCCTCTCTGGTGAAATACGTCTTTGATAAAAATTTGCCTTTTGTCTTATCTTTACATTTGTTTCAGATACTATTGTACATCCTACAAACACACATGCGCATATATATGGACAGTCATATATATATATATATATATATATATATATATATATATATATATATATATATATATATATATGGACAGTCACACACACACACACATATATATATATATATATATAGTCACACAGTCACACACACAGTGCTGTTCGATAAAAGTGACTCACCTTATCCTTTGAATTTAGCTCAACTTTCGTTTCATCGGAGAAGAGAACATTCTTCCAGTCTTCTACGGTGAAATTTTTGTAATAGTGAGCCCATTCAAGTCTCTTGGCTTTGTTGGCTTTGCTTATTAGCGGCTTAAACCTTCGTGCACAAGATTTGTAGCCTTGTTCTAACAGCCACCGACGGACTGTTGAAGAGGCAAGACTAACATCTTGCTCTTCGCTTAGACCGGCTGCAATTTCTTGGCTAGTTATAGTCCTATTCTTCGCAACTTCTCTCTTGATTACCCTGCCAGTTCTATCATCAATCTTTTTCTTTCATTCCTTTGTTTCCTTCCTTGGAGCAGGAGTGGCATCATTATGTGCCCTAAGCACTCGAGAGACAGTTGATTGCGATGTTATAGCAATTTCTGCAATTTCTCTCGTAGACTTGCCTGCTTTTGAGAGGGCAATAATAGATGCCTTAATTGGTTCTGATGTGTGTTTGTACCCTTTCATCTGGTTAGTGACTTGAGTGGCTATTTCAAGCTGTTTTTATACTGTATGAGGCTTTCTGGAATATTCTGGAATAATCTAGATTTAATTTAAGCTGTTCTAGAATTCTCTAGAATATTGTTCTGAGTGTATTGTAAAATATTTTTCAATATTTTGTCAAAAGCTCTTTAAATTTACCAGTTTAATCATTAGAATGCGATCTCTGAGTCACTTTTTTTCCTGAATCTAATTTATATCCAAATTTATAATTATCAATAGAATACCTTAGGGTGAATAAACTTTTTTCCTATGTGGTCGGGAAAAGGGTCCTTATATTAGTAAGATTAAAAATTATTTTAACCCGAAAAAAAAAATAGGCAAAAAATATTTTTAGTAAAAAAAAATCAGGTGAGTCACTTTTATCAAACAGCACTGTATATATATATATAGTCACACACACATATATATATAGTCACACACACACACATATATATATAGTCACACACACATATATAGTCACACACACACACACACATATATATATATAGTCACACACACATAGTCACACACACACAGTCACAGACATATATATATAGTCACACGCATATAGTCACACGCACATATATATAGTCACACGCATATAGTCACACGCACACATATATATAGTCACACACACACACACACATATATATAGTCACACGCATATAGTCACACGCACATATATATATAGTCACACACACACACACACATATATATAGTCACACACACACACACACACATATATATATATAGTCACACACACACACATATATAGATATATATATATATATATATAGACATTCAACAGCATCACTTGATAATGCACCAGAAGTGTTGAAGCAGAATTGATATTTTTGTAGTCATTTTATAACATACTTACGTTATAATTTTCGAATAAATTATATTTGCTCTACTCTGTATTGAGCACTCTATTAAGAATAGTATTTTTTGGTTATTGGAATTTATTCCGTATACTCCAATCAATACTTGGGTATATATATATATATATATATATATATATTGTCGACATGGAAAACAAAAAACAAACTCTTAGTATAAAGGAATTTACCATTATCCATAAACAGGCTTATGCAGGAGCGTCTTTTTTTTTTAAATTTTGGATTTAATGTAACTACAACAAAACCTTTTGCTTTCATCGTTTGCCTTGATAAAGTCTGAAGACAAAGCATGTTGGCAAAAACTAAGATTTTTTCCAATTGTCATTATTATACCACACACACACACACACACACACACACACACACACACACACACACACACACACATAATACAAATATAAAGTTTGTTACTTAGCTGATTGGTATTACCTTCAACATCCCTACTTCAGAGTTTTGTAGATGACCCTTCCAGCAATCATTCCGTCCACTCATCAGGGGTTATCAGCAATTGACTGTTTATATGTCTCGTTTTTTTCTTTAATATATGCACTTTTCATTGAGAAGTTGACTTGGTATATTAGGTCATTTAACAAGTCCTCAAAGCTTATTTACATGCTGACTCACAGATTCTTTTTCTTTTTACTGTTTTCTGTGATTGTAAAGAAATGATATTGATGCTGTGAAAATGTTTTAAAAACATCTTGGCAATGCAAGACAGATTTTAAAAAGTCCACATACCAACGTATTTATTTTTATCTCTTTTAAAAAGAAAGCAAGCAAAAGAAAAAAAGATACAGCAACAGAGAAATGTGAAGAATAATTAAAGTCAGGCAACTTTTAACATGAGGTATCTGGCCTGTCAATTTTATCATTCATCATTGTGTCAGTTATGATGCTACACTTTTTTGTGTGAAGGAGATAGTCTTTCTCTTTGGAATCATTCACTGTCCACAACACCAAGTGACGGCCACGTTTTTTCCAGAAGGTATGAGAGTTGCTGAAATGATAAAACAATAACTTGAATCAACCAAATATAACTGAAGAGAAAAACAAGATTACTTGCAGACAATGGACAGAGAAGTATTTTGGCAAGATATATTAAACTCTTTTTTATTGCATGAATAATGTGGTGACTTATTTAAACAAAACATTTTAACAAGATATCTCTCTCTTATTAATTGCATAAAAAGCGTAGTAGCTTCAACTTAAATAAAATTTTATCATTTCTCAAGATTGTCCAAAATTTTAAATTGAAACATGTCAGGCTTATGTTGATACAAAGTTTTTTTTTTTTTTAAATTTTAAAAAAAATTCAAACAAATTTATGTTCCTATAAATTACAAATGAGATTTAAATCAATTTTCTGATTGCTTACTCGTAAGTGTGTGTGTGTATATGTATATATATATATATATATATATATATATATATATATATATATATATATGAGAGAGAGGGGTGGGAATAAGAAATGACATGGTGACTATCAGTTTCATACCTCAAGTTATCTCCCGACCATGCTCTATCTCTGAGTCTTGGTATCAACCTTTTGGTATCCTCAGGTGATATAGGTCAAAATATTGATTTTGGCTTATATTGAAAGCAAGGTAGCGTGGTTGGATGGTCACCTGATTTTTTTAATTTAAAAGCCCTGCATGTTAAATTTTTTTTTTACATGTGTATTGAGAACACTTTTATACAACTGTTTCCTGGTCTAATTCAACTCTGACCAATAACTATTTTATAATTGTTTTATATATATATATATATTTATTTATTTATTTATTTATACAGCTATTTATTTTGAAACTAGAGTCTTTATTCAATAATCTAATCATTTGTAATATACGTTATGCAAATTAAAATTTAATGCAATTGCCACATTGGTAGATCTTCAAGTCTTTATTGTTGTAAGTATCAAATTGATCAGATGATAAAAATAGAATATCTAAATGTAAAAAACTTTAAAATGGAACCATTTCAGGTAAAATGAAAAATTATTAATTCTTGACCAGCATTTGTTTCATCTTATTTTCACATGTTTTCCATATGACTGGATATACCACCACCTTTGACATATATTTGTAGTATTAGTAGCAATATAATTTTAAATTTCTTCGGTGAAGCATTGTTAATTATTATTTAAAGATTAGTATTTCTTTTTCGTCATAATTTCATTAGTCCAACAGATTTTTTTGATTAGAAGTGCAAAGTTGATTATTTCTTTTGTAGAATAAAACAGAAGAAAAATAATTTATTCTAATAAAACCAAATTATATTTAGTTTTTTTAGTCTTTTATAATAATACGAACATGTTATACAATAAGCTGATGGAAACTTCATAAGATTTAAAAGGTTGTTATGCATCTGAAGAACTAATTAGGCAAAATAAATGTTAATTGCCTCATTAATTGTTCATGAAACAATGAATTTCTAGGATGAGGAGTTATTAGTTACATTATTTACTTTGGACTATTGCTCTCATCTTTGTTGTTGTTATCACAAACATTTTGGCCGTTTCCATACACATCTGATGAAGGCAGATCATAATGGGTGAAACGTTGTGATAGCAACAAAAATGAGGACAATAGTCCAAATATAAATAGTGTAAAATAGGAACAATGAAATGAAAGATTCTGTTGGATTTAACTCACAAGACAACCAGAAGTAGTCCTATCTCAAGCAATGATAGTTTTGACAATTGTTATATAGGCACTCTACCAGCTCAGGCAGGTTCAGATATTTATTTTTAATACTATTTAGCAATACAGAAATGGGTTAGTTTGATCCCAAAATAGCTTAAGACAGAATGAACTGGAACAATGACCACTTATCTTGTCTCAAGATGTTTCCTGGTTTATGACTGCAAGGCCTTATGTGATAAGGCATGCCATCCACCATAATCAGTGTACATTTCAACACTTGCTTTGTACTTATCCTGTGACACCCTGTCATTTAGGGAAGAAGAACTTGAAGTTCAGCTTTGTTAGTTTATAGCTGTGATTTTAGGGGGGAAAAAAGTAATGAAAAGTCATCAGGTATTGTTTGTTAGGGTAGGAAAAAAAAAATTCATAGGAAATAAAATCAAACTTTGAATTGTGGTTAGGAAAAGAATTTATAACAAAAAAAATATATCATCATTTAAAATAGATAATAAAATATTACTTATGAGGTTAAAGCCATAAACACAATTTTTATATCAGAATATTCATATAACAACATAATAAAAATACTCATATTTCTGCTTACCTCAAAGTAAAATATAGTACGTTATTTAAAGTTAAATAAAATATATATAAAATATAGTTCAGCTTTAATGGAAAACATTAACAACTACAAGGCTTACATATAAAGGTCAGAGTGAAGTACCCAGTAAATGTTTTAACAACTACATTGCCAGTCCATGCTGAAAATGACAGGTTTATATCACGCAAATTTCAATATAAAAGTAAAAAAGGCAACATCTTAAGGCAACATTCAATGAACAAATGACCAAAAAAGAGGTAAAGTACCTGCAAAAAAGAAAAAAAAAAAGTGTCTCAAAAGGACGTTTTTTCCTGTTGGCATTGCTAATGCTGTTTACTCCTATGGCAGTTTTTATTATTTTAAAAAGTTATTTTTTGAATTTTTATAAAGCCCAAACATATAAAACTGGATTTTTTTTCATTTTTTGTTGTTTTTTTTTGTTTTAAAGAGAATTTACAACAAAAGTATTAACTACTTTTCTTGTAATTAAAGAGTCTAATAAATAATGTTTAACATTTTTGTTGTCATCTCTCAAGAACAAAAAGTATAAATTCAGATCCTTGCAATCTATTTTAGTGAATTTATGCAAGAGCAAATGAGAGAAATTCCTGGAAAATGCATTTTCAAAATTTATAATTACAATTACTTGTTTTTATGTGTTTATGTTGTAGCATACCTATGGATGATAATGGGTATGTGCCCATTCACATAAATACAGTAGTAAATACTGTATGTTGGTCTGCAGTTGGAGATTCATTGTGGAATTCACTTGACTCACTTCTAGCAGTTGACTACTACTTCTACACACTGCCAGCAAATCTTACATGTGTTGTTCTCATCCTAAGTATTATCGTTCATTACCAACCTTTGTTTGATTATTCTATTCAGTAACCTTCCCTAGGTTATAATAGTTTATTTATAAATTTTCTTTTTTGGGAAGATTTTTATAAATTCATAAACAAAAAAAAAACTTTGTTTTTATAATTATTTCTTTATAATATGGTCAGTGGTAAACCTACATTTTGGGGACCCTGAAGCTTGAACAGATATTTGGGTCCCTTCACAACAAAGAACACTAGATTTGAAGATCCAACTGCCAAAATGTAAGCTTTGAAGAGATTCTGGTAAGCTCAATGAGCTTGTAAATGCTGGTTGTGCTGAAAAGGTTGATGTGGCTGTGTGTTGAATAGCATTTAACAATTATACATTTTTGTATCAAGGAAAAACAATGGAAAACTGATTTTTGTTTCAGCAATAAAATATATATTAAAATCAACAAATACAAAACATTTTTTGTAATGTGTGAAACAATAAGATAGGAGAAGTAGTTTCTCTTTATCTGTTAGCTGAAAGATTAAATGTAAATAAACAAGTTTTCTGAAAGAATGTTCAAAGTTCTGTATTAGATAGAATGATGTTTTCAGAAGAACATGTAATAAATCAGTTGTGGATTAGATATAACTAACAGAGCTGTTGCAACTTGGCTTGTTACATAGAACTGATGGTGAATGATATTTAAGTTCTGTGTGCGTGCGTGTGAGTTGCTGAGTTCTGCTTCTACTGTCTATTTTTAGAATGAATTCCGGTTTATATAACCATGGGTAGGCTCCCAGGACAATGTCAGGAGAAATTTCGAGAGCGAACAAAAAATATTTGATTGGATGAAAAATTACCCAATCGGTGATTTTGTAACAAAAGCATGTTTGTGAATTAACAGTAGGAAAAATTCAGTGTGGTGAATGCGATCAGTAAATTGTCCTGTGATAGTATTATTATTTGAGAAAAATGTAGGCGTGTCAAACCTAGTAGTGATCGCTACAAGCTCATACAGCTCAGGTTTGGATGTTGCAAGTCAACAAGAAAATTTTGAAATTTGACCAATTACAGGGGAATTTTGTAGCTATCAGAAATGAGTATTAGAGAATATTCTACGGCCAACATTAGCAACTTCAACCGATTGGCTTATGATTCTGTCACTAAAATGGCCTTATTTTAACAATAAACAGTTAAAAAAAAAATCCCTGAAAAACCATTGATTTTATCAATTTAAAAAAAGCTGCTTCAGAGTCAGCTCTGAGATTAGGAGCCCTTGAAGCATAAGCTTCATTTGTTTCATTGTAGATTCACCATTGAATGTGCTAAATAATAGTAGTTGGTTCACATATTTTTATAATCTTGTAAATGTAAAATTATTCTTTCTGTTTGAAATTCTGTGATGGGGAGTTATTGTTATTTACATTATTTACATGCAGACTATTGTCCTGATCTTTGTTGTTGTTATCACAGTGTTTCGGCCATTATGCCCTCCGGCCTTCATCAGATGTATGATGATCTGGGTAACCTACAGAGGTAGATTGTTCTAGTTCCACTGAACATATCTAGGGATATCTTGTCTAGTTCCTATTTCAGTACCATTCAGTTATTGTTCGTTCTGTTTCTACAGAGTCAAAGCACATGCTGCCCGGGTCAGGGATTGAACTTACGAATACTATGTTACCAAATTCATGAATTAATGCTTTAATTCATAAATAGCCTAGTGGATTAGTGCATTGGTTTTTGAGGGCACAACAGTTGAAATGTTGTTATAACAACAAAAGAGATGAGGACAATAGTCTGTATGTAAATAAAATTATTCTTGTAAATAAACAAACTAATAGTGTTTAATATTTTTGCTGCCAATTCTTGAGAAAAAAGAAAATGCATCAATCCAGTTTTGAATGGTTGGGTTTTCTTAAAATTCTAAAAAATTATCTTTTTAAATCAATAAAAATTGCCAAGAGCAGGTCCATAGCAGAGACAAATGTTGTTTTCTTGTTGGGGAGGGGATTTAGAATTTAGCCTTAAGTTATCAAAGGTCGCCAATATGGTTAGCAGCAAGAATATTTAAAATTTCCAGTACTTCCTTGTTTTGGTAGTTTTTTTCTTGTATTTCTTTCTTTATTGTATTTTGTTAAAATAAAACCCTGTAAAAAATACTACAGTTGGTAAAAAATTTATTGATTAGCTCATTGTTCATATAAGAATGTGTCTATGTAAAAATATTTGAATAAGCAGGTACCTTTCTTGATAATCACAGAGGGCACACCAGTAGAACCTTTGTCAATTTTCTCTCCTGAACCATTTTACTAAAACATTAATTTGGAAGCACATGGGTAAAATTTGCATTTTTCAGAAAAATGATGAGATTACTTAAAAGACTATTCCCTGCTTACTACTTGAACAATTTCTATTTGTTATATATATTTAAAATGTATTTAAATTCACAATTGAATAAAGTATTTTATTTTATGAACCATAGGGTAACAACTGCTCCCTACCAGCATCAAATGTTACCAGACTGTATAATAGGCTGAGTGTTGTTTTTTTAAAAAACTGTAATTGTTTTTATTGGAGATCTTTTTATTTATTTATTGTGTTGGCCAAAACGTTTGCTTGGTTTATTTAGTAAATTTCACATTCCTCCCCGGTATTTTGAACAGGAGTAGGGGTTTATCCCTTGTTAAGATTGACTTTCTGATTCATTTTTGGACATTATCTGTTAGTCTTGAAAGACAACTGGATGGAACACATACAAATGAAGTTAGAAAAATCCAGAACATCAGTTGGAGATCCCATGCAATGCTTAAGACAATTTACGGAGAACTGAAACCAATGTCTCTTAAGGTCAAAGAAAAACAATTACAATTTTCCGGCCACTGCCACTGAACGGACAGGGAAATCGTCTCATCCTTACTCCTATGGCATTCTTCTGCTAGTGTCTTTTCACAACAAATTCACTTTCCCCAGGCACTATAGCTCGGGACTCAAGGTGGGGCATTAGGGGTCTGGGGGCAGCATTACAAGACCGAACGGTGGGGAAAGGGATTGTCAATGGAGTCCCAACCAGCCATAGGGAGGTCAAAAGATGATGATGATGATGATTCACTGTAAAATCTTATTCGTTTTCACTACCAGTAACCCCTTGCATCTTAGTAGCATTGCCTTGCTTGGGGGGAATTGATTTAAAAAAAAAAGAAAAAAAAGGGCGCCAAACTTTTTGGTCAACCCAATACTTACTAATATAATCATTCTACAATTTTAAATACAAGGGTGTTCTGGTTAAATTTAACAGAGTCTAATGTTTTTATTTTTCCCTCTTGGTTTGGTACATCTGTAAACCATGAACAGCATTGGAGTACCTAGTCACTACAGTTTTAGAGGTATCAAAGTAAAACTGATTTGGATGAGTGGAAGCCATCTGAATATTGGAAAAGTGTGCCCTATATCATGATTCATGCCACACATCAAAATTCCACACTCATGACAGCTGCTCGACGCTCTTTGTGCACCATGAAAACAATAAGATGTGACATGAGGTGCTGCAACAGAGGCTACGGGGCCGGGGCTTGTGGGACAGAACAGCAAATGTTCTGATTGTCTCTGTACACCAGAATTCATCCAACAACTGTAGGGGAAAATGATGGATGACCTAGGCAAGGGAATGGGGGCTTTGGCATGGAAAATGGTTGCTGCAATTTCTACCATGAAGATGACCTTAAATGAGGATGTCTGCTACCAGTCATTCAAGAAGTGTAAAGGTCAACTTGTTAAAGAGAATGCCTGAGAAAACCACCTGACAAAGGCAAAGAAACTCCTGAACAAAGTGAAACATCCTGTTGAACTAGGAACAATCTGGTTCTTCTCTGATGAAAAGATTTTTTGTCAGAACCAGCTGCACAACACCCAGAACAAGCGATGGCTTGCCTACAATCCATATGACGTTCCTCGTGTCATGAAGATTGAGTCTCCCTATACTGTGATGTTTTTGGCATGTCTCCAGTGATGATGATGATGATGATATGCCACCTCACATCTTTGAACAGAGTCTCAGGCTCAAATGGCTATGTAGAGTTGCTGAACACCATGTTCAAGCCTTGTTTGGAGGGAGTGGTTGCTGGAAGACCATATGTGTAGCAGCAAGATTCAGCTCCTGCCACACCTCTAGGAGGAGTCAGAAGTGGTTATCAGATAATTTTTACAACTTCACTAGCCCCACCATCTGGTCCCCTAACCCCCGATTGTAATCACATGAATTATTATGTGTGTGGTGTGGTTGAGAAAGACACCAACTACACTGGTTGTAACACCAAGACCCCGCTGATCGACAGGATATATATATAGAGAATTGACAACAAAAAGGAGAAGGATCCAAGCATTTGAGGACAAATGCATGAGAAAATTCCTTGGCATCTTCTATTAAGAACATAAAACCAATGAGTTTGTGCAGAAAAGGGTTGAAAGTTTTGTGGGCAACCAGGAACCTCTTCTCACCACAGAGAAAAATGGCATGGTTTGGAGACATTACAAGGCACAACAAGAACATCATGCAAGTCACCATTGAAGGTAGACATAGGAGAGGATGTCAATGCAAAAAACTGGTTGGATAATATTATAACAGATATAGATAAATGAAAAATACCTTGAATAGCATAGGTTGTTCATCAAACAGGCAGAATTTCCACACAGGTACCAGAGGAATATATGGTGTGCCAATTCCAAAAGAATGTCACCAATGCAAGCTAACAACCAATGCCACCACCTGGAATTTTCCTGATCCAAATTTTTGGTAATGAATTGGTGCTTGAATGTGAGCCCAGTGACTATCTTTGGGTCAATTTGTCGCAACTTAAGAGAAAGGAGACAAAAATGAGAAAGTTTTTAAAAGGTTTATTAATTTTTCTCTTGTATAGTTTACATTTGTATGTTATACTATTTCCAGTTTTGGACACAAATCTTTCAGTTTGGTATTTTGCACAGTATATATTAAAAATACACTAACAAAACATGTTTTCTTTTCTTCTTCTTTTTCTTTCTTGTTAAGATAAAAGTTAATTTTTTTCAATTAAATTTTTTTCTTTATTCTCAATGAAAATATGTATATACATCTAAATCTTGTACAAAGCACACTCATGCAAGTAATGTAAATGCAGATTATCTAAAACCAGAAAATACTTTTAGATTGTAAGAATAATTCTATCCCTCTGCCATCTATCAAACCATTTATACTCAAAAAATTACTACATGCATGCATAACCAAAGCCACATTCTAAGACCATAATGGCAACATTTACACCCAAACTAATGGTGTTAGTATGGGAAATCCATTCGGTCCATGCTTTTCCAATTATTACGTCCCATGTAGAAAATATATTTAATCAGGTTTGTAAACCTAAAATATATGTCCTCTATGTAGACGATATTTTTATTTTAGCAAATAACACTAAAGAAATAGATACTCTTATGACCACATTTGAGAAAAACTCTGTCTTTAACTTTACCTACGAAACAAACTCCCATTCTTAGATCTTCTCGTAGAATATAGTAATAACTTTTATCACCTCATTATATAAAAAACCCACAAGCAGAAACTCTTGTCACCTTAACTTTAAAAGTGAATACCCACTCAGACAGAAATTAGCAATAATAAAAAAAAAACTTCCTTAAAAGAGCACACCAGAATTCATCCTCTTGACTACTCTTCCTTAAAGAATTCAATAATGTGAAACAGACACTAATTAACAATGGCTTCCCTAGCCACCTTATAGACGACAAAATTAGACTATTTCTCCCCAAAGTAAATAACAATAATAGTGAACATACAGTCAAAATTTACATAAATAGTTTCTACAAAAACCAAATTCACATTAACTACAAACAAGATAAATCTTCACTTAAAAATATTATAAAGACATACACTACCCCAATTGAACTGAATAAAAAAAAAAAATTAAATTAATTATGTGCTATAAAAATTTTAAAACAGCTAACCTTATCCTCAAAAATAACAACACACCAGCAAAGTCAAAATTATAATGAACGTACATTATCTACGAGTTCAAATGCCCCTTAAGGAACTGTGTTCCTGATCAAACCAAATTCATAAATAATTACATTGGTCACACATCTACATGCTTATCCAGACACCTTACGTTGAACCTATCTGACCATAGCTCTATAAGAACCCATTTAAACAAACACACAAACTTACCAGACTCCATTCGAAACATACTAGTAGAAAACACAAACATAATAACCTCATCCACTTGTAAAAAAAGATTAAAAATAATGGAAGCCCTAATAATAAAAAAGAAAAGCCAACACATAACAATATTAATTATGAACAAGGCCACAATGTGCTAACCATGTTCAGAAAATAAAACATCTCTATAACACTAAAAACATACACATAATGAACACACTCAAACTGAAAAAATAAAATCATCCTTGATAATGGCTAAAAGTATAGCCGAAAGCACTTGGACAGTTTCTAAACACTGTGTCCAAAAAGAAAGCACTTGTTTGAACACAAGAAAAATTAAATAAAAAGCTTAATTGTAGTACCTTGTCTGTTGTTTTTAATGAAAGATGCATAAATAAAAGATTGCTGCCTAAATACACACATATATATATATATATATATATATATATATATATATATATATATATATATATATGGGCATATGTCTGAATAGTTAGAACGTTTGCTTCTGACAATGAAACCCATGTTTGAATCTCACCACAGTTGGTTTGTCAGGAAGTAGACTTCCTGATGTTATCGATCTGGAGGGGATGATCCCAGCGTGTGGGACCTTTGGAAAGTGCCTGAAAACCATATTACGGGCTGACCCAAGCCTTGTGAGTGAAATTGGGTAGACAAAACCCTTAGAGGCCGTCAAAGGGTAGAGACAAAACCCTTAGAGGCCGTCAAAGGGTAGAGACAAAACCCTTAGAGGCCTTGTTCAGAATGTTGATCTCGCTAGATAACACGCTCTCTCCCAGAAACTGTAACTAAGGTCTGCTCAGCATAGTTGCAGTATAAAACACAGGTTGGCTCTGTGGGTGTTGAACAAACACAAAATGTGCCTGAGCAAGCATCAGCAATAGGATTGGCTAACCGCCCTAATAGATGGGTATCCTCGAACACGAGTGGTCAGCTATTATATATATATATATATATATATATATATATATATATATATATATATATATATATAATCTCCCAAGGGAGTGATGAAATGTCCTCACACAATATATAGGCACTTCTCCCCAAAATTCCAATATTATAAATATATCAAATTAGATATTAAAATCTGGTTATATAGATTACATATACAAAAAAATTCTACTTTGTATTTATATAAACAAAAAAGGAAGGGGATGAAACTTTCCAGTGTAGTAACCCAGTGATGTTACACAAAATAAGGGACACACACACACACACACACAGGTTACTACTCTTACTGTTATTTAATAGATTTTGTTTTAATTCCATATTCCTTCAGTACATAGATGAGCATGGCTCTCCCTAGATGCCTTTTCTTTATCTATAAATTGTCATGAGTCCTGAAAGACAATGGGGTGGTTTCCTGTTGCCTTCTCCATGGTTTTGAACTCAGAGTATTCTTCTCCTAGACTTGCTAGAGAGCCCACTTTTACCCTGTTATTTAACCCATAGCTGGGGAAAGAAAAGATATTTTTAAGACTTTCCCAAGAGCATTGGCACAAAAGTGAATGCAACAAACTAGGCAGGAATTTGAACAAGGCTCACCTTTTCTGCACAGATAACCATTATGCTACCAACATATCAGTCATTAAGTTAACCAACTCATGAATAAGGAAAACTAGTCTATAAACAACATTTCATATGCCTCAAGTTATCGCCTTTGAGAAGTTTGATCATTATAATATATATTATTGTAGTAAGCATGACATCAATTACCCACCACTATTATGTTTCATCCTGGGTAAGACAATAAACTATATCTGCATCCTGGATAAGACGATAAACTACATCCAACAGCAAGGCCTCTGATCAGGAGGTTTTGAGGAGCATGGAACCACCTCTTAATTGCTGGTGTTCCTAAGTCTACCCTGATCCGGGGTGGTAGCATCAGTTAGGATCCCAGCTATGGGCAAATAGTTAACCCCAAAACTGGGGTTAAAACAAGTAAAAATAGGTTTTAATACCAGCAATAAATTTTCAAAGAAAAAATCTTTTTTACCAGCAATAAATTTTCAAAGAAAAATTTTTTTTACCAGCAATAAATTTTCAAAGAAAAAAATTATTACCAGCAATACATTTTTGAGAAAAAAAAAAAAAAAAATTACCAGCGATACATTTTTAAAAGAAAAATATTACCAGAATTACTTTTTGAAAAAAAATATTAGCAGCAATAAAAATCTTGTCAGCATTAAATAAACCATTGAGGTTCATATGCTGTAAAATAAAACAAACCAAACTATTTAGTTGTAAATTGGTTAAGAAATTGCTTTATTTTTAAAATATTCTAACAATATTGTGTTACTCAAATATGGGTTTCATATTTCAATAATGTTTGAAGTAATAAACTGTGTCAGAATAAAAATCCATTAATTTTTTAGAAATTGTTTAGTTTACATTTTGGATACAAAACTGAGCAGATATGGCTTTAGAGAACAATCTGAATGAAGAAATGTGCATTTATGTAAATAGATCCTTGCTTGGCTTTGAGGGTCTCCATAGACAACAGGTATAAAGTACATTGGATCAGACAGGGGTTTCTTCTACAAAGGAGGTCATAGTTCTGAATCCGACCAGAGGGCATATTTTCTTTATTAAGAATTATTGAATGCCCAGATCAGTAGTCAAAATAAACTGAGACTTAACTCAAATATGGTTATCCACTTAAAATAACATTTGAAGCAACAATATATAGAGAGTAAATTGCTGATACCTACTAAAGAGTGGATGAACAGACTTGTCTACGAAACTCTGGAGTTAGGATACTGAAGGTAACATCAATCAGCTGAGTATATATATATATATATATATATATATATATATATATTTTACGTATATATAATCCAGTCAAAGGGAAATAACAGCAAAAATTTACAGACAAAATATATACAATTACACTTGGAGTATTATATACAGAGATGAATACAGCTCTCATTGACAACAAAATGGAAATTAACAATTTCTTTGCAAGTCTTGTAATTGGAGTAAAATTCACTGAACCATTTTTATTTTAGATTTAATCTCCATTTTAAAAATTTAATCTAAATTTTATCTCAACCAGCAAAAATTTTGAAAATGAATAGCACAAGAATAAAATAAATGATACATACCTTATAAATTATATTAAAGTAAAACGAACACACAATAGTTTCTTTGTACATATCAGGATATTTGGTAAATAATTGACTGAGGCACTGAGCAGTCTGGAAATCACATAAAACAAAGTTAAACAAAAAACTGTTACGGTACAATTGTTATTTTATAGTAAAAATATTTCATATCATTTGTGTTTAATCATAAAATGCTCATTGTATTTTTAAATATAAATTTTAATTCTGAACTATTTTAACTAGTTTTAAAAGTTACTTTTAATTTATTTGAACTATTGATTATAGATGATATAAACACATTTCGGCCTAGTACTATTTTCAGACATCTATTTTTTTTTAGCTGATATAGGATATCTGTTGATTAGTGCACTATTTTCTCCCTGTGATGCATGTTCTTGCCAGTGTATGATATTTCACTACCTGATCCAGGAATTGAACTCATAGATGACACAAGTGCCTATATTCACTACACCAGTCTTAAAAGACATCAGTGGTATGTTTTTGGAGCCTTTAAATTCAAGATAATATGGTTTTGACATTTGATTATCATGTTTACAATTGTATTATTATTTGCATACCTAGGAGGAGGTAATACCACAGAAACTGAGGGAATTTAGCCATAAGAAATTCTCTTTAACAACCTAAGTTACTATCCCATTCAAAGTAGTTACTTTAGGCTTATTTTGACCTCCAAATGACAATGGTAAAATTTTGCACATTAGTAGCACTAATCCAGAAGCCTTGAAATCTGGTGATTGCAGGATCACATACAATGCCCCCAAAATAGAACTATTTTTTATATAATTTATGTAATATAAATTATAATGAATGAAAAGTGTGCTTGATTATGCTTTTTAAGAGGCTGTATTAAAAAAAAATTATAAGGGCCAAAAAAATGTAAATATATTTAATTTTATGCTAAAACATTGAAAGTTGTTAAATCCTTTGATTTGGTTTGAAACTATAGTTATTATTTTATAGATTCAGTTTAATGAGTTTTTTTGTAAGCTGCTAAATTAAAATTGAAACTGATTTGAAACTAAATCAAAAACCTTTACTTCCAAAATCACAAACTAAAGCTTTCTATCTGTCTATATTTCTGAGATGAGGTATTGTAATTATTTACACTATTTACATTGTTTGGACTATTGCCATCTTCAGTGCCATATTCACAACATCATTTCAGCCATTGTACGCTCCATCCCCCAGCGAAGGCAGTAATCAACATCAGTCAACAGCAACAGAGTGCCTCTGTAGAGTCAATGCTGAACAAGAGTCTCAACTTTGCGACAATCATCAAGCGGATACCATACTTGGACATCATTGCCTGAATTGAGGAAATAGCCTTGAATCTTCCTCAGGCTCAGGTTGATGAGCTAAGATAGAAAGTGGGACAAATACTGGAGAAAGCCAAATTACCCAAATCAAACACCACAGAACTGGTGAAGCTAGCAATCGAAACCTAACAGAGGAATGGCAACATCATACTACCAGCTGACAAAGGCAATGTGACTGTAGTGATGGACAAAATGAAATATTTATTTATTTTTTTTTAATCATATCACCCCAAGCAAGGCCGGAAGCCACTATCACGCAAGGGGTTAAAGAAGGGTTGGAGGAAGAGCAGATAGAAGTGGCAAGGGAGGGGATGTGGAGAAAGAGAAAGACAGTGGGTCGATCAAGGCAAGGGGGCCACAAAAGATCCGAAGCGAGAGCAGATAGGAATGAGAAATGAAAGGATGTGGAGAAGGGAAGTGTATAGATCAAGGCAACTGGAGATGTTGATTGACGCTACACTTAAACCGTTGGAGATTGTATTTGTCAGGGAAACAGTAATAGGGAAGGGAGTTCCATAGGCGAGATGTGCGAGACATGAAGCTATTGCAGTAGAAGAGATGTCTACATCTAACAGTTTCCATGGTGTAGGGGTGGGAGCGGGATGCCAGCCTGGTAGAAATGTTAGCTAAAGTAAAGAAAGATCCAACAATGAAAACTGTCGCAGATCCTAATCAACAACAAGGACCACTTCAAAGACATACATGCAGTTGTCCCAACTGTGCACCACCCTCTGAATTACTTCCTTGTGGATATAATTGACCCATTAATAGGAAAGTCACCACCCTATGTCTGAAACTCCACCCACTTCATGGAAATAATCAAAGATGATCCCATCTAATCCAACCAGATGGCGAGTCTGGACATGGTGAGTTTGTTCACCCATGGCCAACTAGTATTAAATGGCCCCACATGTCACATAACAAGCAGAATTCTAACAGGCCAAGGTAATGTAAACAAAAAAAAAATGTGAATGGCCGCTTAGAAAATTGCTAATCTAAAAGGGAGGTAACTTTAAAAATTGAATTAGAATGTGAATTAACGCTATACAATTATGTAGGATTTATCAGATGTTATTTCAATTCCCTAGACATACTTTCAACACTAAAATGCATATTTACACCTCTTTTTTTTTTAATCACTTATCAATGAATTATAAACAGCTGTAAGTTACCTAGGTTTTGTGCTTTTCAATGTTGCATAGAGCCCATTTTGCAAATGAACTCTATTAGGTAAATATTCTACATTGCTTCATTTTCCTTTCAAAATAAATTTCTTTTCGAAATGTTTCATCCAGAGAATATTTTTCGTAGGAAATCAATTAATATGATTAATGAATTTTATCGATTCCCTATTTAAAGATTAAATTATAAAATTTGTTGTAATATTTTGTTTAACAAAAATGGTTAACAAATGTGTTGCATTTGGCTGTTCTAGTGGATATGTTACTAACCATGAAAAAGTATTTTCCTCTTAGAAAATCTGACCATGTAGAAAAATCGATAAAATTCATTAATCCTATTGATTGATTTCCTACGAAAAAATCAGTTCTCTGGATGAAAGATTTCGAAAAGAAATTTATTTTGAAAGGAAAATGAAGCAAACTGAATTGAGACTTACATCCAATACCTATAATACATTCAGTAGAAATAAGAAAACCATCTTTTTTGAAGAAATACAAGGGAATTCAGAAAGCCTGAAAAAAAAATGACTGGTCCAAACTGATGAGCTACATGATTTCAGCTGATACGATAAAGGTTTTTACTCTATTGGCAGAAGCAATGCGTTATCCTAATAGTTTTGAATTTAAAAAAAAAAGAAGATTATATTCTAATTTATAGAATAGTCTTTGACCCTGAAACACATTTTCCATCTATAAAAGAATGACCAAAACTTTCATATCCTGTTCCTGTGTGATGGAACCCCTATACCATTATCACAGTGATTTATACATGGACATGATGCTAAACTCACAAGATTTAGCATGTTAGAAAATTTTCCAAACTACAGATAAAACATGGTTGAATAACAACCATGTTCAATTCTAAAAGAATTAAAAAAAAGACAACATTACCAAACAAGAGGTCATCCATCACTTACTGCAGAACTAATACGTTATACCTTACTACAGTGCTATACATCTCAACAAGCCTACAAACTACTTCTGGAGAAATTTCCATTACCATCTTTTTTTTTTTTATTAGAGAAAATTTTAAAAATTAATTAAATGTTTAACATGAAATGTGTTCCCTTGTCATGGTAGGCAATGATAGTGATGATGCTACAGAGAAGCAGTACTTTAACTTGCTTTCACAAGGAGGTCTTACAGTTCCATCTAGCCAAATGGCAGAGTTTGTGCTTGTTTTGCTATACTTGACTATGCAGATAAATTTACTGTAAAACATAATGAATCCACTACAAGAGAGTCTGCTGAAAGAATTTTGGAAACTTATTCTCCAAAATGTTTTTACTTGTGAACAACACACTGAAAAAGGAATTCACTTTGCAGCAAAAATTGTTGTGAATATATTTTACAACAAACAAAAATTTTCATCAGATGAAGTTTGAAAAAAATATTGTAGAATGTTTTAAAAGAAAGGCAAAGGTCAAAAGAAAATTGATTTATAGAGAAACTGTTGGTAAATTTTTTTACTTGTATTTTTTTGTATTACTGCTTAATTCTTTAATAACTGTTTTTGTTTGTTTACAATCTTTTTTTATTACTTTTCTGTTTAAAAAGAGAAATAAAACAACCTGTTTGTCTATTTTTGGACAGTTTTAACATGTTTTAGATAAAACAGGCATAAATTGACTATAAACAAAATAGGCCTGTTAGAAATTAGCCTGAAATGTGACACGTGGGGCCGTATATATGAGTGGGCTGTGGTTCACCAACGTACCCATAGAGGAGGCACTATCAGTAGTCAGGGAGAACATAACTGTTTACAATAGATAACCTGATGGAAATGCTAACTTTCTGTATGCAAACAAACTTTGGAATGGGATCAAACATATATCGACAGAATGAAGGCTTAGCAATGGGCTCACCATTACCACCAGCAATGGCTAACATATACATGGAATATTTCAAAGAAATAGCATTAGAATCCACATCACTGAAGCCAACTCTATGATTGAAATATATAGATGACACCTTCATACTATGGCGACATGAGAAAGACGTCCAGCTACTACTGGACCATGTGAACACAATAAGATCATTGATACAGTTCACAATGAAGAGAGAAAACAACAACAAACTAGCATTCCTGGATGTACTAATATCTCAAACAGAGCATGAGTTCAAAACATGTGTATAGCAAAAGCCAACATTCACCGGACAATACCTCAACTTTAACTTCCACCACCCATACAGTGTATAGAAAGGGATCATCTACTGCTTACAACATCGAGCAAAAGTCATAAGTTGTGACCCAGAGACATATGAACAAGAAATGGTCAGTATAAGCAGTACTCTACAATGTAACAGCTACCTGTATCACATGACAGCAGTTCTGATAAACCAGGATAGAAGGGTGTAAGAGGATAATAACACTCAGAAAATCACCTTGGTCTGCCTACCCATGTGAAGGGATTATTGGAAAAAAAATATAAAAGATCTGTGGTCCATCAAGGCGAGCTTCAAAAGTTGTTCAACACTTTTCAGACACCTCTTCTGAGTAAAACTTCCCATAAAGGAGAACATGAACTGTGTGTACACCATCCCATGCAGCTGTGGTAAGAAATATTAAGGAGGAACAGGCTGCCCCCTTAAGATAAGACTGCAAGAATACTATAAAGCTGTAACACGAGGGGAAATAGAAAAATCAGGCATAGCTGACCACATATGGAAGGAAAAGGGAAATTACTGGCCTCTGTGAGATGAAGTTGAAATAATAGAGAGAGATCATCACTGGAAAATACAAAAACTTAAGGAATCAGCACATATGCCAGGCCAAAAAAATCTCCTAAGCTCGCCAAGCATAGAAATGAATACAATATAGGAACCAGTAATATGGGGTGCTAGTGAAAAACAATACCAACAAAATTATAATATGAGCTCTGGTAAAAAAATCGTTACTAAGACATTAGGTTTATAAGTCCCCAAAATACATACACTGATGTTCTCAAGGATACATGATCCACTGGATAAAAGCATTGGTTGAATCCAGTGACTTGACCCAAAGAGTTATGAGTTCAATACCTGGCTAAATCAGAGGTGAACAAAAACTTGGAGAGAGATATATGGGTTCAGTTCGAAATTCCAATGACCGAAATGTCATGAATATGGCAATGAAGATGAGGATAACAGTCCGAACAATGTAAATAGTGTAAATAAAGCTTGCTAATTCCAAACATTCCAAGTATTTTCAAGATTAAGGAACGCTGGTTTAAAGAATTACAACCTGTACAGAACTTTGTTCACAGACACATATACTGTCCAAATCTTTCTGCGTCCTGGGTATGACGATAAACTACATCTGCGTCCTGGGCATGACGATAAACTACATCTGCGTCCTGGGCATGACGATAAACTACATCCGCGTCCTGGGTATGACGATAAACTACATCTGCGTTCTGGGCATGACGATAAACTACATCCGCGTCCTGGGCATGATGATAAACTACATCCGCGTCCTGGGTATGACGATAAACTACATCTGCATCCTGGGCATGACGATAAACTACATCTGCGTTCTGGGCATGACGATAAACTACATCTGCGTTCTGGGCATGACGATAAACTACATCTGCGTTCTGGGCATGACGATAAACTACATCCGCGTCCTGGGCATGACGATAAACTACATCCGCGTCCTGGGTATGACGATAAACTACATCTGCGTTCTGGGCATGACGATAAACTACATCCGCGTCCTGGGCATGATGATAAACTACATCCGCGTCCTGGGCATGACGATAAACTACATCTGCGTTCTGGGCATGACGATAAACTACATCTGCGTTCTGGGCATGACGATAAACTACATCTGCGTTCTGGGCATGACGATAAACTACATCCGCGTCCTGGGTATGACGATAAACTACGTCAAACCAAAAGGCTGTCGATCCAATCAATCGGCTGGTCATGTCATGCCCCATCACATCTAACCCATCCCAAAACAACTACAACTTACAATTAACTTTCCCTCCCAAACCCTACACTAAATATACTAACACCTTACCCCTAAAATGTGATGGGAAACAATGATGTTGCCAGCTATACGTTATTGAAACAATGATTTTGCCAACTATACGTTTTTGAAACAATAATGTTGCCAGGGATACATCTTTTTTTTATGAAACCATGATGTTGCCAACTATACGTTTTTGATATATCTAGTAAATGCTGGATCTGGCATTAAATAACCCATAGTGGTTGATATGCCATAAAACCCTAAACAAACAAACAAACAAGCTATGGGAAAATAGTGAACTTCCAGGTCTTTTCCAGCACATTGAAACAAGGATGTTGCCAACTATACTTTTTTGAAACGATGATGTTGCCAGCTATACGTTTTTGATATATTTAGTAAATACTGGATCTGGCATTAAATAACCCATAGTGGTTGATATGCCATAAAACCCCAAACAACCAAATCTTTCTAACTTTTGGGTAGCACCTTCGATATGCTTTATATGGATTTCATTGAGCCACATAATAAATATATATGCTCTACATAGGTTCGACAATGTCTGTAGAAAAGTTTGTCTGACTAGGTTTTCAAGTTAGATTCAATGTTTCTGTTGTAATCTCTTTTTGGTCCGGGTTTTACTGCTCTCTCAACACCCTATCTGTGAATACCTGTTTTTACTCGACATATTCCATGAGCTCAAAGTCAAGGGTCTCATGATTACAGGATAGTAATTGTTAGGAGAAAGTCCTCCAAACAATATGCATATTTAATTCTAAATTGTGACTGTAGATGTATAAAAAGAAAAAAAATCTTGTGAATAAAAAAAAGAAGTAGAGCAGAAAGGTGTGATCAATGTATGAAAAGGAAATGCTTACCAACTTTGCATCTCGTTTACAGTCAATGAACATTTTCAGTTTCAGCCGAAGGCAAGCTACCACTGCTTCTTCAAGACTAGGAACTTTCACTTTTCCAAACTGCGTCCTGTGTAAAAAAAACAAAAAAAACAAAAAAAAAACATTAGTGAAATAAAATATTTACAACAATCATCGTAATATCTGCAACCTTTGTCAACAAGAAAAGTTATTAATAACAACATTTCTAGGAAAAAAAAACTTTTGAATGAGAGATCAGAAATTATGACTTGTTGTTTACACACTAAAAAGTTCCTTTTGAGTTTGTATGGACCAGAATAAAATGAAAGAATATACATTTCATTTAACCCTGCCCCACTGACACATTTCCAATACCCTTGCTTTTCTCTTCCCCCTCCTCACCTTCTATCACAATTCATGTCATGTGCTTATTTATTTTTAAATAATAAAGCGTTCATTAATTTTAAAAAAAAAGCATTAGGAAATCAATTGACTGAAATTACCTGAAGATACCAACAGGTTGAAACCAAGGCAGTGGAATCAGCTGATCTCCTAATATATATATGATTTACTAATAAATGAGCATACATGATTAAAAAATGCTCCATAGTTAATAAAAACAAAGGTTTATCTTTGTTATTATTAAGAGGAAAAGATCAAAGGATTTTTTTGAGATATTGAATTATATTTTTCCATGCTTTTTAGAACTTTCAAAATTTTTTTTTTTAAATGTTTTTCTTGCACCAACGGTGATTATAACTACAGGAAATTTTAACGTCTTTTTACTCTTTAGTATTTCAAGATATTTGTGTAGTTTTGGTAAATATATCTATTAAAATGAGATGTCAGTGTTATTTTAATTTTTGTACAACAAATTTTTTAGACAACAATTTATCGATCGCATCCAGTGTGTTTGTGTGTGTGTATATATATATATATATTTTTGTCATCCACAGACAGACTGTTTCGCTGTTTCACAGCTCATCAGTGTGGCTAGACGTCCGGTTGCCTCTAGGTAGGATCGAAACCCGACTGAATTTGCGTCAGTCCGAACTTCTCCCACTAAGCCGTCAGCTTACAGTACGGGATGAGGGTGAATTTTAGCGTGTTTATTTTTAGATTCGGATAAACACACAGTGACTGAGAGTGACTCAAATATATATATATATATTTGGTATTTAAAAGAAATCAGTAAAACCTCTACAGTAAAATGGAAAATATTTTTAAAAAATGAGAACTTGTAAGTCCTGAAATGAGCCAGCCCCCCTGTTTCTATATGAAAAGCTACACATAATTAAGTTTCCTAAAAATAATGAGCTATTAAATCAGCGAAATGAACTGTTATATGTAGACATTGTAAAATATTCACGTTAAAATATAGTTAATGAATTAAAAAAAAATATAGTTAATGAATTTAAAAAAAATATAGTTAATGAATTTAAAAAAAAAAATATAGTTAATGAATTTAAAAAAAAAATATAGTTAATGAATTTTAAAAAAAAATATAGTTAATGAATTAAAAAATAAATATAGTTAATGAATTTAAAAAAAAATATAGTTAATGAATTTAAAAAAAAATATAGTTAATGAATTTAAAAAAAAAAAAAATCTATGTATTACAATTATATATCCATTATTTTATTATGTCTAATGGTACATGTAACATTGATTTAATTCCTTGATTTTTTTCATTTTAAAATTGTCATGTATTAAGAATTAATGAATAAAATAAGAATTGTATTTTGGGTTCAAAATTATACAAAAATGATTTAATCATACCAGAGGCCCATTTAAGATAGTTCTAAAGTATATGTAAAAATAATTTAAAAAACAAAACAAAAATTAACCTATTGTTAGAGATATACATATCTCTCAGAATATTTCTTCATAACTTAAATGTATTCTCTTAACCAGAAGTATGTTGCCGAGTCATAATATGACAGCTCCCAGAGATATATGAATACCACACACCCCAACACCTAATCTATATTTTTAACTTTTCTGATGATTTAACTTTGACCTGTCTTTTGATTAGTTAAATGAGACATAACCATAAAATTTGAAAATCAGGATTCCCCCCTCTATCTTAACTCTTCAATAAGCAAACATATTGTTTTCTATTTTCAAATGTAAATCATTTTCTTCAAAAAGTTACTGAACATTGCCTGATGACAAGATAAAAAATTTTGAGTCTCGAAACATAGAAATTTCCATGTCACAATGTAAAATATTTTTAATAAAAATATCATATATATATTAGTTGTGGCCCTAGCTACAAATAAATCTGAGTGGGTGGTAAAGAAAATAAAAAAAAAAAAAACCTCATAAACATGAGTAAGTCACATACACTAAATATCATGAGCCTTACTCCTGTTTAGAACAGTTCTCCACTCTGACAGCAACCACCAAAAATAATTGCAACTCTTCAAGTGACCAATTGAAATATTCTGATTAGTAAAATTATTTCAAAAGCTTCATTGCTAATTTTTTAACAGTGCGCAGCAAAACTCATGAATGAAATTTGCTTTACTTAAAAAATTTTTAAAAAATACTTGAGCAATGCATCAATTTATTTGTATTTGTTTGAATGAAGAAACAGTCACAGTTCATTTGTAATGATTAATGTCTTTGGGTTAAAATGCTCAAGAAATCTAAGCTTAATTTTAGAAAAATAAAACGATTTTTGACATCTTAACCCTAACCCTTGCTTTCTTCTTTTGAACAGAGTTTATGATCTTTTTGGGTTAGAGCTACTCCAGATTTAAATGTTTATACTCTCTCAGAGATGATGTTTTGTGTGTGTCTTGTGTCGCTGATGCATAAAAATCTAAAAGGCGCATTTAACTCCTATCTGTGTGTTTCAGAGATGCATCTCAATTTTCCCATAAAAAAAACAATACATAGCACACAACCGACCTGTAACAGTTATGAGTTAGTAAAAGAAATTTATTGTTTGTTGATACTAAGTAAATAAAGACATCAGTACAATGATGCATTTAATTTAAAATGTGACTAATATATTCTTTTTGTAATCGAACGTGAATCATTACAAAGCGTTGCATTCCATTTTGGTTCTATTTAGACACTACAGTCACCATTTTGTTTTTATTTGAATTTGTTCAAGGTTTTGATCTATGCAGTATACTCGCCTCTATTTTATTTGATAATTTATTTTGGTGCTATTCACATTGTTAGAGAAAAAAATATTTTCTTTAAATATTGTATTATACAGATATGAAAGCAGCCAGGAAAAATCACTGAATAATTAGTACCGTTTTGCTAAGCTGGTTCAAGGGAGATTACTTAAATTTTATAAAGTTTGCCTGATCTAATTCGCTTTTTATAAGAAACCAAATTTGTTGAAACAAAGAAATCATCTATTGAACAAAGTAACTAATAATAACAAAACAAAAGTCATTGAAACAAAGCAAGTTCAGTTGGCCATTGATGACAATTCCAGAACAATGTAACTATAAACAATTTTTTCTATCCTCTGCCAGCCGCAATGATGGAGAAAGCATTACCTCGAACCATCGCCAGTGAGACACGCTGCAAGAGCCACTCAGTTTCGCGAGGCTCGTTCCTTAATCGAGATGCAATTGCGCCAATCCTCCGAAGGAACGCCATCAAACGAGGGCCAATAACCCCTGAAGTCTCCACTGCCACAGGAGTAAAAAAAAATCTATCAGCAAGAGAAGAATATTTAACTATTTTTTTAATCTCTGCGTCTAGGACAACGGACCCCAGCTCAACCGCGGACCTGATCAAATTACCGTCCGAAAATGTATCAGCACAGGTCGCATCCCAAATCAACGACTTCCCCATTTTAAAAGGGAAGATGGTAATGCCATCCAGCCGCTTTCCATCACCACGGTCGAGGCCTACGGGTTCAATTTGGGAAGGGAACCCAGCTGCGTCCAAACCTCTTTTGATGATGTCGTTAATTGCTGCATGCTGTGGAAAGCGGCCGGCACTACGACGACAGGAGAGAGGATGCAAACCAAACTCATCGATGGAGGCTTCACATCTGCATCTTTGACGCTCACATAACTTGAGTCTAAGACGGATCGCGACTTCGACCCGAGTGAACTCATCATCTAGAAGTGTACCGGTAGATGAAGAGGGCACGGTGTCGAGCCAGGTGCCACTACTCGGTTGTGAAGCAGATAGTAGACAGGCGAGGCAATGCTGATCCAGAGAGAGCCTCAAATTAGTAAAATTGGCCTCGCATTTTATTTTATCCCAGCTTTTTTGTTTTGATGTGTCTAGTGGGATAGAAAGTAATTCTTGGGTCCAGACGCTGCAAGCTTGTTCGAAAGAACTATCTGAGAAACACTGAGATGATCCACTGAGTATCTCATCAGTTAATTCGCAACTGGACGAAAGTGTAGAAAGATATGCTGGAAGGGTCAAACTAATCGAAGGCCCAGGCCTCCAAAACTCAAAGGGAGCTTTGCCTGCCTCTATCCTGTGTCATCGAAATTGACGTCGCAAATTAGCTCCGCACATCTCTTAACTGTGATATCTATCTCATTTAAGAAATCCTGTTCAAGGTAGCAAGGGACACTTTGGAGAGTGTAGAGGAAACTCGGTAGCGAAAAACTGTTTTTCAAGAGGAAGAGGGCTGGATGTGCATCAATTACTTGCAATTTCTCAGTCATTCTTGTTAGAATGACATGTTTAGTATCCAAACACTCTCGAATGGCCATTGGAAAGACTGGAGAACCAAGAATGTGTAATTCCTCCTTAGGTGTTATTTTTATATCCTCAAGGATGAGTCTGATATCCCGGATAGCACTCTCGAAATCATCTGCACTATAATTCAAGTTTATTATCTCTGAATTGGACGAGTTAATCTCAAGTCCAAGCAGAGATAAAGCAGGAATAACTCGTCGAAGGTCAGCAGCGATGACCTCGACGGATCCTCCCAGCGTTGCATCGTCAAGATACCATATATTGAAAGAAGCGATGGAACGAGCTACTCCATCAATAGCCACTGCAAATAGTTGCAGGCCAAGTGGCACCAAAACAAATTATCGAATAAAATAGAAGCGACTACACTGCATGTGAACAAAACGCTTCTTATGCCAGAGTCTGAAGGGCCAAAATTTGCATGTGTGCAAATATCATCTCGTTGTGGACGAGATAGGCCTGCATAAATTGCGTCATCAATAGCGGCCATGTTTCTTTACGTTATTACTTTGCAGGCAAGACTCGTTCGTATTCGTTTTGAACTCCGAGGTAGGTCATGTCTTTCGTCACATTTTCTATAAATATTTTCATGATAATTGTTCTGAGGAGCTTTCCTCTTTTGTACTTAGTCTTTACAAATGTAAGCATATTACTAGATTGGCAGCAAAGTTTCATCATTTTATAGTTGAAATGTAAGCAAATTTTCTTTGCTAATAGTTTATTCTTTTGCATTTCTCACTTGTGGAACTCCCTTCTAGCTTCTTGCTTTCCAGCTAACTTTGATCTTCAAAAATGTAAATGCAATTTCAATCACTATCTTATGCCTTGTTCATTTATTGTTCTCTCATTAGTCACCTCAGATTTCTGAAAATGGACAACTGAGTTACAATGGTGCCACACTGCATGCTACACCTACCATCACTGAGTCGAGAGAGTAGTGAGAGGGAGCAAAAGAAACAAGTTGCCAACTAAGAATTGTGAGTACTTTAAACATTTTGGGGTAACAAAACACCCCATGTGACTAACACAGGATTAATAATGTTTTCTTTTTCTCATATTCTCTTACACTAAGTAACCCCTTGCATCTTGGTGGCTTTATTGCCTTGCTTGGGATAAAATGATTAGAATAAAAAAAGATAATTGCTGAAACTGTGTTTCATAGATGACTGATTAGGAACATTTTGTGCTCATTTAACTCCGACACAGAGCCCACCTGTGATTTATACTGCAACTATTGCAGAGTGGACCATAGTTACAGTTTCTGGGAGAAAGTAGGTAATCTGCCATGATCAACAGTTTCAAGAAGGCTAGTACGCTCAAACCCTCAGTCACAATGACTTGTAATTTTGTACTAGCACAACAATCAATGGCTCCTGAACAGTCCTGTCTACCCAATTTCACGCAATAGGCTTGGGTCAACGCATAGTATGGTTTTCAGGCACTTTACAAATGTGCCACATACTGGGATCACCTCCCCAGACCAATAACATCAAGAAGTCATTTTCCTGACAAATTGACCATGGTCAGATTCAAATTTGGGTCTCATGGTTGGAAAATCAATGTTCTAACCACTTGACCATTCATGCATGGACTATCCTATACACCTGTGTAAGGGGCTCTGGCTACTATTTTATAGGCTACCTGTGCTCAAATTTTCCATTAGGTTTTTCTTTAAATTGATTAATCCTAATTTTTCATAAAGTTTAATTTTAATTGTAATTTTTTTTTTTATTAAGTAAGGTCTCTAAAGTCATTGTCACTCACTTGCCTTTGAGCATCAGGATCCTCATCCTCTCACCCTATTTCCTTTCTTCCCCTGGTGACGAAGATGGCTGTGAATCGAAGTGAGTTTGACGAGGCCATTCAGATGAATTTGATTTTGATGGACAACTCTTCACAATGGAGAAGCTCACACACTTGGCCAGTAGTACCTCCCTTGTGGCTCAAAGGGGATTCAGATGGACAAGATCTGGCAAACCTGGTTGCATCAGGCTGTCGAATGCTTGGTCTGTCATGGTCCATCTTGGTTACACCAGCCTGATTGGCATTGCCCTCTTCCGCTGGTTTATCTGTTGAGATTGTGTAGATCTTTGCCTATACCACTGTTGCAGTCTTTGGGGTTGGTCATGTTCAGTCTGGTCCCTCCTCCTCAACCTTACTGCCATGGGTGGCCCTATAGGAGTTGGAACTCTAGGTGGCTTCACTCTTGGGATCACTAGGACACGCAAGCCCTCAACCATGTCAAGGAAAGAAATAATAAATAAATAAAAAAAAAATTATGTCTAATGATAACATTGATTTCTCTGAAAATATATTTACTGTATATTTCCACATATAAGACAACCTTTAAATCCCCAAAATCACCTTTAAAAATTGGAGGTTGTCTTATACTACAATTCTAAAAAAGAAACCTTAAATTCTCAGTGATGTTTGTTGGTAAGCTAACCTTGGACTTGGTGTGATAACCAATAACGTACATGGAAAGATTCACATTATCAAATAAACTGACAATAAAAGTAATAAAACCATTTCTACCTCATATATTACTGGCATAACTTCATAATAAATTGCCTATTTAAAGAATAATTTCATATCAATAAAATCAAGTGGTATCCTTGCAAGCACAACTTAGAAAATGTTAACATCGAGTTATGATTGTGTTCACAGCAATGGAATGTACTATTATTGTACATTATCATACTGTTATTTTGTGATTGTCAATAAAGAATAAGTAAATGGCCATTAGTACACCAAGCTGTTTGTAAGTATTTAGATATAGGAAAAGAAAAGGAGGAAGAAGAGTTAGTATTTGCAAGAGATGATGTGATGAAAACCAAACAAAACAATGGTTTCCCTTTCAGGGGTTGTGTGTAGGAAAAACATGATATAAATTTGATTTTGTTATTTCATTTATTTTGAATTTCTAAGTAAAAAAAATTTTCAATAACATCATCTTTATATAATCAGTAAGCAGTACCTTATACTACAGGTATATGATAAATTTATGAAAATTTGCTGTATTTTTTTGACCTTATATTATTTGAAGGTCACCTTATACATGCAAAAATATGATAGGTACAATTTTAAATTTCTATTCTTTGTAAATTTTGCTAGTGTTGTTTAATTTCTTTTTTTTTTTAATATAAAAATTAACTTAATAAAAATTAGTAATGATACAAATCATAGTATCTCTTCATTTAAACTTTTTTCTGTTAAGAAGGAATCAACAGTCTAGTAGGAATAACACCTTGTATTCTAACGACATTTCATGGTTAATACTGTTCTTTATGTGCAGGTATATTAACAAGATAAAACATCACTATTACAATAATCCAATTTCTGTTACTGCAAAAGCAAAACAGCATATTCTTCAACTTTGAGAATAAAGCAAATTTTAAGTATAAATTAACAAATAAAAATTTAAAAAAAAAATGTCTAAGGGAGACAACTCCAATTTTGTTAACTGCTAATCACAGGCTCATTTTTTTTTTGTCTGCACTCTATTTTAGTCACAGTCACATACTAGTGACAATAATAATTAAATTTAATAATCATTAGTATTTTTAAATAATCATAATATATGTTTTATAAACAGGAGTAGCTTGTCATTGAGGGAAAAACACTAAATGTGATATTTTTTGAGTATTAAAAAAAAGTTCCAGTGTTGGTTTTGGTCAATTCTTTTAATATAAATATCGACTTAATGTTTTCCCTACAAGATTCATCTGAAATTGAATGCAATTGAACACTTTTCTTGGAAAGCCTGCAATTGAAAAGTGATCAGGACAAATTTAATCTTTTTTTTAAAATGCAAAAAGGTTAAGTACCTTACCCATCTTTGTATTTTGCTGCAGCATCTAATTTCTGGATAGCCTCGAAGGAATAACTGCTGATTGGACCCTTTCCATCTGTGGTACGGTCAACAGTATCATCATGTATGATCACAGGACAAGAATCTTTTGTGAATTCTAAGTCAAATTCAATGGCATCTGCACCATTTTTTTTAGCCTGCAAGGAGATTTAATATGTTAAAAAAATTTGGGGCAGGTATATGACAAAAAAGTTTTGGGAAACTTGGACCTTTGTGCTCACAAAAAAAAGTTAAGAGTGATTTTTCCATTGACACCACTGTTATTTTAACTGCTTTCACTCCCTTGGTAATGTTTATGGTTTTAAAAAGCAATGATTAGAATTGTAATAAATCCTAAACATATGAAAGTAAATTTATACATTTTCTTTGTTCTTGAGAATTGACAACAAAAATAATAAACACTATTTATTAGATTGTTTATTGGAATGGTTGGCAAAATATTGGCTAATTGCCAATTGATTCAAACTTTATAAAATGGTATATAATAAGGATTTCCTTATAGTTGGTTCACGTATTTTAATAATTTAGTAAATTTTTATAAATTTATGAATAAAAATTGTTTTCATATTTATTTCTTTATAAATAGGCAAAAGATAAATATTGCTCTGCATTAGTTTTAATACAAGTGTATTAGTTTTTAGAATGTTTTAAATATAAAATCATTCTTGAAAATAAACAATTATTTTAGGCACTCAAAAGACTATTTTGATCAAGTCTCTACACCCATCTTCTTGTCCATATAAAATATTATTGTAAACAAAAATTTTATTACTGCTTAAATTTGACGCTCTGTAAGAGTCCTTCTGCTTTATTGTGCACTTGAAGCAGTGTTAATTCATTATATATATATATATATATATATATATATATATGGAGAGAGAGAGAGAGAGTTGTGATCAAATAATATAGACCAAATATGGATTGGAATCAGACAGAAAATAAAAAACAAATAGGGAATGTTTATCAATTTAACATGTTTAACTTTCAGTAAAGCCTCATCAAAGAATATATATATATATATATATATTTTTTTTTTTTTTCATTTCACCTTTGAAAGTGAAGTCTGAAGATCCAGAGAAAAATAAAATTCTCAGGTGAAATAAATTATAACAAATGGAGCCTTAAAGTGGTCTGTTTTTCTTTAAATTAAATTATTCGCTCTGACTCAACATTGAACTCTCAGGATTTCATCCTCCTTGGGATTATCCATATGGATTACCAAGATTTTCGTTAGCACACAGAGTGAGTACTGGTGATAATAAAACAGTGCTTGATGCATAATAACTGATTTCATTTATACTAACAATAAATATACACTTTGTTCCTCACCATTGAGCACAACTCTGAGTTTCATGCACAAGACACACACACACATATTATATATATATATATATATATATATATATATATATATATATATATATATATATATATGAATGTATGTATAGGAAAATCCCTATAAATATTAAATTACCTTTGATGTGTCTTCAATGCTCACTCTGAAATAACTAATATGGTGTAAGATGCTAAGGAATAAGTAAAGTTACAGAAAGGATAATAATATCTGAATACAACTTGTTACTGCAGAACCATTAAAAAATATTAAATATAACACTTGATAAGTTACAATTATATTGTGCTACTGGCAGCTAAAAAAAAATTAAATATTCAAGTAGACAATATAAGATTTTAAAGGGGGCAAGGAATGACTTGTTAATTTTAATGCCTCCAAAATGAAACTGCTCTCTTTTAGTCATCTTAGAGAACCCTTTCTGTCTTTCATCAACATGGCTGATGCTATCTTCTAGGAGAATGACTCATTGCACCTTCTCTGTCTAACATCTTTCACCGACTTGAAATGGAAAGATTATATTGAATCATTTGCTAGGTCTATTGCAAGGAAAGTTGTTTCCCTGTGTTGTGCTAGATAATTTTTTCTTGTCAGAATCTATATGTATTTCTAAGTCTACCACTTGTCCTAGTTTTGAATATTTGCTGCTACATATGTTCTCATTCTGCTACTACATATATTAGGGATTTTCGCTAAAATACAAAGAAGAATCGGCAATGTTAATGATCTTGACCTATCATCTTGGCTTTAGTCACTTTCCCACCACAATAATGTAGCTTCCCTCTGCCCTTTTCTATAAATATTATCATGGTAATTGTCCTGATAAACTTTCCTCTATAGTACCTAGACTTTATGAATTTAAGATTGGAGGCAAGGTCTAATTATTTTACCATAAGTTCTATGTTAACAGCTTTTTTTTATCACACTTCTTGCTTGTGGAACACTTTCAGCTTCTGTCTTCCCAGTCAATTTTGATCTTCAAACATTTAAATGCAATGTCAATCATTCTTGTCTATCTTCTTAATTCTCATTCTTTTATTGGTCTCTCTCCTTAATAGTGATATTTTTTCTCATATTCTCTAACACTCAGTAACCCCCTTGTGTTTTAGTGGCTTTATTGCCTTGCTTAGGGTGAAATGATTAAAAAAATGACTTTAAAAATTCAATGATAACACTTAATGGGTGTCCTATTTATGAACAAGCAAGGTCTTTAGCAAAAGTAATGTCGAAGAATATGATATACAAACTCGTTATATCAAATGGTAAGTAATTGAATGACAAAATGGAAAAAAAATCCTATGTGATGCATTTCATCCTTCAAATGGATTTCTTGTGACTAAATCTTTTTACTAATGGCATCATATATGTAGAGGGAAGGAACAAAAAAGGAATAAATGTTGCTAATAAGGGAAAAATGCTGAAAATGCAGGTATACCCGACTAAATTTCTGCCCTCTGATGCATAGATGTCCAACCTAGTAGTAAAAAGGTAATTCTTTTATTTAGAAATGTGGTTCTACAGAAGGATGCTGAAAATACTATAGACTGAAAACTGAAAAGTTTAGAAAAAATGGAAACAAAAATGGCACTTATACTTCAAATCCGAAAGAGACAGTTGAAATTTCTAGGGTACATAACAAGCTTAGAAAAATTAACACTCACAGATCATTTTGAAATGAAGGCAAGTGGGACAGAGAGGAAAAAGTAGTGCATAACCTTACCTTGTGCAAATTGTTGGCAGAACAGAGATTAGGAAGGATAGAGAAAAGACAAAATTTACTAAGTAAATTTTGTTATTTGTAAAATTTACAAAGGCCCGAAAATTGCGGTGAGCCATAGGTATTCACGTCCCAAAGGTACATGGCACATAGAAGAAGAAAATAACATGCAAGAAAAAAAATTAATAGAAAATAAAGCATTTCAATTTAGATGTTTGAAAGGTTGGTAATTAAAATTTTATATATTATTATTTAAACGTACTCACCAGTTGAAAAGCTTCAATGGTGTTTTCTGGGGCATCTAAAGCAGCTCCTCTGTGAGCAATTACAAGAGGCTTATCACCGAGTACGGCATTGGCAGCTGCTTCGGGTACAGGTGCCACACGGAACCACCATAGTGCAGTAAGGCAAAAAACAACAAGGGAAATAAATAAAGAAGGGCCAAGCATAGCTATCATGACCAGGAACGAAAGTATAATAGGATAAAACATGTGGAGATTATGAGCCATCATCACCATCTTGCAGATTTTGTGAATTAGTGTTTCCACCAATCTTTTTTGTTTGTTTTCCTGGAACCGTAAAATAAAATCTAATTAAAAAAGAAATAAGTTATTTGTTAGTTGTACTGTTGATAATGTACCTTATTTTTTTTTTAATTTATAAAAGTTAAAAGACTTGAAATAAATCAAAAACCGAAAAAGCTTCCGAAAATTCCTGTTACATTCCGGTCTCCCATCACCGATTGCCTTGATGTGGAAAAAAAAATAAAATAAAATAAACGAAACAAGTTCACGAAAAAAATATAGATATTTTAGTTTTGGCTTAAAACTAAAGCATTAAAAAAACTTTTTAAACAACCACTGAAATTTTAGTTTAATTATTATTTTTTTTTTTTTTTGCTAAAAAATATATATACTCGTTTAAAAAATTACTTCGATAGGCCCTAGGTATTTGGAGGATTTACCTTTTTTTAATTAATACTTAACATTACAAACAATATAATGACCAAAAGTGAACCTAATTTTAAAAAAAAATAAAACTTCAAAAGATAGGTTAATGGAGCCGAGTAGTATAAAATATTTTTCTTTTTTTTGTTAGCAGTTCAGTTTTTTAAAAAAAAGTAGCTTTTCTTTTTGTTTACACATGAGCAGAAGGAAATTTTCAAATTTGACGCATGCGTACAAAATACTTCCGGTATGTTGAGATGTCACATGGTTATCAGAGATTTTAGAAGAATGGGCTGTTTTTGTTTTGTTTTTTTCACCGAGAAATACTGGTAAAAAACTTATCTCCTAAGTATCTAAACTGTTGAACTCTGACGGCTTATATGAATATACGGTAATACCAAATTAAATTATTTTCGATTTGCAACTCGGTAATTTTCTAGATTTGTCTACGATACGCTGCTTATTTTCTAAGATTCTTATAATCCTCGAAATCCCTGCTGTAACTTTCCAAGAGTAACAGCAGTGATTTCAAGGATTTCCCAAACGAAGCACGATTCAAGTTCAGTAAATTCAGAGTTAATCAATAATTAAGAGATAATCACAGCAAGTTATTCCCCTTGAAAAAGTATTTAAAAAAAAAAAGAAAAACGTGTGAAGACGTCTCGCGGTATTTTGGTTCTAATATTCCGCAGATACCTTAATTCGCGGATGCTCAAGATTTATATAAAATGGAGTAATATTTGCATATAACCGATGCACATGCCCCTATTAAATTTTTAATAATTTCTTTATAATACCCAACACAAAATATGATATGTAACAAACAATTCGGAGGAAAATTCACAACTGAGAGAAAGAAAAACTTAAAAAAAGAAAGTAAATCGTGCACACGTGTGTGTAACACTTTTTTAAAAAATAAATAAATATTCTTTTGATAAATAATTATTATTCAATGACGAATAGAGTTTTAATTGTTTATAAATATTCAAGAGAGCAACAAGAAAATGCAAGAAATTTTTTTGATATTTTAAAGCGCAATGCAATGGCAAAATTAGTTATTACCTTTTTTTGTGGTTGTTGGGATTTGTTTTTTTTTTTTTACGGCATATGAACCTCAATGGGTTATTTAATGCCGACAAGATTCTTAATTGCTGGAAATATTTTTTTTTTTTTTCAAGAATGTATTGCAATTGCTGGTAATAATTTTTGGGGGGTTCGAAAATGTATTGCTAGTATTTTTCTCCCCAAAAATGTATTGCTGGTAATATTTTTTTCCCAAAATATATTCCTAGTACTAAAAACCTATTTTTACACTTTCATAGTTTTTTTACCCCAGTTTGGGGGTTAAATATTTTCCCATAGCTGGGTCCCTAACAGGTGCTACCACTCGGGGTCAGTGTGCACCTGGGAACATCAGCAATTAAGAGGTGGTTCCACGCTCCTCAAAACCTGATCTGAGGCATTACTGTCGGATGTAGTTTATCGTCTTAAAACAATGGATATAGTTTATTTTTGTAAGCGGCTGGTACAAGAAAATATAAATATAAACTACGAAGACATCATTATTTTCATTTTTGAAATTTAGGTAAACTATTAGTATTACACGAATGTTAATGATTACAGTATTACATGCATAAATAGAAATTAGCGGCGAATTAAACACATGTCCACACAGATGGGTCTTATCAAAGTAGTAGTGCCATCACAAAAGTTATGGGCAGACAATACCAACAACATTTTTTAAGTTATTTTAGTTACCTCCCTTAGATCATTGTCTTTTAGTGTTATTCATACCTATACTAATTTTAATTCATGATCATATTTTAGCGGAGAAGTTAATGACACCTTCGGTAGTAAACAATAAAAAATTGGCAACTCCTTATTCAAAACTTTGTAAATGCCAGCAATTGCATTTAAATATTATATCAGCGAGACATATTCTGTTCAGTGAACTGCGAAAAAGAAAAGCAGGAATAATTTTTGGGACGTTGATAGTTGTATTTGGAATATGGGAATACTTTTGTAATCAGTACTAAATGGAAGAATAAAACCCATAGACATTAAACAATAGCATTAAAAGAACTATTAATAAAATTCTATCATTCCCGGTAAAAATTTGAAAAGCTTGGAAGATCTTTTGTGAGTTAGCTGTTAGCATAAGACAGGGAAGTTTGGAACGGACTGATAAGAGTTATTTACAAAGCTGCTGAATATTAGAGACCACACTGATTTACAATATGCCTTCAACTCTTATTTTCATTGTTCTGTGATATCTGTGGAATCTTCTACGACTGCCAGTTACCCTCTGTTGGGAAATGCACTCTTCCTGTTGTGATTATCGTCACCATCAAAATATACAACAAGCATTCATTGGTTAATCATCTCCAATCTAGCTCGTTGATTGGTCAGTTTCAACCAATCAAATCACCTAAACGCGACAGGTCTGTTTTCGCGCCAACCAAGTTTGAGTTAGTCACGTGATACAACAGATTATAAAAAACAAACACGAGTAATTCTCGTTCTCTCTCGTTGTATGTTGTGTGCAAGAGACCCGTTTTTCTTCTCGCGATCATGACAGCATTCTGTCTAGAGGGTTTTCCCTCTATTCAGAATGTTATGATGGACGCTCGAGAGGTGTCTCTTGGCTAGTGAGCAAGTCCTTGAGGGCTGCGTGTGTTCTCGTCTTCGCAGATCCGGTGGGCAGACTTTGCGTGCTGGATGTTACCATAAAGGATAAAGCTCTACATCTCATTGGGGTTTATGCGCCCAATAAGCATTTTGAGCGACCTGCTTTGTTTCGGCAGATCGAACCGTTCTTGGCGTCATCTCGTCGGGTAGTTTTAGCGGGGATTGGAATGCCGTCCTTGACCCCGATATAGATCGTATAGACTCAAAATTGGGTACTAACAACCCGGACGTGAAACAATTTCGGGACTTTATCGACAGGTTTGATCTTGTCGATAAATACCGAAATGAACATCCTCGGGAAGTAGTGTGGACTTGGACTAATAGTGGCAGCTCGGGTACTCAGGTGCTGTCTAGCTACCTGGATCGAGTCTTAGTCAGGAGAGTCGATGTAGGGCTCTTAAGGTGTCCAAGTTTCCATTATATAGCTTATTCGGATCATAGGCTAGTCTGGGTCCAGGTAAACTTAGATAAGCCTAAGGTTAAGATGGCTGGTTACTGGAAGTTGAACTGCTCGTTATTTGGGGAGCGAGATTTCCGGGACCAGCTGCTTTACCGACTCTCTGTGCTTCCACTTCCGTCTGACAATTTACTGCCGTTAGTGAGGCTCTTGTTCTCCTTCTTGCGGGGAGGCAAGGCCGCCAGAGTCTCGCGGGAGATCTGTTGCCTTCATCCATCTGAAGGCGGTCTAGGTATGCCGAGCATTAAGATTCGTCAAAATATGCTTCGCATCGGATTCCTGGATCGAATGTGTCGTGAACCGGATGAGGTGGTCGCCTTCTGGAAGGAAGACGCCCGTAAGAGTTTCCCATCCCTGAGAAGTGTGCACTCGGCCGAGGAGGAGGCTCACCGTTTACCCAAAGTCGAGTGCTCCTTCTATCGTGAATGCCGTCGTGCCCTGAAACTCCTCTTACTGGCGTTGGATGGCCTCTCCAACATCTAGACGTTGTCTCGTAAGGCATTATATCAGGTGTTAGTTGGGCCCCCCCCCCAACTAACACCTGATATAATCGTGATGATTTGATTGATGAGCTCGGTTTTACGAAGCAGGAGGCTCGCTCGATATGGCCTTGGGCACCCGGGTTGAAATGCCTCAATAACAATGAGGCATCACTCACCTGGCTGGTGATGCGTGGGGCCCTCTGGGTCGCCAAAAAGACTTTGCTTAGCGGGCTTGGAGAAATATCTAAACTGCCGCCGCTGTAGTGGGGAAGTCGAGACCATTGGTCATGCCTTTTTTCATTGGACGGTGGTAGCACCGCTGTGCAAGTATGTTGAAGGCCTCATGGTTCGCATGCTGTCTGGAAAGTTCTTTGTCCTTGAGGCCGCTTCTTTTTGTAGCAATGTGGCTCCGCCGTTGACGAGGGCTGAACACTATGTGTTCTTATGCTTGCTAGGTGTTATGAGAGTCGTGATTTGAATGACAAGCCAGAAGGGATTCTATGGAGGCGAGAAGTTTACCTCTTCCCAACTGATCTTGTACTTTAAGCATCAGCTTAAAGTCAAGATTAGGTCGGAAAGGCGGCGACTCTCTTCATCTGAATTCGGCAAAAGGTGGGTGAATATTGCGCGCTTGTGTCGTGTGAAAGGGGTTGACCTGGAGTGGCACTTTGATGCCGGTTAGGCATCAGAATATTGCTTTAGCTGGCTTGAACATGGGCAACCCATCCCAAAATTAGGTTAGCTTAGGTTTTGTTTTTGATTCTTTAGTTTCATTTTCGAGTAAACTTAGCTAGGGTATGTATGCTCATTGGCCCATTTTATTTCTGTCCCTATTTTTCTTTAAGTTGAATTCCCCATCCCCTCCCTCGTTAGGTGGTCAGTGACGGCAGTTCTCTGGTGGGTGCGGGGCATTTTTTCGTTTCGGGTGTGATTTTTCGCATCTGTTGTTGTGTTTGAATGAGTGCATGTCTGTGTGAGTGCTTGTGATGAATGAATGTTTTAAATTTTTTATAGTCCCGCATTAATTTCGTCCGGTTAACTGATGATGTTTCTGCCACATTTAGTGATTGTGGGTTTTTTATTACTAACACGATTTTGTTTAGTTTCTTGTAAATAGTTATTTGTCTCATATTGTAATTACTCATTGGGGTTACTTTTAAAAATTTTAAATTGTTATTTTATCCCCCCCCCCCACAAACGATAAATTGTACATATGGGGTCTAGTTAGTATTTTCATAGAGTCATTGAGGTATTATGGTGGGTGTAGTAAGAAAGGTAAGTAAGAATGTGTTGTTTTGGTGCAAGAAATATTGTTAGTATCATTGGGTCAGTGTTTGTGGCTAGCTAATTTAAAAGTTAAGACAGAAGACCGACCCTTCCCTATTCCCCACTTCGGCCTTGTGCCACATTTTCTGTTAAAATACAGAAATAAATAATCCACTTTCCATTGACCTTGTCAGACCTTTTTTTTTGTCTCTCTGAGAACGTTTGGAATCACTACCTACTGTTTTTCTGTTAAGTTTTGAATTATTTTTACCGTTTTTTCTTACGTTCCTTTTGACTGTTTTGTAAATTTTTGATTTTTCTTTTCAGTTCCTTACCCTCCCAATTTTATTTTGACTTATTTTGCTATTAATCTTTTATTATTTGAAATTTTTATTTTCTTTTACGTTTTATTTTCTCTTTTTTGAATTTATTTTCTCCCCGTACCCACTTCCCAGAGTTTATCTGTTTATTTTTACTTTTTAGTGTAGGTATGTCCAATATTTCGCTAAAAAGTGGTATACCTTGACGACAAAAGGTCCCCAAATTGATAAAACAATTTTTAACGTTTAAATATTTATGTTGTTATTAAAGAGGAAAGACCAAAGTATTTTCTGAATATTTTTTCAGATTTTTTAATCCTTCCTATAAATGTTAAAAATTTTATTAAAAAATCTTGTTTTTTTTCGAGTCAAAAAATTTCGTAAAATCGAACTTATCGACATTTCTGTTGGAAAGATCATAGTTTGTTAGTTAAAAAATCATGAAAAATCAATTACGCCTTTTTCTTTTGTTATCTTAGGAAATTTAGAATGATTAAAGTATACTTAATGTAATTTGAAAGAAACATTACTTACATTTTTAGCAGAAATTTTTTTAAGAGAGATATTTCCAACCAGGGTGGTCTATTTTCACAGGCGTTGATTGATGTACGTCAATATATTCACAACTTACGGCACGGAAATTTATTGGATGGTAGCACAGAAGTGATATAATTCGTTCTAATTTTAAGTGAATCTGTTTAGTAGATTTTTTTTTAAAAAATTCACTTTCAAATTTTTTTTTTTTTACCTTACGTTTGAGGAAGAATTCTGCACTGAAAATAACATTTAAATTATGAAAGAAAATCAAATTTTACAAGTAAAAATAAAACAGTAAAAAAAATTCATTTTTTTAAATTGAGGTTTATTATTTCAGTCATGAAATATTTTTCTGAGAATATAAAAATTACATGAAACACCATTAATTGAAACGGGTTAACTTAATGAAATGAGATTTTATTTCTTTTTTATTAAGGCAGATTTTTTTCTATTTATTAATAATTATATGGCAGTAATTTTAATATGAGTTTTATTTTATTTATTAATAAAATTAACATGCTATGTTGGTTTTGTTTTGACTCAACAAGTATTTTTTAGTTTGAGTAGTAGCGAGCTAACTCCAGAAAATTTAAACTCCAAAAATCGTTTTAATTGATAATTTGTTGTGTGGATAATAATTCCAAAGTAATGTACAATGAATTTATGCATTCGATTTCAAACTTGAAAATTTGGGTGGTCTTCCAAGGCCTTTTTTTTTTTTTTTGTAATTGTAAATAGTCGATATTTTCTTTTATCCCACTATTCGATTATATTTGAATAGAAAAAGAAAAAAATTGAAAATAATACGACGATATTCAGAAAACTTGACAAGCGTTGTTTTGTTGGTACTGAACGAATCAAAGCCATTTCTGAAGTGAAAAAAAACTTGCTTCTATCAAAGGAAACTACTCATGTGACATTATTTCAACAATGTGCGTCCGTACTTTCGTTGTAGACGATTTTAAATACAATTTTGGAATATTAAAAATTATTTTTAAAATAATTATGGTTGTCAGATTTTAATAAGCTTTCGAATTTATGATCTTTAAAAAGTAGAGAACATAATATATCATTTCCATAAGGTTGCAGAAAGAACTTAATGTATAAATATATAACAACCTTTTGTCATATTGTGTATTTAAAATTGAAAAAAAAAAAGAAAATTAATGTAAAAATTCATTGTTCATCAAAAAAAATTTTTTCTTTCAGATAATAATTACCTTCGTATATATTATTCAGAAAAGCCATTAAAAACTTTCTTAATTAAATATTGTCTTAGTTTTATTGGGTTTTGTATTTTTACAATTGAGGTAAAAGTTTGGACAATTTCGGACATTTTTTTAACAAAAAACTCGATGATTTAGATTTTTCAGAGTTTTGTGCATTTAATTAAAAAAAAAAATTCAGGTTGCAAATAAATTTTTTTTTGTGTTTTCATAAAATTAAGTTCGAGGGGGGTAACAGATATAAAAAAAAAATATTTATACCATGACTTTCAAAGAGACAAACATTTCTAAAATAAGTTCATTCATTTCTGAATAAGTTCTGAAGTTTTCATTAAAATCCAACAAGTAGTTAATTTTTACAAGAATTTCGAAATTAATGTGTCTTTCAACTGACAAAAAAAACAACTAAAAAAAACGCTAAAAAGGTCAAAATTGGACATACCTATTTTAGTGTTTTACATTTTCCGTCCGACCTTATTTTCCTTTGTTTATTACGTGTTATTTTGTTCTGTGTTCTTTCTGTTAAATAACCGTTTAATTTCTGTGTTTTATCTATTTTTCGTCTCCAATATATTTGTTTGTAAATTTTGTGTTTAGTTTGTATTTCTGTCCTTGTTTATCGTTTTGTTTTAGGGTTGACCGTTTTATCAGCGGCCATATGAAATTGTGAAATTTCGTTTCGTATTTTATTTGTTTTCCGTTTATAACTGTTTGTTTAATTTGTTGCTTTCTAGTCTGTTGTCCTTCTTGTACTTGTTTTAAATTTGTAGTTTCGCCTTTTGGCGAACCTTGTTTACTTGTTTGTCCAATTGTTTGTTTAAATTGTTTCGCCTTTAGGCGAACTGTGTCTAATTTGTACGCCTTTTGGCGAACCTTGTTTACTTGTACGTCTATTTATTTTGCTTTTTCTTTTCGTTTGTTTAAATTGTTTCGCCTTTAGGCGAACCTTGTCTATTTTATTTGTAGGTCCTTTTGTTTTTGTGAATTTGTAGTCTCGCTCACGGGCGAGGTATTTTTGCATTGTTATTATAAATTTTGTTGTCTAGCTTTTAAGCGAACCTTGTTTAATTTTACTTTTTTGTAATATCTGTTGATTTAATTATACTTTTCACTTTTTTTCGCCTATAGGCAAAACTTAATTTTTCCCCTCTTTATCACCCCTCTCCCTCCCGTGAAAATGGATTAAAAAAAAGGTACCATCCTTTTTGATAATTAAAAAACAAAAACAAAAATGGCCGTGCTTAAGAGGTCAGTTGGAAAACATTTGTTTTCGATAAAAATGCACCCCCCGATAAGAACGATACTGATGAATACCCAGCTTTGGTCCCCGATAATCAGGAGACTACTTCAAGTATGGCAATTCTGTTAAGAGTAATTTGGCCAAAAATGGCCTTAATAAAGAAAGTATGGTGGCCAATAATGGCCAAAATCAAAAAGGTCCAGTGGCCTATAAGAGCCAAGACCAGTTACAATTAAGACCAATAAGACCAGTGATAACACAGAGGCCGGGGAATTGCCCTGTTGTTGGATGTCACCCCCGAAGTGTATAATCGATATTGTGGAGTTCTTAGAGCGTGCCAAGAGTTACGCACACCTTGTCGTGGAAGGTGGGTTCTTGGAGGACCCCAGAGAACTGAAGAAAATGGAGAAACGAATAGTGTCGGTCTTCGTCGTCGATAAGCGTACGCGCAAGATTTGTCGTTCGACGAAAGACACAGTGGTAAAAACACTGGAGTCCCAGGGGTTCAAGCCACTAAGAATTGTGAAGGGCTCGGACTTTTTCATGTGGGACATATTGCTACTCACACCAGAAGATTGCCTGAAAATAACTAGGCGTGAAATCATCACACCTGATATAATTCCCAGTACGGAATACGAAGGCAGGTGTAGGACCATAAAGCCATATACGAGGTCCCTTAGGTTATCGGGGAACACATAGCGGACTTCCTATCGAAATATGGCGAAATTATAGGTGCTTCCTGCGATAGCTTGACCGGGGGGAGTTTTGACATCATGTTGGATCAACACGCCTTCCTCTCCATCCCCAACTGTCTTGATGTTGGGAGCCTGAAGCTGCCAGTCATCGTGACTGGCCGCAAACCAGTGTGTTGGAAGTGTGGAAAGACTGGTCACCTTTCCTCTTCCTGTCCAGAGAAGAAGGCCTCTGGAGGCCAGGCCCCAGTCGACCAAAATCCCCCTCTGACCGCGTCTTTGAATACCGCCTCGCCTGTAATGTGCATGCCAGCTGCCGGGACCGGAGTGGAAAAACCCCCGGTTGGGTCAATTTCGAAGCTCCCATTCCCCGAAGAGCTTTCGCCCACTGCAAGTGCAGTTGGGGAGAAGGGAGAGGGGGAATGGCTGGTTGCTGGTAAGGGCAGAGGGAAGCGCCGGACAGCGGGTACTCAGTCCCTTGAAGCCCCTGGGACAAAAGACAAGGACAGTCCCACTCCCATTGTCAACAGTAAGGGCGATGCCTCGGCGTCGGATTTGATTCTGCGTGAACTAAAAAAGAAATATGATCCGGGTTTTGAGAAGACCGAAAAAATTAAAAAATTAAAAGAAACTAGACTCCCAAAAGGCCCCTAAATCTAAAAAGGTCACTTCTGATACCTCCTCTGCTCCTCAGACCTCCCCTATGAAAAATGCTACTGCCTCCACATCCTCACAAAAACAGTCCTCTCAACCATCATCTCCTTTCAAGTCCCCTACTATCCAAAAGGTCACTCCCTCCACTTCCTCCTATTCCTCAACCCCTCTCAGTAGAGACCCCAGCCCGTTCAGACAAAATTTTACACCACGTCCCTCTCCCGGTCCTTCACCCCTTAAACCACCCCTTAATACACCTGAAATGCCCCCTCCAATCAATAAGAGACAAAGGAGTCCTAATCAGGACGTGAATGATAAAAGGAAGAAACTTGCTAAACACATCTTCAATTGTGGAGAAGACATCTGCCGTATTTCCCCGACTCAAGCTGAGAAGGCCAGGGATTATGGCAATAAGATAAAAGATCTAAAATATTTACTCTCCATTAAGCAATATGCCAATAAAGACATTGAAAATCCCAAAAACTTTCCTAAAGCCCAACGGGTTTTGACAGTAATAAGAACTGGTACAGGAGAGCGTTCGGTTAGCAAGGTCGATTTTACTGTCTTTAAACTACAATCTTCCATGATTCTCTCATGTACATTCATATCTGCTCATGGCGTATCCAAATGTAAACAAATGATATCACACATTATGAAATGTACAAAGTCCGACAATTATTTTAAGACATTTTTATGTTTATACATTCTTTTTATAGATACAAATATTTAAGTAAATGCTCTGTTTATAATAAACAGTATTAAACAACATTTACCCGTCTGAACGCCCGAGAAATTTTCCTCTGTGGCCAAATCGGTTAAAGGCACGTCTGGCCATATGACGGTTCCGTATAGGATACAGGTTCGATTCCTATCGGAGGACAAATATTTTCTATGAAAATTTCTCGTAAATTCAGGCCGGTAAATGTTGTTTAATACTGTTTATTATAAACAGAGCATTTACTTAAATATTTGTATCTATAAAAAGAATGTTTAAACATAAAAATGTCTTAAAATAATTGTCGGGCTTTGTCCATTTCATAATGTGTTACCTTTTTTAGTAAACATTACGACTCACATGAACACTTTCAATCTTGAACTTCAAGGAACAAACAAGCTTGTATTTGAGATGTTCGGTTAAATTACTGCTTTTGAAAAAAGAACTTCAACTGTGGGAATCACAACTTCAGAGAGGAAACTACTCTCATTTTCCAAATCTCCAAAATCACAAGATAGATATAATACCAGACATGTTTGTGAGTTCTATTCAGGATTTGAGAAGCGATTTTTCTTCCCGTTTTGCTGACTTCCGACAATATAGAAATCTATTTAAATTATTTGGTATTCTTTACGAAACATGTGGCGCAAGTGGCTGAAGAATATCAATTAGAGTTAATCGACTTACAATGCGACGAATTTTTGAAATCGAAATTTCAGTTTGAAATCACGGATTTCTGCACGAAATATGTGTTGCCAAGCGGAAAATATAAAAACATCTTGAATAATGCGAAAATGCGGATATCATTGGTTGGAAGTATATGCTTGTGAACAACTTTTTTCGAAAATGAAATATACTAAAATCATTTAAGAATAAGGTTACATGACGACCACCTGGATGATTTTTTTTACTCCTATCATCAACAAATATTTCACCTGATGTGGAGAAGTTATCGAACAATAAGCAGAAACAAGTGTCTATTTAAATAATTTGCTATTTCTAACAGTAATTCGTTTGTTGTAAATAATTTGCAATTTTTGTTGATTGAGTTATTAGTTGTTGTTTTGGCGGAGTAAATAAGATACCAAAGTAACACAAATGAACGAGGTAAGACGCTTTAAATAAAGAACTCAAAGTGAGTCAGAGGTAGTCAGTCGGAGTCTGTCCGAGGCTCGCAACAAGACAAGACCTCTGTCTTCGGGTAGAGAGTGACTCGGTCGGGGTTCTATCTTCGGATAGAGACTTGGCTAAGAAAAACAGACCAGTACTGTACTCGAGCTCGTTTTTGCTTGGGTTGGGTAAATTTTGACCAGTGGCCTGAGTGGAAACACTCGGTTTCCTTACAGCAAACTTGACCTTGTGTCGCATCTAGTGGGGCGACCGGTAAATACCAGTCAGTCAAAGTCTGCCTCAAGCTTGCGACAAGACAAGAACACTGTCTTCGGGCGGAGAGTGACTCAGTCGGGGCTCTGTCTTCGGATAGAAACTTGGCTGAGAAAAACAGACCAGTACTGTACCTGAGCCCATTTAGCGAGTGTTGGGTAAATTTTGACCAATGGCCCAGTTGGAAACCCTCGGGTTCCTAACGTAAAACTTGACTTTGTGTCACAACTAATCCGCAGTGAAGCGACCGGTAAATACCAGGCAGTTCGCTCTCTGGCTCACGATTGTCAAGATCTCTGTCATCGGGCATAAATTGCATTAAATTTCTTGTTTTTCTTTAAACCTCATGGCCAAGGCGGTTTTCTGGATAGAGCGGTCTGAGTCCGAAAAAATATTTAATAACATGGACCCCCTACGAGGCACTGCATAACTGTCTGGCCCTCTCTATCCAAAAGGTTGCCAACCCCTGACTAGCTAGATGCAACCGTCAATACTATTCTAATATTTCCATTTCTCCCGATTTCTTGCTTCCCTGTAACTTACAATCTTAAAAAAATTAAATGCAACGTCTATTGCCATCTGTCTTCCTAAATCCTGTTCCTTTATTGTCCTTTTCCTCACTTCTCCTTACTAAAGTCTTATCATTTTCTTTCACTCCCTGTAATCTCCTGCGTCCTAGTGGTATTTTCGCCTTGCTTGGGGGGGAAATTATTTTTAAAAATCTCTAAATCTTATCGCCTTCCATTGTTATTCACGTCTTATGTTTAGAGAGTGTCCAGGTTCCTCTTTGTATTCTCTGTCACAACTACATGGGTTATTATAGACGCAGTTCTTAGTCATATTTTCTTCCAACGCGGTTCCACTTAGTTTTCTCTGCTTGCAGTGGTTCTCACTTCATACTTCCCTGTAAATACAGAGGCTAAATGCAAACTGAAGCCAGCTTAAAATTCCAAACATCAGGAGCCATCAGAAAAGCACTCATGTAGTCAAATAAACTTAACCTGTATTATTCTGTGTTGTTTTCAATGCGACATGATGTTCGCTGGGAACTGAAAATTTCCACGGAGACGGATGAGACACATCCTATCTCTAAGACATCCTGTAGCTAAAAGTAAAAAAGAATGATTAAACCTTTGCGCCCTTTACTTATATATCGCTTTTAGCAACACCATCTCGCGTTCGTTAGCAGAAGTTTTTTGATGGACAATTAACACACCGTGTCATAATTGAAGGTATGACGAGTATCATGCGAACTGCCGACAAAGGCAATGCAACTGTTATGATAAGCAAACTGGATTTTTCACAAGAATTGGCAAACTTAGCATGACATGGTGAATACTGTATATTAATGTAAGATCGAACGTTTAAAACCGAAAGGAAATGGGGATATCTTTCAAGATGAGATAACCTCAACAGCAACAAATACAGAGAGTTGAACCAACGCCACTGTAAGCTACCACACACACACACACACACACACACACACACACACACACACACACACACACACACACACACACACACACACACGCGCACACACACACACACACACACACACACATTTAATAGGCCGGTTAATGAAATTTGAGGAATATAAAGATAAAAGAATAATAATATTGGGAATAAAATTGATGATATTTATTATATATTAGCTTTTTGACTTAATTGAAGCACGAAGAGAACGATTTTAAAGTCGGAATTTTCGGACACGTCTGTGTCCTGTTTTAAAGAGACGAAAAATAAACAGAGAAGTGGAACTCACTCTTCTAAGGAATGTTGTTTTATACACACACACACACACACACACACACACACACACACACACACACACACATATATATAGTTTCTGTTTATATGTTATTTTTATAGATACACAATTATTTTAATATATTTTCTATTTATTTTATATGTAACAGAGAGTTTGGGAACCACACACAGACACACATATATTTTTTTTTTATTGAAATTGGAGTAGATTTGAACAGCGAAATTAGATCAGAACAATTTTGTTTACTGATGGGAATCTGATCTAGCCCATTTGGAATTGGGTCATTAGGAAGACAATGGAAGATGAACGAGATAATTTTTATCGGTTAAAATTTGAAATAGAGCTTACTAAGGCTATGAGGAACTTTTAAATTCACATGATTTTGGGTTGAATGCAGCACTCGGGATAATTGTGTGTGGGCCAAGAGTCGATTTATGATCAGCCAGGTTTATCTATATAAACGCGCACAGAAATCTGTTGACAGAGTGGTTGGCTCGTCTGCCGTCGAGTGCAGTCGAGCTGGGTAGAGAGAGGTTGGAGACTGGAAGTGACGTCAGAGATTGGAACCAAACGACCGCTAACATATTTTGTTGATATAAGTACGAAGAAGCGAATTACTCCTCCAACAATCTAAGACTGTTACTGCTACTATTATTACTACGTCGGAAACGTCGAACAAGCTACAATAATCAAAAAAGGAAACGTCAAACAACTTACAATAATCAAAATGTTGTTTTTTGGTTCGTCTGTCGTCGAGTGCAGTCGAGATAGGTGGAGAGATATCGGAGACTGGAAATGACGTCAGGGATTTGGAACAAAACCCCCGCTAACATGTACTGTTAATATAAGTGCCGATGCTTCTGCTACCACCAAGATTACTACTACTGTTACTACTGCCGAGGAGGAACGCAACTATAAACTTTAAACCGCGCACAGAAATCTTTATCTCTCCATCGCAAGAGTCGTATATCGTTCTGAGACGATTTCACAAGCTAATCACAACTCTCTCTCTCTCTCTCTCTCTCTGTCTAGAATCCAGTGTATGAGTTTTTACGTAAATTATTTTCTTTCTTGTAACCCGTTTCTTTTCTATACTATTCTTTTCTGCTATATAAAAGACATTAACAATTCAACCATTGAATAGTTGTTTATCTGACTTTCTGCGGATATATATATATATATATATATATATATATATATATATGTGCATTCTAAATTTCTTAGCACAGCCTCTCCAGCCGTGTCTACATCTTCAGTCGACCGTGAATGGATGAACATCACTTCTGCTTTCTGGATCGAACCATACACAACGTGGGCAGGAAGCAGGATTAAACCAGTGGACCGGTTGAATGATCTACGGATGCTCAGGGGACCTACGGTCACTCCCTTAAATTCGGTTAAGACCGATTAGACACCTGAACCCAGAGAGTAAGACGTCGGAGGTTGAGGGGCTGGGGCGAAAGTGTTAGATATAGATACAATTATTTAACTAAATGCTCTGTTTATAATAAACAGTATTATTAATTACATTTACCGGTCTGAATGTTTGAGAAATTTCGTAGAAAATATGTGCCCCCCCCCCCCACCGACAGGAATCGCGTATGTGCCCTACTCTGTAGCTGAGTGGTATATGACGTCAGATCAAAATGACGGGTGAATGTAGGACAGAGGTTTGATTCCTAACGGAAGACACATATTTTCACGTATTTTTTAGACCGGTAAATGTAATTAATACGTTTATTATAAACAGAGAATTTACTTAAATAATTGCCGTATTTTCTGAGTTTGTGCGTCTGTTGGTGATATTGTGTTTGCGGAGCAGTTGGAGGGAGATTTTATACTTTTCATCTCTCGTCTGTAGGTCTCATGCGACACATGTTTTATTCATTTGTTTCAAGCAGCGTACTGATTGGCTGAATTAAATCGTAGTTTAGACATAACGTCCAATGAACGTTGGTTTTGTAATGTGTGTTGTCATAAATCTATATTCTGTGCGTGTCACTAATACATTTAAGATGGCTAATTTCCCGTTCGTTTCTCTTTTTTAGAGTGAACTGTATTATTGACTTCACATAATTCAGCTACACTTCCACATTTTTCTGCTGAGATCAGAATATGAAAGTGACATCTGGGTATCTTAGCCAAATGAAAAGTCCTTCTGGTGCAGATCTGAAGACCATTTCCTCAAAGTACTCCATGCGTATATTCACCACTAGTGAATACAATGTTGACCCCCATCTTCTTGCTATCGATAGAATTCGATTGCAAGTGAGTTCTCCGTATAGCATTTCTATCAGGTTATCTATCGGGATGTTGGTATTTCCTAAGTGTTGGGTCGGATTTCAGTTTCTCTCAAACTACTGACATTTCCTTATCTGTAGGAATTTAGGAAACAGTCTCAATGTCAAAGTTCACCATCCTGGTGCATTAAATAGGAGTGTATTAAATACTATTCAATGCACTTAGATGAATCATTTTGTGAAGACAATTAGTCTTCACAAAATGATTCATCTAAGTGCATTGAATAGTAGCGTCTTTAATTGATTTCACAAAGTGGACTGAGTTTCATAGGATGAGAACTGTCCTGCCATTGGGTTGACTATATCAAACAGGAATTTTCTTAATGGATAATATGCTGACCCTTGGCAAATGTAAACCCTAAAACAAAATGATGTTGCTATAACGTTTCTGCAAAATTAAATAGAGTTTGAAAAAACAGTTTTTTTGTAGATTTCTCACACCCTGCCCGCAACGTTACCTTGTAATCTTGCAAAAACGTTGCCTTATAATGTTACATTAACATAAAAATGGATAATTAATTCCAAGAAGATATTGCAACGTACATTCATAGTCTTAATTTAAAATAAATTCTATATTTTTGTAGTGAACAAAACAAGATCTAGATTTAAAAATTCAAATGCTAAGCACTGACTCATTGATTTTGTTAGAAATTAAAAAGACTCGAATTTACAAACTTTGCTTAACACACATGCAAAAGCGAATCCAAAACAAAACTTGTGAAATTTCACACCTTGATGCGAAATGTTTTCGGCCAATAGAAAACTAGGAAACATTTAAAAACAAAATTCAAATAATCTTCAATTCTCAGAAACAAAATTCTTTTACCGGACCTTTTCGCGAGCCGACGCGAAATTTGTTTGTCGTCCAATGGAAAGGCCCGAATCATATCCGGGAGTGAATTCCCAAATGACCTTTTCAAGCCCCACAAACAAAATAAAAGACGGGCAAGTTCGCCTGTCACCAGAGAGGAGACGACGAGCGTATTAACACGTCCCTCGACAAACGTCAAGCGATCGTTATTATGATCTCCACCTTTCTCCTTCACCTCTTTTATACTTGATAAACGAACGGAACATTTTAAGACTGAGCGATTACTTCAAAGACATTCCTACCCTACGATAACGCTCATACATACATACATACATTCCTGCCTGCGTACACATAATCTCATTCTTGCAAGGACTACTACGAACATTTTGACGACCTTGTATCAACCAAAATACATTAATTTTATTTATAAAGACCATAATTGATTCATATGTATATAAATTTGTTGTTCCACTTTACAATTTTTCTTGTTTTATACCCCTCTTATGGTGGGATATCTAACTAACAGGGCCAAATGAAACTAATCTGTTTCAACACTCATACACTTTTCTATAACTGATAACCCACTATACCTTCTATGCATATTGTTCTGCGAAGAAAAGATATTCTGATGCTATAATCGACTAATGTGCTTCTTGCTTCCTAGTTAACTTTCATCTAAAAATATTTAAATGCAATGTCAATCGTTATCTTAATTTTTGTTCGTTTATTGTTTTCTCTCCTTAATGCTTAATACTAATTTTTTCATATTGTCTAACACTCGGTAACCCCCTTGCATCTTAGTGGCTTTATTGCCTTGCTTGAGGTGAAATGATTATATACATTCACTGGACGTAGACATGATTTGGGTTACTATAAAGTTGTAATAATTCCACAATTTATATTATAAACTCAGATTTTACCTTAAAAATAACCCATTTAACTGAATAAAAAAATGAGACAAGGAATGAATTTAATAAAATATAATTTTATTCCGATAAGACTTATTCAATAGAATGCATTCAGTAAAATAAAAATACAATAGAATAATTTTAGAAAGCGTTTGTAAACTGCGTTTCCAAATAATACGTTTTATGATTTAAAAAAAAAACCTGATAAAAATTTCTTTTTTTAACGTCTTTCGATCAAATCTTGTTCAGACTTCTTTACCGATGTCAAAATTCTAAAAAAGAGATAATACTTAAAAATTGGTATTTTCCCAGTCGATAAATGCAGGGTCAGTGATATGTCGTTGATAGGAGCTGCTATAACTATATGTCATAAGAAGCCATAGTAGTGATGATTACAGAAGCAAAATTATTAGCCTTAAAACGATTTTTAAAAATAGTACTTTTATAAATAAATCAACCACAAACACAGTTACACACAGGCAAGACAAAAACAAGTTCGAAGAAATTCATAGAAAACAAAACGGTTTCCAAATAATCCTATTTCTGGTCATTCCCTAGAGTAACTTTAAAAGGATAGCCACCAGATGCGCCGGCACGTCTGCTTTCATCAATTTTGCATTTTTTTATAACTCTTATTGTCTGCCGTTATGTTTTTTTATCAGTCTGTCCACTGTTCTCCACTTTTCTCTTCTAATTGTCCGCCCTTCAGCATATCTGCCTGTCAACCTAAATCTATAAGTCGGTCAGTTCGTCTACCAGGGTGTACATCCGTTATCAGACGATATAATTTTGTTCATTAGTCTCTCTACATTTTTTTTTACTTTTTTTTTTGCTACAGTCGATTCTTTTATTCTTTCTTCCGTCTGACCAAATACCAGTCTTTCTATACGTGTATATTTTTATTTATAAATTTCCTCACACAAATTCAAGATTTATTTTACGAATATTTACCCAAAGCAATTTACCAATCGTTTCCTTAAAAAAGGTTCTGGTTTTTTAATTGCTAAATTTTATAAACTTACTCCCACACCAAAAAAAAAATATTAATAATAATTTCCCATTATTCTGAGTACCCGCATTCTTTTCTCTTAATGTATTGAGAATTTAAGCAAAATAAAAACAAAAATAAAAAGAATAGTTACTGAACAAGTAAAAGCACGCACCACGTGATCTCAGACTCTGTCGTAGCTCACGTGACCAAAGTTATCGACCGAACTTTCCAAAGACTCAACAGCGTCTGCATCACTCTTCGGAACCGTCGCAATGTTTTCCCCTTCGTCATACCAGAGCGTCCATCCATTATGGGTATTTCCTGCTAAGTCTCTATGTCCACTCTCGCTCATGAGGTGGATTTGAGATCGAATCTGCACACAAGACTGACAAGTAGGAATGAGGCAGTCGAAAAGAGAATTATCGCTAGACATCTGGAAGCACGACAGTTCCGACAAGTTTTCCAAATTAATCGATTCCTCGTTTCCTGTATTTGAAGTTGACGCAGAGAAGGCTTCGTCTGAGCATGAGCCCGAAACCAGGTCGCCAAGCCAATTGTTGCCGTCCAACGATCCGAAATCATTATCACTGAAAATATCGGATTTGTAGTCTTGGAGTATTTCGGCTGCTCGGTGGACTTGTTCCTCGTATGGTTGGTTTGAGTTGATATCACCGACACCAGTATCGAAAACAGTGAGTGGTTGGTCTTCTTCAGGGGTCCTCTCGGACACTGGCGCACTCTGGTATCCCTCAGAGTCAAGAAGCATGTTTACGTTGCACATCTGTGCATGTAGATGCGAATCCTCGACCAAGAATTGGGTACTTTCAATTATTTCGTCTCTTGGCTGCGATAATGGTAATTGCGCATTTTCAAACCTTCCAGGATCGTTCACGTTGCTCTCAAATTCATAATTACGTTCAAAGTGGATTCCATTCTGTTCAGGTATATGAAGGAGCGTTCCCGGCATGCCTTCCGTTTTGGAGAGGATCGACGGAAGGGAGATAATTTCTCTGCCATTATCTATACGGGTCGTCATGACAACAGGGTCGCATTTCGATTGCCGTTCGCACAAATGCTCATTACTGACTGCCGGTTGTGCTTTAAATAGTTCTGGTTCAGGTTGCTGAACACAGATAGTTTTCTTGTTGTAAAGAATTTCGAACGTCTCAGAAAGTGTTTCGGATACAGTTGAGTTCATGCCTCCTTCTCCGAGGACATTGTGGTGAGAGTTTTCTTGAACCACAGTGTTAGAAAGATACTTCACCTGTGTGCTGGTCACTTCAAAGGGAGTAGACTTATACAGACATTCCTGCGGAACATTTACCTCTTCTGGCTTCAGTTGTGCATATTCAGCCTCGGGGTGCGGATATGGGTAAGCCGATAACATCGAACATTCCGGAATATATCTGTCGTATCCAAGAGTCTCTTGTGTGCACGATTTAGCACCCATATATAGCTGCTGCGGACAGGATTGCATTCTGTTCGGAAGATCATCTGGTGTGTAAAAAGGAACCCTTGTTTCAGGAACGCTGTTGTGGGCGATCGGCCAAAAGCCCTGACCGCTGGGGATGAAAATCACTTGAGGGATTTGGTAAGTGCGATTGTTTCTTAGAGCGTTATCTCCAACGTCTGACGATTTCATGAGACTCTCGTACTTCCTGTTTTTGGAGTGTTTAGCCGGTGGGTGCGGATTCCTCTGGAACTGCCACCCAGGGTAGTCCACCCTGTGCTGTTGCTTAATCCGTTTGGATTCCTCATAGTACGGTTTTTTCTGTTCTTCGGACATTTCGTTCCAAATTTTCCCGAGAAGGACGCTGACCTGAACGTTGCTAATATTAGGGTTTTGTTCTAACAGTTTGGGCCTCAACAGTCGGCTCCACACGAAAAACGCATTCAGGGGCCGCTTAATGTGAGCCTGCTTTTTCTGATCGTTTGGACCATTCATTTTCCGGGCTCGAGAAAACCAGCCCAGGGAAAGGCTGTTAGTAATTTATTAGAATGACTTCTTCCTATAAAGCCCCAATAATTAAAAAATTGTAAAATCGTATTGGGTTTATTCTCAGACGACGATTCCTTTAATCAAAACAGCGATGAATCTTACAGTTGTGTGGTAAATTTTGCCCTTAAAACTGGTACCCGAGAGAAAGCCTTGTCTGGTATTAGCAGAATATGAAACCCATCCTTGAGCAGAGACAAGTGTCTGAAATGAAAATAATATTTTCTGAAATTAATTTAATCAATACTGAGAAAAATAAAAACGTATAATGAAGAGAATATTTAAATTTTAAAATACGCAACGAAGGCTTAAGACACGCTTTCTCTATTTACATTATTCGGACTGTTGTGCTCATCTTTGTTGTCATATTTATCACAACGTTTCGGCCGTTGTACGCTCCGGCCTTCTTCAGGTGGTTGTAATGTCGATCTGAACCCTTTATTTCGCTCACTGGGATAGACTGTTCTAGTTCCACGTGCCATGTCTAACGGATGTCAGTTATCAGTTAAATCACCTCTCCAAGTTCTCCACTGCCTTAACCAGGTATTGAACTCACACTGTCACTGGATCTAACCAAGGCCTTCATCCAGTGTGTCATGTGTCCTTAATTCTCATCTAAGAAATATAGACAGATACGCTTTATACTGTATTTTATCTTCCGGTTCTTATATGAGAAATTGAGGTATCTGGTAAGCTAATGTGTTGGGATTGCTATGAAATGAGTGTGTAATCAGAAGGTTTTTGTTTTAAGATGATGAGTTTGAAAGCATGTTCTTCATATTAATCACAACAATATTAAGCATAGACATACAAGTTGAATAAATCTCAAGGCAAAATTGAACAAGAAACAACGGTAGTCGTGAATTCAATTAGAAAATATCGAACATTTATATACAATTAATACAATTGGAACAAGCTTGTGTTTTGGTTATATGAAAGTTGACGAAGTGCGAATTAAGTATGTTAATGAATTACAGTTCAGCCATGTTCAATTGTTGAAGAAATGTTCAAATAGGATAAGAAAGGAAAATTTATCAAAAAGGTAATTTAGGTAGTAAATATGCGAGATTAAAGTAGGATTTGTTTTCTTATTCTTCCAGACTTGTTTACCTTGGACTGTCTTTTGTTTGTCTTTTGTTGAAATTACAACCTCTATTTAGTAGTGCAAATGAACACTTTTTAAGAAAGTTGTAATGGATTTAGAGAGAGAATGATGTTGATGGTTGAGTCAGCAGTTGACGCGCGAAAAGTTTCTTAAGTCAAAATAGTGACACGCGTGGATTCGTGTGGCATCTCTCTGAAGCTGAGTTACTGACAGGTGAATTGAACTGAAATGTGTCCTTTTGTTTGTTTTGGGAAGTCAAAGTAGGCTCAAGCGAGCTTGTCGGAAAAGTAGATTTTCGATAATCGATACGCATTTTGGTGTCGTCTCGACCAATAAAAAGTCGAATTTCACAATGTGAAGTGTTGATTGGTTAAAACTGATTCTAATGGAAGAGTGTATTTTTTACGGAGGTGAGTAGAAAATATGGACGATTCTATAAATGTTTACCCAGATGCCGTAGATTGTCAGTATTTGTATCTCCATGAAATAGGTACTTCCAAAACTCAAAAAACAAAAAAAAACTCACAAAAAACAAAACAAAACAAAAGAAAAAGAAGAAAAAAAATATCTTAGGATTAAAACGCATTTTAAAAAATGAAAAATCTTTCTTAAAGATTTTATTTTATTTTAGTTTTAACTCTAAACTAATAGATTAAAATTAATATTTCAAATTAGATAAATACTTTGCTGTATTTCAAACCGAATTTAAATTGATTGAAATGATTATTTTCTGATTAACAGTAAAATTTACAGAATCGTTCATAATAACAAATCTGATAACAACTTAATTCTCTTTATTAAAAAATCTTTCAAAAATAAAATATACTTTTCTGAACCGTTACTTGAGGAAAATTAACTGATTTAAGATTTAATTAATCTGAATTGAAACAAATATTACTTTCATTTGAAAATATTGCAGGATAGTATTTTTAACACGGAGGTGTGTGTTTTTATGGTGTTGACAGATCTATTGACAGCTTGATATTTGGCAAGCTTAAATAAGGACTGCATGGACGCCTTATTTATATAATCTTTTTAACTACTTAAAAAAATTACAAAAATATTCTAAGCAATCTAATATTTAGGTACTTTTAGGTACTTTGGCTTTATAGTAGGTACTCCACAGATTCGGTAATAATGAGAATACCATGATAAAAAAATGACTCAAACTTAATAAAAACAAATTTTTATTGTCAAAATTTTTGTTATTATGAAGAGGAAAGACTAATAATTCCTGAATAATTCCTGAAAGTTTCATTAAAATCCGACAATTATTTGATTTTGGTAATAATTTCCAAATATATGTGTTTTTCACCGTAAAAAAAAAAAGTCGCTATAATTTCCCGTACTAATTTATGGTCCCTAGTTGACACCAGGAAAACAAAATTTTTAGCCAAAAAAGTAAGTAATGTTTCTTTCAAATTACATTAAGTATATTTAAATTTTCTAATTTTCCTAAAATAACTTTTGAAAAAAGTATAATTGAATTTTACAAGATTTTTAAATGTGAAACTTTACTTTTGTTTATAAAACTGTCAATAATGATTTATTTTACCATTTTCTGATGACTCAAAAAAATACTTAAAAACAAGATTTTTAGCTAAAATTTCGGACATGCTAGAAAGGATTAATTTTTTTAAAAATATACTCAAAAAATACTTTGGTCTTTCCTCTAAATAATGACATAAACATCTAGATAATACAAAATTATTTTAATCAAGTTTGGGGCTATTTTTTTCATCAAGGTGCTTTTTTTAGCGAAAGTGGACACCCCTAATTTTTTTAATAAAGAGAATTACATTGTGCTTAGCTGACAGATGGCTAAATTGGCGCTAAATTCAGCTATTTTTCGCGATTTCAAAACAAAAATTCGTTCTAGTCAATTTAAATTATTTTTGAAACACAGTAAAGTTTTACTTATTGGAAATATTAAATTTAATCTATTAGCTTGAAATTAAAACTAAAATAAAAGCTTCAGGAAAGATTTTTCATTTTTTTTTTTAATTCATTTTAAACGCTCACGTTTCTATGGAGGTACTTATTTTATAGCCATAAGACGCTTGTTGGGGAAATGTTAGAAAATTACCAATAAATTTTAAATTTACTATAGTTACCGTTCTTACCTTCTGATAATGTCGTGTATGGATGTACAAAATTCGACATGTTTTCAGTTTACTGACCATAAATTCAAAATTCTTTTTAAAACACTGCGGTTCGTTGAATGGTAGTGAGCGTTTTCATTTATGATTAGTAAACATAGTTTCTATTTAATAACTATATCAGTTGAGCACTACAAATAATACAGAATTTTAAAAGATTTAAAACTTTATAAATTATTCTAATTAAAATTTTTAAAATGAAAACAATTCTTGTAAAAATTCATTATTTATCGAAAATGCTTTTTTTCTTAAGAAGACAATAATATTCTTCGTATATTTTATTCATAATAGCAATTAAAAGATTTTCTTATTAAATAATGTCTTAGTTTTTATTGCATTTTTTATTTTACGATTCAGAACAGATTTGCGTTAACTGGGGAAAAAATTCCTGATTTAAATTCTCCGAAGAATTGTCTAATATAAGATATAATATAATCTAAGATATAATATAATCTAAGATAAGATATAATATAATCTAAGATATAATATAATCTAAGATAAGATATAATATAATCTAAGATATAATATAATCTAATATAAGATATAATATAATCTAAGAACTAATATCAACATTAAGCGATACAAAATTCATAAAATTTCTCCAAATTTCATAAAATTAAAAATGAGTGGAGCGTAAAAGATGGAAAAAAAAAAAAAATTTCCAAAGCTTTTCTACAAAAGAAACATTTATAAAATAATTTAATTCTATTCTGAATAATTCCTGAAAGATTGATTAAAATCCGACAATTGTCTGATTTTTTCAAGAAATTTCTAAACCAAAGTGTTTTACACCGCAAAAAGGCGCTCAAATTTCCCGTTTAATTTATGGTTTTTCGCTGACACCAGAAAAACAAGATATTTTACCAAAATTTCCAAGAAACGGATAAAAAAAGGAATTTTTATAAAAAAACAAAAACAAACCAAAAAAAAATCTTTGATCAGTAAAAACGATGTTTTTGACAATAAAATTTTGTTTTTATTATATTTTGTGCATTATTTTATTATCATGTATCCTCCTTTTTAATGAATTTTTGAAGATATCTAACATAAAGTATATATATAAAATAAATAATATACATATAATAACACCTGTCCAAATATGTTAAAACTACTAAACTTTAATGTATTATGAGGAAAGCAGATTTTTTAACAAGTGCTCAAAAGCAATAATAGTCAAATGATCTATCGGAACCTCTGGTTCTGATTAGCTGAGACGCAAAACGCGAAACTTTGAAGTCGGTCAACACATAAGTCGCTTGACTTGAACATTTATTAATTAATTGACTATATATATATATATATATATATATATATATATATATATATAAAGAGTGCCACACTTACTTAGGCCGAAACTTCTAGAAATGTCGCTATCGAATCTTATCAAAATGTAATTCTACGCCCTGGAGTTTATCAAATATCCCCATAAGAATTACTCCTTTCCAAGCCAACGTGCATGACTATAAAAATGTTAAAAAATTAAAAGAAAACGGTTAAAAAATTCATAACCTCCTTTTATTTAATATAGGTACATTAAATCCAAACTAAATTAATTAAAATATTAATTATATTATAAAAAAATCAACAACCCCATTTACTCACTTTCGTTTATTAGACATTAAATTACGTCACTTAGCTTCTTCCATAGTTTACCTCGACTTTTCTGTTAACCTGATGAATATTTATGTGCGTCTATTAAATTTTAAAAAATGTGAAAAACTCACAACATTTTCACTTTTGTTTATAAATACATGTCGCAAAATACAATTCTTACATTTACCTTGATTAAGTACATCAGAGGGCGAAATGCGTCAGCTAAGATAAGTTTTCCTTTCATCTTTATTCATTCATATATATATATATATATGTGTGTGTGTGTGTGTGTGTGTGTGTGTGTGTGCAGATATGTAGAAAAATAGGAAAGAACACGTTAGGTAAATGATTCGGAGTTCTTTAGTATTTTTGTTTTATTTTTAAAAAACTGTGCTCCATACAGAAACAGAGCTTAAATTATAATTATTTAAAAAAAAATATGATTCCTTCGCTACATAAGAATTCTCATGTTTCAAAAACGATTAAATTGAATTAAAGGAGCTTGATACTTTAATTCAATTTAATTCTAATAATTATATTGAGATTTTTGGCTCTCGTTTTTGAAACATGAGAACTCTTATGTAGCGAAGGAATCATTATTTTTTAAAAAAATTTAATATATATATATATATATATATATATATATATATATATATATATGAACAAATAGGAAACAGATCTCAATCTAACATGTTTCACTTTATTGAATCTTTGTCAGAGATCAAGATGGAAATGATAAAAAATGATAAAAAGCAAAGACATGCAGAGTAATGGTAATTTGTGTTTGGTTATTTCTTATTGATGAGATACTTGATTATATATATATATTGTCGCAAACCATTATATATATATATTGTCGCAAACCATTTCCGACCTTCACCCGTAGATGTGCAGTTAAAATGCACTGAAACCAAGTTGCATCTTTGTTGTGAGTAAAATGGTTTTGTCTATATGATAAAATTATAATAAATAAATAATTATCGCTCTACTACATGTATTGAGCTCTTTTTTGAATGAATGCTGCGAACGTTAGAATTTGTACATTTTATATATTACTTTCGTTTCCACCGCATCGGGTATATATATATATATATATATATATATATATATATATATATATATATGAGAGAGGGAGAGAGAGAGAGAGAAAGCGTAAGACAGGGGGTAGATTGGCATACAGGCAGATAGATAGGTAGACAGAGATGTTACCCCTGTAGACCTTTCTGTGGTGTATAGGGCCAAACCCTTACCATGTGAGGCGTTGCTGTTGTGGTTTCATAAGCAAGTAGCTATATATATATATATATATATATATATATATATATATATATATATATATATATATATATATTAATGTTATCACCCTAAGCAAGGCAGTAAAACCACTAAGACACGAGGGATTACTAAGTGTGAAAGAATAAGAAAAAAGAGAAACATTAAGTTTCACCACCATGAAACTAACACTTGCGCTTATTTATATTCTTGTATCTTTAATTTGTTTTTACTGATGTACTAGGTGTACTTTTGACATTGACCAGTTTTTACACCAACGTCACGTGGTAGCAAGTCTGTTATTATTTATGATACGGTTGCGTTATTATTATTATTATTATTATTATTATTATTATTATTATTTATTTATTTATCTATTAGGATCCCCACTCCATTCCGCGGGCGCCACACACACAGACGCACACACAGATGCAAACACACACACACACACACACACACACACACACACACACACACACACATATATATATATATATATACACACACAAAGTCTCTACTCTTTTTTAGTGTCCACATTGTACATCTCTATGTATTCGACTTCTCTGATAGAAGTAGAATTTTCTATTATTTTAAAATTGATAACTGTTGAAACTTGACTAATGCATGGAATAATAATGCAAACACAAAATGTACTTAGAACAAAATGTATTGAAACAAGAATGTGTACACAATATTTACATATAGTCTTTTATTTAAAGACATTTATATTATGTTTAACGTTCTTTTTATAGATACAAGTATAAAGAACGTTAAACATAATATAAATGTCTTTAAATAAATTGTCGGACTATGTCCAATTCTAAAATATATAGTCTTTTGTATATTTCTGGGAAGACCGTTCCTGGAGAATGTGTTGACTAAGTCGCAGTCGGGCAGAGTCTCTAGTTGGATCTCTTGATTCGCCCCCCTGTCTTCCCGGTACCAACCATATTTATATCGTCGGTACTCCACTATGCAAATTAGGTGGATCCTACCACAACAATAAATAAAACCTATTAATTTATTTATGTCTTGAATTGATTTTAACTTATTATTTTTAAGACGCAACAAAATGTTAATGGTATAATTTCATTCTGTTCAGTTAATAAAATACCAAAAACTTGAATATTTCCACCATTTTCTTTTTTTTTTGGCAACACTGATAAGCTTCTACTTTAAACGGGTTGGAGGGTTTATTATCAAATTTCTGTGTATTTTAAGATTTCTAATATTAAGATCCAGAATTCAAATAATCCCTTTCCAGTTTTTCGCCGACGTTTACACTCAGATGCTTCAGTAAGTATCCGAGTTACTCGGCGCACTGTCATTAATAACTTGACTTTTAGACGAAGTGCATCATGAGTACTTGCTTACGTTTCATAATCTGAGATTAAGGAACGGTTTATCATTCTTGTGACAACCAATACGGGCAAGGATCATCAGATACATGTATGGTATACAGAGATTATCATATTTCATACCCGCATACAAATACAAGCACATTCATAGGTACATCAATTTGCATATTAAACGTAAATTCATACATAAGTCTATAACTAAATATATGCGTGCTCAGATGCTGAACTATGTATCTGAAGGGAGCTCCGAAAGTAATGCCTCTGATTTTATTCTTCCTGAGTAAGACGTTAAACTACATCCGCGTCCTAGGTAAGACGATAAACTACATCCAGCAGCGAGGTCTCTGATCAGGAGGTTTTCAGGAGCGTGGAACCACCTCTTAATTGCTGGTGTTCCCAGGTTCACCCTGACCCAAGGTGGTAGCACCTGCTGGGGTCCCAGCTATGGGCAAATAGTTAATGTCAAAAGTACACCTAATACTTTTTTGAAAAAAAAATATTACCAGCAATACAGTTTTGAAGGAAAAATATTACCAGAAACAAATTTTTGACGAAACAAAATATAACCAGCAATAAAAAATGTTGTCGGCATTAAATAACCCATTGAGGTTGAGCAGAGAGGAACCCGGACGAGGCCCAGCCGAAGGGCAGAGTTTCGTTCGGGGAGGTTGACCAACCCGATCCCGTTATGTGGGTTCTACGGGCATTTTTTGGCCAAGTCTACGGGCTCGCAAAACCCACGTTAAACCCGGCCTTGTGCCACATGCAACCCTCGTGGTTGGGGGGGCTAAATATTCTAGCCGAAGAAGATTTTGGCTAGACGGTCGAACTCTCTGCCTCTGATTAGAGATGAACCCGGACGAGGCTCAGCTGAAGGGCAGAGTCTTGTTCGGCTTCGAAACGGAAATAATTTTAGCCGAGCCATTTGGCTCAGAAAAACCACGTTAAACTCGGCCTTGTGCCACATACGAGCCACGTGGGGGGTGTTTAGATATCCTAGCCGAAATCTTTTTCGGCTTGATGGTCGAACTGTCTGTCTCTGAGCATAGAGGAACCCGGACGAGGCTCAGCCGAAGGGCAGAGTCTTGTTCGGGGAGATTGACCAACCCGATTCGTTATGTGGGTTCTACGGGCATTTTCTGGCCGAAGGGCAGAGTCTCGTTCGGGGACCTGAACCCATTTATACGGCTTCGAAAAGGGAATATTTTTGGCCGACCCTACTGGCTCGGAGAACCCACGTAAAACCCGGCCTTGTGCCTCATGAAAACCTCGTGGGGAGGGTGGCTAAATATCCTAGACGAAGTCTTTTTCGGCTAGATGGTCGAACTCTCTGCCTCTGAGCAGAGAGGAAACCGGACGAGGCTCAGCACAAAGGGCAGAGTCTCATTCGGGGAGGTTGACCAACCCGATACCTTCATGCGGGTTCTACGGGCATTTTTTGGCCGAGCCTATGGGCTTGGAAAACCCACGTTAAACTCGGCCTTGTGCCACATGCAACCCTCGTGGCGGGTGGCTAAATATACTAGCCAAGAGGAATTCGGACGAGGCTCCGCCGAAGGGCAGAGTCTCGTTCGGGGTGATAGACTGACCCTGAACCCATTTATACGGATTCGAAAGAGAATATTTTGGGCCGAGCCTACGGGATCGAAAAACCCACGTTAAACTCGGCCTTGTGCCACATACGCCCCACGTGAGGTTGGGTGGTTAGATATTCTAGTTTAAATCTTTACGGCTGGCAGGTCGAACTCTCTGCCTCTGAGCTGAGAGAAACCCGGACGAGGCTATGCCGAAGGGCAAAGCCTCGTTCGGGGAGGTTGATCAACCCGATTCCGTTTATGCGGGGTCTACGGGCATTTTCTGGCCGAGCCTACGGGCTCGGATAACCTACGTTAAACTCGGACTTGTGCCACATACAACCGTCGTGAGGCGGCAGTTAAATATTCTTGCTGAAATCTTTTCAGTAATACGGTTGAACTCTGCTTTCGGGCAGGGAGGAAACCAGACGAGGCTATGCCGAAGGACAGAGTCTCGTCTGAGGTGGTAGACAGCTACCCGACCCCGTTTTTAAACGGGGTCTACGGGGAATTTTTGGCCGAGCCTACCGGCTCCGATACCCCACGTTAAATTCAGCCTTGTGCCACATCAGACCGCGTGGGGCGGTTGACAAATATCCTAGCTGAAATCTTTTTCAGCTGTGCTGGTCGAACTCTCTGCCTTCGGGCAGAAAGGAACGCAGACGAGGCTATGCCGAAGAGCAGAGCCTCGTTCTGGGTGGTAGACAGACCCGATCCCGTTTATGCGGGTTCTACGGGGAATTTTTGGCCGAGCATACGGGCTCGAATGACTCACGTTAAACTCGGACTTGCGCCACATCTACCCTCGCGGGGTGGGGGTAAATATCGTCTATCTGGAATCTTTTTCAGCTGTGCTGGTCGAACTCTCTGCCTCCGGGCAGACAGGATCCCCAGACGATGCTATGTCGAAGGGCAGAGTCTCGTCTTGGGAAACAGCTACCCGACCCCGTTTTATATGGGTTCATAGGGAATTTTTGGCCGTGCCTACGGGCTTGGATGCCTCATATTAAATTCGGCCTTGTGCCACATCTGATCGCGTGGGGAGGTTAGTAAATACACTAGCTGGGATCTGTTACTCAGCACTTAGCTGTTATCGAACTCTCTGCCTTCGGGCACAGAGGAACTCGGACGCGGCTATGCCGAAGGACAGAGTCTCGTTCTGGGTGGTAGACAGACCCGAACCCGTTTATGCGAGGTTACGGGGAATTTTCGGCCGAGCCTACGCACTCGGATTGTCCTACATTAAATTCGGCCAAGTGGGGAGGGGCTGGTAAATGTTTCTAGTTGGGATCTGTTGAGTACGACTCAGGCTTACGCGAGAACTATCGACCTTCCAATAGTAGCACTCACTACTCGATTGACTTGCGATGACCTTGTGCATAACTGTTACCTTTATTCTTATTGTATTGGTTTTTGCAATAAACCTTTACTTATTCTATCCACCGTGTTTGTCAAGTGTATATTCCTATTAGCACGGAATATAACATAGAGCTAAAAGATTTATCGGACATCTGGCTCTGATAAGCGTTTTGACGTGAAACTCTGGAGTCGGTCAAAAAGATAAGTCCTTTGAACTTTTATTGATTTATTTATTGAATAATGACCTCATCAAAACAGACCAACTGTATAGAAATAAGTAAATTGACTATCGAGTAGACTCTTCCGGAGAAATTATTTTCTGTGAGAGTAGAAATCATTAGTATTCAATGCTGAATAGGAAATTATTTAGTTCAATATTCAGAAACTATTCAACATAAACAAGAAAATGTAGACCAGTCTATTCTTTTCGTATTTTATAAATACATTGAAATTGCAAAAAATTGGATAAAAACTTTAACATTTACTTTTTAACGTCAAGTGTAAACTAATATCTATCTATCTATATATCTATCTATCTATCTATCTATCTATCTATCTAAACGTGTGGACATATGTTTAAATGAAGATATGCTGCCTATATATATATATATATATATATATATATATATATATATATATATATGTATGTATGTATGTATGTGTGTGTGTGTGTGTTTTGAACAATAAAACATATTTAAAAATTAAAATTTTCAGACACACTGGGTTTTATATTAATATTTTTTGTTTTATTATTTCAATTAACTTTCTCGACTAGTTTCGGCCAACATAATCATCACCAGGAGAAAAAATCCCTGCTTGTTAGTAGCAGTGAACTACAGGTATGAATGACTGTCTCTGAAGATAGTGAACTTTCTCTGTAGTTTTCATTTGTTATTTATCGTTAATATTGGTCAGTCCTTTTGTTGGTTAAAACGGCCTCTTTCAAGTTGTTTTTCAGATAGAGGATAGGAGATTGCAGACTCTCAGAATTCTCACATGGTCATTTTGACTATTTTTTCTTGGTTGCTGGGAATGCTATGTGTGTGCTAAGTGTGTGTTATCTTTTAGTTTTTTGGGAGTGTGTGTGATGTGTATCTGTGTATATATTTGTGTGAGTGTGTGTATAAGTGTGAGACTTTAAGAGCTCTGCAAACATGTCTGTCTTGTGTGGGTGAGAAAATGTGGGTAGGGCTTGATTTATGGGGTCATTTATTAATTCTATCTCTGTTGTTAAATTTGTTGACAAAGTGTTTTGAGGCGCAAAATCCATTTATCTTCATGTTCCTCTAGTATTTTTCTAAGGTTATCTTTTGTCTATTTCTATTTTTTCAATTATAATGACTTTTGCATGGCTTTTAAAATAATGTTTTTCTAAGCGGAAATATTGTTCTACAGGTAATAATCTTTCGTAGGGAGCCGACTTGATTCGATTCCGATAATTATTAATTCTGTAGTGAAAGGGCCATTCAGATTTTCCAACATGTTTCTGGCATAGTTAAATTATGTTATGACTTCTACAGTTAGAGTTGAGGTAGATTTTGAAAGTAGATTTAATGACTGAGCTAGTGAATGAATTAGTATATCTAATGTGATTACAACATAAGCTCTTTTTGTTGTTAGATGGTTGGGAAAATCCTGTTGTTTTTATTTTTGGTCTTTTACGGGTTACCTTATCATCTGAAATTTCCTTAAGGTTATTAGGTATACAATATGTTAGAAGGCCAGGTTCCTCAAACAAAATTTTTAGGTCTGCTTTGAGATGTAGTATTTCCCAGTGACTTTTGATTATTTGAGATAGTGGAGGAAGAGTGATGTTGAAAGTGGTTACTAGAGGAATAAGTCTGGATTTATTTTTAATTTTATACATCAAGGTGTCTTCTCTAGGTTTGGAAATTGCTTTATTTATTTGTTCCCTGCTTAGGTGTTGTTTATAGCCACGTGTTGTGAATTGATGGTCTAGATTTTTAGTGTGTTTACTTAGTTCTTCATCGTTAGAACATATCCTTCTGAGTCTAAGTGCTTGTGAATAGGGAAGGTTCTCCTTGAGGTATTTTAGGTGGGGAGACTTAAAGTGTAGATAGTTGTGGGTATCGGTGATTTTAGTGCGTAGTGTCGTTTGTAGTTTTCTGATTTTATCGATGTAGATGAAGGTGTTTAAAAATATTATCAATTTGTTGATTTTTCATGGAATCGTGTATCGTGTTTAGGGTCATAAGGAATTCAGTGAGTTTCTCTTCACTGCCCGTGTGTCTGAAGAAGATACCATCGATATATCTTGCATGGAATGTGCAGTTGTTACCGATGAAGTGCTGAATAAGAGTCTCCTCAAATTCCCCCATGAAGATTGTGGCATATGATGGAGATGCAACGGTGCCCACGGCACATCCTTTTACTTGTAGGTAATGTTTTCCATCGAAATCGAAAGTATTCAATGTAAGAATATGTTCCATAAGTTTTATGATTACTTCTGGGTGGGGGTGGGTCTTGCTTTGTTCTTTTAGTAAGAGCTTCTATAAGGGTGGTTAGTCCTTCGATGTGTTTGATGTTTGAATGAAGTGATCTTACGTCCATGGTTACTGGAATTGCATTTTCTGACACTGTTTGTATGTGATCAATTCTGCTTAGTAGGTTTTATTGTGTCTCCGATATAGGATTTTACTTCCTTAGCTAGGGTCTGTATGTATTGGTCTATATATATATATATATATACATATATATATATATACATATATATATATATCATTAATACAAATATAAAATTTGTCACTGAGATGGTTTCAGCAGTTGACTGCGGATTTTCTCATTTTCGTTATTTTTATATTAAGTTAAAAAAAATGAGTTACGCGCTATTATGAGTATTAGGTTAATTTTTCCTCTGTGTGTGTGTGTGTGTGTGTGTGTGTGTGTGTGTGTGTGTGTGTGTGTGTTTGCGTCTGTGTGTGCATGTGTGCGCGTGTCTGCGTGTGTGTATGTGCGTATCTGTCGAATGCTGTGCTTATTTTTCATTTTCATCATTTTCTTAACTCCTTATACTCTCTCCCTAATCCTTTCCTTGTTTTTTATTCTCCTTTTGGCTCAAAGAGTATCAGAGCGAATGTAACGATATCATTTCCGGCATCACAGACAGAATTTTTGGGTTATTTACGTTAATTCGTTTTCTCAATTGTTCTAGGGTTTTCTTAAGTTTGGGAAATACAGATATACTCCGTTTTTTTTTTAAATTTATTTCTTGTTTAAATAATAATTTTTTAAAATTAATTTCTCCAAGGAGTCCCGCTTTTAACTAATAAAGCAAATTTTGGCCTTACAATTTAATTTCTCGAAATTTCATGAAATTAAGAAGTGGACATATGTAAAAAAAAAATTCTTTTTACTAAAATTTTCTAAAAAAAACATTTAAATATAATTTAATTCATTTGCGAATATGTCCTGAAAGTTTCACTAAAACCCGATAATTATTTGATTTTTGCAAGAATTTCCAAATCAGTGTGTTTTTTCACCGGAAAAAGGCGCAAAAACACTTATCGTAATTTCTGCTTTTTTATTATTTTTTATTTATCTATTTATCTATAACAATAAAGCAATTAAAAATAATATGAGTTTGTCATATTGATATCATTTCAATTTATCAAACTATTTGGAAGTTATAACACCTACAAAATTCAAATCACAGCTTTATAAAAAATTCTAACAGGTAAACATTCTGAACTAAAATCAAAGATGTCTACTTGAAGCACAATGGCACAAACGAAAACATTCTTTTCCTTGCTTTCCTTCCTGCAAAGTCAAATAAATATGCGTTTGTCATATTGATATCATTTCAGTTTATGAAACTACTTAGAAGTTATAACATCTAGAAAATGAAAATTATTGCTTTATAAAAGCTTGAGGAACCCTACGCTGCAGCTTATACTAGCCTAAAGGATAATCCGGCACTGCCCACATGATCAAAATATCCAAATCAAGTGATGGAAATCCTTTACGTTAGCTGGTTATATTAAACATTTTGAGGTCTGGTTTCCTTAGATGTTAAATGAACGTCGAATTAAGACAGAATATATTGTGGAGAGGCAACATTTAAGAGAACATTTGAAAACAGTCATGAGAGATGTCTTCACAAAAACTAACAAGGTTATGATTCTCTGAAGATATCACTAAGAACGAGTCACAGAATCATAGAAATTGTTGTTTTCATACGAGCGTTTCTGACTAATAAAAACACTTTCATGTTCTTCAGCAAGGATATTTTGATTAACTTTTGGCGTTATAATTTCTATTATAAATGTTTCGGATTAAAGTTAAATATCTTAAACACTTTAAAATATTTATAAACATGATGTTCGGATAGCAGAAAGAAGAGTTGTGCATTTACCATGAATATTTGTCGGTCAGCAATTCGACTGTTGATAGCTTCAAAAGACAATGGTTGTTTAAAGAACGCCAGAAATTACATTTTGAATTGTTTTCTTTCTTTCTTTCTTTCTTTCTTTTTCTTTTCATTCTTTTGTGGAAATTTCCGAAGAGATCAGCGTCATGCATCTCGTGAGTTGCAATCAAAGGCTGTGAAAATAAAACAAGAATTTAAATTAAAAACATTGAAAGTGGTTAGTTTCGATCAATATCACGTGGAAAAGTTCAAGAGTTTAGATTATTGTAGTAATAATGTAACTATAATTGGTATATCAGACGAAGATCCCTTAATTCCGATGCCCAGTATATATATATATTGTATATATATATGGCGTTCCAATAACTTGGACCGAATTTAAATGTGAATTAATTTTAGGCGGCTAATGATTTTTTTTTTTTAAATTTGGCGGCCATTTGGACGATATGATTTTTCACACATAGTTGGCATGACTTAACATGATCCATTAGAGAAAGAGATAAATTTTCACCAATAACACTGATTTATTTACTGCGGACTTTGATCTGTCTTAATGAAACACCCTTATATATAATCCGTCTTAATGAAATACCCTTTATATATATATATATATATATATATATATATATATATATATATATATGTATGTGTGTGTGTGTGTGTGTGTGTGTGTGTGTGTGTGTGTGAACTAGAATAAAAGCTGCCCTATCGGGGCCTGCGGAGGGTTCTTGATTGACCCTTCATCACAATAGTTAGGGAGGAGTAGATGCGACAATAGACTACAGAACAACACAAAACTGATCGTTGCATTTAAGTATTGCATTAATATTTAAGCTTAACTTTTAAAAGTTCAACGATAAATGTTCTGCCGCCACTTAATTTAAATACACTTTGATGTACGTAGGTCCTTACTTTCTGTATAAACAATTATTTTTATTTCATGGGTGACTTTCGCTGTATTTCGCTATTATTTTCGATTATTCCCAAGTTATAAAAATTGTTATCGTACAAAAAAGTTTGTCGCAAAAAATCACGTAAAAAACCGACGAAAACAATTGCAGAAATGAAAATTTGAGAATCCAAAATTTCAGGATTGTTGGTCTGGATCCGGCTCATAATGTTTTTAATTTGCTCACGGAGTTGGCCTGATTCCAAAATGGTATGATATGTTGGGCTACGGCATTGAGCAGTAAAAGTTGAAAACATGTAACACAGTGACACACTGCCATTCGCATTTATCATATATATATACAGGGTGTCTATAAAGATCGTGTGCACTTTAAAAAATTATAACTTTATTTGTATTTGCGATAGAAATAATCTGTAAAAAATGTTATAAAGTTTAATGTACCTAGTTTTAAGTATAGCTAAAATAACTAATGTGATTTCAGGCATTACTGTAAATCAGTTGGCAAATGTTTTCCGTGAACTGCAAAATCGTATTACCCTTTGTATTGCTAATGATGGAGGACATGTGGAAACTTAAATAAAATTTCAATAAAACCTTAAAAAATATTGATTTACTTCTTTCTAATCCTTTTTACAAATTATTTCTATCGCAAATACAAATAAAGTTATAAATTTTTTAATGTGCACACAAACTTTATGGACACCCTGTTTTTATTTTATATATATATATATATATATATATATATAAATGTCATCCACAGATGTTTCGCAGCTCTTCAGTGTGGCTAGACGTCCGGTTGCCTCAAGCTAGGACCAAAACCCGACTGAATTGGTGTCAGTCGGAGATTCTACCACTAAGCTGTCGGCACACGGCAGTGATGAAGGTGAATTTTAGCGTATTTATTTTTAGATAAACACAGTGACCGACAGGACTCAATTCGCTTTTGTCGAAGGGTCTCGCTATATCAGCCGTAATAGTCACTGTTTACAAACCCACACTTCCTCCCCAGAGAGCTCAACCGAAATTAATTTTTTCAGGAGCCTATATAATGTCATCCACACACACACACATATATATATAATATACATTTTCCCCACACCTTCCTGAAGATTATGTTGTGCATGAAACCCAGAGTTGTACTCCCGGTGAGGATAAAAATCTATATTTATTATTAATATAAATTATAGTTCTCTCTTTATTTTATTAGCAGTACACAGTGCAAGAAAAGACTTCAAATTTTGGAGGTTGTTGTAATAGGTTAAGTTATCATTTGTCAAAATATATGCAAATTCGTGCACATATAGATGAACATATGTCAAATAGACAAATACACAGGGTTCGATGGATAAATTACACAAAAATGAAAATAACACTGACATCTCATTTTAACAGATATATTTACCAAAATTACATAAAAATATCTTGAAATAGTAAAGAGTAAATTTATTTAATAAAATTGCCATTGGCTTCAACCATAACCTCCAGATGATTTCGGAATCTCATGCATCTCTTCTGAGTGTTCTTGTTTAATTTGGTGAATGCTACTATAATCCTTGCCTTCGGTTCATCTTTGGTGTTACAAGGAGTTTTGTTGGTCTCTCGTTCAACTATGCCCCACAGATAATAATCAAGGGGGTTGCAGTCTGGAAGTTAGGTGGCCAGGTGTAAGTGGGTAATGTGATCGCATAAATTGTCTGACAACCATGACTGGGTTCTCCTGCTTGTGTGGCATGGTGCAGAGTCCTGTTGCCAGACATAAAATCTTCTAGTATCCACCCTCTTGACCCTAATGATGGAAAAGCGTGAACAATTACGATGCATTAAAAACCTTAATGGAAAGAGATAAATCAAAAGGAGGATAAAAGAGAGATGTTATCGTTCCTAACCTGGCATCTCGGCTTCAATAAGTTCCCCACCACCATAACATAACTTTCCTGTGCTTTTTCTACTATTATTTTCATGGCCATTATTCTGGTGACCACTCCTCTTTTGTGCCTCGACTTCAACAATTACTAATAATACTAGATTGACAGCTAGGTCTCATCATTTTACTGTTGAATTTGCTAAATGTAACGACAAATTCATTTCTAATAGCTTCTTCTCTCGCACTTCTCGCCTGTGGAACTCTGTTCCGGTTTCTTGCTTTCTTATCAACTATGATGTTCAAAAATTTAAATATAATGTCAATCGTCATATTATGTCTCCATGAACCCTGTTCTTTTGTAGTCCTCTCTGGGTTTTTTTTTCACTCTCATTAGCTCATTGCGTCTTAGTGGCTTTTATTCCTTTGTTTTGGGTGAAATAGTTAAAAAATAAATAAACAAATAAAAAGGCAACAAAATTTGAAACAAATTACTTAAAGAGGTGACAAAATTTGGCGTTTTGTTTTAGAACACTCCGAGTTAAAAAAAATTCTGAAACAGCCACAGAAAAAGGTGGAGAACAAAACGGCAGGATCCTCTTTGCTTAAGAAAATAAATATATAAAAATATTTATAGAAAATACAATGAAAAGCTAAGTTACGGCGGTGAAAAGTGATTGAAACCGAGATGCCAGGTCAGGACCGAAAACGTTGCATATTCTTCTTTGGATTCTGTCAAGAATCTCTAGATATATAGCTGAGGCACCAGACCAGGTGTAACAGCAATATTCGAAAGTCAAAACCTGATAATATCAATGAAGATGAAATTAAAAGATGGCATTCATGGAATTAAAAGAATGCCATTTCAATTGGATAAAAATATCTGTTCATCAGATAAACAGCCATATCAGTTCATTCAAAAAGTTAAAGAATTCATTTTTGATTTCGTTATCCTTTTATTTCGATTATTAGGGATTGTGTAAACTAAATGGGGAGAATGTGTAGCAATATTTGTTCGTAGGAGTTTTCTCGAACAAAAGATAGGAATTAAATTACAAATAATGAATAACAACAGAAATATATTTTATTACCTCAACAAACTAAATAAAAAAATACAAAAGGAGGTGAATGAATGTGTTATGTAGATATATCCTTTTTCGTAAGTACGTGTATACAATGTCCTATTAAAGATGTTGAAAAACTTACCTTTGAGAAGAATTCTAAGCCCAGAAAATTGCATTGCATCCCGTTTACTTTCTGTGTTATGTTCAATGCAACATTAGGTTTTGATGCTTTGTTTGTTTGTTTTTTAGCGGCACATCAACTCCTTATGGGTCACTTAATGTCGAAATTTGATTTTCTTGAGAACATTAATGATTTCTTTTACAAAAATGTAATATTTTTACTAGAAAAATGTATTTTTATACTTTCATAATGTTTTGAACTCAGTTTGAGGGTCAATTATTTGCTCATAGCTGGGACCCTAATAGGTGCTACCAACTTGAGTCAGAGTGGACTTGGGGACAACAGCAACTAAGAGGTGTTTCTACGCTCCTCAAAACCACGCAGGCCTTGCTGCTGGATGTAGTTTATCGTCATACCCAGGACGAGGTTTTGCTAGTGGTCAGAGGGAAAACGAAACACTATCACACCCAGAAAGAGAGAGACAGAGACAGAGAGACAGAGACTTTGTTGAGACGACATCTAGTAGTCGTTAGCAGAAGTTCTTTCGCAGACAAGTGGGAGTAGACCAACGCGTTTAACCATTCATTTTTTACTATGACCTTGGCTCGGTGTTTCGACCTGTTTACATTCCAGTCTTTTAATGTTTTCGCGTCTATTGCTTTTCCCTTGAGTCAGTTCAGCTATAGACCATTGAGTATAATCAATATAAGTAACAGTAGTTTCTCACTATTTCAAGACGTTGAGAAATAACTCGTACACTTTCTGTATGCAGAAATCATTTAGACTGTTCATATTGTTATATCAATTGCATTCCTCAGCAGAAAAACGCGCTCTCATTTTACAAACGTGATCAGGCGCAAGAGTGAGGATGGTTTGAGGCTATTATCAATTATTCATATCTGTTACTCAACCTATCAATATGTATGCATATGAGTTTATATACATTATGTCCCCAGACGAGACTCTACCCGTAGGCATAGCTTTGTCTGGGTTTCTCACTGCCGGAAGACACTGTTCGACAAGTCTGTCGCAAGCCAAGCAGAGAACTGCCTGGGTCGAGTCTGCTATGTATTTACCCAACGTCTCCACAATGCAGGATGTGGCACAAGGCCGATTTATACATGGGGCGATTCCGAGCCCATAGGCTCGAGGGAAATTTCCCCTTAGATTCCGCATACACGGGTTCTAGTTTGTCTTCCTCCCCAGATAAGACTCTGCCCTTCGATATAGCCTCGTCTGGGTTCCTCTCTTTACATGGGGCGATTCCGAACCCGTAGGCTCGGACAAAAATTCCCCTTATACCACGCATACACGAGGTCGGGTTTGTCTACCTCCCCAGACGAGACTCTGACCTTCGACATAGCCTTGTCTGGGTTCCTCTTTTTGCCCGAAGGCAGAGAGTTCGACGAGGGCAAACCAGTCTTACCGCTGACCTGGAGATTTTTTATAGTAATGGACGAGTTCATATAGTCACAGGCGATGTCCTATTTACTCCACAACAGTTATAAAAAGACAGATCTTACTAAGAGCTACAAATGACAAGATGTTGTGGAGAGCCATAATCGCTCACGTGATGAAGAGACACGTCACATAAATGAAGAAAGTGTTTTGACTTTAATATTACTTTGCAGCTGTTTTGTATTACTTCCCAGAGGCTTTATTTGCTTGAATATTGTTTTTGCTCTCTCATATAAAACTCTTTTAATGATGGACTATACGTTTCTTATTGGATTAATTTGTGTATAGGTTGGGGATAATTCCATTAATTTGGTGCTTTTGAAACCTTTTTTTGGCAAGGTTGGTAATGTTAAGCTTCGCAGAGTATAAAAGAACATTGCCTTTTGTGAATATACTCTTTAACTTATTCTTGTACCCCTCCAAAAATGTATCTTCTAAGAACTTACAATAATTCTCTACGTTTATCTTCATAGAACTCGTCAAGTTTGAAGAGAAATATATATTTACTGCTAAGAATAATAGCCCCAAAACTTATTAACTGCTTACAGAAACGACCTCAACTCTAACCAAACAATCATATTCATCCACTGTAGGTCGATATTCATCACTAAAATAATTCTTGAGAAATCTGTTTTCATGTATTTCTACGTCAATTTATTTCTACGTCCAACTTTCACATTTCGCTTTGTTATATTTACTTAACGATCGTAAGTTGGCTGTTTTCATGTCTTTACGCAAATGTTTTCCTGCTGGTAAATCTACAGAGTGGTCCGAAAGTCTTGTCAGTCCTAAATAATATAATTTTCTATTTCAGATGGCTGACACTAGCTCCAACACGAAAATGATGGTGTTGCCTCGTTTTGTCTTAATGGTGTCTTTCTTATCGGTGGCGGGTGAGGAAGGACGGACAGTTTTGGGTTTGCTCAATCTTACTGAATTTCATCTAGTTAAATTTGGGTTCGATTCTCCTTGGAATTATTTCAAAACATGATTTTTCAACGCATTTCGTATTTTAATTTTCTTCTCAACTTTTCAATCCATCTTCCTGCAATTTCAACAATTATCATCCAGTTAGTAGACTGTCTTCTATTCTTTGTTTCTCTTTTTCTTTGATCAGTCTCTGGATATCTCAGTGTCACAATGTCCTTAAAGCCATTTTTTCCTGTTTTTGTCAATGTTTCCAATTTCTTTTTTGATTCTGAGATTTCTATTCAATTTTTTCTCAAGTTGCAACGTTGTGTTCCTTTAATCAATAAAACGACAATATGTTCTTTCCTTTTGAAGTTATCTCATTCTTACGGCTCATCTTATATATCTGAAATTAGAAAACAATTATCAGTAATTATTTTGTTATATTTATTTATTTACAGTATAATGGCCAAAGATTGAGTTGCATAATAAAATCTTACACTCCCAAATAAGGTTATTTTTTAAAATCATTTCACCCTGAACCTGGCAATAAAGCCCCTAAGGCATAAGGAGGTTACTGAGTTTGATAGAAAATGAGAAAAATCAATATTAAGGCGAAAGAACAATAAAAGGAGACGAATTAAGGAGACAGAAGCGAATGATTGACATTGTATTTAAATTTTTGAACATCAAAGTTGACTGGAAAGCAAGAAAACCGGAAGAGAATTCCACAAACGAGAAGTACAATAGAAGAAACTATTAACATACAACTTATAGTTACATTTTACTATTTTAACTGTAAAATGATGAGACCTTGCCGCTAATCTAGTACTGAGCTTAAATTTAAAATGTCTAAGTACTATAGGAGAAGGTTTATCAGAACAATTACCATAAAAGTATTTATAGAAAAGACACAGGAAATCTACGTTATGGCGGTGGAAAACTGATTTAAGCCGCCTAATATAAAATTGATATACCCCAACAGTTGCTAGCTTGATATACCACAACAGTTGCTAGACTGGTAAAATTTAAATATCATCTTATAAATTTACCTGACTACATGAACCATTTCTATTGGTAAGTCATTTAACAATCAGTTGCACATAAAATAAGTAGATGTTCCGTAACGTAAAGCGTTAAGTGTATCATTATACATCGTCATGGTACAGATTCCAACACTTAAACAAGTAGAAACGGACTTTCTTAATATTATTCTTAAAGATGGACAGTTTTCAACATCTACTAGCCAGATTCAGTAGTTAAAGATGCAGACTAGTACCATAAATTGTGTCGTATAATCTTTACAAAACAAGGTATCGACTTATATGGCGGTTAAAAAATGCAAATCTTTACCACCAATATGTTAACAAGTGGGATAGCACTCCTAACAATTACTGTACACCACTTGCCGTACCCCCAGCAGGCTGCCACAAATATATTCCATTACAACTTGTGTTTCGTGAATAGATTTGGCACATTAACACTGAAATTAATATAAAATAGTAACACAAATTCAGTGTTTTATTAATACAACAGTACACATCGCGTCCAACTGCTGAGACACTAAGTGTAAAACATTGACTGAAGCGTCGTTTAACCCGGGCGGCTATTCAGACAATTAGGTGTCATCTGCGTGATTTTATGAGAGTAATAACAGTCCAATTACATATATGATGCGTAATATGTGGTATTAGCTAATAGTTAAGTGTATTATTATACATCGTCATTGTACAGATTCGAACCCTTAAACAAGTATTCACGAACGTTCTCTCTTCTTCGTCCTCAGGCAACTGAAGTCAATTCTGTCTTTGTCTGTGTAATGATATTAACTGTTTCTCTAAGTTTAAGTCTGTAATATGATGATTTTTTAATAGAAGAGCAGAAATTCCTTTAAAGTTTTCTCAGTGAAAAAAAAAAGGAAAGAATAAAAGTGAAACATGTACTGTAATTTGTAAGTAGAAGTTTTGAAGCCTAAAAAATCTTTCCAAAAGTAGGGGTTGACTTATATGGCATTTATAAAATCTTTACCACCAAGTTGTAAACAAGTTGAATAACACTCCTAGCAATTACTGCACACCAGTTAGCGTACCCCCAGCAGACTGCCACAAATATATTCCATTAAAACTTGTATTTGGTGAACATATTTGGCATATTAACACTGGAATTAATATAAAATAGTAACACAAATTCAGTGTTCTATTAATGCCACAGTACACATCGCGTCCAACTGCTAATACACTAAGTGTAAACATTGACTGAAGCGTCGTTTAACCCAGACGGCTATTCAGACAACTAGATATGGTATGTGTGTCATCTGCGTGATTTTATGATAGTAATAACAGTTTAATGACACATATGATGTGTAATATACGGTATTAATATTTTCTAGGAGTTGATGCTGACTTTAATGTGTTTATCAGTAGAACTGACGAATTTTAAATGTTCGCTAGGTTATTCCGATACAATATACAGTACCTACCGGTGTGTGTTGTAGGTTGTTTGCTATACAACGCATATAGAAAGATATTACGGTTAGTGTTTCAATATAAAAGTATGTGACCCTATGTAGTTTTGGTACAGGTTATTGCATACTGTAGCCTAACTTCATTTACTAGTAGGCCTAAGTTTTGGGCCACTGGTAGCTAACCGTATGTTTGGGGGTCGAACTATACGACAGGTATAGGCCGAACTCAATATTTTGAGCTAAAAATCTTGAGATCGACTTGTACGCCAAGCCGACTTGTACATCGCAATTCACGGTAACTGAAATACGCTATACTTCAGACGCTGAAGGCAAGCGTTGATTTCTAAATTGCATCACTCCCTCTGATGGCTAATATTTGTAAAATCTGAAATACCCACTTAACATTAAGGTATTAACGTAGAACTTATGACTGCATACATGATCCGTATTATATCAAATTCAAAAATGAAGTGAAAGACTTTGGTCCGATTTTTTCTTGATATTTAAACAAGGAAATATTTTCCATGCAGTTTATTGACGTCATTATTGAATAAGAAATATTGATTTGTTCTCCTCCAACTGACCCGAAGCATATATCTGTCTACTTCAATATCAAACTTTCTTTTCAGGAAAAACTTCCAAGTTTTCAGTGTTGTCATTAGACATTGCTCAAGAATACAAGAATAGACCTCATGAGATCACGTTCGTTAACCAGTCGCAATTCGCCAATATCTTTTTCGTAATGATCACAGTACACGAGCCTTATTACTTTGTAGCTGTCGAGGAAAGAGACTGATGCTATATTTGAGTTTTTATTCTTTCGTTCTGAATACGAGTTGTTTTGCAATCGATATGATCAAGCCGTGAAACAACAGAGGGTCATGGGCTATACATAATCTTATGATACCTGTAAATAATAATAATAATAATGTTAACAATAATTGGGTATAATAATAATAATAATAGTAATAACTTTGTAATTATGTATGAAACACCAATATTTTAGTAGGTGTTGCAATTCCAACCAATAAAAACGCATCTTTGAAAACGTTTGCGAAACCAAGAACCTCGAGATAGAAATCAGTAGAATGTGACATCGCAAAACAACAAAATTACTTGTTACTATTAGCGCTTTGGGGATGACACCCAAAGGAGCAAACAAATATGTAGATCAAATTCCTGGTAGCCCTTAAATATATAAATTGCAAAAATCATACTCATATGTACTTTTTACATTTTGCGTAGATTTCTCTCCATTCAGCGACCACTATTGCATATTTTTTCTTCCTTGCACCTCATCTGCTTGCATCTGATACAAATAAAAACAAAACAAACTTGTTGCTTCTTGAAGTCCCTAGTTGAGGATTGTGGACAACTCGTAATACACAAAATAAAGGCAAAACAATAATAATAATAATAATAATAATAATAATAATAATTGTAATTTTCGCGTAGCGTCGTGGTTATCGGTGCAGAAAGTGGGATCGGCAATCGGCGTTTAAATTCAAACCGGAGTCGTTGCGTTCACTTGCTCATAGGATTAATCCATTTCTTCTTCCTTTCTGTGTCAAATAACAGGACAGAGTGAGCTCTCTGGCCTTGTTTGGCAAGAATTACTAGGAGAAGGACAACTCTGAATCAAAATGAAACGTGTTACACTTCTCTCCGACTCTGAAAAGGAAAACAAGTGGATATTGTAAAATACTGTGAATAGGCTCAGATAGATAGATAGATAGATAGATAGAAATGAACAAATGGAAACAGATATGTACAGACTGAGGATAGATAGATAGATAGATAGATAGAAATGAACAAATGGAAACAGATATGTACAGACTGAGGATAGATAGATAGATAGATAGAAATGAACAAATGGAAACAGATATGTACAGACTGAGGATAGATAGATAGATAGATAGATAGATAGATAGATAGATAGAAATGAACAAATGGAAACAGATATGTACAGACTGAGGATAGATAGATAGATAGATAGATAGATAGATAGATAGATAGAAATGAACAAATGGAAACAGATATGTACAGACTGAGGATAGATAGATAGATAGATAGATAGATAGATAGATAGAAATGAACAAATGGAAACAGATATGTACAGACTGAGGATAGATAGATAGATAGATAGAAATGAACAAATGGAAACAGATATGTACAGACTGAGGATAGATAGATAGATAGATAGAAATGAACAAATGGAAACAGATATGTACAGACTGAGGATAGATAGATAGATAGATAGATAGATAGATAGATAGATAGAAATGAACAAATGGAAACAGATATGTACAGACTGAGGATAGATAGATAGATAGATAGATAGATAGATAGATAGATAGAAATGAACAAATGGAAACAGATATGTACAGACTGAGGATAGATAGATAGATAGATAGATAGATAGATAGATAGATAGAAATGAACAAATGGAAACAGATATGTACAGACTGAGGATAGATAGATAGATAGATAGAAATGAACAAATGGAAACAGATATGTACAGACTGAGGATAGATAGATAGATAGATAGATAGAAATGAACAAATGGAAACAGATATGTACAGACTGAGGATAGATAGATAGATAGATAGATAGATAGATAGATAGATAGAAATGAACAAATGGAAACAGATATGTACAGACTGAGGATAGATAGATAGATAGATAGAAATGAACAAATGGAAACAGATATGTACAGACTGAGGATAGATAGATAGATAGATAGAAATGAACAAATGGAAACAGATATGTACAGACTGAGGATAGATAGATAGATAGATAGATAGATAGATAGATAGATAGATAGAAATGAACAAATGGAAACAGATATGTACAGACTGAGGATAGATAGATAGATAGATAGATAGATAGATAGATAGATAGATAGAAATGAACAAATGGAAACAGATATGTACAGACTGAGGATAGATAGATAGATAGATAGATAGATAGATAGATAGAAATGAACAAATGGAAACAGATATGTACAGACTGAGGATAGATAGATAGATAGATAGAAATGAACAAATGGAAACAGATATGTACAGACTGAGGATAGATAGATAGATAGATAGATAGATAGATAGAAATGAACAAATGGAAACAGATATGTACAGACTGAGGATAGATAGATAGATAGATAGATAGATAGATAGAAATGAACAAATGGAAACAGATATGTACAGACTGAGGATAGATAGATAGATAGATAGATAGATAGATAGATAGAAATGAACAAATGGAAACAGATATGTACAGACTGAGGATAGATAGATAGATAGATAGATAGATAGATAGATAGATAGAAATGAACAAATGGAAACAGATATGTACAGACTGAGGATAGATAGATAGATAGATAGATAGATAGATAGATAGATAGAAATGAACAAATGGAAACAGATATGTACAGACTGAGGATAGATAGATAGATAGATAGATAGATAGATAGATAGAAATGAACAAATGGAAACAGATATGTACAGACTGAGGATAGATAGATAGATAGATAGAAATGAACAAATGGAAACAGATATGTACAGACTGAGGATAGATAGATAGATAGATAGAAATGAACAAATGGAAACAGATATGTACAGACTGAGGATAGATAGATAGATAGATAGATAGATAGATAGATAGAAATGAACAAATGGAAACAGATATGTACAGACTGAGGATAGATAGATAGATAGATAGAAATGAACAAATGGAAACAGATATGTACAGACTGAGGATAGATAGATAGATAGATAGATAGATAGAAATGAACAAATGGAAACAGATATGTACAGACTGAGGATAGATAGATAGATAGATAGATAGATAGAAATGAACAAATGGAAACAGATATGTACAGACTGAGGATAGATAGATAGATAGATAGATAGATAGATAGATAGATAGATAGATAGATAGAAATGAACAAATGGAAACAGATATGTACAGACTGAGGATAGATAGATAGATAGATAGAAATGAACAAATGGAAACAGATATGTACAGACTGAGGATAGATAGATAGATAGATAGAAATGAACAAATGGAAACAGATATGTACAGACTGAGGATAGATAGATAGATAGATAGAAATGAACAAATGGAAACAGATATGTACAGACTGAGGATAGATAGATAGATAGATAGAAATGAACAAATGGAAACAGATATGTACAGACTGAGGATAGATAGATAGATAGATAGAAATGAACAAATGGAAACAGATATGTACAGACTGAGGATAGATAGATAGATAGATAGAAATGAACAAATGGAAACAGATATGTACAGACTGAGGATAGATAGATAGATAGATAGATAGATAGATAGATAGATAGATAGATAGATAGATAGAAATGAACAAATGGAAACAGATATGTACAGACTGAGGATAGATAGATAGATAGATAGATAGATAGAAATGAACAAATGGAAACAGATATGTACAGACTGAGGATAGATAGATAGATAGATAGATAGATAGATAGATAGATAGATAGATAGATAGAAATGAACAAATGGAAACAGATATGTACAGACTGAGGATAGATAGATAGATATATAGATAGATAGAAATGAACAAATGGAAACAGATATGTACAGACTGAGGATAGATAGATAGATAGATAGATAGATAGATAGATAGATAGAAATGAACAAATGGAAACAGATATGTACAGACTGAGGATAGATAGATAGATGGAAATGAACAAATGGAAACAGATATGTACAGACTGAGGATAGATAGATAGATAGATAGAAATGAACAAATGGAAACAGATATGTACAGACTGAGGATAGAGAGATAGATAGATAGAAATGAACAAATGGAAACAGATATGTACAGACTGAGGATAGATAGATAGATAGATAGAAATGAACAAATGGAAACAGATATGTACAGACTGAGGATAGATAGATAGATAGATAGAAATGAACAAATGGAAACAGATATGTACAGACTGAGGATAGATAGATAGATAGATAGAAATGAACAAATGGAAACAGATATGTACAGACTGAGGATAGATAGATAGATAGATAGATAGATAGATAGATAGATAGATAGATAGAAATGAACAAATGGAAACAGATATGTACAGACTGAGGATAGATAGATAGATAGATAGATAGATAGATAGATAGATAGATAGAAATGAACAAATGGAAACAGATATGTACAGACTGAGGATAGATAGATAGATAGATAGATAGATAGATAGATAGATAGATAGAAATGAACAAATGGAAACAGATATGTACAGACTGAGGATAGATAGATAGATAGATAGATAGATAGATAGATAGATAGAAATGAACAAATGGAAACAGATATGTACAGACTGAGGATAGATAGATAGATAGATAGAAATGAACAAATGGAAACAGATATGTACAGACTGAGGATAGATAGATAGATAGATAGAAATGAACAAATGGAAACAGATATGTACAGACTGAGGATAGATAGATAGATAGATAGATAGATAGAAATGAACAAATGGAAACAGATATGTACAGACTGAGGATAGATAGATAGATAGATAGATAGATAGATAGAAATGAACAAATGGAAACAGATATGTACAGACTGAGGATAGATAGATAGATAGATAGATAGATAGATAGATAGATAGATAGAAATGAACAAATGGAAACAGATATGTACAGACTGAGGATAGATAGATAGATAGATAGATAGATAGATAGATAGATAGATAGAAATGAACAAATGGAAACAGATATGTACAGACTGAGGATAGATAGATAGATAGATAGAAATGAACAAATGGAAACAGATATGTACAGACTGAGGATAGATAGATAGATAGATAGAAATGAACAAATGGAAACAGATATGTACAGACTGAGGATAGATAGATAGATAGATAGAAATGAACAAATGGAAACAGATATGTACAGACTGAGGATAGATAGATAGATAGATAGATAGATAGATAGATAGATAGATAGATAGATAGATAGAAATGAACAAATGGAAACAGATATGTACAGACTGAGGATAGATAGATAGATAGATAGATAGATAGATAGATAGATAGATAGAAATGAACAAATGGAAACAGATATGTACAGACTGAGGATAGATAGATAGATAGATAGATAGATAGATAGATAGATAGATAGATAGAAATGAACAAATGGAAACAGATATGTACAGACTGAGGATAGATAGATAGATAGATAGAAATGAACAAATGGAAACAGATATGTACAGACTGAGGATAGATAGATAGATAGATAGAAATGAACAAATGGAAACAGATATGTACAGACTGAGGATAGATAGATAGATAGATAGATAGATAGAAATGAACAAATGGAAACAGATATGTACAGACTGAGGATAGATAGATAGATAGATAGATAGATAGATAGAAATGAACAAATGGAAACAGATATGTACAGACTGAGGATAGATAGATAGATAGATAGATAGATAGATAGATAGATAGAAATGAACAAATGGAAACAGATATGTACAGACTGAGGATAGATAGATAGATAGATAGATAGATAGATAGATAGATAGATAGAAATGAACAAATGGAAACAGATATGTACAGACTGAGGATAGATAGATAGATAGATAGATAGATAGATAGATAGATAGATAGATAGAAATGAACAAATGGAAACAGATATGTACAGACTGAGGATAGATAGATAGATAGATAGATAGATAGAAATGAACAAATGGAAACAGATATGTACAGACTGAGGATAGATAGATAGATAGATAGATAGATAGAAATGAACAAATGGAAACAGATATGTACAGACTGAGGATAGATAGATAGATAGATAGATAGATAGAAATGAACAAATGGAAACAGATATGTACAGACTGAGGATAGATAGATAGATAGATAGATAGATAGATAGATAGATAGAAATGAACAAATGGAAACAGATATGTACAGACTGAGGATAGATAGATAGATAGATAGATAGATAGATAGATAGATAGAAATGAACAAATGGAAACAGATATGTACAGACTGAGGATAGATAGATAGATAGATAGATAGATAGAAATGAACAAATGGAAACAGATATGTACAGACTGAGGATAGATAGATAGATAGATAGATAGATAGATAGATAGATAGAAATGAACAAATGGAAACAGATATGTACAGACTGAGAGATAGATAGATAGATAGATAGATAGATAGATAGATAGATAGATAGATAGAAATGAACAAATGGAAACAGATATGTACAGACTGAGGATAGATAGATAGATAGATAGATAGATAGAAATGAACAAATGGAAACAGATATGTACAGACTGAGGATAGATAGATAGATAGATAGATAGATAGATAGATAGATAGATAGAAATGAACAAATGGAAACAGATATGTACAGACTGAGGATAGATAGATAGATAGATAGATAGATAGATAGATAGATAGAAATGAACAAATGGAAACAGATATGTACAGACTGAGGATAGATAGATAGATAGATAGATAGATAGATAGATAGATAGAAATGAACAAATGGAAACAGATATGTACAGACTGAGGATAGATAGATAGATAGATAGAAATGAACAAATGGAAACAGATATGTACAGACTGAGGATAGATAGATAGATAGATAGAAATGAACAAATGGAAACAGATATGTACAGACTGAGGATAGATAGATAGATAGATAGAAATGAACAAATGGAAACAGATATGTACAGACTGAGGATAGATAGATAGATAGATAGATAGATAGATAGATAGATAGATAGATAGAAATGAACAAATGGAAACAGATATGTACAGACTGAGGATAGATAGATAGATAGATAGATAGATAGATAGAAATGAACAAATGGAAACAGATATGTACAGACTGAGGATAGATAGATAGATAGATAGATAGATAGAAATGAACAAATGGAAACAGATATGTACAGACTGAGGATAGATAGATAGATAGATAGAAATGAACAAATGGAAACAGATATGTACAGACTGAGGATAGATAGATAGATAGATAGATAGATAGATAGAAATGAACAAATGGAAACAGATATGTACAGACTGAGGATAGATAGATAGATAGATAGAAATGAACAAATGGAAACAGATATGTACAGACTGAGGATAGATAGATAGATAGATAGATAGATAGAAATGAACAAATGGAAACAGATATGTACAGACTGAGGATAGATAGATAGATAGATAGATAGATAGAAATGAACAAATGGAAACAGATATGTACAGACTGAGGATAGATAGATAGATAGATAGATAGATAGATAGATAGATAGAAATGAACAAATGGAAACAGATATGTACAGACTGAGGATAGATAGATAGATAGATAGATAGATAGATAGATAGATAGAAATGAACAAATGGAAACAGATATGTACAGACTGAGGATAGATAGATAGATAGATAGAAATGAACAAATGGAAACAGATATGTACAGACTGAGGATAGATAGATAGATAGATAGAAATGAACAAATGGAAACAGATATGTACAGACTGAGGATAGATAGATAGATAGATAGATAGATAGATAGATAGAAATGAACAAATGGAAACAGATATGTACAGACTGAGGATAGATAGATAGATAGATAGATAGATAGATAGATAGAAATGAACAAATGGAAACAGATATGTACAGACTGAGGATAGATAGATAGATAGATAGAAATGAACAAATGGAAACAGATATGTACAGACTGAGGATAGATAGATAGATAGATAGAAATGAACAAATGGAAACAGATATGTACAGACTGAGGATAGATAGATAGATAGATAGATAGATAGATAGATAGATAGATAGATAGATAGATAGATAGAAATGAACAAATGGAAACAGATATGTACAGACTGAGGATAGATAGATAGATAGATAGATAGATAGATAGAAATGAACAAATGGAAACAGATATGTACAGACTGAGGATAGATAGATAGATAGATAGATAGATAGATAGAAATGAACAAATGGAAACAGATATGTACAGACTGAGGATAGATAGATAGATAGATAGATAGATAGAAATGAACAAATGGAAACAGATATGTACAGACTGAGGATAGATAGATAGATAGATAGATAGATAGATAGATAGATAGATAGATAGATAGATAGATAGATAGATAAAATGAACAAATGGAAACAGATATGTACAGACTGAGGATAGATAGATAGATAGATAGATAGATAGATAGAAATGAACAAATGGAAACAGATATGTACAGACTGAGGATAGATAGATAGATAGATAGATAGATAGATAGATAGAAATGAACAAATGGAAACAGATATGTACAGACTGAGGATAGATAGATAGATAGATAGATAGATAGATAGAAATGAACAAATGGAAACAGATATGTACAGACTGAGGATAGATAGATAGATAGATAGAAATGAACAAATGGAAACAGATATGTACAGACTGAGGATAGATAGATAGATAGATAGATAGATAGAAATGAACAAATGGAAACAGATATGTACAGACTGAGGATAGATAGATAGATAGATAGATAGATAGATAGATAGATAGAAATGAACAAATGGAAACAGATATGTACAGACTGAGGATAGATAGATAGATAGATAGATAGATAGATAGATAAGATAGAAATGAACAAATGGAAACAGATATGTACAGACTGAGGATAGATAGATAGATAGATAGAAATGAACAAATGGAAACAGATATGTACAGACTGAGGATAGATAGATAGATAGATAGAAATGAACAAATGGAAACAGATATGTACAGACTGAGGATAGATAGATAGATAGATAGATAGATAGATAGATAGATAGATAGATAGAAATGAACAAATGGAAACAGATATGTACAGACTGAGGATAGATAGATAGATAGATAGATAGATAGATAGAAATGAACAAATGGAAACAGATATGTACAGACTGAGGATAGATAGATAGATAGATAGATAGATAGAAATGAACAAATGGAAACAGATATGTACAGACTGAGGATAGATAGATAGATAGATAGATAGATAGATAGATAGATAGAAATGAACAAATGGAAACAGATATGTACAGACTGAGGATAGATAGATAGATAGATAGAAATGAACAAATGGAAACAGATATGTACAGACTGAGGATAGATAGATAGATAGATAGATAGATAGATAGAAATGAACAAATGGAAACAGATATGTACAGACTGAGGATAGATAGATAGATAGATAGAAATGAACAAATGGAAACAGATATGTACAGACTGAGGATAGATAGATAGATAGATAGATAGATAGAAATGAACAAATGGAAACAGATATGTACAGACTGAGGATAGATAGATAGATAGATAGATAGATAGATAGATAGATAGAAATGAACAAATGGAAACAGATATGTACAGACTGAGGATAGATAGATAGATAGATAGATAGATAGATAGATAGATAGAAATGAACAAATGGAAACAGATATGTACAGACTGAGGATAGATAGATAGATAGATAGAAATGAACAAATGGAAACAGATATGTACAGACTGAGGATAGATAGATAGATAGATAGAAATGAACAAATGGAAACAGATATGTACAGACTGAGGATAGATAGATAGATAGATAGAAATGAACAAATGGAAACAGATATGTACAGACTGAGGATAGATAGATAGATAGATAGAAATGAACAAATGGAAACAGATATGTACAGACTGAGGATAGATAGATAGATAGATAGATAGATAGATAGATAGATAGATAGATAGAAATGAACAAATGGAAACAGATATGTACAGACTGAGGATAGATAGATAGATAGATAGATAGATAGATAGATAGATAGAAATGAACAAATGGAAACAGATATGTACAGACTGAGGATAGATAGATAGATAGATAGATAGATAGATAGAAATGAACAAATGGAAACAGATATGTACAGACTGAGGATAGATAGATAGATAGATAGATAGAAATGAACAAATGGAAACAGATATGTACAGACTGAGGATAGATAGATAGATAGATAGATAGATAGATAGATAGATAGATAGATAGATAGATAGATAGATAAAAATGAACAAATGGAAACAGATATGTACAGACTGAGGATAGATAGATAGATAGATAGATAGATAGATAGAAATGAACAAATGGAAACAGATATGTACAGACTGAGGATAGATAGATAGATAGATAGATAGATAGATAGAAATGAACAAATGGAAACAGATATGTACAGACTGAGGATAGATAGATAGATAGATAGAAATGAACAAATGGAAACAGATATGTACAGACTGAGGATAGATAGATAGATAGATAGATAGATAGAAATGAACAAATGGAAACAGATATGTACAGACTGAGGATAGATAGATAGATAGATAGATAGATAGATAGATAGATAGATAGATAAAATGAACAAATGGAAACAGATATGTACAGACTGAGGATAGATAGATAGATAGATAGATAGATAGATAGAAATGAACAAATGGAAACAGATATGTACAGACTGAGGATAGATAGATAGATAGATAGATAGATAGATAGAAATGAACAAATGGAAACAGATATGTACAGACTGAGGATAGATAGATAGATAGATAGATAGATAGATAGAAATGAACAAATGGAAACAGATATGTACAGACTGAGGATAGATAGATAGATAGATAGATAGATAGAAATGAACAAATGGAAACAGATATGTACAGACTGAGGATAGATAGATAGATAGATAGATAGATAGATAGATAGATAGATAGATAGATAAAATGAACAAATGGAAACAGATATGTACAGACTGAGGATAGATAGATAGATAGATAGATAGATAGATAGATAGATAGAAATGAACAAATGGAAACAGATATGTACAGACTGAGGATAGATAGATAGATAGATAGAAATGAACAAATGGAAACAGATATGTACAGACTGAGGATAGATAGATAGATAGATAGATAGATAGATAGAAATGAACAAATGGAAACAGATATGTACAGACTGAGGATAGATAGATAGATAGATAGATAGATAGATAGATAGAAATGAACAAATGGAAACAGATATGTACAGACTGAGGATAGATAGATAGATAGATAGATAGATAGATAGATAGATAGATAGAAATGAACAAATGGAAACAGATATGTACAGACTGAGGATAGATAGATAGATAGATAGGAAATGAACAAATGGAAACAGATATGTACAGACTGAGGATAGATAGATAGATAGATAGATAGATAGATAGATAGATAGATAGATAGAAATGAACAAATGGAAACAGATATGTACAGACTGAGGATAGATAGATAGATAGATAGATAGATAGATAGATAGATAGATAGATAGAAATGAACAAATGGAAACAGATATGTACAGACTGAGGATAGATAGATAGATAGATAGAAATGAACAAATGGAAACAGATATGTACAGACTGAGGATAGATAGATAGATAGATAGAAATGAACAAATGGAAACAGATATGTACAGACTGAGGATAGATAGATAGATAGATAGATAGATAGATAGATAGATAGATAGAAATGAACAAATGGAAACAGATATGTACAGACTGAGGATAGATAGATAGATAGATAGATAGATAGAAATGAACAAATGGAAACAGATATGTACAGACTGAGGATAGATAGATAGATAGATAGATAGATAGATAGAAATGAACAAATGGAAACAGATATGTACAGACTGAGGATAGATAGATAGATAGATAGATAGATAGAAATGAACAAATGGAAACAGATATGTACAGACTGAGGATAGATAGATAGATAGATAGATAGATAGAAATGAACAAATGGAAACAGATATGTACAGACTGAGGATAGATAGATAGATAGATAGATAGATAGATAGATAGATAGATAGATAGAAATGAACAAATGGAAACAGATATGTACAGACTGAGGATAGATAGATAGATAGATAGATAGATAGATAGAAATGAACAAATGGAAACAGATATGTACAGACTGAGGATAGATAGATAGATAGATAGATAGATAGAAATGAACAAATGGAAACAGATATGTACAGACTGAGGATAGATAGATAGATAGATAGATAGATAGATAGATAGATAGAAATGAACAAATGGAAACAGATATGTACAGACTGAGGATAGATAGATAGATAGATAGATAGATAGATAGATAGATAGATAGAAATGAACAAATGGAAACAGATATGTACAGACTGAGGATAGATAGATAGATAGATAGATAGATAGATAGATAGATAGATAGATAGAAATGAACAAATGGAAACAGATATGTACAGACTGAGGATAGATAGATAGATAGATAGATAGATAGATAGATAGAAATGAACAAATGGAAACAGATATGTACAGACTGAGGATAGATAGATAGATAGATAGAAATGAACAAATGGAAACAGATATGTACAGACTGAGGATAGATAGATAGATAGATAGATAGATAGATAGAAATGAACAAATGGAAACAGATATGTAAGACTGAGGATAGATAAGATAGATAGATAGAAATGAACAAATGGAAACAGATATGTACAGACTGAGGATAGATAGATAGATAGATAGAAATGAACAAATGGAAACAGATATGTACAGACTGAGGATAGATAGATAGATAGATAGATAGATAGATAGATAGAAATGAACAAATGGAAACAGATATGTACAGACTGAGGATAGATAGATAGATAGATAGATAGATAGATAGATAGATAGATAGATAGATAGATAGAAATGAACAAATGGAAACAGATATGTACAGACTGAGGATAGATAGATAGATAGATAGATAGATAGATAGAAATGAACAAATGGAAACAGATATGTACAGACTGAGGATAGATAGATAGATAGATAGAAATGAACAAATGGAAACAGATATGTACAGACTGAGGATAGATAGATAGATAGATAGATAGAAATGAACAAATGGAAACAGATATGTACAGACTGAGGATAGATAGATAGATAGATAGAAATGAACAAATGGAAACAGATATGTACAGACTGAGGATAGATAGATAGATAGATAGAAATGAACAAATGGAAACAGATATGTACAGACTGAGGATAGATAGATAGATAGATAGATAGATAGATAGATAGATAGATAGATAGATAGAAATGAACAAATGGAAACAGATATGTACAGACTGAGGATAGATAGATAGATAGATAGATAGATAGATAGATAGATAGAAATGAACAAATGGAAACAGATATGTACAGACTGAGGATAGATAGATAGATAGATAGATAGATAGATAGATAAATGAACAAATGGAAACAGATATGTACAGACTGAGGATAGATAGATAGATAGATAGATAGATAGATAGATAGATAGATAGATAGAAATGAACAAATGGAAACAGATATGTACAGACTGAGGATAGATAGATAGATAGATAGAAATGAACAAATGGAAACAGATATGTACAGACTGAGGATAGATAGATAGATAGATAGAAATGAACAAATGGAAACAGATATGTACAGACTGAGGATAGATAGATAGATAGATAGATAGATAGATAGAAATGAACAAATGGAAACAGATATGTACAGACTGAGGATAGATAGATAGATAGATAGATAGATAGAAATGAACAAATGGAAACAGATATGTACAGACTGAGGATAGATAGATAGATAGATAGATAGATAGATAGATAGATAGATAGAAATGAACAAATGGAAACAGATATGTACAGACTGAGGATAGATAGATAGATAGATAGATAGATAGATAGATAGATAGAAATGAACAAATGGAAACAGATATGTACAGACTGAGGATAGATAGATAGATAGATAGATAGATAGATAGATAGATAGATAGATAGATAGAAATGAACAAATGGAAACAGATATGTACAGACTGAGGATAGATAGATAGATAGATAGAAATGAACAAATGGAAACAGATATGTACAGACTGAGGATAGATAGATAGATAGATAGATAGATAGATAGATAGATAGATAGATAG
>OZ038500.1:80653053-80708053 GCA_964036315.1 Acanthosepion esculentum
TAGAAATGAACAAATGGAAACAGATATGTACAGACTGAGGATAGATAGATAGATAGATAGAAATGAACAAATGGAAACAGATATGTACAGACTGAGGATAGATAGATAGATAGATAGAAATGAACAAATGGAAACAGATATGTACAGACTGAGGATAGATAGATAGATAGAAATGAACAAATGGAAACAGATATGTACAGACTGAGGATAGATAGATAGATAGATAGAAATGAACAAATGGAAACAGATATGTACAGACTGAGGATAGATAGATAGATAGAAATGAACAAATGGAAACAGATATGTACAGACTGAGGATAGATAGATAGATAGATAGAAATGAACAAATGGAAACAGATATGTACAGACTGAGGATAGATAGATAGATAGAAATGAACAAATGGAAACAGATATGTACAGACTGAGGATAGATAGATAGATAGATAGAAATGAACAAATGGAAACAGATATGTACAGACTGAGGATAGATAGATAGATAGAAATGAACAAATGGAAACAGATATGTACAGACTGAGGATAGATAGATAGATAGATAGAAATGAACAAATGGAAACAGATATGTACAGACTGAGGATAGATAGATAGATAGAAATGAACAAATGGAAACAGATATGTACAGACTGAGGATAGATAGATAGATAGATAGAAATGAACAAATGGAAACAGATATGTACAGACTGAGGATAGATAGATAGATAGAAATGAACAAATGGAAACAGATATGTACAGACTGAGGATAGATAGATAGATAGATAGAAATGAACAAATGGAAACAGATATGTACAGACTGAGGATAGATAGATAGATAGATAGATAGATAGATAGATAGAAATGAACAAATGGAAACAGATATGTACAGACTGAGGATAGATAGATAGATAGATAGAAATGAACAAATGGAAACAGATATGTACAGACTGAGGATAGATAGATAGATAGAAATGAACAAATGGAAACAGATATGTACAGACTGAGGATAGATAGATAGATAGATAGAAATGAACAAATGGAAACAGATATGTACAGACTGAGGATAGATAGATAGATAGAAATGAACAAATGGAAACAGATATGTACAGACTGAGGATAGATAGATAGATAGATAGAAATGAACAAATGGAAACAGATATGTACAGACTGAGGATAGATAGATAGATAGAAATGAACAAATGGAAACAGATATGTACAGACTGAGGATAGATAGATAGATAGAAATGAACAAATGGAAACAGATATGTACAGACTGAGGATAGATAGATAGATAGAAATGAACAAATGGAAACAGATATGTACAGACTGAGGATAGATAGATAGATAGATAGAAATGAACAAATGGAAACAGATATGTACAGACTGAGGATAGATAGATAGATAGAAATGAACAAATGGAAACAGATATGTACAGACTGAGGATAGATAGATAGATAGATAGAAATGAACAAATGGAAACAGATATGTACAGACTGAGGATAGATAGATAGATAGATAGAAATGAACAAATGGAAACAGATATGTACAGACTGAGGATAGATAGATAGATAGATAGAAATGAACAAATGGAAACAGATATGTACAGACTGAGGATAGATAGATAGATAGATAGAAATGAACAAATGGAAACAGATATGTACAGACTGAGGATAGATAGATAGATAGAAATGAACAAATGGAAACAGATATGTACAGACTGAGGATAGATAGATAGATAGAAATGAACAAATGGAAACAGATATGTACAGACTGAGGATAGATAGATAGATAGATAGAAATGAACAAATGGAAACAGATATGTACAGACTGAGGATAGATAGATAGATAGATAGAAATGAACAAATGGAAACAGATATGTACAGACTGAGGATAGATAGATAGATAGATAGAAATGAACAAATGGAAACAGATATGTACAGACTGAGGATAGATAGATAGATAGATAGAAATGAACAAATGGAAACAGATATGTACAGACTGAGGATAGATAGATAGATAGAAATGAACAAATGGAAACAGATATGTACAGACTGAGGATAGATAGATAGATAGATAGATAGATAGATAGATAGATAGATAGATAGAAATGAACAAATGGAAACAGATATGTACAGACTGAGGATAGATAGATAGATAGAAATGAACAAATGGAAACAGATATGTACAGACTGAGGATAGATAGATAGATAGATAGAAATGAACAAATGGAAACAGATATGTACAGACTGAGGATAGATAGATAGATAGAAATGAACAAATGGAAACAGATATGTACAGACTGAGGATAGATAGATAGATAGAAATGAACAAATGGAAACAGATATGTACAGACTGAGGATAGATAGATAGATAGAAATGAACAAATGGAAACAGATATGTACAGACTGAGGATAGATAGATAGATAGAAATGAACAAATGGAAACAGATATGTACAGACTGAGGATAGATAGATAGATAGAAATGAACAAATGGAAACAGATATGTACAGACTGAGGATAGATAGATAGATAGAAATGAACAAATGGAAACAGATATGTACAGACTGAGGATAGATAGATAGATAGATAGAAATGAACAAATGGAAACAGATATGTACAGACTGAGGATAGATAGATAGATAGAAATGAACAAATGGAAACAGATATGTACAGACTGAGGATAGATAGATAGATAGATAGATAGATAGATAGATAGATAGATAGATAGAAATGAACAAATGGAAACAGATATGTACAGACTGAGGATAGATAGATAGATAGAAATGAATGGAAACAAATGGAAACAGATATGTACAGACTGAGGATAGATAGATAGATAGAAATGAACAAATGGAAACAGATATGTACAGACTGAGGATAGATAGATAGATAGATAGAAATGAACAAATGGAAACAGATATGTACAGACTGAGGATAGATAGATAGATAGAAATGAACAAATGGAAACAGATATGTACAGACTGAGGATAGATAGATAGATAGAAATGAACAAATGGAAACAGATATGTACAGACTGAGGATAGATAGATAGATAGAAATGAACAAATGGAAACAGATATGTACAGACTGAGGATAGATAGATAGATAGATAGAAATGAACAAATGGAAACAGATATGTACAGACTGAGGATAGATAGATAGATAGATAGAAATGAACAAATGGAAACAGATATGTACAGACTGAGGATAGATAGATAGATAGATAGAAATGAACAAATGGAAACAGATATGTACAGACTGAGGATAGATAGATAGATAGATAGAAATGAACAAATGGAAACAGATATGTACAGACTGAGGATAGATAGATAGATAGAAATGAACAAATGGAAACAGATATGTACAGACTGAGGATAGATAGATAGATAGAAATGAACAAATGGAAACAGATATGTACAGACTGAGGATAGATAGATAGATAGAAATGAACAAATGGAAACAGATATGTACAGACTGAGGATAGATAGATAGATAGAAATGAACAAATGGAAACAGATATGTACAGACTGAGGATAGATAGATAGATAGATAGAAATGAACAAATGGAAACAGATATGTACAGACTGAGGATAGATAGATAGATAGATAGAAATGAACAAATGGAAACAGATATGTACAGACTGAGGATAGATAGATAGATAGAAATGAACAAATGGAAACAGATATGTACAGACTGAGGATAGATAGATAGATAGATAGAAATGAACAAATGGAAACAGATATGTACAGACTGAGGATAGATAGATAGATAGATAGAAATGAACAAATGGAAACAGATATGTACAGACTGAGGATAGATAGATAGATAGATAGAAATGAACAAATGGAAACAGATATGTACAGACTGAGGATAGATAGATAGATAGAAATGAACAAATGGAAACAGATATGTACAGACTGAGGATAGATAGATAGATAGATAGAAATGAACAAATGGAAACAGATATGTACAGACTGAGGATAGATAGATAGATAGAAATGAACAAATGGAAACAGATATGTACAGACTGAGGATAGATAGATAGATAGATAGAAATGAACAAATGGAAACAGATATGTACAGACTGAGGATAGATAGATAGATAGAAATGAACAAATGGAAACAGATATGTACAGACTGAGGATAGATAGATAGATAGATAGAAATGAACAAATGGAAACAGATATGTACAGACTGAGGATAGATAGATAGATAGATAGAAATGAACAAATGGAAACAGATATGTACAGACTGAGGATAGATAGATAGATAATGAACAAATGGAAACAGATATGTACAGACTGAGGATAGATAGATAGATAGATAGAAATGAACAAATGGAAACAGATATGTACAGACTGAGGATAGATAGATAGATAGATAGAAATGAACAAATGGAAACAGATATGTACAGACTGAGGATAGATAGATAGATAGATAGAAATGAACAAATGGAAACAGATATGTACAGACTGAGGATAGATAGATAGATAGAAATGAACAAATGGAAACAGATATGTACAGACTGAGGATAGATAGATAGATAGATAGAAATGAACAAATGGAAACAGATATGTACAGACTGAGGATAGATAGATAGATAGAAATGAACAAATGGAAACAGATATGTACAGACTGAGGATAGATAGATAGATAGATAGAAATGAACAAATGGAAACAGATATGTACAGACTGAGGATAGATAGATAGATAGATAGAAATGAACAAATGGAAACAGATATGTACAGACTGAGGATAGATAGATAGATAGAAATGAACAAATGGAAACAGATATGTACAGACTGAGGATAGATAGATAGATAGATAGAAATGAACAAATGGAAACAGATATGTACAGACTGAGGATAGATAGATAGATAGAAATGAACAAATGGAAACAGATATGTACAGACTGAGGATAGATAGATAGATAGATAGAAATGAACAAATGGAAACAGATATGTACAGACTGAGGATAGATAGATAGATAGAAATGAACAAATGGAAACAGATATGTACAGACTGAGGATAGATAGATAGATAGATAGAAATGAACAAATGGAAACAGATATGTACAGACTGAGGATAGATAGATAGATAGATAGAAATGAACAAATGGAAACAGATATGTACAGACTGAGGATAGATAGATAGATAGATAGAAATGAACAAATGGAAACAGATATGTACAGACTGAGGATAGATAGATAGATAGATAGAAATGAACAAATGGAAACAGATATGTACAGACTGAGGATAGATAGATAGATAGATAGAAATGAACAAATGGAAACAGATATGTACAGACTGAGGATAGATAGATAGATAGATAGAAATGAACAAATGGAAACAGATATGTACAGACTGAGGATAGATAGATAGATAGATAGAAATGAACAAATGGAAACAGATATGTACAGACTGAGGATAGATAGATAGATAGATAGAAATGAACAAATGGAAACAGATATGTACAGACTGAGGATAGATAGATAGATAGATAGAAATGAACAAATGGAAACAGATATGTACAGACTGAGGATAGATAGATAGATAGAAATGAACAAATGGAAACAGATATGTACAGACTGAGGATAGATAGATAGATAGATAGAAATGAACAAATGGAAACAGATATGTACAGACTGAGGATAGATAGATAGATAGAAATGAACAAATGGAAACAGATATGTACAGACTGAGGATAGATAGATAGATAGAAATGAACAAATGGAAACAGATATGTACAGACTGAGGATAGATAGATAGATAGATAGAAATGAACAAATGGAATGGAAACAGATATGTACAGACTGAGGATAGATAGATAGATAGAAATGAACAAATGGAAACAGATATGTACAGACTGAGGATAGATAGATAGATAGAAATGAACAAATGGAAACAGATATGTACAGACTGAGGATATAGATAGATAGATAGATAGAAATGAACAAATGGAAACAGATATGTACAGACTGAGGATAGATAGATAGATAGATAATGAACAAATGGAAACAGATATGTACAGACTGAGGATAGATAGATAGATAGAAATGAACAAATGGAAACAGATATGTACAGACTGAGGATAGATAGATAGATAGAAATGAACAAATGGAAACAGATATGTACAGACTGAGGATAGATAGATAGATAGAAATGAACAAATGGAAACAGATATGTACAGACTGAGGATAGATAGATAGATAGAAATGAACAAATGGAAACAGATATGTACAGACTGAGGATAGATAGATAGATAGATAGAAATGAACAAATGGAAACAGATATGTACAGACTGAGGATAGATAGATAGATAGAAATGAACAAATGGAAACAGATATGTACAGACTGAGGATAGATAGATAGATAGAAATGAACAAATGGAAACAGATATGTACAGACTGAGGATAGATAGATAGATAGAAATGAACAAATGGAAACAGATATGTACAGACTGAGGATAGATAGATAGATAGAAATGAACAAATGGAAACAGATATGTACAGACTGAGGATAGATAGATAGATAGAAATGAACAAATGGAAACAGATATGTACAGACTGAGATAGATAGATAGATAGATAGATAGAAATGAACAAATGGAAACAGATATGTACAGACTGAGGATAGATAGATAGATAGATAGAAATGAACAAATGGAAACAGATATGTACAGACTGAGGATAGATAGATAGATAGAAATGAACAAATGGAAACAGATATGTACAGACTGAGGATAGATAGATAGATAGAAATGAACAAATGGAAACAGATATGTACAGACTGAGGATAGATAGATAGATAGAAATGAACAAATGGAAACAGATATGTACAGACTGAGGATAGATAGATAGATAGATAGAAATGAACAAATGGAAACAGATATGTACAGACTGAGGATAGATAGATAGATAGATAGAAATGAACAAATGGAAACAGATATGTACAGACTGAGGATAGATAGATAGATAGATAGAAATGAACAAATGGAAACAGATATGTACAGACTGAGGATAGATAGATAGATAGAAATGAACAAATGGAAACAGATATGTACAGACTGAGGATAGATAGATAGATAGAAATGAACAAATGGAAACAGATATGTACAGACTGAGGATAGATAGATAGATAGAAATGAACAAATGGAAACAGATATGTACAGACTGAGGATAGATAGATAGATAGAAATGAACAAATGGAAACAGATATGTACAGACTGAGGATAGATAGATAGATAGAAATGAACAAATGGAAACAGATATGTACAGACTGAGGATAGATAGATAGATAGATAGAAATGAACAAATGGAAACAGATATGTACAGACTGAGGATAGATAGATAGATAGATAGAAATGAACAAATGGAAACAGATATGTACAGACTGAGGATAGATAGATAGATAGAAATGAACAAATGGAAACAGATATGTACAGACTGAGGATAGATAGATAGATAGAAATGAACAAATGGAAACAGATATGTACAGACTGAGGATAGATAGATAGATAGAAATGAACAAATGGAAACAGATATGTACAGACTGAGGATAGATAGATAGATAGAAATGAACAAATGGAAACAGATATGTACAGACTGAGGATAGATAGATAGATAGAAATGAACAAATGGAAACAGATATGTACAGACTGAGGATAGATAGATAGATAGAAATGAACAAATGGAAACAGATATGTACAGACTGAGGATAGATAGATAGATAGATAGAAATGAACAAATGGAAACAGATATGTACAGACTGAGGATAGATAGATAGATAGATAGAAATGAACAAATGGAAACAGATATGTACAGACTGAGGATAGATAGATAGATAGATAGAAATGAACAAATGGAAACAGATATGTACAGACTGAGGATAGATAGATAGATAGAAATGAACAAATGGAAACAGATATGTACAGACTGAGGATAGATAGATAGATAGAAATGAACAAATGGAAACAGATATGTACAGACTGAGGATAGATAGATAGATAGAAATGAACAAATGGAAACAGATATGTACAGACTGAGGATAGATAGATAGATAGAAATGAACAAATGGAAACAGATATGTACAGACTGAGGATAGATAGATAGATAGAAATGAACAAATGGAAACAGATATGTACAGACTGAGGATAGATAGATAGATAGATAGAAATGAACAAATGGAAACAGATATGTACAGACTGAGGATAGATAGATAGATAGATAGAAATGAACAAATGGAAACAGATATGTACAGACTGAGGATAGATAGATAGATAGATAGAAATGAACAAATGGAAACAGATATGTACAGACTGAGGATAGATAGATAGATAGAAATGAACAAATGGAAACAGATATGTACAGACTGAGGATAGATAGATAGATAGAAATGAACAAATGGAAACAGATATGTACAGACTGAGGATAGATAGATAGATAGAAATGAACAAATGGAAACAGATATGTACAGACTGAGGATAGATAGATAGATAGATAGAAATGAACAAATGGAAACAGATATGTACAGACTGAGGATAGATAGATAGATAGAAATGAACAAATGGAAACAGATATGTACAGACTGAGGATAGATAGATAGATAGATAGAAATGAACAAATGGAAACAGATATGTACAGACTGAGGATAGATAGATAGATAGATAGAAATGAACAAATGGAAACAGATATGTACAGACTGAGGATAGATAGATAGATAGAAATGAACAAATGGAAACAGATATGTACAGACTGAGGATAGATAGATAGATAGAAATGAACAAATGGAAACAGATATGTACAGACTGAGGATAGATAGATAGATAGAAATGAACAAATGGAAACAGATATGTACAGACTGAGGATAGATAGATAGATAGATAGAAATGAACAAATGGAAACAGATATGTACAGACTGAGGATAGATAGATAGATAGAAATGAACAAATGGAAACAGATATGTACAGACTGAGGATAGATAGATAGATAGATAGAAATGAACAAATGGAAACAGATATGTACAGACTGAGGATAGATAGATAGATAGATAGAAATGAACAAATGGAAACAGATATGTACAGACTGAGGATAGATAGATAGATAGAAATGAACAAATGGAAACAGATATGTACAGACTGAGGATAGATAGATAGATAGAAATGAACAAATGGAAACAGATATGTACAGACTGAGGATAGATAGATAGATAGATAGAAATGAACAAATGGAAACAGATATGTACAGACTGAGGATAGATAGATAGATAGAAATGAACAAATGGAAACAGATATGTACAGACTGAGGATAGATAGATAGATAGATAGAAATGAACAAATGGAAACAGATATGTACAGACTGAGGATAGATAGATAGATAGATAGATAGATAGATAGATAGATAGAAATGAACAAATGGAAACAGATATGTACAGACTGAGGATAGATAGATAGATAGATAGATAGATAGAAATGAACAAATGGAAACAGATATGTACAGACTGAGGATAGATAGATAGATAGATAGATAGATAGATAGATAGATAGATAGATAGAAATGAACAAATGGAAACAGATATGTACAGACTGAGGATAGATAGATAGATAGAAATGAACAAATGGAAACAGATATGTACAGACTGAGGATAGATAGATAGATAGAAATGAACAAATGGAAACAGATATGTACAGACTGAGGATAGATAGATAGATAGATAGAAATGAACAAATGGAAACAGATATGTACAGACTGAGGATAGATAGATAGATAGATAGATAGATAGATAGATAGATAGATAGATAGATAGAAATGAACAAATGGAAACAGATATGTACAGACTGAGGATAGATAGATAGATAGATAGATAGATAGATAGATAGATAGATAGATAGATAGAAATGAACAAATGGAAACAGATATGTACAGACTGAGGATAGATAGATAGATAGATAGAAATGAACAAATGGAAACAGATATGTACAGACTGAGGATAGATAGATAGATAGATAGAAATGAACAAATGGAAACAGATATGTACAGACTGAGGATAGATAGATAGATAGATAGATAGATAGATAGATAGATAGATAGATAGATAGAAATGAACAAATGGAAACAGATATGTACAGACTGAGGATAGATAGATAGATAGATAGATAGATAGATAGATAGATAGATAGATAGATAGAAATGAACAAATGGAAACAGATATGTACAGACTGAGGATAGATAGATAGATAGATAGAAATGAACAAATGGAAACAGATATGTACAGACTGAGGATAGATAGATAGATAGATAGAAATGAACAAATGGAAACAGATATGTACAGACTGAGGATAGATAGATAGATAGATAGAAATGAACAAATGGAAACAGATATGTACAGACTGAGGATAGATAGATAGATAGATAGATAGATAGATAGATAGATAGATAGATAGATAGAAATGAACAAATGGAAACAGATATGTACAGACTGAGGATAGATAGATAGATAGATAGATAGATAGATAGATAGAAATGAACAAATGGAAACAGATATGTACAGACTGAGGATAGATAGATAGATAGATAGATAGATAGATAGATAGATAGATAGATAGAAATGAACAAATGGAAACAGATATGTACAGACTGAGGATAGATAGATAGATAGATAGATAGATAGATAGATAGATAGATAGAAATGAACAAATGGAAACAGATATGTACAGACTGAGGATAGATAGATAGATAGATAGATAGATAGATAGATAGATAGAAATGAACAAATGGAAACAGATATGTACAGACTGAGGATAGATAGATAGATAGATAGAAATGAACAAATGGAAACAGATATGTACAGACTGAGGATAGATAGATAGATAGAAATGAACAAATGGAAACAGATATGTACAGACTGAGGATAGATAGATAGATAGATAGAAATGAACAAATGGAAACAGATATGTACAGACTGAGGATAGATAGATAGATAGATAGAAATGAACAAATGGAAACAGATATGTACAGACTGAGGATAGATAGATAGATAGAAATGAACAAATGGAAACAGATATGTACAGACTGAGGATAGATAGATAGATAGATAGATAGATAGATAGATAGATAGATAGATAGAAATGAACAAATGGAAACAGATATGTACAGACTGAGGATAGATAGATAGATAGATAGAAATGAACAAATGGAAACAGATATGTACAGACTGAGGATAGATAGATAGATAGAAATGAACAAATGGAAACAGATATGTACAGACTGAGGATAGATAGATAGATAGATAGATAGATAGATAGATAGAAATGAACAAATGGAAACAGATATGTACAGACTGAGGATAGATAGATAGATAGATAGAAATGAACAAATGGAAACAGATATGTACAGACTGAGGATAGATAGATAGATAGATAGAAATGAACAAATGGAAACAGATATGTACAGACTGAGGATAGATAGATAGATAGAAATGAACAAATGGAAACAGATATGTACAGACTGAGGATAGATAGATAGATAGATAGAAATGAACAAATGGAAACAGATATGTACAGACTGAGGATAGATAGATAGATAGATAGATAGATAGATAGATAGATAGATAGAAATGAACAAATGGAAACAGATATGTACAGACTGAGGATAGATAGATAGATAGATAGATAGATAGAAATGAACAAATGGAAACAGATATGTACAGACTGAGGATAGATAGATAGATAGATAGATAGATAGATAGATAGATAGATAGATAGATAGATAGATAGATAGAAATGAACAAATGGAAACAGATATGTACAGACTGAGGATAGATAGATAGATAGAAATGAACAAATGGAAACAGATATGTACAGACTGAGGATAGATAGATAGATAGAAATGAACAAATGGAAACAGATATGTACAGACTGAGGATAGATAGATAGATAGATAGAAATGAACAAATGGAAACAGATATGTACAGACTGAGGATAGATAGATAGATAGAAATGAACAAATGGAAACAGATATGTACAGACTGAGGATAGATAGATAGATAGATAGAAATGAACAAATGGAAACAGATATGTACAGACTGAGGATAGATAGATAGATAGAAATGAACAAATGGAAACAGATATGTACAGACTGAGGATAGATAGATAGATAGAAATGAACAAATGGAAACAGATATGTACAGACTGAGGATAGATAGATAGATAGATAGAAATGAACAAATGGAAACAGATATGTACAGACTGAGGATAGATAGATAGATAGAAATGAACAAATGGAAACAGATATGTACAGACTGAGGATAGATAGATAGATAGATAGAAATGAACAAATGGAAACAGATATGTACAGACTGAGGATAGATAGATAGATAGAAATGAACAAATGGAAACAGATATGTACAGACTGAGGATAGATAGATAGATAGAAATGAACAAATGGAAACAGATATGTACAGACTGAGGATAGATAGATAGATAGATAGAAATGAACAAATGGAAACAGATATGTACAGACTGAGGATAGATAGATAGATAGAAATGAACAAATGGAAACAGATATGTACAGACTGAGGATAGATAGATAGATAGATAGAAATGAACAAATGGAAACAGATATGTACAGACTGAGGATAGATAGATAGATAGAAATGAACAAATGGAAACAGATATGTACAGACTGAGGATAGATAGATAGATAGAAATGAACAAATGGAAACAGATATGTACAGACTGAGGATAGATAGATAGATAGATAGAAATGAACAAATGGAAACAGATATGTACAGACTGAGGATAGATAGATAGATAGAAATGAACAAATGGAAACAGATATGTACAGACTGAGGATAGATAGATAGAAATGAACAAATGGAAACAGATATGTACAGACTGAGGATAGATAGATAGATAGAAATGAACAAATGGAAACAGATATGTACAGACTGAGGATAGATAGATAGATAGATAGATAGATAGATAGATAGATAGATAGATAGATAGAAATGAACAAATGGAAACAGATATGTACAGACTGAGGATAGATAGATAGATAGAAATGAACAAATGGAAACAGATATGTACAGACTGAGGATAGATAGATAGATAGAAATGAACAAATGGAAACAGATATGTACAGACTGAGGATAGATAGATAGATAGATAGAAATGAACAAATGGAAACAGATATGTACAGACTGAGGATAGATAGATAGATAGAAATGAACAAATGGAAACAGATATGTACAGACTGAGGATAGATAGATAGATAGATAGAAATGAACAAATGGAAACAGATATGTACAGACTGAGGATAGATAGATAGATAGAAATGAACAAATGGAAACAGATATGTACAGACTGAGGATAGATAGATAGATAGAAATGAACAAATGGAAACAGATATGTACAGACTGAGGATAGATAGATAGATAGATAGAAATGAACAAATGGAAACAGATATGTACAGACTGAGGATAGATAGATAGATAGAAATGAACAAATGGAAACAGATATGTACAGACTGAGGATAGATAGATAGATAGATAGAAATGAACAAATGGAAACAGATATGTACAGACTGAGGATAGATAGATAGATAGAAATGAACAAATGGAAACAGATATGTACAGACTGAGGATAGATAGATAGATAGAAATGAACAAATGGAAACAGATATGTACAGACTGAGGATAGATAGATAGATAGATAGAAATGAACAAATGGAAACAGATATGTACAGACTGAGGATAGATAGATAGATAGAAATGAACAAATGGAAACAGATATGTACAGACTGAGGATAGATAGATAGATAGAAATGAACAAATGGAAACAGATATGTACAGACTGAGGATAGATAGATAGATAGAAATGAACAAATGGAAACAGATATGTACAGACTGAGGATAGATAGATAGATAGATAGAAATGAACAAATGGAAACAGATATGTACAGACTGAGGATAGATAGATAGATAGAAATGAACAAATGGAAACAGATATGTACAGACTGAGGATAGATAGATAGATAGATAGAAATGAACAAATGGAAACAGATATGTACAGACTGAGGATAGATAGATAGATAGATAGATAGATAGAAATGAACAAATGGAAACAGATATGTACAGACTGAGGATAGATAGATAGATAGATAGATAGATAGATAGATAGATAGATAGATAGATAGATAGATAGATAGATAGATAGATAGATAGAAATGAACAAATGGAAACAGATATGTACAGACTGAGGATAGATAGATAGATAGATAGATAGATAGAAATGAACAAATGGAAACAGATATGTACAGACTGAGGATAGATAGATAGATAGATAGAAATGAACAAATGGAAACAGATATGTACAGACTGAGGATAGATAGATAGATAGATAGAAATGAACAAATGGAAACAGATATGTACAGACTGAGGATAGATAGATAGATAGATAGATAGATAGAAATGAACAAATGGAAACAGATATGTACAGACTGAGGATAGATAGATAGATAGATAGATAGATAGATAGAAATGAACAAATGGAAACAGATATGTACAGACTGAGGATAGATAGATAGATAGATAGAAATAACAATGCAGATAAAAATATTCTATGATAGTAATGGTAATGTTAGCAGTTTCCTATTAGTCATTTGGTATTCATTGACTGAGTAGCCAGTCCTACTGTGGATTAAAATTCTTAAAATCTTTCTCTTAAATCAATTTTTCAGGAAAAATAGATTTCTCAAATCCAATAGCTTTTACCACTTTTTCCGTTATTGATGGAGGGGATCCTTCCTCATCTTTTCTTTGAAGTAGTATGGAATGTCAAAATGTTGATTATGTCATTATTTTCTCTTCGAGTTACATGTGATATCCATTTTTGCTGCTGTTGAAAGTCCTCAAATGTTGTGGTTTCTGTTATCCGATACAGGTCTTTGTAATTCTGTAGCGCCAGTCCACAAGGTCCAAAGTATAGTCCCTCGCCAAGACCGACACGCTTCACTCTCCCAAGCCCATTTTTAACCATTATTCTGAGAAAGCAGTTGTATAAAGCTGACAGTTCAGATATTTGTGAACGGGTTTGGCGCCGTATATATCGATATGAAAGTCTCGATCTGGCGAGTCGCTTTAAGAACATGACTGGAGTTTTCAGGTTAATGTTTTGTTTTTGTAGCAATTTGCGGTGTTGGGTGAAACTACTTTTTAGTGCAGCGTATTCTGTTTAATTTTCTTATCTCCGATACTAAACTGATCCATATACTGAGGTGTTTGAAGTGCTTAGTATTTACTAATTCTACATCCTGAATTTTTATGATGGATTTTATGATGTGCAATCACTGCTTTTATTCAACCGAGGTACTTCTGTGTGTATAAAGGTCTTCAGGATTAGATGTTTGTTCCTATAGTGCGTTTTTTGCGTGATAAACATCACTATATTGGGATGCATTTCTGATTCAATACTTCTTTCATAAAACTGAGAAACTTGTGATTGAATTCGGGGCGAAAGTCAGCTATTTTCAAAACTTCAGCTTCAATGTCAAGTGATGTTTTATCATTCCTTATATTTTAATACAGTGTAACCCGGATATAAGAGACCCGGATATAAGAGAAACCTGGATATAAGATAGATTTTATCTGGTCCCAAATTAGAGCCATACTTACCTAAACAAAATAGATCAAACCCGGATTTAAGAGAAACCCGGATATAAGATAATTCTTCTCCAGCCCCGACAACTCTCTTATATCCGGGTTACACTGTAGCTTTCTTAATTTTGTCATCAGAAGGTTCATTATTGTTTATATTTGGAGACTGACTTTGTAATTGTTGTAAAAAGAGTTTGAGAAGAAGTGAAACAAGGCTGAGTCCATATAGCTTGAGTGAAGCTTTATCCCACTAGAAATCTACTCCGGTAGCGAACCGTAAGAAGAAAATGGACGACTACCTCGTAAAAAGAGAAAGACGAAAACAGGGGAAAATCAATCAGTCCTGGAAAGTCAGGGAAAGATTAGAGAGTTCCTTTATTTCTAAAAAAAGTGTAATCTACACTACTAAACAGAAACTGTTACTTAAGCATTAATATAAAAAAAAGGTGAATAACTCTGCCAAAACAAGAACATACAAAATTCAGCAAATATCTCGCAACTACATTACTTTAAAATTTATCTCTCGATAAATTTTCCTTAAATTTTTATGTGAACACTTTTGCTAAACAAAGGAACATTCCTGAACTTTGAGTTCATTAAATACTTAATTCAACTTTTCTTTAAACATTCAAGTATTCAACTGAAACACAACTTTTTCCAAATTGTATTATAATTTATTTGTACATAAATATTCAATGTTTGTTTCTAATTGAATTCACGGCTACCTTTGTTTCTTCGTTCAATATTGCCTTAGAGATTTATTTCATTTGTATGTCTACGCTAAAATTGTTGTGATTAATATGAAGAACATGCTTTTCACGCTTATTATCACAAAAGTAAAACCCTTCTGATTTCACACTAATTCATAGCAATCCCAACAGTCACATAGATATGTGACTATATCGGGTTATCTCCTCTTCATTTCCTTAACCCGTCACCAGGGGTCTCTCTCTCCCGGGAGTATAAATACGGGCTGACCTTTCGCCTCTTTCTCTTTCCACGGCTCTTTTTCCTGCTTACGCCCACGTGTGAGCAACTACCTCGATTTCGGCCGCGGGCCGAAACCTCGCACGTGGGGCGAGGTACACAAACTTTCTCTTAACATCTCCAATATGTGAACTCTAATACACCACCAGCGTTTCCCATATTCAGGGAACACGCTAAAGACAAAATTCACAACCGTACGGACATTTCAATTCAACACACACACAAACAACTTTCCATACAGACACTAACGTTTTATCCATGTTTTAAATGATGTATTTGTAATTCTTGTATCAATCTGTTTATCATTAATATATATTTGTTTTGTACATATATATCTGTCTTGTTCGTTTTATTTTGCTTTCTTTGGACTCCATCATAGTCCAACATTACTATTTAGCGGGACTGGCCAGCAGGAAGTCTTAGTCCAGAGATTTTATCCTCACATTAACCCGCCGGTCCCCTACAACTATTCTTCAGAGTGGACAACCCCTCTCTGAAGAGTAGTCACATATCTATGTGACGACGAATCTTCGAAGTCAGCATCACAGAAATACTGCCCAGGTTAGTGGAAAAAGATTTCATAATAATTTTATTAACGCTTTATCTCTATCTTCGATATTGAGCACTCTACGACAAAGCCTGATTGCCTTAAGTCCCTTTCTATCATCAAACCACTGAAAAATCAGCAGATTTGGCTTCAAAAACAGTCTCACAAATTAACACACACACACACACACGTATTATTACTCTAAACGTCATTGTAGTGGATACCCATGTTTGAATAGACGCCCCATTTTTTAAGTAGTGGGAATTACATCGGCCAGCCTGTGTATTCGAGAGACTTAAAGAAAATATGAAAAACAAGGCGTCTACACAAACATGGGTGTCCACTAAAATAATGTTTAGATTAATAAAAATTAAAAATGCGAATCGAATACCAATGTTTCTGGTGCCTTCCTTCCGTTTCTTTGAAATTACGAGGAAAATCTTTTATCTTGTTCTTCACTTATCGCTCCAAGACTTTCAGGGAAAATTCCAAATGTGAATCCAAAATGTGAACGCTTATTGCAAACGAACTACTTATACTTACAATTTTTTTCGCAATTTCTTTTTGTAGATTGGATCCTTTTTATTAACTAAGGACTTGGAAAGTGTTTCTTTGAATCGCTACTCCAGGTTCATAGTATCGTTAAATTCTAATACCAGGTCCAGTAAATGCGCCCTTTTTCCATTTAGCTTCGAAGAAATCAGGCAACTTTTGGCACAAACGCATAAAACAGGTTCCAACTTTTAATAGGACTTTAACAAACGGCTTCATTGATCTAATATGAGGGGGTAGCAACAGAGCATTTTCAGAATTCACCATGTTAGGTTTTATGATGTTTTTGGCATCGACCTGTAGATTCTTTCCTTTTATTTGACAACGCAATGCTAATACTTGGCTCTGTAGTCCTATTCAGAAAAACATGGGAAATTTATATCTCTTGACTGCTGACCTAGTTACATACACAAAACCTTTAGGCCTCCACCTATGAATGAACGGTGTCAGTGTAGGTGTTTTTATTTATTTATTTATTTTCAAAAACATTTGCTAAATTCTGGTATGTTTCTTTTAAAAGCACAAAATAAGCAACATGTGTATGTTATTACCATTATGAAAAAATAACTCTTTCCGACATTTTTTAAATGAATCTATAGTCTATATTCTTCTAGGTTGTAACCTGTCGTTGTAATCTATATTAAATATCTGTACTGGTCGACTTACTATCAGGAAAATAAATCAAGGATCCATCTTTGTGGAAATATGGTGCAAAATCATTTTCTTTACCTTGATACCAAGAGGATGCTGTTCCTAAATATATCTTTTTATTTTTAAATGTTTTTTTTTTAAATTTAAATTATAATTCAATTTAATTTTAATTCAATTTTTAATTTTAATTTTTAAAGGTTTTCCTTGGCTACAAGAGCACAGCAACATCTTTGGGGGGATATAAGTCGCTCACAAAATCATTAAATTCATCTTGATAGAATATGGTATGTTTATTTTTCAGTGCGTCCACGTCGCAACCGAATGTGACACAAGGTCAGTTCAAAGCGGGTTTAATGGCAACACGCTGGAAAATTTGCTCAAGCCCCATCGGCACTTCTTTACTTTTTGGAGACGCCTCGGTCGCCGCGTAATGACCCCAGCTTCCTTCCGAAGGAGAGGTGTTGCCCGGAAGGATCCCTCTCCCAGGGCGGGGGGGGGGTATTGAGCTGATATTATTGCATACTTTCCCGACAAAATGTAATTGATCAGTGTTGTGTTCCAGGTATATTTTAACTTATTGATTGTTATTTTAAACAGGGTAAAGTAATATTTATTGATAACTTATTCATTGTTATTTTAAACAGGGATTTAATATTATAAAGTACTGAATCAAATATATATTGTAATAATTTAAATATCCTGATATATCGGGCGAACCCATGGTTAAATTAAAAAAAAATGTTGCGTAAAGGAGAAAATTATTTTTCATTTTTGAATTCAGCACCCAGAAATATATGAAAAAAAATCACCCGAGATATAAAAAATAATTATTTCAATGTACATCTGTGCACTGTGAAAATGAAATCCAATGTAAGAAAAGATATTTTCCTAGATAATGGGCTTACGGCCATATCGCGTAGAAACACCGGTTCCCGTACGATCCTGGTAAGTACATAGATGTGTGACGGTTTTGGTAATACCAGGTGCTGTAAGCTTTCATGTGCAGGTAATGTAACGGAAAACAGCTAGGAATTGGACATCGGAAAGCTGAATGTCAATTCTAGTCTGGTTAGTTATATTCACTTACGCCAAAATGTCCTTGGGAAAGGTATGAATCCACTTCTCTCTCCATCTATGGGTTAATCAGTAGAACTTCTTTCAGTAAATCATTATCTCAAAAAAAAAAAAATCTGACAATCTAAAAATATTTCTTGGCTTTAAATAACATTCAAAATATTGATAAGTCGTAAAAACTAAATCAATAAAAAACTTAGATAATAGAATAATTCCTTTTCATATGGCACATTAATATGACTGTTTACACTCAAACAAAACAGAAGTTAGATTTTTGCAGTCAACAAGTATATTGATTGACCTATTTCATAACAACAGCTTTAAAAAGATATTCAAGTTTAGATGGTAAGACCATGTGAAGACGGCGGAACTGCTCCACTGTTTCTCTCTGGAACCCTTTAATGTTGAAGTACGGCGAAGAAAATGGAAGTTCACTGACCACAGTTTAAGCCAAGACTCAAACAACAGCTGCAACGAGGCACTGACTTCGGTCCCTGAAGGGAAGAAAGGGATAAGAAGCCCGAGAACGACACGGCGAAGTACCATGGAGAAGAAGAGGGAAATAATGAACTGGCGATCAGAGTGTGAGGAGCTGCGAGCGGCAGGTATGGACAAAGCAGAGTGGTGACGTTTTGAGGGGGGGCCTTATGTGTTACGAAGCACCACCAAGAAACACGCAGTTAGCTTTTCCATAATCCACTGAGAGTCGCGCTGAGATTAAGGAGAGAGTTAGACCAAAGTTCCCATAGTTTCTCGCTGCAAGAGAGCTTTTTTCGCTCTATCTTCTTTGGCTTAAAAAAATACCAACTCACAGACACAATCGTCTAATATAGTAATTGCCACATTCTCGATACCTCGTGATCTTAGTGGAAAATCCAACAAAGAACGATTGTAAACTTTTTGGACAGCTTATGTTATTGTTGGTGATTGTTACACCAGCGTTTGTTTTTCTTCTCTGCTTATGATCTGTTCGCCTTTCGAGTAAGCTTACAAAAAGAATTCTTCAAGAGTCGCATCTCGGTGGTTACACAAGGAATCATCCCTAGACGACTTTGTTTGAGGACCAGCGGCAGTTGTAAAAATCAAACGAACGAAAAATACTCCTACCTGCAACATGTACTTTTCACTTGGTATTTGGTGCTAGCAACAATAAGCGGTAAAAATTGCTACCACGGCCAGTAAAAGAACGTGTATATTGGGCTCCCCGACCGAGTGCATGGGTATATTTGTTGTCTTCATCAAGTAGATGGTTATATCTGGCATTATGAAGGGGCAGTGACGGCCCTAGGGTTGCAGGCACCTCGGGCAAGGTGAACTTCAGCGCCCTTACAAGCATATTTTTTAAAAAATTTTATCAAGTATAAAAACAGAATCCAACCTAAAACATTTTTCTAGCCTTTAGATCTGCAAATCTTTTCATGACACTTTCTATACCTATTTCTTTTAAAAGTTCATTATTGAAAAAATAGCTAAAGAATTTAATCTGCCTTGAATCATGAACGACCGCAAGTATGTTTTTATGAGTTTTAGTTTTAGAAGATCCCAAAACACATGACATGATGGCACCCTCGGCTTTGATGGCGCTCCGGGCGACTGCCCGAATTGCCAGTACTTGGATCCGGCCTTGGGTATAAGGATGCTTTCTCGATTACTACAGTTTGATCCTATTCAACTATATGGTCAACTGTTATTCATCCTGCATATGTTCATAATATGCACTTCTTGCTTCCTGCTTTTACGTCAGTTCAACAACATTTTTCTGCAACCCTCTACCTTGAGTGTCTCTTAGGCCTTGTATTGGGTGAACATTAGAGCAAGAAAAAATATAACGCTATCTGTGGCCACTTGCTGAATTAGTCTGGCAATTGCGTGACATTTAAATGCTTGTTCGTAATTTAGTCCGGATTAAAATATGTTCGGGATTATCAGTTGCCGGAAAATTGATAACATTTTGTGAGGTTATGAAAAATTGGAGAGTCTCAAGCCGTATATCAAATGCTCGTCTGTTATTTCATTCCATTTATATTTTTAATATACCGTATATACTCAAATATAGTGCGAGTTTTTATGATCAGTATTTTACGGTAAAAATAGGGAGTCGCATTATACACAGGTAATTTTTTGAAGAGGTTAAAAAATCATGCATTTTCGGTAACCGGTTGCACTATACACAGGTAAATGTTTTCCGGGGACGTTAAGTATCATGTAAAAAATTCAGAGATCGCACTATACATAAAGTCGGCTTATACATGAGTATATATGGTATAAGTTCTGTTTCATTCATTGTGATTGATTATCTCTGCAAATGTACATGCTAACCGTGGTTCTTATTCTGACACAGTAATCTAATTCACTGAAAGATAAATCGACCCAGCACATCTCCAGAAACTGCAACCGATTTCTCATATTGTTTTGATCAATGCCAATTATACTATGATTGGTGATCGTAAGAAACCAATCTCAAAGCCTGGAAGACAGCCAATAAACTGATCGATAATCTACTCTTCAACGATAAGTGTTGGTTATAAATTTATTTCTATTTATTTACACCAGTCAGGAAATGAAAATTTGAAACCATTCGAAATTCTTACCTTGTTATTACGAACTCTTGTCTGCAACAAAGCTTTGGCTTGTAATGGAGTTGAAGTCGCTACTACTAAAACAAAGACGCCAATGATGTTGAAGTGAGGACAAAGTGTGGGATGTGGTTTGAAAATAGTAATATAGTTGTTGAAAAAGAAGAATATTTATCGTTGTGTGGGCCTGCAAAAAATATCACTTTATTTTTAAGACGAAGTTCAACATTGCAACATATTTACGTGGCAAACCAAAGAGGAAGAATTCAACAAACACAACGTTAGCAAAAAGACGTTTTAATACTGTCACATAAATCGGTTAATATATAGATACGGTGAAGCAACTCGAATTAACTTATTACTTAATATTTAATTATTATTATATATTGTTATTTAGTAGTAATTTAGATCTCCACATGTCCGCCCCCAGTCGCATGGTTGCCAGGCCTGGTATAAGGATCGCCTTAGACAGGACCAAAGTAACATATAAATTAAAAATGTCATAAATACATTGATAATTTCTTTTGTGTTTCTGGGATGCTGAATTATTATTTACAGTTGGACTAATGTCTTCGTTTTTGTTATTATTGTAAATTTTTGGCTGTTGTGTCCTCCTGCCTTTTTAGAGTGTCTGTCGATCCGGGTAGACTTTAGGGAATTTTAAACTGAACTCTTTATTTAATCTACGGTGGGTACCCAAACACTCTGAAATATTCGTATTGGAGCTTCCGTCGCGAATGCCAAGTAGTAAAGCATGTCGCTTTCAAATTTCTGGCGGAGTGGATTGCATCATGGCGCTCTTTTTCAGAGACGGTTTCCAACTGACCCTACTGTACTGTGCAACCGACAAACTCAAAACAAACAACGCGCATGCGCGAAATGAAAAATATAAAATTGCGACAATTTACCCATCGCACCCTGTAGAACTAGTTTCTAGAAATTTGGGATGCCATTATTGCGAAAAACCAATAATAGTATAAATTTCAGAGTCTAGGCGTGTGGAAGTAGACTTTAGAAGGAACCGGAAATTCAATTCTAAACCGGAAACAACCTCTACTCCTGTTCATAAAACAGGAGATGAGTGTGAACCGGACCCTACGTAATGGATAGTTCCACTATATGCTAATGTTAAGGTTATGCCAATCTATAAAAATAAATCTATTACTTCTTACTTAGTTATTCTTTTTGTTATAATTATATTTAATAACATTTTTCCAATTTATTTTGAAATATGAGAAACCTTTGGGTAGACATCTTCATTTCTTTATGAAAATGAATGTTCTCCGAAAGTGCCTTTCATTTAAGTATGCAAGTTTTGGTTACTATTTTGAGAGTTTCTATGCAAAGAGAAAAACATGAGAAAATATCACTTTTTTCATAAACACTGGGTTCTATCATAATTCATCTATTTTTCTTCTTTCTTTCTTTTTTTCGTTTTGCGTAGTTGCCAATCATTGAATTTTCATTCATAAATTTTGACACGAACCCAGGGGAGATAACTGAGCAGAATTAGCAGAAAGTGCTGAAGGCAACCAAAGTAAAGATCACTTTAATTCTACAACAAACCTCCCATTCATCATTATAATTACAGCCAGGTTTATTGATTTAAACTGCAGACCCGAAGACTCCGCTGAGACAGACATTTTGCATCCAGATAAAAACGTTGAAATATTTTTTAGATATTGATTATAAGAACATTTTAATGTAGCAACGTTAACTTTTTTAATATTAAATCAACACAAACACATTTACGTTAGTATAGATGCATATTCTGTTTATATTAGATATTTTACAAGTAGAAAAAGCAAAGAACTTTTTTTTTTTTTTTTTTTGGTGAGGGGAGTTTTTTTCTTCATACTTTTAAAGAGCTAAATTTATTCACAGAATTTCCAAAGAGTTTGTATAGAAATTTGCAGTCGATTCGGTTTTCTGTTACAACGCAAATCTCGGAGACACAAGCGAAAACCTCAAGAGACTGAGAAAGACTAGCAACGCAATTATCTATACTATTATTTTGCCTGTTTGTATGTGCGACCGTTACGCTTTTGTGTTTAGGTGCAGAGAATTGTATATTCCCAATCTTTAGCTATCTTTTGAGCAGAAATCGCACTTTCTAATCGAGAAGCATATATAAGAATATCAAACAAGAAGGAATTGGAAAAAATTTAAAGGCCAGAGAGCCACACGAGATAGAGGGATACAGAATAAGAGGCACAGTTTATGCTGATATATGGAGGAGATAACGGTTAACCGTAGACTTGAATTAGTTAAGAGTGTAGTGATGGGGGAGCGGTTCGTGAGGGAAACGATCAGAGGAAAATAGACGTTAAGAAACAGGGAAAATAGGAGGTAAAAAAGATAGAGATAAACTAAAGGAAGACCAGGTGAAAGGAAAAATGACTATACAGGATGTTTATGAATTTTTTATCTGTATAAATTATCTGTACAATGTGTACAGGATAAACATTGCGCTTTTTCTGACGGTGTTGTTATTTTCAACAAAACTCAGGGATAAAAAATAAGCATTTTTAATATCTGCTTGAAACGGCAAACAAAAGTGAATTAAAAAAGAACAAACTATATATAAATTAAAACTTTAATAATTATTTAACATGAAAAGATGTGGATTGATGAATCTTAACGGATGGATACAGTAAATTGTGGGAGTTGTGCAGTTATTTATAGATAATCTCACTCTCTACACACACATATATATATATATATATATATATATATATATAAACAAAAATATATGCGAAAAGACCGGAAAAATTACCGTGCGAAACTAAACGGACGTATAAAAAAAGTGCTCAATGCAGTAGCTTGGAAAAACAGACTTGCAGAGCAAGCTAATATAAAGAAGAGGTAAAACACCGTATTCTATTGCACTACCGTAGTTTCGACAGTTAGGTCTGGTCAGCTTTTATATTTATATATATATATATATATATATATTTATATATATATACACACAAGTTAAACCTAAAGAGCCAGACAAACCTACCACTGTTTCACCTAAGCGGATCGTTAGTATACGAGTATAATTTCTTATATTTATAAGATTACAACTAGTGTGTGTGTATATATATATATATATATATATATATATATGCTGGACACTTCCGTCGGATTCGACGTATGAGGGTCAAGCAGCTCAGTTCCTAGGAATCGACAGCCAGACACCAGCACATATGATTTGATTATAGTAGTGAAGGCTTTGTGCAGAGCCAACCACACTTTTTGAAGGGCCGAACACAGACTCGGTGCACCGTATGTCACAAGGTCCCCAAACGACCCTCCGCAGGTGAATTCAGGGTTGTCATTCTCCTAGACCAATTGCCATCCAAGGCTATAGAACCCAGTCTGTCCTGCTATTTACCCAGATATCTCCCATTCCTCAATCCATTTCTCCACCGTGCCTATATATATATATATATATATATATATATATATATATATATATGAGGTACGGTAGAGTAATGGATAGCGACTCGGATTGAGGAATCGGAGAGTCAGTCGAATCCATTGCATTCACTTACGTACTAATACCCTTGGGAAAGGTATGAATCCTCTTCTCCCTCCAGCTATGGGTAAATAGCAGGACAGACTGGATGGCAACTGGTCTAGGAGAAGGACAACTCTAAATTTAAAACCTGAAGAGGGTCGTTTGGTAGTACACCCTTCAAAAAGTGTGGATGGAAAAAACCTTCACCACTATAATGCTTGACCCTAATACGTGGAATTCGACGGGAGAGTTGAGTATAATAAATTTGTTTACTTATTAAACGGATATGCGACGTGGAATTAGAAATTGGAGAGCCTGGTTCAAATTCCAGTCGGGTTCGTTACATTCGTTTACATAAAAAATACCCTTGGCAAATGTATGATTTCATCTCTTCTCTCACCAGCGATCAATGGGAAGACAGACAGAATTCTATATCCTTGGGTCCTACCGCGGAAAAAAAACGGTAACTTAAGGCTGGAAGATCTTCTGCCTAGTCAGTCATGAATCGAATGAGACATGATTATCCAAGCGTGTCTCGCGTATGGCACATAACTGACTGAGCTGTTGTATATAACTATTTTAAGTTTCATGGAATCCTGCCCACTCTTAATGAGATTTGATACTGAACGGGATTTATTTTCAGAAATCATATTTTCTTTATTAAAAAGACATTCCAAAAGATGGGCAAAGTATTGCGAGACAGGAGGATTTCTTTGGTAACAAAGAAAAGAATACTGAGTCGTTACGCGACATCTGTCCTTTTTTACGGCAGCGAATGTTGGACGATTTCCTCAAAGATGAAGCTAAGGATATGGACCGAGCGTGTGAGCAACGATGAGATCATAGAGAGGTTGCAAACAAGGAGGAGGCTTATATTTAACATCAGGAAGAGGCAGCTGAAGTTTTTGGGACACGTAATGAGAAAGGTGGGCCTGGAGAATCTGATACTCACGGGTCGAATAGAGAGAAAGAGAGACAAGAGAAAACAACGCGTGACATACCTGGCAGGCTTAAGCAAGTGGATGACAGAACGTGGTCTGGGGAGGAAGCAGAGGGAAGGAAATTGTTGAGAGCTTCAAGGGATAGACGGAGGTGGAGAGCCATGATCGCCTACGTCCTGAAACGACATGACACATAAAAAGAATTTTTAAAAATCTATTTTGCTTAGAATGTAAAGATGTATGCTTGTGAGAGAAAAGTAAGTTGAACGGAGTTGCCTACCTTGTATGTTGAGATAATATTTCTTGGTTAGTAACAACTTTTAAATATATTAACTGAAGATGTTCGTTGAATTGTCAAGCTACTTTTGTTGCTGAGTTTGCTTTATCAGGGTTGAGTTTTAGTTGGAGAATTCCAGTTCGGCTGGAATTCTTGAAGTAGCTGGTGGATGAATAGGTTCGAATTTGTTTAGCGGTGCAACGAAAAAATCGGTCCGTGTCGAAACGGTGAATCGTGCAAACTAACTGAAATCTCTAAGAAGCGCGTTCCTTGCCTGTTCCAAAATTCGTATTTAGGCGGGAACATGCAACGAACGATATGATTGGTTTATTTACATTCTACGGATTTGATTCGTTAACGTCGATGATACGAGGATAGTTCATTACAAGATTGGGGGTGTCGTCGCGTGTAGACGATCCCAATAAGTTTGTCGGTTAACAAGTACGATACGTACCTCATAAATAATAGACTATTCCGTTTTGATCGTGGGGGAAAGGCGGAAAAGTTGTGGTGGCACGGAGCAAGCGAAGGACCGGATATTAACCCTCAGAGGTTTAGACAGCAAATGACCAATACTGGTCTCTGCGCACCCGGCTCCACGCAGAATTTCCGGTGGAAAACTAAAAAGAAATAAAAAGAATGATAAGCAATTTTCCACCAATTAAACAGCTCCGCGCCATACCCAACAGTTTGTTTCAGCAGACTGACTCTGATCCGAAGGGCACACATAAATAGAGCGATAAATTCACTTCTAAGACAGAAAGCTTTGAAGTACCGTCAGTGAATGTCGCTACGCTTTTCTCACCCGTCAAACCCGATGCCTTCAGCCTTCCTTCACCAACGGAGATATCAAAGGACTCCTACCAACCCATTGACCTCACCTTTCATCTCCTGTGACCAGCACGTCATGAACTTAAGTATTAACAAAAGACACTTATATTCTTTTAATAATCGGATTTCTCTTCTATGAATGAACATTTTGTAACGGACTTTGTGCGTGTAAATCAAGAAACATTGTACTATTCATTGATGTTGCATTTAAATACAAAGTGTTTTTGATATACCCTTCTCTTTCGTATGTTATTTTGTTTATGTTATGGTGACCTCAATTTGATCGCTTGTTGAACCTTTAGGCCAAACTAGCGGCTGTCTCGAAGGACTGCTACTATTTATCTACCTTCTGATACAAGCAACAATTAACAACGAGAACTCTACCCCCCCCCATCACCATAAGTGGTGACCAAGACGTGATTTTAACACATATATATACACGCACGCACAAAAAAAAAAAAATTGAACTGTCACAAAATTAGAATTTTTATTCAACACAAACCAAAAACATGGCAGATGACGCTGAAGAAACTACAATTAATCAAAACCAACCAATCCAAGCTGTTGCGATAAAACCACCAAACTTCATTGAATCAAACGTAATAGCTTGGTTTGCGATAATGGAGGCGCAATTTAATATTGCAAATATAAGACAGACCAGTCAAAATTTTTTAACACTTTGGCAGCTCTCCCTGTGGACATAGTAGGAAATATACAGCCAACTATACTGCAATCAAAAGATTACGACGCACTAAGAGAAGCAGTGACGGGCGCTTACGAGAAAACAAAACCAGAGATGCTGGACAAATTAATGTCGTCATCGACTGTAACAGGTCGTCCCTCAGTATACCTGAATGAACTTATGTCATTAGCAAGCCGAATTGGCGTAGGGGACGATATCGTACGTCACAAATTTATTCAAGCCCTACCTCACTCCATTAAACCAGTGGTAGCGGCACAAGTCGATTTAGACACAGATCGCCTTGGAAGAATGGCGGATGACTTACTATTATATTTTAACAAACAAGACACCGCACATATTCGACAGATTTCGGGGAAGCAAAGGGATGAACAGCAAAATAAAAATGAAACTAAAAGGATACATGGCTGTTCCCACAGTGAAAATAAATTCCCTACCAGTGTTCGCCCTTTTAACAAGGACCAAAAACCTCTAATTTGCCGAGCGCATTTATACTTTGCGGAACGTGCAAAATTTTGTAAGCCGTGGTGCAGATGGCCAAATAAACGGAATGTTCAAATGCAACCCAACTCTCGCCCAAATTCACCAGTTCCTCGTGAGATTTCGGAAAACTAACTAGGCGAGAGGTGTTAGCTTCCATTTCCTCGCCGCTTCTCATTGTAGCCGCACGGTTAGGAGCTCAAAGTTTAAATTTTATTGTGGATACAGGAGCTGCCGTATCTATACTTCCGAAGAGATATTTAAGCGGAGCTGTAACATACCCAACCAATATCTCTTTAGTGTCTGCCAACGGTCAAAAGATTGAATGCTCAGGACAAGCAGTACTGAATCTAACACTACGGAACCTCAGACGAGAATTTACCTGGACATTTATAATAGCCGAAACTGCTCAGCCACTCCTAGGATACGATTTCCTAAACCATTTCGGGCTAATGGTGGACTGCACAAACAATAAGCTGATTGATAAAATGACTAATAGACAATCCGATGCACATCCATCGTCTATTATCATGAATATAGATTTAGTACCGAATAAAGATGCTAACAAAATGGTACGAGCAATTCTGGAGAAATACCCAAACTTAATTTCTCCTCATCGCGACACGAATGCAACAAAACCAAAGATATTCCATAGAATAGAAACTGGTAGCAACCCTCCTACTTTCTCCAGAGCCAGACAATTATCAGCTCAGAGATGTGAAATTGCAAAAGAGGAATTCAAGAAACTCCTAAAGGCAGGAATAATTTCCCCTTCAAACTCTGAATGGAGTTCAGCCTTACATATGGTACCGAAGTCAGACGGCACATATAGACCTGTTGGCGATTACAGACATTTAAATACCATAACAAAAGCCGATCGATATCAAGTCCCAAATATAAATTCCTTGTCTTCGAAGCTTCATAATAAGAAGTTCTTTTCAAAGATAGACCTGTCGTCTGCTTATCATCAGATACCTGTACATCCGGAGGATGTTTGCAAGACAGCCATCTCTACCCCTTTTGGGTTATTTGAATATAACTATATGCCTTTCGGACTACGGAACGCATCATGTACTTTTCAGAGAATGATGGACAATATCTTTCGTGATACTGATTATACCTTTGTATATATCGACGATATCCTTATATTCTCAGAAGATGAAGAAACTCATTCCAAGCATATCGACCTAGTACTACAAAAACTGAGTGAGTACGATTTTAAAATTTGTCTCTCCAAATGCATATTTAGTGCTAATGAATTAGACTTTTTAGGATTTCATATTTCTGCTAGTGGTCTCAAACCCAGTGCTAAAAAGTTGAATGAATTAAGTGAATTTCCTCAACCAAACGATTCCAAATCACTACGCCGATTCATCGGAATGGCAAATTTTTACAGAAAACTTGTGCCAAATTTCAGCGATATCATACTACCTCTCACGGAAAAAATACGTTTAAACCAAAATTCCAAGTCATTAACCCTAACAAAGGAAGAAATTGAATCTTTCGAAAATATGAAAAAGTCTTTATCAAATGTAACTGTTTTGGCTTTCCCCAGCTCGAAAGCTAACAACTATCAACTTGTAACAGACAGTTCGAATTATGCGGTGGGTGCAGCACTTCATCAAATGATTGATAATCAACCCATCCCCATAGGTTTCTTTTCAAAGAAATTATCCCAAACCCAACAAAAATATTCTACTTTTGACAGAGAACTACTAGCTGCCTATCTAGCAGTACTCCATTTTAAACATTTAATAGAAGGCAGAAATGTAATGTTACTGACGGATCACAAACCACTTTGCAGTGCTTTTAAAAGCCAGTCTTCCTTAAAATCAGATAGACAACAGCGTCACCTCTGTTTTATCAGCGAATATGTAAATGACATTTCACATATAAGAGGTTCACAAAATATAGTAGCTGATTGTTTATCACGACCTGTCAACGCGATCACTATTGATATATGTGACTTACAAGAAATAATGAAGCATCAAGCTACTGACAATGAAATTCAGGCATTCAAAGATCAACTGAAACCATACACAATAAATCAAAATGAAACCATATTATGTGACACGACATTACCTTTTCCACGACCTTTTGTGACTGAAAAGCTCAGAAAATCGGTATTTGACAGTCTGCATAATCTATCACATCCAGGAATAACATCTTCAAGAAAAATAATAAAATCCAGATACTATTGGCCGAAGATGGACAAGTCAATAAAAACCTGGTGCACAGAATGCCAACACTGCCAACAAGCAAAAATAATAAAACACACAAAGAGCAAAGTAAATCCATTTGAATTACCTTCCAGTCGTTTTGAAACGGTGCATGTGGATATTGTCGGTCCCTTACTACCAGTAAAGAACCAAACTGACCCTTATTTTTCACCATATCGATATTTATTAACATGCATTGATAGAAATACGAGATGGATAGAAGCATGCCCAATAACAGAAATTACGGCAAAATCAATATCAACGGCTTTTGTCAATCTGTGGATCTCCCGATTCGGGGTTCCTCTTCATGTCGTTACGGACAGAGGAAGCCAATTTGAATCCGAATTATTCTCAGAACTATCAAAAATAATAGGCTTCCACAGATTACGAACAACGGCGTACCATCCGCAAACGAATGGATTAGTTGAGCGAGCACACAGAACTTTAAAAACGGCTATTATAGCCAGGAAAGAATCGTGGTTGTCAGCTCTTCCTATCGTCCTTTTGGGAATGAGGATAACACCTAACGAATCAAACTATTCTTCATTTACTGCAGTAACAGGGAGTCATGCACAAGTCCCCCGATTGTTAATTGACTCTATCAAGAACGAGAATAGTGAAATGACAAACTCGCACGTTAAAATTCTAGCCGACGAGATGCAAAAATTTGACATGGACAAATTATCCAGGGGACACCTGCATACAATACCTAATTCTTACATTCCAAAAGATTTACAAACATGTAAAAGTATCTGGCTAAGAACAGACAGAGTAAGAAAGCCATTGGAAGCTCCATACACAGGTCCATTCCAAGTATTAAGTCGTCATGAAAAATATTTTACTATTAAAAGATCGGATGACGTACATAGTAATGTTTCAATAGATAGACTAAAACCTGCATATATTTCTGAAAATATAAAATCAAAAGATTCCATTGGATCAAGACCGGATTTGGATAACTCCCTATCTTGTTCCGAAGAAACTAATGATAACAAACCAGAAACTAGAACGAAGTCCGGTAGAACGGTTAAATGGAAGAAAGAAAACACATATTTTTATTACTAAAAAAAAAAAAAAAAAAACAAAAAAAAAAAACAACAACAACAACTCCGTTTACTGGGGCGAAAGTTATGTGGTGGCACGGAGCAAGCGAAGGACCGGATATTAACCCTCAGAGGTTTAGACAGCAAATGACCAATACTGGTCTCTGCGCACCCGGCTCCACGCAGAATTTCCGGTGGAAAACTAAAAAGAAATAAAAAGAATGATAAGCAATTTTCCACCAATTAAACAGCTCCGCGCCATACCCAACAGTTTGTTTCAGCAGACTGACTCTGATCCGAAGGGCACACATAAATAGAGCGATAAATTCACTTCTAAGACAGAAAGCTTTGAAGTACCGTCAGTGAATGTCGCTACGCTTTTCTCACCCGTCAAACCCGATGCCTTCAGCCTTCCTTCACCAACGGAGATATCAAAGGACTCCTACCAACCCATTGACCTCACCTTTCATCTCCTGTGACCAGCACGTCATGAACTTAAGTATTAACAAAAGACACTTATATTCTTTTAATAATCGGATTTCTCTTCTATGAATGAACATTTTGTAACGGACTTTGTGCGTGTAAATCAAGAAACATTGTACTATTCATTGATGTTGCATTTAAATACAAAGTGTTTTTGATATACCCTTCTCTTTCGTATGTTATTTTGTTTATGTTATGGTGACCTCAATTTGATCGCTTGTTGAACCTTTAGGCCAAACTAGCGGCTGTCCCGAAGGACTGCTACTATTTATCTACCTTCTGATACAAGCAACAATTAACAACGAGAACTCTACCCCCCCATCACCATAAAGTCATATCAGAGACACTGTTTTTGGTAATTCTAAATTTAAGACATTTGAATGCACGCAAAACCATAGTCACTAAAAAAATCAGCTAAAAACTAACAGTACAGAGAAATCACAGTGGGAATGTCCCATCACAAAATGCTGTCAGTCTTTCTTTTTCAAAACAATTTTTCATTGCGTTCACGTCCACGAATTCAGGCCTTCACGTGTCCAACAGACTGCCAGACATACAAACATAAGACTAAGAGCGTGCTAATCAAAATCAACAAAACTTTAAAACTTAGAAAAACTAACGAGCAATAATTCCAAATAGATTTTTGCACATGGTTCTAAACTTTTGTAAACAGACAAAACAAAACTACAAAATCGGTCTCTCACTAGTAAAATGTTTCATCAAAATTGACATTGTAGCACCACTGTGTATATACGAGAGTGTGTGTGTGTTCAGTGTCCTTTCTTTCTTTCTTTCTTTCTTTTTCTTTCTTTCTTTTTTCTTTTTTTTCTCTTTCTTTCTTTTTTTCTTTCTTTTTTCTTTTTTTCTCTTTTCTTTTCTTTTTCTTTCTTTTCTTTTTTTCTTTCTCTTTCTTTTTAATAACTTTCTTCTTGTCTGTCCACCAAAACCTGTGCGCTACTTCTTCTTTTGGTGTCTTGTTTCTGTTTCTCTCTCTCTCTTTCTGTGATCAGTAGAACATAGCAATATCATAGTACTCTTAGTTTTTTTTCTGTTCTTATGTCTTGATTACTTTTATCTTTTTTTTTTTCATATTCCCTTCGTTGAGTCCTCAGTCTAAACATCTCCGAACTTTTCTATGTTGTCTTGTAAACTTCATTCTGCGCCCCCGCCCCAACGCTGGGAGGTCCTGGTCAACGGCGCCAATTTGAGGCTCTGTTGGGGGGGGGGTCTCATCTCGTTTTCTCTTGGCCGGCGATTACTAGTTGATTTGGTTCTGCAATGAATGACATCAACACGGAGAATTTTAACTTAACTATTTTATTAATGTCGACATGTACTAACTATCCAGTGGGGGTCATTCCCCTTCACTGGGGAGCCGTTTCAGACATGAAAGAGAACACGTCTACATTGCATGACGGTTAAGATACAACTCGCTGAAAACCCTTTCTCTATCTATTATTCCCACGCTAGCTCAGCCAATCAAAATCGACTTCTTTATTATGACTTGTATCTGATCCCTAAGGTCAATCTCAGGAAGTCGAAAATAAAAATAAATAAAATAAAAGTGCTAAACTATTATTTAACGTAATAATTAATATAAATATAAATAAAATAATAGTTTGCTAAACTATTACTTAACATTTTTTCTGGGCCCGTAGAAACTGGAAAGATAGAAATGAACAGCTTTCTCATTTTATCTGCAGGTAAGTATTTGATTATTTTGTTAAAGTATTTGCTTATGTTTGACATTTTGACTCATCAGCATATCTTAGTTTAAGTACATCATTGTTTCTTTGTAATTGTAACATTTTTTCTTTCGTTTTGAAACGTATCAAATAAAACTTATTCATCCATTTAAATTGTATTCATCCATTTACAAAACTAATTTTTGGAGCAGAAAAGAAAGTCTGCAAAATATACGACGTACTTTAAAATTTGGAGAAAACTGATTTAAGGGGACGAATAAAAAACAATAAATTTAAGGGGATGAATAAAAAACAATAAATTTAAGGGAACGAATAAAAATAAATTTAAGGAGACGAATAAAAAACAATAAATTTAAGGGGATGAATAAAAAACAATAAATTTAAGGGAACGAATAAAAATAAATTTAAGGAGACGAATAAAAACAATAAATTTAAGGGAACGAATAAAAATAAATTTAAGGAGACGAATAAAAACAATAAATTTAAGGGGACGAATAAAAACAATAAATTTAAGGAGACGAATAAAAACAATAAATTTAAGGGAACGAATAGAAACAATAAATTTAAGGAGACGAATAAAAACAATAAATTTAAGGGGACGAATAAAAACAATAAATTTAAGGGGACGAATAAAAACAATAAATTTAAGGGGACGAATAGAAACAATAAATTTAAGGGAACGAATAGAAACAATAAATTTAAGGGGACGAATAAAAACAATAAATTTAAGGGGACGAATAAAAACAATAAATTTAAGGAGACGAATAAAAACAATAAATTTAAGGAGACGAATAAAAACAATAAATTTAAGGGGACGAATAAAAACAATAAATTTAAGGAGACGAATAAAAACAATAAATTTAAGGAGACGAATAAAAACAATAAATTTAAGGGGATGAATAAAAACAATAAATTTAAGGGAACGAATAAAAATAAATTTAAGGAGACGAATAAAAACAATAAATTTAAGGGGATGAATAAAAACAATAAATTTAAGGGAACGAATAAAAATAAATTTAAGGAGACGAATAAAAACAATAAATTTAAGGGGATGAATAAAAAACAATAAATTTAAGGGAACGAATAAAATAAATTTAAGGAGACGAATAAGAACAATAAATTTAAGGGGATGAATAAAAACAATAAATTTAAGGGAACGAATAAAAATAAATTTAAGGAGACGAATAAAAACAATAAATTTAAGGGGATGAATAAAAAACAATAAATTTAAGGGAACGAATAAAATAAATTTAAGGAGACGAATAAGAACAATAAATTTAAGGGGACGAATAAAAACAATAAATTTAAGGGAACGAATAGAAACAATAAATTTAAGGAGACGAATAAAAACAATAAATTTAAGGGGACGAATAAAAACAATAAATTTAAGGAGACGAATAAAAACAATAAATTTAAGGGGACGAATAAAAACAATAAATTTAAGGGAACGAATAGAAACAATAAATTTAAGGGGACGAATAAAAACAATAAATTTAAGGGAACGAATAGAAACAATAAATTTAAGGAGACGAATAAAAACAATAAATTTAAGGGGACGAATAAAAACAATAAATTTAAGGAGACGAATAGAAACAATAAATTTAAGGGAACGAATAGAAACAATAAATTTAAGGAGACGAATAAAAACAATAAATTTAAGGGGACGAATAAAAAACAATAAATTTAAGGAGACGAATAAAAACAATAAATTTAAGGGGATGAATAAAAACAATAAATTTAAGGGAACGAATAAAAATAAATTTAAGGGGACAAATAAAAACAATAAATTTAAGGAGACGAATAAAAACAATAAATTTAAGGGGACGAATAAAAACAATTGTCCAATGTCCATCTTTTTTTTTTTTCGTTCATTGTGTATCAAATTGCTATTCAAATTCTTTACGTTTGATGGTGGACGATGTGCGATCTAAAAGTTCGAGGAATTCGAACAGCTCATGCGAACCGAGTGAACTGTACTACAGAGTTTCATCTCTGCCCTTTGTGAGCAGTACGATTTGTGAGATCGTTGTATACATGCCCAAGATTACTTTGATGGCGACAGCGGAAACTACGTGTTAGAGTAAGAATATTTTTTTCTTGGCAGATGCTCCAGACATTTGGTTGTTGGTAAGCCGCAGCTGTTGGTTCAGGTTGATTAATTTAATGACATATCAACCGACGATGGGTTATTTAATATTAAACATAAGTGTTTTTATAATAAGATTCACCCAATACAAGGCTCGAGAGCCACTCAATATAGATAATTACTGCTAAAATTGTAATGATGAATGAGTTATGTGATATAAATGAAAGAGAAGATTCTCTGAAGTGGAGATTATGAGGATAAAGAGAGTAGATAACGATTGGCTCTTAACTTGAATAGGTTAAGACTGTAGGGAAGCACCCACGCGGGAGTCTGTAGAAGTCTGCTTTATAGGACAAAAATCACAATGAATTAATACATAGGCCGATTTAGGCCTGATTTGCACTAAAAAATATAATAAAATGTAGATATAGGTCCGGTTTACATTGCAGTCTTCAAGTATCTATCCGGAAGGAGGTCCGTTTTGGGCTGGGGGTGGAAGAGGATCTTTTCCTCTCCGCAGCGAATCCACTCGGTATATTCTATAGCAGCATTTTTGTTAGTGGAATCTGTCGTCTATGCAGCTTGTTAGGGAAAACAGTTTTCAGTTTATGTGTGAAGATGTTTGAGGCATATGTTTTTCACTCCCTACCTATGGGAAGAAACAAAGAATGTCCAGTTTTCTTGGCATTTGTCTTTTAGCACGACACAGGCATCAGGGAATGCCCTGAGTTTAACACAAATCGGTGCAACGGGGAGCTGGGGATATCACCCCAAGAGAAATCCAGAAAGCTTCCCAGAAATGCATTTTTTTAAAAATCGGCGTTAATTGATCAATATTCCAGAAAAAATTCTACACAAAGATTCTCCGATAGATTTGTAAAAACTAAAATATGCTATCTCTAAAATATATTTGTCTTTTCGTCATTGGTTTTGCGACTTTAAAGAAATTAAATACACTTCCCCTGACTCCCATTATTCGTATGTTTTAACATATAAATTGATTGATTCGTTTTCTACGGTTTATCACCCTTTGCAGGTTATTTAAAGCCAGAAAATATTTTTAGATTTTTTTTTTGGAGGGAAGATAATGATTTAGTGATACAAGTCTTACTAAATAACCCAAAACTGGGGGAGAAGACGTGGATTCATACCTTTCCCAGGGGTAATTGCGCGTGAATATAATAAACCCAACGGGAATTGGAATGCGGTTCCCCGATTAACAATTCCTAGCTATTATCCATTACACCACCAGCACATCCAAGTTTACACCACCTGGCATCCCCAAGTGGTCACTCAACTAGGTAATGACCAGAATCGACATTACTTAACTTCGGTGATCGTACGGGAATCGGTGTTTCGATGTGATATGGCCGTAATCCAAATGTATTACTCAGTCACAGATTCGCCAGTAGAGCATGTCAACAAATACAACTGATCTTTAACACATGCTTACATTAAAAGCTACTTTGCCAGAGGCCTAGATTGTATGCGCGGGTTGTGTAACGGTTATCGGTGCGAAAAGTGGAATAGACGATCCGAGTTCAAATTCCTGGCTCGTCTGTTTCATTTACTTTTACACTAACGCCTTTGTGAAAGGCTTGAATCAATTTCTTCTCGCAGCTATGGATTAAATAGTAAAGTAGACTAAGCTCTATAACCTTTGGTGGCAACCAGTCTAAGAGCAGGAAAACTTTGAATTCAAAATCGCGGAGAAGGCAGCGAGAAACCACTCCACTATTTTCACCAAGTTCATGAATATCAAAGAAGATTAAACTGTGAGAGTCTTGATTAAACATGGCAATTTATGAATGTATATTGTATAATGGAGGTGATAGTAGCTTAACAGCTATCGACAGCGAAAATGAAACCATCGAACAGAGTTGAAAATCTGTCCGAGACAATACGTGTAACTTCAAACTAAGATTCTATGTAAAGGTATAAATCAATACCGCCCCTCCAGCTATGGGTTAAATAGCAAGGCACACTGAACTCTCTAGCCTAGGTTTGCAGTCAGTCTAAGAGGAAATCCCCGAATTCAAAGAGAAAGTAGCGAGAAGCCACTCCACCATCTTTCTCTAGAACAGTTATAGTAATATACAATTTGCAGATATAAAATAAAAGGAAGCTGCGGAGAGCCATGATTGCCTCGGTCCTGAAAGAATATCTCACCTAAAGAGTACTGATTTCTTTTAACGGGTCTGTATAGAATAAACTTTGGCTCAAGAGTTCATTCTCTGTTCATAGTTGACACATCAGCGTTCTACCAAAATCTTCCCAATCATTATAGCGGTTTCGATTGTTACAATTAATTCGAAAAAGAACTCAATTGTATTTTTCTCTTGTTTCGTTTACTTATACATTTGAACGTTATCTTTCCAAACATCGGACTCTTCCGTCCCTGGTCCCGATTGCTTGTTTGGTAATCGTAGATCAATAGTGATAATAGCAACTGTCAGTCCAGTGTTCATTTCCGCCTTTTACGTTCCAGGTTTTTATTATCTAGAGATCCGACTCTGTTTGGCGGCCATTGTTCAATATCTAGTATGACGGCAGGAAGCTTTTGTCATCACAGCAACAATGAGATCCATCGCATCTAAAAATAGGCTGTTTTTCTTACTGTGCATCTTATTACAAATGCGCCTTTATTTAAAAACTTTTAACAGCATAAATTATATTCTCATTAAGGCTACAGAAAACAAATATTAAAAATAATACCCAGAGAAATAAGTTTTAATATTGACAATGCCAGCACAAATACGAAAACTCACAACACCCCCCACCCCGCAAAAAAAAACACTATCATGAACTACTTATCGACAACATTAAATTCAAATGAATGTTTGCTTGGTAATATTATTTCACGTCTTGTTCCGACTAATATTGTGATTTTTGCTGTTTTGGTTAGTGCGTTCGTCAGCTTTCCTCAAGTTCATTACGGTAATATAAGAACTAGTAGTGTCCGTGAAATATTAACGGTTTTCTATGTGAATTTTCTAATGAATCATAATCCTTTATTTAATGACTGAATAAACTCGGCGAAACTATTAAATATCCGTGGAAATGCTGTTATTGCATCGTTAAATGTTTGAGCTTAACATCTTTAAGAAAATGTTGCAGTATTTATATATTAGCGAATTAAGAGGGTACAAATGAAAAGATACAACATATTTGAGCTTAACATCTTTAAAAGAATATTGTAATAACAAATAACAATGAAATTTGAGCGTCTTTTTGCGGTGAAAAGATTTAGAAATTCTCGCAAAAATCAGATAATTGAAGAATTTTAATGAAACTTTCAGGACTAATTCACAAATGAATGAAATTATTTTTTAAATGTTTCTTTAGAAAATCTTGGTAAAAATATTTATTTTTATATTTGTCACCCCACATTTAATTTTATGAAATTTCATGAATTTTTTTGTTTATATTAATTATAAGGCCAAGTCCTCGGCAAATTTGAATCATCAAATTTTGTGGGGCAAACAGGACTCCTGTTGCAAAAGATCTACTCTGAACTGTAAAATAAAAAATGCAATAAAGCTAAGACATTATTTAATTAAAAAAAGCTTATAATTGTTTTTATGAATAAAATATATTATGGACACTATTGTCTTGAGAAAAACAAATTTTCAAAATGAGTTTATACAAAAATTGTTTTCATTATTTTTTAAAATTTTAAATCTTTTAAAAATTTGTATTAATTTATGTGATATTGTTATTAAATAAAAACTACATTTGCTAATCACAGATAGAAAACCTTACTACAATTCAGCGACCCCAGTATTTTAAAAACAATTTTTTGTGTGTGTATAAATGTACCAGTTTTTGTAAATACGGACGTCCATACAAGACATTATCAGAAAATATAAGCGCTAACTATATTAAATTTAAAATTTATTGATAATTTTCTAACATTTCCTAAACAAGCATTTTCGGGAGCAAAGCTATAGAGCCTAAAATTCAATAAAATATCCGAATGCTTAAAATATTTTAAATTTTAAATATTACTGGGTAGTTAAAAAAAATAACTTATATAAAAAAGGCGTTTACGTTATATTCGTTAAGTAATTTTATTACGGTTATTTCCTCCTTAGATAAATATCCCAATCATCAGGCTGTTGATAAATGTGACAACACTTCATAAAAAAAAAAAACAACCACCTCCGTGTTAAAAAATGTTTTTTCTGAGATATTTTAAGCTAAAAGTAAGTAAAATTTGTTTTAATTCATATTTATTAAACTTTAAAATTTCAGAAAAATTTATTTTATTTTTGAAAGCCTCTAATAAAGAGAATTATGTTGTGTTGACAGATTTGTCAATATGACCGATTTTAGTGCTCTTACTGATAATAAAAAAATAATTCCAATCAATTTAGTTTAGTTTTTGAAATACAATGTATTTTTCTTATTGGAAATATTAAATTTAATGAATTAGCTTGAAATAAAACTAAAATAAAAGCTTCAAGAAAGATTTTTCATTTTTAAAATGCATTTCAAACCTTTGGTATCACGTTTTATAGATTTAACATATTGAAGCCTTTCTTTTTCAAATGCATGTTTTTCGTTTTGAATTCTCGTAATAAATCTATTTTGCGCACAAATGATTTTTCTGTTCCGAGAAAAAAGAGAGCTAAAACGATGACCGTTTCCGTAATTTTCCGTCAGTTTCCGTAAGTTCATGTTGATCAAGTCTCATCACTTTTTTTCCCCTAAGTCTTGTAAACAACTTATTCCAGTTGAAAGATTCTGCCAGCAATAAATAGCTGAATTAACTTCAAACACACTTCGAAAATTTCGTGGACACCATGAAAGCGCTGGAAACTCAAGCAGCAAAATATTTTATTATTTATATATCCCTCTTTTAAAAATCTAATCAAATCTCCGTAAGTCGTCTGTCTGAAATCAAACTTGAAAACATAAACCTGGAGATTCGGTCCTGTGTTTGACCACTGAACCTACAAAATAATATGGCAGTGTGTACAGTGTCTGTACGCGTTGTGACTATGGACAAAATATATGCCAGATGTCAGTCAATATAACGTGACTTAAGGACAACGCAATCGTATCAATAACCTCAATTCTGAATAATAGCCTTATGCTTTGTGCTTTTTGTAGGATGCTCACTCACTTTTAATTTTTTTCCCCTCATTCACAATTCACCATCTGCGATGTTCTCTTTAAATTCAATACATCTGTTACGCCTTGATCTCGATACGAGTGTCGAACAGATGACAGCTCCCTGACCGCAACAAATCCCAGGGAAATAGTAAAAAATTAAAAAAATGCACATGGTACGTTCAGTTAGCTTACGATAAAATAATAATAAAAAATATGGCTTGACTACGGTTTAGTTTACCGGGCTCACAATCCTGGAGGTAGACAATGACTTAAATAAAACAGTTGTCAAAATGAAATAAGAAGCCTAAAAATAATTATGTAATTGTAATCATACTATTTTGACAGATACACCTCAGGCCTTAATGAACAATCGGATCACTATAATTGAACTATTGTTACTACTTTGACTACCGTAAATTGTTATTAGGCTTAATAATTGCTTATTAAAGGTGGATCTCATACAATAGGTGAAGTTATCTTATTTAAATTATTAGTTGTTAGTCCTACTTTTTCTTTGAATTCAGTCTTCGCCATCGTAATTAATTCCATTGAATTAACTGTTTTATTTAAATCGTTGTCTCTCCAGGATTGTGTTCACGGTAAAATATGTTCTTTTCCTATCTGCCGTGTCCCTTCAGGATCTGGGCGATTATGGCTCTCCACAATGCCCTGTCATTTGTAGCTCTTAGTAAGTTTTTTTTTTTTTTTTTTTTTACACCAAAAATATTTTAATGAAGTAAATAGTGATGATATGAATTCAATATTGTAAAACAACAATTTTCATAAGTTAAATTAAATTTGCATAAAAATGATTTTTAATTTATAGTAATAAAATATTTAAATTAATAAATGCTCTCATCGGTTCTCGAACGTCTCACATGTCGAACAAATCGGTTTTCGAACAGAAAATTCGAGATGAAAATGCCTCGGTTATCGAACAAAATTTCGGTTCTCGAACATTGCCGAACCGTACCGGACCGAGTTAACCCGAACGGAATCATTTCTGAGTCGACCGCCATGTTGTATACATTCGTGTGTTGTGCTGTGCTTTTCTTTTCCAATTTTATTGCACTGTGCCTTTTTCTTTTCTCTCTTTATTAGTCCTTATTCATGGATCCAATGATACTGGTAAAGGAAAAAGAAAAGTTGAGAGAAAGACAACTGTTGATGATATTGTCTCTTCCTACTCAGTTTAGTATGGCAAAATCAATGATCTATACTATTCTTATAAATAAAGAGACAATCATGTCTTTTCTCCCCCTTTCCAAACAATAACATCTCTTTCCCTCCTCTTTCACACCACCTTCCACTTACGCTATCAACTCTCCTACTTACAGGTACGGTAAAATTAAAATGTTCGCCTATATTTTATCTATTTAGTATTGGGTTTATTTATTTATTCTTAGATGTAATGATTTTCATTAGTTTTGTGTATAAACTTGTGCACAAAATACTGTTGTTAAAGTTTAAATAAGCAATTATCTTGGGACCAGGAACGGATTAATCCATTTTACATGGATTCCTATTAGAAAAATAGTTTCGGTTAACGAACATTTCGGGTTACGAACGGGCTTCAGGAACGAATGAAATTCGTGAACCGAGGTTCCACTGTAATTAAATCAAAATGGTATCAACGACAAAAAGTACATAAAATACCGATAAAAGTCGACAAAAATATTACTTCATTACTACAAATGTAGTTTAAATTAAGTTTTCTTTTTTCTACACTCGTCACTACGCACGACTCTCAGAAACTGGGAAAAATCTTGGTGTTTAGTTTAATCCCGAGTGAAGTTAATCCTGAGTGACAAAGGTTCTCCAGATTGACTGATTTTTCGGCGCACCCACGTCGCTACCAAATGTGACACAATGTCGAGATTTAAAGTGGATTTAACTGCAATACCGTGAGGAAATTGCTGAAGCCCTCTCGGCACTTTATGGGGAATTGAAGTGGGCCCCATATAAGATTCCCGCGTGGTGAATGCAGACGTTGTAATAAATAAAGAATAGAACGCGACAGACCTCTGATTTATAAAAGTTGTATTAAACAATATTGCAAATAAATCTTTGCAAACTTAATGGTGTCTGCGACCAAACTTATCTGTTGAAGAAGAGTCGATGTTTTCGCCATCTACGGACTCTGTGGTGATAACGGTGTACAACAGGTTGGTTCTGCAAGTGTTCGTTTCGTAGGTCTTATCAAGAGTGAGTGTTCTTCTAAAAGAGGTAGAAAAGCGCGCTAATCAGCAACTGTAAGCTGATTGGCTAACTTTAAACTGCTAAGGGTAGATAATCGTATCTCTTATAACTTCCCCTTTTAGGGACACCTCAGACGCCGGTTAATGACCACAGTCTCCTCTCGGAGATGACAAAGATTTCCCAGTCAACAGACAAATATATTTATTACTGTATAAAATACAATAATTTTGGCACAAGGCCAATAGGGAAAAGGCTGGTCTTCGCTATCCTAGTCCGATTTAATCACGATCATGACCCATTCATCCGATACAAATTATCCGTTTACCAGTCAACAGACACAACATCTTAGAGAGAAAAAAAATGACTTTTATAGAGCTCCAATTCCAGTCAACAGTGGTGACATCTAGATTAAAAGCTGAAGAAGTATCTAGCTGGTTGACTGAATGTTGTGAGTTCACTCCCTGCGCTGGGCAGTGATTTATATTTTTTATTTTTCTCTTCAACCACAACAAACCAAATGGCAAAATCATACTTGTTTTTTTTTTCTAATCAGAAAACCAAATTTTGATTTTTTTTTCCTGCCATATCTTAGCGTACCATGACATTTTTCCATTTTTGTTTTTTAAAGCCGTAACGCCTTAACCTCGAAACAGAAGTGAATTTTTGAACAGATTATGACCACTCGGCTTTTTATTGCTAACAGAATATTTTTACAATATTGGACGAGTGATTCTAATCTCATGATGTTCTATTTGTCAAGGTACCTGTTTGATAATATCGGCCTGAGGGTACGATCCAGGGTGCACTTCTGTTGAAAAGCACATGTTGAACCAAGTCACGTGAATGAAATTAGACAGATGATTGTGCCAGCACGAAATCACAAGTCATCGTGACTGAGACTACTAGCCTTGTTCAACTATTGATCACACCAGATTATGCGCTCAACCCCAGAAAAAATCACAGGCTGGCTCTGTGAATGTTAAAGAAATACTAATGTTCCTGAGCAGGATACTACAATAGGGATTAGTTAGTTACCCTAGCAGAAAAGCATACTCAAAAACAAACAACCAGCTATTACTTATTTATATTACTATTATTACTATTCTTTTCGCTTATTTCCACTATTTACATTTTCGGACTGTTGTCTTCATCTTTGTTGTCGTATTCGTTTTGGCCTTTGTACGCTCCGGTCTTCTTCAGGTGATTGGAATTTATTTGTCCGCCGGGATAAATTGTTCAAGTTCCACGTGCCATGATATCTCAATTTCAGTTATTTTGTAACTAAACTCTCCAAGTTTTTGTTCACCTCTGCTATAGCCAGATATTGAACTCACAACCCTTTGGGTCAAGTCACTAGATTTACTTCAACCAGCGCTTTTATCCACTTGGCTTTCGCTTAGATTAATCTTACCCTGACACCATATTGGGGTATAGAGGTTAAGACAATCTTTAGTCTGTTTTATTACTCATTTCACCCCAAGCAAGGTGATAAAATCACTAAGATGTAAAGGTTTACTGGGAGTTGGAGGAACAGTGAGGACAATAAAAGAACAGATTTCAAGGAGATAGAAGATGAAAATTGACATTGCATTTAAAGTTTTAAAATTTGTAGTTCACAGGAAAGCAAGGATCCAGAAGAGAGTTCCACAACGTGAGAAGTGCAAGAGAAGAAACTATCAGCATTAACTTACGGTTACAACTAGCAATTTAAACAGGGGAATTATAGGACCTAACAGCCAATCTAGTACTGCGCTTAAATTCATGAAGTCGAGGTACCGAAGAGGAAATCTATTCAGAACAACTGCAATGAAAATATTTATAGAAAAGGCACAGGAGGTGAGGAAACAATTTCAGCGAGATGCCAGATCAGCTCCACCGAAAAAGTAAAATTCTTGGTGTCGTCACTTGGCGGTGTTTTTTGGTATTCACAGCTATCGCATGTCGACATCAACAAGCTAGGAGGTGAACAGATTCTACGAGGATTTCGCCCAGTGCTCGTTGTGATTCTGCGTAAATTCCAGGTGTGGAATTTTCGCTGCCGTGGTAACTTCTTTGCTGAAAACTAATTTCAAAGTGCAAAGTAACAGACACTGTTGATATCTAACAATGGGTTTAAAGATAAGAAACTGGAGAATTTTAAAGTCCAGGGTTATTAAAAAAGAATGAAACGATTTCATTACGCAATATTTTAATAAGGAATAGCAATAGAAAACTTCAGTGAAGTCACAAGTATTCTACTCACAATCAACTTTTATTTCCTGTTTTACAAGTGTTCAATGTGGCCACCACCTGCAGCACAGGCAACATCAATGCGACAAGACGCTTATCAACATACCACGATCCACTGAGTTGATCGCTGTTGTTATTCGATGTTTAAGGTCATAGTGGGTTAGTGGGTAGCGGTGGAACATAAACGCGATCTTTTACGTATTCCCACAAAATATCACACCCGTTGAGGTCTGCGGATCTCACAAGCCAAGCACGAAGAGCAAGGGCTTGGTAAATTCCTGAACGAGGCGTAGTCTGTAAGGTTTCAAATGTAGACGTCTTCTTAGCACAGGCCAGATAGTGGATTGAGAGATCGCAAGCTCACGGCTAGCTCGATTTGTGGATTTCCGTGAACTCTCGTCAAACGCAGTACGGATTCTCGCCACTTGTTCCTCCGCAACTCGTGGTCTTCCTGGACTTTTTCTTTTACACAGACACCTACTCCCTTGAAACTGTTTGCACCACCGTCGAATGTTCTTAGGAGAGGGCGGATTACTGTCAAATTGCCTTCGAAAAGCACGCTGCACCGTGACAACCGTATTTGTTTTCGCGAACTCGAGAACGCAGAACGCCATTTGCTGAACGTTGCCAGAGATACGACTACAGCGCCCCTGTAGCGGCCATTCAAACCTTAGAAAACTCCTCTTTCAAGTGGTCACTGACTCATTCCACGACGATGCTTGACAACTGAAGTAATGCATTATGAAATCGGTTCATTCTTTTTTAATATACGGAGCCTGGTTGACGATCTTTCAGCAGAAAAATTATTCTAGCAGTAATTCTCGATAAATGGAGAGATCTCAGAGAAGCAGTCAGAGGAGAAAGTAAGGATTAAAACCGAAATTCGCCTATCTTGTTATCTAGTCTTTCTCCGTGACTGTGTGCATCACTTTGAGCATTGGTTCGTTTATATTAGAAGATTTGAGCATTTCTGACATTGATTTTTTGCACGTTTTTCTATGAGATATTGATGACCTTTCTTTGTCTAAAAATCAGATCACCTCTCGTGGAATGTGTTCATTTCCAAAGCCTCTGACACTGGATTTGGTAAGATATAAACATTTGTAGGGTTCGATAGTATTTTAAATAAACAAAGCGAGAATGTTTATTTGGAATTTGGTAAATTTTAAAAAAAGGAATAAATCATGCCATACCACCCCGGAGGCAGCTGGTTAATGAAGATTAGTCTTACTAAATCTTAATGAATTCTACTTGGTTTATTTCAGGTTCAAATCTTCTTAGAGTCTTCTCCAAACTCATTTTATGGCTTCTAATTATTATTTTTAATTCGATGTTTCTTTTCCTTTTCTCGTCGACGTTTAATTAACTTCTATAAGTTCTTGTGAGAGTTTAATCTTGGTTATTTTCTGCTTCTACTTGTTATTAGGCATTCTCATGCATTAAAACATTGAACAACTGTTACCACTGTTATATCTCTCATGCAGTAAAAATAATATCGAATCAGCGTTACCAGCCTGCTATATTGATCCAAACTGTATGAGTTCAGTTGATTTTATTTATTTCTAACTTTGTGAAGCCAATTCATAAAATAACATATTAAATTTGATATTTGTCATGTCTCGTTTCTCATGATTGGCCCTGATTCTTACACTTTCAACTCCGGTCACTGATAATTGATTAATTTCATTTTGGGAAAATTGAATAACGAAAGAATTCACACCGATAAATACTCACTGACGTATTAGCATCTATGTTGGAAGTTCAATGCAGATCGAACAGAAATAAATCAAAATTTGATTACTATATTGGTCTGTAGAAACGTTTAACAGGGCGGTTATCAAGTTTTAACTGAGCTGATGGTTTTAAGTGGTAAGAGGACATCAACTTTTGGGTGTTTGGCATATGTCTGCTAAATTTCATAAATAGTCCTTGTTAAGGTAAGATTTTCGGATATTTGTACTGTGTAACCCGGATATAAGAGAAACCCGGATATTAGAGAGGTTTTCTCTGGTCCCAAATTAGAGCCATACTTACCTAAACAAAATAGACCAAACCCGGATATAAGAGAAACCCGGATATAAGATACTTCTTCTCCGGTGCTGATAACTCTCTTATATCCGGGTTACACTGTAGTTGGATGACAAAATAGAAAAACAAGTTATTTCAATATATCTGAAATAACAAATGTATTTACCTACATACATTATTTGCATTCTAGAATTTAAACAGTTCGATAAAATGTAGTGTTAAGCTTCCTTTGACAATGTGCCTTTCTTTTGTGTCTAAGGAAGAAAATAAATTTTATATCAATTTGACTTGTAAGATTAAAGTCCCAGAAATCAGGTACTTTTAAAAGTAGAATTTTTTTAGTTAATTTGAAAGTCAGTCAGTTATGTGCCATACGTGATACATGCTTAGGCGATTGTGTATCTTTCAATACATGACTGACGAGGCAGACTTTTTCTCGCAGTAGGTTGCCATTTCTTTCTGCAGTAGACCAGTTGCCACCCAAGGCTATAGAACCCGGTCTGTCCTGCTATTTACCCATAAATGGGGGGTGAAGAAGAGGATTCATACCTTTGCCAAGGGTATTAGCACGTAAGTGAATGTAATGGATTCGACTGGAATTCGAACTCCGCAAGTAAGTGAATGTAATGGATTTGAAAGTAGTAAAGATAAAGTATCAGAATGAAATTCAAATGGAAAAAAGTTCTTTCTTACTGTTATCAGATATTAATTAAGTCGGTTTCCTTTTATGTTGGGTAGCATCAGGTTTCCCTTTGCCAATTTGTTGTAGGTTGGGACGAAATGGCATAACTGCTGATTTCTGATTGTTCTCGGTCGATCTGAGTATGCTTATGCCATCGTGTCTTTTTAAAGGATTCGCCTTTCTAAAAATGAATTAGGCATATGCATTTCTTTATGTTTAAAGCTTTTAATTGGCTCATAAGCAATTTTATTTTATTTTATTTTATTAACGTTCAGCCGATTTTGAAAGTCGTGTTTTGAACCGGAAATTATTTCCCAGACTAGCCTTTGTTGGGTTTTAAATTTCCAATGTGTTACAAGTTGTCAAGGTGAGAACTTCCGTTAGGATATTTTTTTAAGGAGTCCGACAAACGAAAGCAAACCAATCAATGAATATCTATGCGACCTTTGTTCAATAAAGTCCCAAACCAGGGACTATTAAAATCTGTGATTGTGAACTAAATAGCGGTGTATCAAGTAGCGTGCAGAAAGGGGGTGGCAGAGGATGCGATGGCTTCGGGCATCCAAATCGAGAGGGTATCCAATCAAGGAGTGAAATAAAAATGTAGTTTCTGATATGTGAAATTGTCTGTTAAGTTCGTTGTACAAGCGACCTGCAGTCACACATGCTGGTGTGAATGTGGATTCGTGTTTTGATCAGCGAGACCGGAGAAGGCACCCCACCTACTTGAGTCTTAAGGGCATACAAACAAGGAGTTAGCCCCAGGCATCACCAAAACTGTACACGTCACTGAGTGCATCATCACAAAACGGTTAATAAATAAAGTATATTATTTTGAAATAATATATTTTATTTTCTAAAACTTAAGTCTAATACTCTTTTAATTTTACCTTTATCTGATTGGGATGAATGTGTGGACTCATCCATATTCCCCCTCCCTACACACGTTAAAAAAATAGACTATTCTATAAAAGCTAGTTTCAACCAATCAACACCACACATTGTGAAACTCGGCTTATTATTGGTCGAGACGACCCCAGAATGTGTATCTATCGCCAAAAATTTGTTTTACCGCCAAAATCGCTGGAGCCTATTTCAACTTCTCAGAGTAAATAAAAAGACAAATTTCAGCCCAATTCACTAGTCAGTGATTCGCCTTCAGAGAGATTCCACACAGATTCACGCGTGTCTACATTTTTACTAAAAGGACTTTTCGCGCGTCAACACTTGACTCAACTTTCAACCTCTTTCTGTCTCTCTCTCTGAATTCATTACACATTTCTAAAAAAGTGTTATCTACACTACTAAACAGAAACTGTAATTCAAGCTTAAGACAAAAAATACAGTCCAGGGTGAATAACTCTGTCAAAACAAGAACAAACAAAAATCTCGCATTACATTACTTTCAAATTTATCCCTCGATAATTTTTTTCCTTAATATTACATGTGAACATTTTCTAAACAAAGGACAATCCTGAACTGTAACTCATTAAGATACTTATTTCGCATTTCGTCAAACATCCTTATAACCCAAACACAAGCTTTTCCAAATTGTATTAATTGTATATAAATGTTCAGTGTTTTTCTAATTGAATTCATGACTACCGTTGTTTCTTAGTTCAATTTTGCCTTGAGATTTATTCAACTCGTATGTCTATGCTTAATATTGTTGTGATTAATATGAAGAACATGCTTTTCACACATACCATCTCAAACAAAAAACCTTCTGATTTCACACTCATTTCATAGCAATCCCAACAAATGTCTTCCAGTAGCGTGCAGAAGGGGGTGGCAGAGGGTGGGGCGGCCCCGGGCATCCATATCGAGAGGGCATCCAATCAAAGAGTGAAATAAAAATTTAGTTTATATTTAATTTGAATAAAGTGTTTATTTCGTGTTTCATCTGTTTTTACATATTTAAAATGTCTTCCTTTCTCACATTTCTCAGTACTAGGCCCTATAGCCCCCTACCCTACTTGAGTTTAATGGTTATACAATTAAGGAGTTTTCCCTGGGCAACACCAAACATCTGCACGTCACTGATGTCTTCGATTTTAAAATGTGATTGAATATCATCACAAAAAGCTTTTATTTGTCCACAAATAAGTTGAGTTTGTCTGTATTTGCATGCTCGTGCGGTATGTGCAGAATAAAACATTTTACGAAAAGTCTCTTACCACAAATCAAGAGGCGTTAAAATCATGAGGGTTTAAATGATGTCTTTTGTTGAGTTAACTTGATGAACTGCCCGCTTCGCTGATTTTCACGTTTGAATTTCACTCCCCGGCAATGATCCAACGGTCGAAGTTCATTAGATTTCGAACTATAATTAACCTAGCTGCGGGGAGACTTCCCCCGTGTAAATCTCCTCAGGAAGAACGTGAAGGCGTTATCTAGTCAGGTTACGATTATATCGGTGCAAGGGTTGATCACAGGTGAGGTTAATAAAGAAACAAATGAATATTATTTTAAAATAATATATTTTATTTTCAAAGAATTTAACTCTAACACTCAATTTTACATTTTTATTTGATCAGGATGGATGCCTTCATCCTACTCAGTAAACGGAAAGCCTTCTCTCAAGAGACGTTCCTTTTGCATATTTAATTGTTTTATAAACACAATTTCTTCTTATTTCCAAGATGAAAACGTTACACACACACACACACACACACACACACAAACAACTCACACACACACACACACACTTCGTACAAACACGCACACACTTACAACATACAAACACGCATATATACACATACGCACAACTGTCTCTCTCTCAAACACACACACATACGCACAACTGTCTCTCTCTTAAACACAGAGAGAGAGAGAGAGAGAAAGAGAGAGAGAGAGAGAGAGTGCAAACTTCCCCATAAATAAAGTCACTTAAATTTTGAATATTACGTTTAGTGTTAAAAAAATTGGAATATATAAAGTAAAAATAAGACAACTAAATAAAGAGCTACATATAAAATATTTAAATAATTTAAATTAAATTAAAATAAATTAAATATAAATAAATAAATAACCAGGACATTTATATTGCGATAAATATTTGTTAATAATATTTACTGAGTTTTTATTAATATGTGAGTCAAAATTTAATCTAAAAATACGTTTTATATTTTCTGAAAATCAATAATAAAATAATTAAATAAAATAAATTGAATCAATAATAAATTTTTCCTGTCTGATTTTAGCATTGTTTATATGCATATATATAATTTCGTAATTATTGCAAATTTCTTAATCATCACATAATTCGTAATATTCAAAATTATTGTTTATTTATTTGTCTATTTTTAAATTACTTAATTTATTAGTGATTCAATTTATACGTACTCTCTCTCTCTCTCTCTCTATATATATATATATATATATATATATATATATATATATAGAGAGAGAGAGAGAGAGAGAGAGAGAGAGAGATTCTGGTCCCACACTGGGGCATCTGTGTCTTCAATGTGCCCTCAAATACCTTACGTACTATCTCTCATTCTCTCTCTCTAATGAGAGATAGTACGTAAGGTATTTGAGGGCACATTGAAGACACAGATGCTCCAGTGTGGGACCAGAATCGTTGATATGCATGCATCACATGGTCTGTATTGATATTAGACATCACTCGGGTAATGGCGTTCAGCAACGTCTTTACCCGAGTAATGAGTAAATAATTATAAACCCCCTAACATTTAAATACAAAATACTCGCAAACACGAGAAACAGCAAAATCGTGGAAACAACAAAACGAGTATTATTTATTATCTAGTTGTTATGTGATGTTGGAGAAACGAAAGACAGTAATACTGGTTAAAATTGTGTGTTTGGGGTCAAATGTAGATCAAATATGGATCGGAATCCGACATAAATAGATACAGAATTAAAATGTATTCAGTTTTTCTCGTATGTTTTATTTTTATTTTTTTAAGATATGTGTAATGAGTGTCCAGATAATTTAGTTGGGAAAAAACAAAAATTGTTTAGTGTTTTCTTACCTCGGATCTTTGTTGAGTGCTAAAAATAAGATAAATATTACTATTATGGCCTGAAAAAGGAAAAGGAGACGAAATTTTTGTTGACACACGTATTAACGACCTGTCCGTGTGAACTGCTTGTCCGATAGTGAGAACGCCACGTGTTTGTGTGTGTAGAGTAGAAAAGTGGGGTCGATTATCATTGGTAATAATAATTATAATTGGTATAATTGTTTTATTATACTTTTTATGCATAATTTCATAGGCTGCGTCAAGACAAAAAAATGTGCATGAGTGTATATATGTAATTACAAGGGACTGATTTTAACTCAGGGAACTGTCGAGTTCGCTCTGATGAAAGGGCTCATTACAGAGGAGGGTTTTGTTCGAAATCTGAACCGCAACGATTATCGTTTCTATCACACAAGCTAAGAAATCCACCGATGTAATTGTAAGGAAAAGTTAATATTCTCTAACTTTTCGCAAATTTTACAGATTTAAAAATTATTTATATTGTTTATGCTAGCAGACTATCTTAATGTACAACAGTGAAAGTTTCATGGGAAATAGATGTGGGTATGATAAAAATTTCGTAGAGATGTGTTGGACTGCTTTCTTGAGAGATTAAAATATATGTAATTTTTTTAATGCGAATTTACTTACTCATGTCACTACAAAAGTTTATACAAATATTTTGTTGAGATTTCTGAAGTGATAATGTATTTAGATGAAGCGAATGTATTGGGGTATTATGTAAAGTGTTGAGGATACGATGGATCGAACACAAGGTTTTGCAGAAAATGGAAATACAAAGGAAACTTATACTCAACATCAGGAAGAAGCAGTTGAAATTTCTGGGGCACGTAATGAGGAAGGAGTGCTTGGAAAACCTTGTACTCACAGGACAGATTGAGAGAAAGTTGGACAGAGTAAAGCAGCGCGAAACATACTTGATGAGCTTGGTAAATGGATGGCAGAACAGGGTTTGGGAGAAATAACAAAAAGACAAAACTTATTAAGAGCTACAAAGGACAGGAAGATGTGGAGGGCCATGATCGACTACGCCCTGAAGGGACACGACACATAAAAGAAGAAGAAAGTCATTCTAGTGGTCGGCGTCGAAACAGAACGAAGCTCTCAAAAATCGCGCTGCCTATATAGCTAAACACGCACATACACACACATGTGCTGCGTGCGTGTAATAAAATAATTATCACTAGGACGTTGTGGAGAAGAACCTTGACCGCCCACGTCCTGAAGAAAGACAGCATATAGAAGAAAGAAGATTTGCACGTCCTGAATCGTATACATGGTTTGAGACCATTTTCATCTGATGTCGCTAATCACCATTGCAAATTAAGCTTACAGTAAGTGCGTCTATTAAGTTTTCCTCGAAGGAACGATCAGAGAAACGAATTTCATATAGTAATCTATATTATAACGTGTGATTATTCATACGCGTATGTAATATATAAGCGTCTGTCCGTGTTGTGCATGAGTGACTTGTGACTTATATGTGACAATATGACTTACATTGTGACTTTCCACAATTTCCTGTCCTTTGTAACGTTTGTCTTTTTATCATCTCACTCCCGTTCCGTTAAGCTTGTCAGGTAGGTAGCCCCTTGCTTCCACCTGTCCCTTTTGCTTTCAATATGTCCTGTGAGGGTTAAATTTTCCAAACCCACTTTCCTTATTATGTGCCCTAGAGATTTCAGCTGTCCCTTTCTGATTCGACGTATAAGTGTCCTTTTTTTGTTTCCATTTTCGCTAAAACTTTGTCGTTGCTCACATGGTCAGTCCATGGTATTCTCAGCATCCTTCTGTAGAACCACATTTCTGTCGCCTCAAGTTTCTTCTTCATCATAGAGATGGTCCAGCATTCACTGTCATATAGGAGGACTGATATTGCATAATATGATTCATCCTGGGTATGACGATAACACTCGGCAACAAGGCCTCTGATCGCCAGTTTTGAGGTGCGTGGAACCACCTCTTAGCTGCTGTTGTTTCCAGGTTCACACTGACCCGAAATGGTAACACTTGTTAGTGTCCCAGCTATGGGCAAATAGTGAACCCCCAAACAAAAATCAACAGTACATTTTTTTAATAAAATGAGATAGCAAAATGACAATTAATGCAACATAAAACACATAAGTATATTTTTATAGTAAAATTAGTAACAATATATTTTATGATCTGCAAAATATATATCTAAAAAAAAAAAACTATGCTTTTACCCTGAAAGTATAAAATTATGTAAAAAATATCTGTAGTTGAAGACATAAAATTATGTACAAAATATTTAGATGTCAGCATTAAATAACTCGTAAATTTTGATATACCGCTAAGCAAAATCAACCAACCAACACTCATAATATGGTGTCTCAGCATTCTTCTGTAGAAACACATTTCTATCGCTTCAATTTTCTTCTTCATCTGTGCGGAGAGGATGCAACATAA
>OZ038500.1:80713053-80755553 GCA_964036315.1 Acanthosepion esculentum
GTGTTATAATGACAATTTTAGTTTTTCGTAAATATTCTTTACCAAATTATAAGTGCGTGCATTGGGTGAATTATATTGAGAAATACAATACTTCATTTGCAAGTTGTCTGCTAGTTGAAGTTGGAAGCCATGTCTTTAAGCCTGTATAAGCATATATGCGTGATTTTATTGTTATATTTTACACTATGGTTGAAATTAACTACTAAACAAGTTTGGCTTCTTTTATGGCCACTGAGGTTTGTTTTTTTTCAAATCATTTCCTTATTTTTCTCCTTTGATGGTTTGATTTGTTGATCTTCTGAGTTGTTACTTCCGGATTCTGTAATAAAACCGGAAGTTAGCATTGTCCGCGCGTCGGGAAATTGCTTTAATTTTGCATTTATTATGTATTTTGGTGCTTAAGTAGGAAACAGATTTATTACTTAAGTTTCCGCTATTTAATACTTGTTATTACGATGTTAGATTTTACTACTACTATTACTATTACTGCTGCTGCTGCTACTACTACTACTACTAGTTGTGAAATTTTACACGTAGTTTGGTTGATTGATTTGTTTGTTTAAAGGCATATCAACTCCTTATGGGTCATTTAATTCCGAAATTTAACCTAGGAACAACAGCAATTAAAAGGTAGTTAGATACTGCTCAAAATCTCAAAACTTCCGATCAGATGCCTTGCTGCCGGATGTAGTTTATCGTCACACCCAAGACTTAAATTACACGTAGTAAAATTACTACTAGTAGTAGTACTGTGACTATTACTACTACTGTAATTACTTCTACTAGTAGCACAATTTTTAGAGAAAATGGAAACAAAAAGGACACTTATACTTAACATCAGAAAGAGACAGTGGCAATTTCTATGGCACATAATGAGAAAAGAGGGCTTGGAAAATTTGACACTGACAGAACATATTGAAGGAACAGGAGTAGAGAAAAGCAGTGTATAATCTACCTAATAAGCTTGAGTAAATGGTTGCTTGAACAGGGTTTAGGAGAGATAATAAAAAGACAAAATTTACTAAGAGCTACAAAGGACAGGAAATTGTAGAGGGCCATGATTACCAACGTCCTAAAGGGACATGGTACATAAAAGAAGAACTTGGTGCCGTACATTGTTAGCATTGCACCGTTATTGTTGTACACATCATTATCGCCATTCCCACCAGTGCAAACTGCAGAAGATGAATACACACTTCGCATTATCTTCAATGTTTTCGTCCGAACTATGTCTTTTGATATTTTTTAGCTTAAATGGAATTCTCGAAAGGGATTTCTCGACATTGTTTCCAAGATATAAGACTCAAGATAGAAACTATGATGTGGATACACTATGGCACCTATACTGAATCTATCATAAAATTTCAGTGTGTGCAATTAGGAAATACTGAATATTTCATATACCTCGGTGTATGGATCAGTTATAAAAATATTAGTATGGGAGAGAAGGAAATAGTACATAAAATAAGCTGCGCTGGAGGTAGTTTCGTCCAATGCCGCAAATTGCTACAAAGTTAAAACATTAAGCTATAAAATCAAGTCATGTTCGTAAATAATCTCGACAGATCGAGACTTTTATATGGCTGTCATGTGTAGTACTTCAATACCTGGTTAAGGCAGTGGAGAACTTTCAGAAGGGAATTAACAGGAGATAACTGACATCCAATTAGACATGGCACGTGGAACTAGAACAGTCTACCCCAGTGAGCGAAATAAAGGGTTCAGTTCGACATTCCAACCACTTGAAGAAGGCCGGAGCGTACAACGGCCGAAACGTTGTGATAAACATGGCGACAAAAATGAGGACAATAGTTCGAATAATGTAAATAGAGTAATAAACCCGTTCAAAAATATCTAAACTGTCAGCTGCATACAACCGCTTTCTTAGATTCAATAGTTAAAATGGCTTTGAGCAAGTGAAGCCTGTGGGTCTTGGCGAAAGCTATCCTTCTTTGAAACTTGTGGACTGGCGCTACAGAATCATACGCAAAGAACTGTACCAGAAATCTGAATCCACATCACTTAAGGAATTTCAACAACAGCAATAATGGATATCACATGTAACTCGAAGAAAAAATAATAAAAGATTTTGCATTTCCACACTATTTGAAAGAAAAGTTTTGGAAGGAGACACCCGTCAATACTGGACATGAGAAACCGATTTTTCTGAAAATTGTTTTAACCCCTTTCCCTGCGTAGACGTGTATATACGTTTTTACAGAAAGTCTCTTTTTCAGTTCCGGACGAATAAACACGTCCAAAACATACCGTTCAAAAACCAGCTACAAGCGTGTTTATATGTTGATCTTGATTTCTTTTATGCTCTTCTATGTTTGAAACGAGTCCATTTGTCAATATGTCTCGTAAAGTTGTTAGCCACCTCTCGGCTACTTCAAGGTGACTCAGTTTCTTCGTTACTACATTAAAAACAAATAAAAATTTCGTCTGAAAATGAAACATTTTTCCAAAATAATTGGCGGGAAGGGGTTAAGAGAAAGATTTGATAAATGTCAACTGAAAGTCGTACTGGCTACTTGGTCAATGAAGCTGAAAGCCATGATCGCCCACGTCCTGAAGGGATACGGCGCATAGAAAAATAAATTGACAGGAAAGCAAAAAAAAAAAAAAAATCAAAACCAGGAAGAGAGTTCCACAAGCGTTAAGTGCAAGAGAAGAAATTACATTTCCTATCTTCTAAAGCTAAAATCGTAATCTTAGAAATGTGTGGGAAGAAAATAATTATTCTCGCTGTAGCTTTGTAACAGTATACGCCCCTGATCTCTCTGCCCATGTTGTGATTAGAAGATCCACACAGATCAGCTGATGAAGGAAAGTCTGCGTGACGTGGTGGGCGAGGTGCTTTAAACATACACATAGGAATAACGGCATTTGCAATTAAAAAAAAAATTCGGCTAAAAATGAAGAATTTTGTTTTCCCCATAAACCAGAAAACTTGAGGTATTTCTGTTCCTCTTATAAAATCCAAATTGTCTACCTTGTCTCTTGAATAAACAGAGTGGTTGGTTGGTTGTTTGTTTGTTTTTAATTAGCAACATACCAACCTCTATGGTTACTTAATGCCGAAATCTAAATATTTTGTATATGATTTTATTGGTGCTACTATAGTATGATGTCTACTATTCATTTTCTACTATGGTACGATATTTACTAACTGTATGAAATATGTTAGTGTTAGGGTTAGCATTAGGGGTTAGGGTTAGAGGTTAGAATTAGGGTTTAGGGTTAAAGGCAGTGAACAGCAAACTGATTATGTATTTAAAAACATTAAAATTTTAAAAATCATCAAATAGTGATTTTAATGTTTGTAAACTGATTTGATGTCATTTAAAAAATAGTCAACAGGTCATCGTTTTCCTGGTCATTTTCTAGCAATAATGACTGCGTCGTCATTTACGGTAGGTCGCAAATGCCTCGGTAGATATTATACCACAGTAGCCCCATTTTATTTTTTTCATTTTTGGAGATAATAATGGTTTTAGTGATACACGCCTTACTAATTAACCCATAGATGGGGGAGAAGAAGCGGATTCGTACCTTTCCCAAGGGTATTGCACATAAGTGAATATAACGAACCCAACGGGAATTGGAATTCCGCTCCTCATCAACAATTCCGAGCCATTATCGATTGCACCACCCGCACATCCAAGTTTACGGTACCTGGTGTTCATAAGCGGTCACCCATCTAGGTAGTGGCCAGACCCGACGTTACTTAACTTCGGTGATCGTACGGGAACCGATGTTTCAATATGATGTGACCGTAAGCCTAATTGGAGTTTGGGTACGCTTATAAAACATTTTGAAAATTAAGAAACGCTTTACATTTTGTTTGTACCTCCCCCAGACACTTATTAAAATTCCACGATGCCAAACAGTGCTTATTGTGAAAGATTAATGTTTATCGATCTTTATTTACGTATGGACTATTGTCCTCATCTTTACTGTTGCTATCACAACGTTTCGGCTTTTGTGCCTTCATCAGGTGTATGTCGATCCGAGTAATATACAGGAAATTCCGAATTGAACCCTTTGATTAATCAGTAGACTTTTCTCGTTCCACTGTCCATGTCTAGGGAACTCTCCATTCCAGAAAGAATCCATTGAGAGGCGAGAGCAGACAGCTTTGTGGGCAGTAATTTTAAAAAAGATTGAGCGAGGATCTTCCGCTATACTGTATTTTTAAAATCATCACCCTAACCAAAGCGGGAATGCTACTGGTACGCAGGAGGTTACAGAGTGAAATAGGGAAAAGACTGGGTACAGGGGTGGGGACAGAGGAAAGAATAAAAGATGAACGGTATTCAAGAAAACTGAAGCGATTGACGTTGCATTTAAATTTTTGGGAAGCAAGTAAACGGAAGGGAGTTCCACAGGCGGGAAGTGCGAGAAAAGAAACTTTTGGAGTAGAAGTGGCGGTTGCATTTAGCTATTTTAACGGTTAAAGGGTGTGACCTGGATGCCAATCTAGTAGCATGCTTAAATTCACGTAGTTGGGACACCAGGGGAAAAGCTCGTCAAAGCAGTTGCCATAAAAATATTTGTAGAAAAGACAGAGGAAAGCCACGTCACGTCGGTGAGAAAGTGATTGAAGTCGAGATGCCAAGTCAGGATTGATTACATTGCAGATCCTTCTTTGAATTTTATCAAGAACCTCGAGATGAATAGCAGGAGAACCAGACCAGATATGGCAACAGTATTCAATGTAAGGACGAATGGTAGATTTGTAAATATGCAAGATGGACTCTGACAAGAAAAAAACATCTGACACGACACAGTGACCTAACTTTCCTTGCAGTAGCTGCAACTATTGATTCGATGCAGTTATTCCACTTCGAGTCAGTTAAACGTGAGGCCAAGAAAGCACAATGTGTTTTTCTCCAGGGGTCTCGCACTAGTCATGCTAATGACGGACAGGAAAGTTTCTCTATGGTGGTTAAATGAGAGCAGTTTCGTTTTGGAGGCATTAAAATTTAGAAGCTATTTCCTGCTTCAGTTAACCACTGATTGGAGTTCCTTTTCAAGACCAACGACCAGTTTAACTTTGTCAGCTCTGATGGATTGCTCTGGAGACAGGAGTAAATGGTAGTGTCATCTGCGTAAATGCCTACTTAGGAACTGACGACACCAGGAAGATCATTCATAAAGATCAGAAACAGAGTGGGACTCAGGATAGAGCCTTGGGGGACACCCGCGTTCGTGTGAAAGGATCTGTATACCCAATTAGTATCATATCATGTATATTGTCTTTTTTTTCCGAGTTTCCTACCGGTACTGTAAGTTTTTCGTTCGTCTACGCATATCGTAAGGTATTTTCAAACACCCAACCCCAGCCACGCAATACAGGTTGACAGTTACGTTTCATATGTACACCAAGAATACCGCACTTTGTGTACTATTGAAACAAACCAGTTACCTCAGTAGGCTTACCGTTAATACGAAATGTACTGTCAATTCCCAGTACCTACTCTCCGCCATAATGACTTGATTTCCTGAATTCCTGTGCTACACTAATGGAAATCTAATTAATAATAACCCCAAATATTTCATAAAAGTACCAAAAATGTGATAATTTATTGTGATAGAAATAAAAAAAATGACACCGCAGAGTCGGTGACTGGAACTTGTTAGTAAAGTCAACCATTAAATCCTCAAATATTTAAAAAAAATACCTAGTTAATATGGTGCGTCTTACCACTTGTAGTATACAGCAAAAACGGTAGTTTAAAAACGCTATTTCTTATATCTTGTAGTCAGTTGATTTTCAAATATTTCTTTCCCTCTTATTTAAAGCTAATGATTATTTGGTAATTATTAGAGTACAGTAAAGCAGTCCTGAGACAATTAGAAGTCCTATCAAGATTCATTATTGCCACAACGTTAGCAACGTTATATAGGCAGATGACAGTGTTGATAGAAGACACAAAAGAGAAACAACGGGAACACATATAGAAGGTAGCGTAGGAAAGCGAGAAGAAAGGACTAAACATCAATTGCAAGAATACAGAATGGATGGTGGTCAGCAAAAGAAACAGCACCCAACATGCGAATTACAAATTAGAGATGTCAAAATTAAACAAGTGCAAAAATTTAAATATCTAACAAATGACGGAAAATGCGACACTGAAATCCAAAGGTGCATTGGGACAGCAAAAGATGCCTTCCAAAAGTTAAGCAAAATATTAAGAAACAGGAAAAATTCATTGGGAACAAAGAAAACTGTTATGTAATATCGGTCCTCCTATATGGCAGTGAATACTGGACCATCTCATCCCAGATGGAGAAGAAACTTGAGGGAACAGATATGGGATTCTACTGAAGGATTTTGAATGCCATGGACTGAACACGTGAGTAATGGCGAAGTTTTACAGAAAATGCAAACAAAAAGGACACTTATAAGTAGCATCAGAAAAAGAGAGTTGACATTTCTACGACGCGTAGTGCGGGCTTGGAAAATTTGACACACACAAGACATATTAAAGGCAAGTGGGAAAGAGAAAAGTAATGTATAATCTACTTAACGAGCTTGTGTAAATGGTCGACAAAACAGGGATTAGGAGATATAGCAAAAAGACAAAGTTTACTAAGGGTTACAAAGGTCAGGAAGTTGTGGAGAGCTGTAATCGCCTTATCGAAAATAAACAGTTTCACGCCACCCACATGATAAAGTGAAACAAGTTGATTATTCGAATAAAATTCCAATGTTTCTGTGAATATTTAATTTTACGACTTTATTCTGAGTAGAAATCTGTTACAAGTGATGCCGTTTATTACGATTCGCTTGTCTTGTGAAGAGAAAATGGTCGGTCGGTTTGATGACAATTGAATACTTTTAAACATCGTTGAACTTAAAAAAATAATTTAAAAACAAATAAAATTTAAAAGCATGTGGATTTAAAAGCATGTCTTCATTCACTCTTCAGATTTTGTGTCTGTTACAAGTGATGTAAGTGACTCACTTTATTGGTTTGTCGCTGTTTCCTTGCCGGTGAAGAGGAAGCAATCAGTCGGCTTGTTCCCAGTCGGCCATTTTAAACAATGCTGAAATTATAAAAAGATAAAAAATAATGACATATTGAAAGATATAAAAGTATGACAAATCTGTAGTGGTGTCTTCATTTACTCTACGAGTCTGTCCTGAGTACTTGTGGATTAGTATTTAATATTTAGTAGTATTTAGTACAAGAAGAAGCCCACGGTGTTAGTTTGATAAATCTTTATCAAATGTTATCGCTAGCAAAATACAAAACAATACAAGAACTTCAGGTAATACCGACTAGATATTTTCCTCAGAAAACAACCTTAGATCTCCACCTCTATGAATCTTATTTAGACTAACAGTATCGGTGAGAATTTCACGATTTTCCTATTTGAATTTTCTGATGAATCATTATTCTTAAATTCTTTGAATAAGCTCATGGCTATTCCACGGCTATCAAATATCTGCGTCTCCAATTGCATCGTTCAATATTTGAGCTTAACATCTTTAATAAAATATTGCGATAGCGTTCATAAATATGAATGTAGCTCATTATTCAAAGAAGAGGGTACAAATGAAACGATTACAACAGACAAGGTTTTCCATTTCACTGAAACAGACGTTAAACGTATGAGAACGTTATCCCTTCCTCCCTCTTTCTTTCTTTCTTTCTTTTTGTCTTTCCTTCTTTCTTTCTTTCTTTCTTTCTTTTTGTCTTTCCTTCTTTCTTTCTTCTTCTTCTTATTATTGTGTATATTTTCGTTTTCTCCCTGAAACCAAAGGTATGCCCCTGATATATCTTTTCCTTCCAGCTTTCCTCGCAAGCAAAACAGAACGGTCCATTATTTATCTGAAGTAATGGCAGGGTATAACGCACGTGCTAACTAACTTACTGAAGGAGGAGCAAACAGAATTATAATATTATGAAGTTAGTGCCTTCGACGAATTCAGTAGATGTTTACCACACGCCCAATCGAACGGAATGTGGCAAAAGGCCGAGTTTAAAGCGGTCGCCTATGATGCGTATAGTGATTAGGGACAAAAACTGTTGAAGCTTCCTCAGCACTTCCGCTTTTGGAGACGCTTCAGGCGTCAGATAATATCTCTATCCCGCTTCTGAGGAAGAGCTATTGCGTAGAGGGATGTCTCCCTGGGGTTTAAGCCCGTTATGTTAAAATTTAATCACCCGTAAGTAAATGCATTTAAAAAAAAATATAAATGTGTCATGGTTCCTTGAATTTTCAGTTCCATACTTCCGTTATTTAAACGACAGATAAAATGATTTTCTTTGTAAAATATTCAGAAATTTTAAGCAATATCTAGCGTTTTTACTTATTTTAATGTTTGAACGGAAGTAAAACCTTTAAATCTGCTATTTTAGGCCTGGGTTATCCCCATATAGTTTCACCAAGAAGTCGTTAGAGGATGCTGTGAAGCAGCTATAAAAACGGAATACGTCCTGTCTTTCTCTTGTCTCTCTTTTTCTTCTAGCATGCGGTCGATGTGACAACGCCAAAACAAGACCTCCTCGGGCATGGGGATACATTTTTCCTTTGTAACTGAACTTTTTCAAACACACGCGTATGTATCACTCACATAATTTTCAACTTGTAATATCTTCATTTTTTTATGCATACACTTGTATTCTCTCTCTTCTTACTCGGTTATATAAATATATATATATAAATAACGCCTTTTTGGAATTAATTCCATTTCTTTACACTTATCGTCTTATAGTGGCCTGGGGTTTAGATGTTAAAATAAACACTTAATTTATCCACGCCATGAACATTAATAGAGGATGATAATGACGAGGAAACACGCGGGTAATTTTAAGAAAACAAAATAAAGAATTTATTTATGGATTTGTGCGGTTGAAATTGTGTCAGTAGCTCGTTTCAGGAAAACAAAGTAGAACTTTTTAAATTCCTTAGTTTTAACGAATTGTCATGAAGAGAAAATGCTTACACAACAGATTAAATGATCTGACACAAAATAATATTAAAAAATGTTTAAAACAAAGGTAAGAGAGTTTGTTGCTTACCAAAGGGATATATGGTTGTATACGTTGAAAACTAGACGAAGAGAGGTAGTTTGAAATACCTAGCTTTCTTGGATTGCTGATAGAACATTCTGAAATGCTTCGTGATTGGTTAAAGTTCGATAACATAAGTGGAGAGTCATTTTATACTGGCGAAAACTTTAACACTGGACGCGGGGAACAGTAACGAAACCTTTCACATGACTTCAGACACTCTTCTCTTCTTAATGTAATTTTTCTCCTTGTTTTATATCAAAAGGAAATTCGCATAGTCTCGCTACTTTCTTTTCTTTCTTCTTCTCGGATCCACGGCTAATTTCTATGAAGGCAAGATTGTCATTGGTTCAAAAGCAATTTCAAATACGCTCGCGAAAACATTTCCCTCTCCTTTTCAACTCACCAGTCAATTTCTGTGAATGCAAAGTTTTCATTGATCCAAAGTGAATTTCACGTAGGTTCACGAATTTCTTTCCGTCTTTTTCCTCAGTCATCCAAATTTAAAGGGAGTGGGTAAAGCGAGATTTTTTTTTCAGCTTGCAATATTAGTTATCCGAACAATCAATTACTGGAACAAAATATTACATGCCTGCCTCGATCAGAAATCAATATTCCACTATATGTTTGAAGGATTGTAAAAAAGTTTAACGTGATGAAAGTTGTCGAAAATTGCTTCATTTAGCGAAAACTGTTAAAACATGTTAAGTACTTGTTGATTATGTTTGATCATTAAGGCTTGAGAAGTTATTAGGAGTGAGAGCTTACTTTCGATACATGTTACCTGTGGACTTTTTAAGTGCTTTGTGATTTCGATTCAGTAGACGCACTCAGGTTATGTCTCTGTTGCTCACACGTGTATTCACTGTACACTAGTGGAAGATCTGTTGTTTAGTTTTGTGTAGAATAAAGTTCGTTATGTCTCATATCCAAATTCACGCCATTAGTTCTACCTTTGTTTTGTCATATTCGAAAAACTCAATCATCACAGGATCTTCTGAAATTACAACTTTTACCATAGCGTTTGCTTGATACTGCAACAGACGAAAATGTGGAACGAAAGTGTTACAGTTGTAAAAATAATACAGTGAAACGTCGACTTACGAACACCGCCACTTATGAAAAACTCGCCATACGAACAAAAATTTGACAGAAAATTCGTTTCCACTTACGAATTAATTTCGACTTACGAAATTAACAATGGCTTCCCGCCACTGCATTTCAAACTAGATATTTGATATAAATGTACCGTAAATACTTTTTAATCTTATCTAAAAATACTGTATTTTATATTTTTATGCTTTATATATTTTATATATAATAATATAATACTGTAGTATTATACAATTTAAAAGGTAAAACACGGACGTAAACAATGCAATAAAGATACCAGCTTACCTCGGTATGGATTCCTTAAATAAAAAACCGGATGTAGTAATAAGACACCATTATATAGAAGAGTTTGTTTGTTTGTTTGTTTGTTTGGGGTTTTATGGCATATCAACCACTATGGGTTATTTAATGCCAGATCCAGCATTTACTAAATATATCAAAAACGTATAGTTGGCAACATCATTGTTTCAAAAACCTATAGCTGGCAACTATTTCAAAAACGTATAGCTGGCAACATCATTGTTTCAAAAAAGTATAGCTGGCAACATCATTGTTTCAAAAACGTGTAGCTGGCAACATCATTGTTTCAAAAACGTGTAGCTGGCAACATCATTGTTTAAATTTCTTTTTCTACTGATTGACCCTAAGCCACCGCTTTCCATCACATTTTAGGGGTAAGGTGTTAGTATATTTAGTGTAGGGTTTGGGTGGGAAAGTTAATTGTAAGTTGTAGTTGTTTTGGGATGGGTTAGATGTGATGGGGCTTGACATGACCAGCCGATTGATCGGATCGGGCCTCTCCGAGCGCCCGTCTAGCCCAGATAAGGGCCAAAGTGGTGTGCTGCAGGGTCGTGACCATTTTATACTTGGGTCATGACCTGCTCAACCACCAGGACCCCATCCCCAGGCATCACGGGTCGCCACCCACGGCCAACAGGTGGCCCCATTGAGAGACTTTTACCCTCTGCAGGGGGGCAGTTGACGTATTCTGATGCCCCGCCAACAGGGCGAATATAGAAGAGTGTGAAAAGCCCTGTTTTCATTGGCTGATGCTGACTGACATATGTCAATAAGAACGGTCGAACTCCAGCCTTGTTAGTTACTGTTTTTTGCAATGTCGTGGTGCGTAGCACGACGCTTTCAAGGAGGCGGTCTGTTTCACCTAGAATCAGGTCAGGGTTGCTGTTGGAGCCGATATGATGCGAAACCCGAAATCGGCGATGAGAACAGTGCATCACTGAAGACCACCTTTGATGCATCTAAATGTATGAATTAACTACAATATTACAATACTTTGTTTTATACTGTATTTTTAAATACTAAATATTTGCGGATATATTTTATGCTGTATTTTTTATTTTTATATTTTTATGTTTTATATACAGTGCACATTATTATATTATAATATATTTTATATACAGTAATGCATTATATTATTATACAGTACATATTGCTATACAGTTCTATTGCATTAGATGTAGTCTGATGCTACGAGCATTACATCAATCCCGCTCAGTCCTCTTTGTTACCTTGTAGAATAAACATTTGTAATGTACATATATTTGTGATTATATTAGTGTAAAAAAATTAATAATGTGCAAAAAATTATGTATACTAATGAATACAGTACATGTACATTACTGTACAGTACAGTAATATGTAGATTTTATTAAAATTTATTGAATTGAAAGAAGGTCAAATGTGACAATGCTGAGCTCGTTTCGTTTAATGTAAAGTGTTTTAGTCTTGTGGAATCATCCATGTTATTTTAACACCCCTGCTGTTGGAACAATCTATTCTTTACACCCACGTAAAATTAAGCTTATCCAATGAAAACTTCATATTTCCAATCAGAGAATTCTATTGGCTTACAGCTCGAAAATTTGAAAGCTCACGTGAAAATAAGTAAATTGCGCCCAAATCCTCGGAGCCGATTTTGATACCCGAGAACTTATAAAAGGAAGATTTTTTTGACTGACCAACTCAGTCAGCGGATCGATGCCAGACTAAGCTACACTACTCGAAACAATAACTTTCCCGCGCAAAAAGAACATCACTGACTCAATGACATCTGGCTCGAATAATCCTCTGTTACCAAGAAATAGTTCCGAACTTTAAACAAATTTTGCTTACGTAAAGTGAACAAGAAAATATTCATTACTAAATAAGTAAAAGAACTACGATCGAACTAAAGTTTTAACTACAGTTAAGGGTACGCAACTTCAGTTGACCTAACCAAAAGAACAGTACGTAAATAATTGCATACACATTCATGTTGAATCTTAAATGAACAATTACTTTACCAAAAACTCAATCTAACAATACTTTTAATATTACACGAATATATTGAACACTAGAACAATCCGGATATTATAATACAAACAACATTAAACACACCAACTTTTCAACAACATAAAAACATCATTGTAAATATTGTTTAATTGTATATAAATGTGTGTATTATTTGAATTGAATTATTGCCTTGTTGTGTTTCATATTTTAAACATTTTTATTGTTGAGGATGAATGTCAAGAACACACCAGCCTAACAACCAAATCCTTCTGATAATTTCTAACACTCTAGTCTAGATAAAGAAACTTAATACATTCTACTCGTCCCCAATAGTCTAATATACAGTGTATAATCATAGAATTTTAAATTGATATCTAGAGTACAATAGGAAAATGTAAAAAAAAATGTAAAGTTTAACTAGAGTAAAATAAAAAGTATAAATTGCAGATACAGTACATGAACTACACAGTAAAATAAACTACGCATTCAATTCAGGTTGATTTGTATGGTACGTTTCATCACTGCAGTTTGTTCCTTTACATTTTTCAATGCAGTCACTGTACTGTACAGTTTAATGTGTTGCTGTAAATATTACTTTACATGTACAATAAATTTTAAATTTTAGTTGGTAATTTTTTGATAATGTTTGTAGCACACGATGTCACCCTAAAAGCTGGTTGCTACAAAGAAGAGGTGAAAAAATATGCGTGCAAATGAAGGAGATCATTCAGAAGCACGAAGAAGGTACCCTTGATTTTGACCTTGCCAATCTATACGGACGTTCAGCCTCAACAATCTGCACTATCCTAAAGAACAAGAAATAAAAATGCTTGGGAGTTAGCATAATTAGCAAGCATCGTCCCAAATCTCTAGAGGATATATTTACCAACCTCTCCACAAGGTAAGATATGGCACAAGGACGAGTTTTAAAGTGGAGAAATCCGAACCCGTGGGCTTGGCTAAAAATCGCCGTATAAAACGGGGTCGCATAGCTGTTTCCCGAGACGAGACAGCCTCGTCTGGGGATCCCCTCTGCTTGAAGGTAGAGAGTTTGACCAGCACAGCTGGAAAAGATTCCAGCTGGACTCCGATCCAACCCCGGAAACCAGAGTTGGATGTTGAGAAGCTGTTGTTTGTGTGGATGAATGAGAGAGGCAGCTACGAGGTGATCCTTTGTCGGAAGATATTATATATGCAAAGGCAAGTATACTGTACGTGGATCTTATCGGAAAAATATCAGGCACGTCTTCTGAAGATGAAAATGCATTTAAGGCAAGCCGAGGATGGTTTGAAAAATTTATAAAGAGAACCGACACCCATAGTCTAGCGAGACATGGAGAGGCCTCGAGCTCTGATAAAGCTGCCTTGTTTCAGACGTGTTTTGAAGTGACCTAAAATAAAAACCTGGCCCTAAGAGAATTTTGGAAGTATCACTTCAGTATCTTAAATTGCTTAAATCTCATTGATAAAGCCTGGGAAGTGATATATTTATTTAGATTATTTGTGTATAATCTTTAAAAAGTACTTTACTTTTGCATAAAATACGATTTTTATTGATTTTTATATCAATATTTTGGGGGCTTGGAACGAATTAATTTACTTTTTATTATTTTAAATAGGGAAAATTGGTTCGACATACGAAATTTCCAATTACGAATCTACTCCTGGAACGGATTGAATTCGTAGGTCGAGGTTCCACTGTATTCCCAAAGAAAATAATATCTAATTAGGATTTACCGATAGATAATTGAGTAATAATCGTTCTGTGGTTGTAAATCTATAGGATAAGCTGTCTGTACCGCAGACCGTAACAGAAAAAAAAATAAGACGAAGTGTGTAGCATATCAGGAAAATAAAATATAATGCGGCTGAAAAAATTTGCATAAACGCTTTTTATATTATTTCAATTTTTATCTGAATGTAACAATCAGACAAAGACTTGCTTTTGGGGTTTTTTTTAACCGGTATCTCCCCATGCAAGGTAGTAAAGCCACTAAGACACAAGGGGTTACAGGGTGTGGAAGAATTAAGAACAGAAACGTTAATAGTGATCGGAAAGGGAACAGAGTAATCAGGAAGACAGTAGATAGCGACTGATATTGCATTTAAATTTTTGAAGATTAAAGTTAACTAGAAAGCATTATGACGGAATGGTGCTCCACAAGCGAGAAGTGCGAGAAAAGAAACTGATACGGTTACATCTAGCCAGCTCAACTGTAAATTGATGAGTTCTCGATGCCAGTCTAGTACTGAGCTTAAATTCAAAAAGTCTGGGCACCATAGCGAAGAGCTCATCCGAAAAATTACCATGAAAGTTTTTATAGAAAAAACAGAGAGAGGCAATCTTACGGCGATGGGAAAGTGACTGAAGCCGAGCCGCCAGATCAGGACTAATAATATTGCTGATTCTTCTTTATCAAGAAGTTCAAGGTAAATAGCAGGGACACTGGACCATATGTGGTAGCAATATTCTAAGCATAGACGAAAAAAAAGAAGAAAAAAAAACAGAAGTGAGATCCACTGCTGAGAATGCGAATCTATTAGAAACTTACGGTTACATGTAGCAATTTCAAAAGTTAAATAATAAACACTAGCTGTCAATATAGTACTGCGCCTAAGTTCATGAAACCTACGTACCAAAGAGGAAAGCTCAGCAGAACAATTTCTATGAAAATATTTATTAAAGAAAGGCACAGGAAAGCTACGTTACGGCATTAGGAAAGTGCTTGAAGCCGAGATGCCAGATCGGAACCAATAATATTGCAGATTCATCTGTTGCGAGAATGCTAGTGGTGTTTTGGTAGAAAACACGTGTCTCCTGGTATGTTTTCCCCACATCAATTATTGCGGGCTCGAATGTGAGTCCGAATAATAAACGAATAATGTAACAACAAAACTATATACAAACAAACGACAATGTATTTTTACCAAATTTAGACAATGACGATAGAAGATTGTTGCGGGTGAAAAAAAAAGATTATGAAAGAAGAAAACATTTAAACTAGAGAATGTGTATGAAGTTTGTGTAGGAGAAGTCCGAGAGAAAGGTAATTGAAAGTGAAGTGAACGTTTCCCAGTGGGGGACACTTTTTTTCTCACGTGAGACTACATCTAATTGTCTGAGAGAAAAAGGAAAGAGAGAATGGCTGAGAATATCATTGCCTATTTATAGACTTAAAGATTGGCCCCCTAGCGACATTTGTTTAGTAAAGTCAAGTGGGGTGACCCACACTTCTTTGAATCTTGTCAAGAATCTCAAGATACATAGCAGAAGCACCAAACCAGATGAAGCAACAATATTCAAAGCACGAACGAATGGTAGACTTGTAAATGTGCAAGACAGATTTTAGCGAGAAAAATATCGAGCACGACTCAGTGAACAAACTTTCCTAGCAGCAGAATTAAAAATTGATTCTATATAATAATTCCAATTCATATTAGTGGAAAACGTTAAACCAAGAAAACGCAGTAGGTTAGCATCAGCCATGCAGATGGGGGACAAAAAGGTTCTCTAAAAGAGAGAACTTTAGTTTTGGTGGCGTTAAAATTAACATTTCTTGCCCAAATTAACAGCAGAAAATAATTTAAATAAATTTATATAAAAATATTAAGTAGCTGTCTGTAAAGACATCTTCGCAAACGAACTTTACAATCGAACTGTATCTTTTAGTGAACTTATAGGCACATCGCTCAAAATACTATTTAAATTGATCGCCTGGTCCTTTTTATAAACAGCTGTTGCTGATAGGTTCGGATGTAGTAGAAAACAGGTCACATGGCGTATCATCTAATTTATTGGCCAATGAAATACTCTCTACTCTATAATTCCTGGAACCTCTTTTAAATCCTCAAAACATATAAGTAGAGATCAGACAGAAAATCCTTTTTCTCTCACCACAGCGGTCGCGACCCGATTACAGTGTAGATGTCAGGATGCTCAAACTAGGTCAATTTCAACAACCAGTAAGTTAATCCTACTACCACCCTTTACATGACACATAGACAAGACTTTTCACACTGGAATCTACACTACAAACTCCAGATAAGAACCATTCTTTTCCACGAAAAGGAACAATACTACTTTAAACTTTGTGTCTACAGACAACTACTAACTAACTAACTATATATATATATATATATATATATATATATATATATATATATATAGTTAGTTAGTTAGTTAAACCTAGAGAGTCAGACAAAGCTACCTAAGCGGATCGTCAGAGAAGGCTGGCTAAAAAGGTAAAAAAGAACGGAATACTTATAGACAATAAAAAAAAACCATAACCACGTGACCAAATAAACAAAACAAAAACAAACAAACAACGGGGGAGGGTTGGGGAGAACCATTTATTAAAAAAAAATTATAACGACAGAGGGAGGGGGTTAGAGAGAAACTCGGACAACAGGGGGTAATAAACCATTTATTCAATCGAAAAAAAAAGCCAGCCTTCCCTGACGATCTGCTTAGGTAAAACCTTGGTAGGTTTGTCTGGCTCTCTAGGTTTAACTAGGTCTGCTCTACTTACTCTACTGAGCACTTTATTTAGTTATTTTGCCTATCTGTGTTTTTTTCTTTGGACTTTGAACTTGCATGCTAGACGATTATTTTCGGCTAACGTACATGTTCTTGGTTCTTTCTTTTTTATACCGTTTTTCCCTTTGGTATTGGTTTGATTATTTGCAAATCAAGACACCGAAGGTTTTCCGAACGAGTATAATTTCTTCTACTTATAAGATTACTACTACTACTAATATATATATATATATATATATATATATATATATATATATATATATATATATATATATATATATATATAATCATTTGTCATTATTATGAAATGCACTCGTTATTTATCCAATCTACTTTTCATTCGAATCATATTGTTTGTTGAGTGTAGTAATGGATTCGACGAACAATAAACTCTATATTATTCAACGCTAAGAAAGTGTCAATGATGCATAGTAAAAATTTATTTTCTTTCTTCTACGACTGAAATCGCAAGAAAACAAAAATGAAAAACATTTCAATGTTAAACATTCTTTCAGACCATTTTTTATTCTTGTGACAGAATTCAGCCAAAATCAGTCTTCCGATTTTAAAGTCGGAATGATATTACTTTATTTTTATCGCAGTCATTCCATAGTCTTGTGTTTTCCTGTTAATATTATTAATGTACGTTGAGAATCCTTTATCCGAAATTCTTGAAACCCGAAATGCTTCGGTTTTTCAGATTTTTTCGGATTTTGGAATACAGGCTATTTAATTTGTATATAGCATCTATAAAATGGCGCAGCTTAGGAACGGAACTCAACGGTACACGATATCCCTTTACATTTGATAACACAGATTATACATATACCCTGAAGGTAGTTTTATATAAATAACATATACCCCGAAAGCAGTTTTATATAAAATTTAATAAATTTTGTGTACATACAGATATAGGTAATGACGCTAGTCATGTAATGCTCACACGAATTTTTAATGGTTAAATTAAGATTTCACGTAAAAATAATGTTTTGTCCTTTTGTACTTGTACAAAAAAAGCATGATCACTACTTATTTTGAAATTTTAAATATCTTAACTGAACACTAAACACCTGGCAAGTAATCCACAAACGAAGGTGTTGCTGTGACGATCGCTAACAAAAAACTGACGCCAACGCAGGCTACATAGCTAAGCTTTCTGAAATTTTCTATTTGTGGCAAGTCATGTCAGCACCTGAAAAACTTTCGGATTTTGGAGCTTTTCGGATTTGGGAATTTCAAATAAAGGATACTCAACCAGTATTCTGATAAATTTATGTTTATTTTATTGTATTATTGATTTATATTTTTATTTCTGTATAAGTAAAAACAATATCTTTTGATTGATTATTGATTATTTTCATCATTTCAGATCCAAAAATGACCCGCTCTCGTGAACAGAAACGTACATTGTTGCTGTATGATGACAAGTCTCGTCTAAACGCTGGCCAATCGGAACGTCGTATCACCCAAGTATTTAGAGAAAACACAATTGGCCGCCTCACGGCCTACGATTCAAGAAGTTTCAGCGTGGCGAATTCGATCTCCAAGATCGGCCATGAAATTGGTCGGTCCTCACACATTGACAATGAGAATTCGCGCTCTTGTGTCAAAGCTGATTCAGACCTAACAGCATGCGAACAGGCTGAGAAGTTTGGCGACAGTCATAAAGCCATTTTGCCTCACTTGGAGGAAATGAGCAAAGTCAGCAAAATAGACGTATGGATCACACGTAAACTGACCGACTTTAACCGTCGACGTCGCATGGACGCCTGCACAACCCTACTGTCCAAGCAGCGCCGTTTCTATTGCCTGAATAAAGTGTTAACTGTAGATGCAAAATGGTGTCTGTACACGAACGTGATATGCAAAAGACAAGACTGAAACTGCACAATATCAGGCAAAGCCCGACCTGCATCAAGAGAAGCTCGTGGTTTGTGTCGGGCGTGGTTCCCTGGGAAATATTAGAATGCAATCAGTCCACAAACGATCAACTGCATTGTCAACAACGGCAACATGTGGCTGACACAATTGCACAAAAAAAACGTCTTGAATTAACTGATGTCATGTTCCTTCGTGATAACGCCCGTTGTGCGGAACTTTGTTTAGTTTAACAAGGTATCTCTTTCTAGAATAGCAAAGGGCGATACAAACTTAAGCCACGCATAATTTAGCATTATTTCCAGTTATAGCTGTTACTATTGTATACACACTTCATATACGAAATGTAACAACTATTATGGGATTTAGTATTTTACAGCGAAAAAGACACGAATCATCTTTGAACTGATATTATTAAGAAAAGTAACTGTATATAAATTTCAAGTATCATTAAAATAAATAAAACTAGTATGTTTGCTAAGGATCTAATAATATCTATTAGATATTCTTGTCATGGTTTCCTGTTTGAATTTTCTTATGAATTTTAATTCCTAATTTAATGATTGAACAAGCTGCCTGTGAGTTCCATGACTATAAAATATCCGTGTAAATTCCCCTATTGTCTTGTTATATATTTGAGCTTAAAAACTTTAACCAAATATTACGATAACAATAATAAATATGAATGCAAGTCATTAAAAAAGTAAAAGATACGTCATACACTTCCACGGAATCGAATCACCGCCATTTCCCCCGTATTCCAAATACAAAGAGAAAGTTCCAATCATGTAGCTTTTTTCCTAAGAATTGCTACACTGTCGAACAGCCACACACTACAATTTTAACGTGTCATATCAATGATCAGTCGTTAAGTAACCTCCTTATCCTTATATTCTCCACTTCCTACCATACCTATTTCACTCATATCATATTTCATTCATCATAACTATATTAAAGGTAACCCTCTATCTTCAGTGTTTCTCGACATTGTATTGAGTAAACTTTAACATAAAAACTTAAGTATAAAAATTGTCTTAATAATACTGCGCCAAACTTTACAAGGGTTTACCTAAGCGTTTAGGGGGATTTAGGGGGATTTGAATTTCCTGCTACTCTGTATGAGCTACTGTATACCTGCCCACAAACAATGCCACGGTGCAATCACGGATTACCTACTACTCGGCTCCCTAGGCTGAACTTTCCTCGCCATTCATTGAATAGAGTGAAAATGACTTTATATGAGGCCTTTTTCGTCGATGGCGACGGTCGGCAGCGGAAAATAAGTTATCTTAAAATACAGTGCCGCTCATGGCTAAAACAACCAATACGCGATCAGCACGATTATTTATAACGACTACCTTAATAGAATACTGTGGGGTCAACCATCTTGGGGAATTTGTGTCTTTGTCTAGCCTCTACGGCGTGCCGGACTCCATTCTCTTCATAGCTCTTTGCTCGCGCGAAAACAGCAGCTCTCCACTGCCACAAGATCCCGGTCAACCGCATCTCAATTCGCAACATTGACAGAAAATTGCATCATGGACGTTTTACACTGGTCCTTAAAGCGAAGCTTGGGTTGTCCAACGTTACGCGTGCCCTCAGACAGTTCCCCATATAGTACCTGTTTGGGAATTCTGGAGTTATCTAAGCGTGCAACGTGCCCAAGCTATCTGAGATGCCGAGACCGCAAGATGGGATATAGTGACTGAATGCTAGTTCTTTTGAGCACTTTTGTAACCGGGACCCTAGCTTGACTTTAGATAAAGATAAATAACTGTTGTCCAATGTATGATGTACTGTATGTATATCATAAATTCATATGAATCAATTTGTAATGTTCCATGTTGAAAATATTAATCTTGCACTAGTTCATGACCTGTAAGACTTTCCTTGTGTAGTATGGGGTCACAGCCTCAACACGTTAGGTGCTGCTGCTGCTGTGCTTTCTGTAGCAAGTACGATTTTAAGGCATGGATTTGCTAACCCCATACTCAACTGGTTTTGAATTCGCAATTGTCCTTCTAGACTGATTGCCAATCAATGCTGAAGAGCTCAGTTTACCTTACATTAAATTGGGAGTGGGGATAATAGATGAATTTAAACCTAAATAAACCGAATAGTATTTGTGCGCAAATCGAACTGGAATTCGAACTCGACCCACCGATTTTTCTTCTGGGACGCTAACCACATTTCATCACCTGTAACATAGATTCTAACCACATACCCGTATTCTCCAGTCTCACCCCCTTTCGAGCCTCTAGTCCTACTCAACCAAATTGTTGATCTGTCAATGCTTCAAAGGTGACATTGAGAAAATAGGCGTTAGAGGAAAATTATTTTATGGTTAAATTTCCTGAACTTTTGGGTTTTCTTCTTCTTTGTGCCGTGTCCCTTCAGGACGTAGACGATCATGGCTCTCCAAAATTCCCTGTTCTTTGTAGCGCTTAATAAATTTTGTCTTGCTATTTCTCCTGAACCTTGTTCCGCCACCCATTTACTCAAGCTCACTAATCAAGTTATGCGTTGTTTTCCTCTGTACCCCTTACCTTCAATCTGTCCCTTGAGTATCAGATTTTCCAATCCCGCTTTCCTCGTTATGTGCCATAGAAATTTCAACTGTCTCTATGTTAACTATAAGTTTCCTTCTTGTTTCTATTTTCTTTAAAACTTTGTCGTTACTCACATGTTCAGTTCATGGTATCCTCAGTATCCTCCTGTGGAACTACATTTCTGCCGCCTCACGTCTCCTTTTCATCCGCGAAGAAATTTCTAGCGTTTTGGGCGCCAAGTCGGTTAAATTAGTAAGAGAAGAAAACACGTAATATTAAACTGGGAGGGAAAAATAAAATAAAATAAAACAAAAACATCTATAGCAGTGTACTTATAAAATCTCTTCAACAATGCCTTTAATACACGTTTTAAGTCTGTCCATTAACGTTCCTCGGCGGCGGCCATTTTGGAAGATGCATAGACACGATTCATAATGATTTTAAAATGTCAGTCGCGTTCTAATAGCTTCCCACGTCGAAGAGGATCAAAGTCTGCTGTTTAACTCGTCACTTAAAGCTTCGTTGTTTCGATTTAAAGCCATAATGACCTCCGTCCTACACAGAATCAGTAAGTGGTAAAGTATTTTAAAAAAGACAAAAGCTGCTTGGTGTTTGAAACAATAGTCATTACATCCAGTAGATTTTCTGCTATTGTTACGTTATTTCTGCGGTTGTTAAGCGCCTTTAGATTTTAAGACGATCGCATTTACTGAATACTGGCTGATTATTATGTGATATAGCGAGTAGGATTTGCGAAAGAAATACGTCAAAACCTTAATTCACTCTAATGTTTGCATATATAGTGACGCATTAAATTCTGATATCAAGAGGAAAATAATGATGCAGTATTCACAATGATGTTAATGCCGATTGCGTTTGAATGCTTGGTGCTACACACTAACTTTAGCTCACCTTTTCTTTAGTGTCGTCGCTGACGGATTTATCTCGTATCCAAGGATTTAATTTCTTCTTTGCTGGTCGGTTTCTTTATTATGAGGGCGTTAATAACTGTCGCAGTTAGCTCCCCTTCATTTCCTTAACCCTTCACCAGGGGTCTCTCTCTCCCGGGAGTATAAATACGGGCTGACCTTTCGCCTCTCTCTCTTTCCACGGCTTCGCACACGTGCGGCCAAACTGCCTCTCCTGGGGCCGGAAACCTCGCACGTGGGGCGAGGTACAAAAAACTTTCTCTTAACATTTTCCAATATGTGAACTCTTATACACAACCAGCGTTTCCTGTATTCTGGGAACTCGCTAAAACAAAATACACCCCGTACGGACATTTCAATTCAACACACACACAATAACTTTCCATACAGACACTAACGTTTTATTCATGTTTTAAATGATGTATTTGTAACTCGTGCTATAATCTATTTGTAATTCACGTATTAATATATATTTGTTTTGTACATATATATCGGTCTTGTTTGTTTCTTTGGCCTCCATTAAAGTCCAGCATTTTTATGTAGTGGACCGGCCAGCGAAAGCCTTAACATAGAGATAACTCATCTTCTCTTCCATTCACACCACACGGCGTGGTCCACTACATAACTAAATTTACCGGCGACGTGCAGATTCAGGACTAGAAGCTTCACCAAAACCTGCTCCCATCATCCATTCCTTATATCGCCGTTTGGCTTCGCAAGAGTTGGTTGGAAGTGAAAGAAAATCAGAATAAAAGAAAGTGCCGATAGCGTGAATTTGTTTAAGGTGGGCCTCAATTTGTTAGGAAGGGATCCACACGACCTCCCTCTGCGGCACATTTGTAGCGAGACATGCAGAATCCAGTTATGAAACTGCAACAGACTGCCCGGCTGACTCTGTGATAATTTCGAGTGGCGCCTTCTGTAGCATGTCCCTCATGCGTAGCCCTCTTCATCCGCTTGTTCAACCGTTGAGATCTGATGTAATCATCATCCACTTGTTCCACTGTTTGGATCTTTGGGGTCGATCCTTAGTGTATTTTCTGCGTTAACAAATCTTTTCAATTGTAGATGTGATGTAGTTAGATGGTCGGACATATATATATATATATATATATATATATATATATATATATATATATATATATATATGAATTGGACAAAGTCCGACAATTTATTTAAAGACATTTATGATATGTTTAACGTTCTTTTTATAGATTGCTCAAATACTTGTATCTATAAAAAGAACGTTAAACATATCATAAATGTCTTTAAATATATATATATATATATATATATATATATATATATATATATATATATATATATATATATATGAGAGAGAGAGAGAGTGAGGCAGAGAGATATAGTATATTTAAAAACGTGGTGAGCAACATTCGACACGTTTGTTTACTCTTCTCAAGGTCTTCCTCTGTTATTTTTTCCACGTTGTTTTATTTCCTTTTACTTTGAAAGCGATTAAAGTCGATCGCTGGGTTCGGCATTTTTATTGTGACTTTGCGCAACCAGACGATTGTTGGCTGAATTGAAAGAATGGGAAAAAGCTCGTCTATGAACTTTGACAGTCTCTGAATGGCTGCGTAAACAAATAAGGATGTGTAACACTTGACAGCTGCCAACATACGTTAGATCACTGCCGCCATTACAAATGCAACTAGAAGACATTGCATTTTATTTTATTTTAAAGGACAAATAATGAAATTGAAAGAGATAGTCACTTCAGATTGGGTTATCCGTGGATGTCTGCCCAGTCTAATAGCTGTAGAAGTTTTGAAGTCACTGATTAAGTGAGGATTAATAATGGTAATGAATTCTTTATGGAAAAGGAAACAGAATTAACGGTTTATTTTATTCATCATCATTAATCCCATAACCGAGTGTGGTCGTAGGGTCGCTGCACAGCTGAACACCAAGTCCTGGGTATGACGATTAACTACATCCGACAGCAAGGCCTCCGATCGGGAGATTGGAGGTTTTGAAGAGCGTGGAACCATCTCTTAATTGTTTTTCCCAGGTCTACCCCAACCAAGGGTGGTAGCACCTGTTAGGGTCCTAGCTATGAGCAAATTGTGAACTCTCAAACAAAAACAAAACGCTATGAATATATTTTATAATAAAAATAACCAGCAATACTTTTTTATATAAAAAATGGCAAGCAATAAATTTTATCTGTATTTGAAGACATACAGTTGTGTTCAAAATATTTAGATTTCGAGATTAAATAACCCATACAGGTTGATATGTCTCTAAAAAAAATCAAACAACCAACATAAATAACTCTTTCATGACATTAAGTCATATAATATCACCAGTCAGTTATGTGCCATGCGTGATACACGCTTAGGCGATTATGCATCTTTCGATACATGACTGACGAGGCAGCCCCCCCCCCTCGCAGTAGGTTGCCATTTCTTTCTGCGCTAGACCAGTTGCCAAGGCTATAGAACCCGGTCTGTCTTGCTATTCACCCACAGCTGGGGGGGGGGGGTGAAGAAGAGGATTCATACCTTTCCCAAGGATATTAGCACGTAAGTGAATGTAATGGATTCGACTGGAATTCGAACGGCTCTCTGGTTCCTCAATCCGTGCCTATAATATCCTACAATGTCTTAAATCAAACTGTATTCCAAAATATAACTTCAACAAAACTACAACATAAAATGCATATATCTCCACCTTTAGTAATTATGTCCACACAAACATGTATATGCACAAAATTTGAGTATCATCTACCATGTATTCAGTTGTGAAAGCAGAATAACCTATCATATTTTTATTACCTTCAAAACTCTCAAGAAAATTAAATTTCGTTATTAAATAAGGAGTTGATATGCCGTTAAACAATCAAATTAGTTGAACACCTGACCAGTTCGCTAACGCGCTAATACCCTTGGGAAAGGTATGAGTCCTCTTCGTCTCCCCCCCCATCTATGGGTGAATAGCGGGACAGACTAGGTTCTGTAGCCTTGGATGGTAACCGGTCTACCGCAGAAAGAAATGGCAACCTACTTCGGGAAAAAATGTGCCTCGTCAGTCATGTATCTTTCGATACATTATCGCCTAAGCGTGTATCACGCAAGACACATAACTGACTAATCCTCATCTTCATTATATTCACAACGATTCGGCCATTGTACCCTCCGGCCTGCTTCAGGTGATTGGAATTTCGAACCGAAATCTTTATGGCTCAGTGGATAAAGACGTTAGTTAGATCCAGTGACTAGACCCAAAGAGTTGTGAATTCAGTACCAGGCCACAGCAGTGGTGAACCAAAAACTTGGAGTGTTGAGTTAAAGGGAAATAACTGAGACATCCTGAAGAGACATGGCATGTGGAACTAGAACAATCTACCCTGGTGGACGAAATAAAGGGTTCAGTTCGAAATTCTAATTACCTGAAGAAAGCCGGAGCGCACAACGGCCGAAACGTTGTGAATATGGCAATGAAGACGAGGATGACAGTTTTATTTAATCTATTGTATTTCCATTTAACGTGTAAACATACAGCGGGAACTACTCCCAAGCTTCCCACCGAACGGCCAATGATTATTCACCCCCTGTTCCGATTTTTGATCTCGTCTGTATGCAGCGAAAGCTGGGTAAGAGCGTGTTGCATACTCACACGAAAAGATAAAAAGAAAAGCCACGTCGAGAAATAAAAACGTGATCCCAGTTTTCCATATGTTTCCCGTAAGTGCTTTATTCAAGGCTTTGCCTGCTCGCCCGGGTCAGTAGGCAGCTGATACATGGGACAACTTCTGCTATGTCAGCTCTTCCCCCTATCAACTCCTCGCCCATCTACTCATCCCGACGTGATGGATGGTAATGCGAAATGGAGGCCCCGGAACAATGACACGGACACGTTCGTCTCCCATCATAGGGTAGACCAGAGCTTTCCCCGATCCCAAGTATAACTGTTAATATAGAGCAGCACTCGGATATATTCTATTTCCAGTTTTGTTGCCACTTAATCTTTGAAAATCCTTTCACTTCCCATACTCCTTCAGTTAAAGTGGATACTTCTTAGAAGACCGAACTTCAAAAGGAACCATCCGCTAGTCAGTCAAACAGAAACACTTGAGAGCGAGATAAAACAATCTCTTCCCTTTCTATGTGGGTGTTCATAGTATTACAATATCGCTCAGGTAACTATGTGAACTAAGTTGTTGTCAATTGCACATAATTGTTTGCATATTCCTTATTATTATTCTCTTGTTTGAGTCAAACCTGATGCATACAAAATATCTAATACCCCAAATTATACGCAACACGTGTTTCCTCTTTGTCATATTATTTAATCTTGGTTTCGCTGCATTGTATTTCTGTATTTTATTGTTATGGCCCATTGCTGAGAAATCGATTTCACAATGCTATGCTGAAGAGAATGATAGATGGCCTTTGAAAACAATTCCAGCGAACTTTTGTGATACCAACAGATACTCGTTGTCACTTTCGTAATGCTCGTTGTAGTAGAGACTTTGTAATCGCAGATATAACTATAGTACGCCATTGAACAATGCTGCTGTCAGACACCTTCGAATATCACTCGCACTAATAGTACTTTCTCGATAATACTCGCCCGAAGAGTAACCATCTGAATAGAGAAATAGTATAATGAATGGAGTAGAGAACAGCGGTCCGTATTGTAATAGAGGATAGACTAGAAATAACGATCAATCTAGATGTCACGCGTCATGCATTTCCTTTATAGTCACATGGTCTACTTAATTCAATAATGGGATCGCCTGTGTTTGCTAACTGGCGATCTATGTTCAAACTCAAGTGTCGGCAGCGACACTTTATTCCTATATAACAGTATTTTTATATTTTATAGTACTTTTATCCCCAAAGAAACAAGAGCAAACCCTGGACTTTTACCTATCATGGTGGATGGGTGTTATCTCGAGGATGCTCCTTGCCCTGAACGTCTATTGGAACATAAGCTCGTTCCAGATCTCAAGTGCAATTCATATACACGGTCTATTGCTGAAGATGTTGGAAAAATACTTAGTCCTCGTGTCGCTCCAGAAAGTATCTGACTCCACTTGTCATGCTCTAACTTTTTACAAGTGCCATATCTGACCAAAAATGGAGTATCGCTGCCATACCTAGACTGGAGCAACACAACCCTCACTTTGACAGAGTACTAAAGCGTTTACGCAGCCTTGTGTGCGATGCATTATTTTGGACCCTACAGCCCCTTTCCAACCAACGAAATGTCGCAAGCGTGTCGATACTCTGTTGCTAGTTCCATGGCAAATGTTCAGACGAGTAACATTCCTAGGTTCCGCTAGTTCAAACCTTTACAGCTAGGAGACGCCATGCCATGTACACGAGGTCGAATCATCCTCATGCCCATCATATTTCATTAGTAGGAATTAAGTTCCATTCGGAGTGCTTCATCCCAGGAACTGCTGCTTTGAGAAACAGACTTGACAAGATGTTTTCTAATCACTACAATCTTGACCTCTAGGATGAACCGCTAACTTTCTTGCATAATCTCATGAGCTTAATTTCTTGCCTTTTCTTATGCTCACACAACACCACACAGTAACCCTGTTCCTTGAGGGGCTCTTGGGCCTTGTATTGGATGAACGCCAGATCATGTGCTATCTCCCAGAAAATATAAGTAGGGTCCGCTCAGTTTAGTTGCTGTATAAACCACAAGTGCATTCTTTGGGTTGAGTAGGCGCCTGTAATATGGATCTGTTAGCCACTGTGATAGATAAGTGTACTCAGAAATGAGCACTAGCCGGTCATTATTATTAGCATAAAAAATGAAATATAGTTTTGAAAATTATCTTCCATCTTTCGTCGGTAACCGCGTGCTCTTAGGTACCTAAAAAAGGAGGACTTTAAAAATTGGGTGTCTCGGAATTTTTTTTTTATATGCAATGAACGAGGGTCTTTGAAATTCATAAACGTAAGCGATTCTGAGAGAATTAGAAGTCCTACCAGGACTCATTATTGGCGGCCATAATGTTAACAACATAAGATATGCAGATAACACAGTGTTTATAGAAGACACAGAAAGGAAACTACAAGAATTCCTACAGAAGGTAGTGAAGGAAAGCCAGAGGAAAGGACTAAACCTTAATTGAGAGAAGATAGAATGCATGGTTGTTAGCAAATGAAACAGCCCAAAATGCGAATTGAAAATTGGAGATACCAAAATCAAACAATTACAACAATTTAAATATCTGGGAAGTGTTTTGACAGTAGATGAAAAATGCAGCATTGAAATCCGCAGGCGCATTGGGATAACGAAATATGCCTTCCAAAATCTAAGCAAAGTATTAAGAAATAGAAAATATTCGTTAAAAACAAATAAAAGAGTACTGGACTGTTACATAATATAAGTTCTCCCATATGGCAATGAATGCTGGACAATCTCCTCACAGATGAAGAAGAGACTTGAAGCAACAGAAATGTGGTTCTACAGAAGGATGGACCGAACATGGGAGCAAAAAGTTTTAGAGAAAATGGAAACAAAAAGGACACTTATGTTTAACATCTGGAAGAGACAGTTGACATTTCTGGGGAAGATAATGAGGAAAGAAGGCTTTTAAAATTTTACATTCACTAGACAGATTGAAGGCAAGAGGGTTTGGTTTGGTTTGTTTTACGGCATATCAACCTCAATGGGTTATTTAATGCCGACAATTTTTATTGCTAGTAATATTTTCTTTTCAAAAATGTATTGCTGGTAATATTTTTTTTCTTCAAAAATCTATTTCTGGTAATATTTTTTCTTCAAAAATGTATCGCTGGTAATATTTTCTTTCCAAAAATGTATCGCTGGTAATATTTTTCTTTTCAAAAATGTATCGCTGGTAATATTTTCTTTTCAAAAATGTATCGCTGATAATATTTTCTTTTCAAAAATGTATCGCTGGTAATATTTTCTTTTCAAAAATGTATCGCTGGTAATATTTTCTTTTCAAAAATGTATTGCTGGTAATAATGTATTGCTGGTAATCATTTTTTCTTCAAAAAATTATTGCTGATAATAATTTTTTACAAAGTATTTCTGTTATTAAAAGCTATTTTTACACTTTCATAGTGTTTTGACCCCAGTTTGTGGGTTAACTATTTGCTCATAGCTGGGACCCTGACTGGTGCTACCACCCCGGGAACACCAGCAATTAAGAGGTGGTTCCACGCTCCTCAAAATCTCCTGATCAGAGGCCTTGCTGTCGGATGTAGTTTATCGTCATACCCAGGACGGAAGGCAAGAGGGACAGAAGAAAACAACGCATAACCTACCAACAGAGCTTGAGTAAATGGATGACGGAACAAGGTTTAGGAGAGATAACAAATAGACAAAATTTATTAAGAGCTTCAAAGGATAGGAAATTGTGGAAAGCCATGATCGCCAACGCCATGAAGCGACACGGCACACAGAAGAAGGAGAAGATCTTAATAAGTTCGGAGGTAGGCGCCAAAGAGCATCGGGAGCTTATGTCTAGCACTGACCAATATATTACCCGACAATGTGAGTCTATTTTATCTGTCTGTCGTCAACATCCTATATTTAATCTCGGCAATATTGTTCAGAGGTAGGTTTTTCTAACAATAATGTTCACGAAAAAAAGAGCCAAAGTTTATGCGGATATGTGGAGAAGATAACTGTTGACCCTCAAACTTGATTGTAGTGATCGGGAAAGCACCCACTTGGGAGTCGGTTTCATAAAGCAGTGGTTCGTGGGAATCTGATCGAGTGGAACATATCTCACCAGTAGAATACGAAGGGAATGAGGGTGGTCCACTACAATGGGCGTGGTATGGCAGGTTTTCGCCGTGAAGGTTAGAACTGGTGGAACGATGGAGTGTAGCTCGTCTGAGCACTTTCCATGAAAAAAGCGATAGAGTGGAGAGAGGCTTGCAACGTTACGTCTGTGGGTAAGGGGTTGTAGAGTGGAAAATAATTTATCACCCACAAGGACGCGGAGACGCTTTTGAACTTTATCAAGACTGGGAAGTGTTTAATTAACAAGAAAGACACTTGAATAAGGGAATTATGTTTTATTTACACACCAATCTAAAATCACCAAAATTTCGAAATGTCTATTTATAGATTATTATGTTTTTAAATAAATGACCTATAGAGAAGGACAAGAGAGGGTTATATAATGGTTTTCACATTAGAGGTAATGGTATGTATTCTTGTTGAAAGCATAAGGGTTTTTTGGCAAAATTTACTGGGTATCCATTGTTTGCTTTGAGGCAGTTGGCCAAGTACACTGGAGCCGAGTGCTGTTCACAGGGCACGTGTTATAAGAAAATTGGTAAGCTCTCAAGGTAATATTAATTGAACTTCGAAAGATACATTGATTTGACATTAAAAGCAGAGATAGATAGATAGATAGATAGATGATAGATAGATAGATAGATGAGAACAGAGATATATAAACAGATAGATACGAACGGGTAAATAGACGGAAAGATACGAAAAGACTAAGATAGATAGATAAATAGAAAGATAGATAGATGCGAACAGGCTGAGATTTATAAATAGATAACAGTTTGAGATAGATATGAAAAGACTAATATATATATATATATATATATATATATATATATATATATATATATAGATAGATAGATAGATAGATATGAACAAAGGTATAAAAATAGATATATACGAACGGACTGAATCAGATAGATATGAAAAGTCAATCCTTGTTGTAGACGCTTGCTCAGGCAAATTTGTTTTTGTTCAACACCCACATATTCTATCTGTTGCTTATGCTGTAACGGGGCCGAGCGGACCTTAGTTACAGTTTCTGGAGAGCGCATAATCTGGTGTGATCAATATTTTTTAACTAGGTCAGTACGCTTAAACCCTCGGTCACGATGACTTGCGATTTCGTGCTACCACAACCATCAACGGCTTCCGAACGCTACCCAATTTCACTCACAAAGCTTAGGTCAACTCGTGGGTGTTGTGTTCAGGCACTTTTCAGCAGTGTCTCACGTTAGAATCTCCCCACCAAGGCCGATAATATCAAGAACTTGCTACCCTGACAAATCGACCGTGTAGAGATTCGAACCCGAGTCTCATAGTTAGAAAACAAAGATAGATAGATAGATAGATAGAAACAGAACGAGACAGATATAAATAAACGTAGTATGAGGGATACCTTGCTGTGGAGTAAGGTTACGTTAGTTTCACAACCATTATTATTGAATTTTGTTCAGTCACCATTGGGTGTTACACATTTGTGGTCTTGTACTGTAATAGGCTAAGAAAATATAAACTGACTGAGAGAATATATATATATATATATATATATATATATATATATATATATATATATATATATATATATATATATATATATATATATATATATATATATATATATGTATATATATGTTGTGTGCACAAACTCTCATAAATACAGGGGCTTATGACCATATCACATTGAAACATCAGTTCTTGTACGATCACCGAAGTTAAGGAACGCCGATCCTCGTCAGTACCTAGATGGGGGACTACTTGGCAAAATCAGGTGCGATAAGTTTAGAGGTGCGGGTGGTATTATAGATAACGTCTCGGAATGAGTTCGAATTCCATTCGGGTTAATTATATTCAATTACCTGCAAATACCCTTGGAAAAGGTATGAATTCACCATTTCTCCTTCTTGCTATGGCTAAAATAGTCAAACTTGTATCAGAAAATCATTATTATCTAAAAAAAATCCTAATCCTAAAACATTTTCCGGCTTTAAATAAGGTTGATAAGCCATAAAGAGCAATCATAAAGAGATTAATATACAATACTCAGTTGTCTGGAACGTCAGTGTGTGATAATATCGCATTTTATGATAACAATAAACACATGCATGTATATATCTGAGAGAAAGACTTAGTGGTACGTGTGTATGTGTTTATGAATAGATCGTTTTGAAACTGCTGGTAAAAAATAATAATTCCATTATTTATTTTTAAAAATTGAAGTAAAACGAATTTATGACATTCTTATAAGCACTGGGGTTCAAAACATTGGTCATTCCATGGGAAAGATTCGTTGCTACGCCATCGTTCAATTACTTCTCATTTTTTAAAAAGAGAAAGATGATTTTAAATAGTTTAAAATACCCAAATAACCTGCAGATTCTGAATAAAGGACAAAAATCTTTTCAGCGAGTTAATTTGTGAGTTGAGTCTGTTTCTCTCCACTAGTCGACCAAAATCAATCTAAAAATAAAAAAGACGTGTTTATAAGCGTATTCATCCGTGCATTAAATACTGCTGCCATATCTGGTCTGGTAATTCTACTGCTATATATATTGTGATTCTTGACAACAACAAAAAAGATTTTTTTTTAATCATTTCACCCTAGGCAAGGCAATAATGCCACTAAGACGCAAGTGATTACTTGGAGTGAAAGAGAATGAGAATGATTCAGCGAGGATAAAGGACAATAAAGAATAGCTTTCGGGAAAACAGAAGATGGCGATTGGCGTGAATTTAATTTTTTGATGATTGTAGGTGGTAGAAAAGCAAGGAACCGAAAGGTAGTTCTACAGGCGAGAAGTGCGAGAAAAGAAACTGTTAAAATAGAACACATGGTTGCATCTAGCTAGTTCAACAGTAAATCGGTTAGACCTAGTTGCCAATCTAGTAATACGCTTAAATTCATGCAGCCAAAGTACCAAGGAGAAAAGCTCATCAGAACAATTGCCATGAAATTATTTGTAGAAAAGACAAAGGGACGTTACGTCGCGTCACGTGGGTGTGAAAATGACTGATGTCGAGATGCCAAATCAGGATTGATTACATTACAGACCCTTGTTCTGATTTTGTCAAGAATCTCAAGATATACAGTAGGAGTACCAGAACAGATCGGAGAAAAATTATCTTGCACGACACAATTAATCAACATTCCTAGCAGTAGATCTAGCAATTGATTCAATATAATTATTCCATTTCATGTCAGTGGAAAACGTGAGACCAAGAAGGCGCAAAGAGTTGCTCTCCTGGAGGTTAGCATCAGCCATATTGATAGAAAGCAGAAAATGTTTATTGATGATTAATATGTCTATGATGATTAAATGAAAGCAATTTTGTTTTGAAGGGGTTAAAATTTATAAGCCATTTCAGATAACCAAGTGTTGACAATCCTTTTCAAGAACAGCTGCCATTTTTACTTTGTCAGTTATGTAGAGAAACTTGATCGTTGGCTGATTTGAAAAATAGAGAAACTTTCTCTCTACCGAGTAATACGCGATAGAAAGAGGTCAACATTGATTCGAGATGAGAAATATCACGGAATTGATGAAGCGAGAAAAGTGGAGGTGGGCAGAATACACAGTAAGAAGGAAGGGTGACAGATGGAGCAAAAGGAGGAGAATGCCAGACAAAAGACGGTGAGATAAGATAGTGGTTTACTTGGAAAATATCGCAGATATGCGTACAATCATGATTGTAATGAAGAGACCAGAAAAGGTCTTTATTCAGCAGTTAACACGCAATGGGTTCTGGTAGCCATCATATATGTATAATAGCGTAAAAGCCGCCCTATCGAGCGGCATTTACGCTAGCTCCAGCCTAGGGCTCTTGATTGAGCCTTCATCACAATATTTAAGGAGGATTAGATGCTATAGGCAACTATAAACTACAGGAGAATTCCAAATTGATCGTTGCATTTAAGTATTGCATTAATATTTAAGCTTACCTTTTAAAAGTTCAACGATAATTCTTCTGTTACCACTTAATTTAAAGACAATTTCATCTACATAGGTTCTTATTTGCCATACAAACAGTAATTTTTATTTCATGGGTGACTTTCGCTGGATTACGCAATTAATTTCAATTATTCCCAAATTTATTTTTAAGTTAAAAATTGTTATAGTACAAAAAATTCGTCGCAAAAAATCACGTAAAAAATGGCCAAAAAGTAATCGCAGTAATGGAAATTTGGGAATTCAACCTGAAATGTTTTTAATTTGCTCATGGACTCAACCTGGTTCCAAAATGTTATGATATGTTGGGCTACGGCCACTAGGAGTAGAATTGGAAAAGCGTGATACAGTGACACATTTATGGGTTAAAGCGCTCAATATCAGGGATAGAGCGTATGTAAATATATAAGTGGATATTGAAGTCAACACCCAACGGCGATAGTCTGTTTCACGCTAAAGACAATCGTCTGTCCTGACGATTGCCTTTAGCATAAAACAGACTATCGCCTCTCTCTCTCTATATATATATATTGTAGCGTTTAACATTTTTACACTCACTGTTTGCGTTTCAATTGTTTGTATAAATACATGAGAATGGATAAACATGTGTTCATTTTCCTATTTTTTCCCATGACACTGGAAAATATAAAACAGCATTTACGGTCGAGTTCCCCCTCTCGGCCTTGCTAGCAGAGTCTAAAGGAGAGGATAAACCAATACAGTTTGGTACCAACGCGGCTGCAGTAGTTGCCGGAAGGTAGCACAAAGCGCCGTCCATCTGCCTTCGGCGCTCCACTCCGGGTTTGAATTCAGAGTTGTCCTTCTCCTAGACTAGTTGCCATCCAAGGCTATAGAACCCAGTCTGTCCTGCTATTTATCCATAGCTGGAGGGAGAAGGAAAGGATTTACAACTTTGCCAAGAGTATTAGCACGTAAGTGAATGTAATGGATTCGACTGGTACGAGGGACATTCAATGAATAAGGTGAATTTTTCGGTATAAGGACTTCTAATACAGATAGAAGCTTACTCTTTTTTATTTTTTTTGTTTTTGTTTTACTTCTTTTTCCCATGGATTTAATTTCTTTTGCAATTTAAAAAAAACTTTGGCAGTTTTGGCGATTCACAAAGATGGCCGACCAAGAAGCATGCTCCAGGATTGAACAGCGGTCAGTTATCAAGTTTTTGGTTGCTGAAGGGTGAAAACCAGTTGAAATTCATAGGAGAATGTCAACTGTGTATGGTGCCGCATGTTTCAGCAAAAAAAAATGTCTACAAGTGGGCTAAATTGTTTAAAGAAGGACGGAGCAGTGTTGAGGATGAAGACAGGCCTGGGAGGCTTACAGAAGTGAGGTCTCCTGAGGTGATCGAATCAGTCAATGACCTCATACAGTCTGACAGAATGGTGACAGTGGATGACATTGCAAGGACTTTGAGCTTATCTGTTGGGACAAACGCAGGCGTCATCAGTCAGAAGGAGTCATCTTGCATCATGACAACGTAAGGCCTCACACAGCAGCCCAAACGGTGCAGACCATCAACGAGCTGGGCTGGGAACTGCTCCGTCTCCCCCCTATCTACTCCTATTGAATAGGCTAACCTATCTACTCTTATTGAATAGGCTAAGCTATCTACTCCTATTGAAATAGTTACAAGAAATACCGATAGAAAATTTCTTTAATGACATTCTCAAAGCAGAAATACATATGACAACTGAATCGAAAACCATTGGTAGCAAAAAAGATAACAGAGAAAAAGAGGTTGAGAAAAAAATTATAAACTATATATTACAGTCAGTTTTAAGCACTTAATAGATATTTTCATCCGAGTTTATTTCTTATTACTATATACGTTAGATTTAGTAGATTAACTTGTTTTTTAATTAAAATTAATGTCTACCGGACTATGAATTTAAATTCTTAATAAAGAAATTGTCCCTCTTAACGGAAATCTGTATTCCTGTTTAAATTAGAACAACTTTCAAGACAAGCGTGTAATACCATTAACCCACGAAATGTCATTAGAGCAAAGCATAATTTACTCTGCTTAACTCGTTGTAATGACGCACTTTCTTTACTAATACTTTCGATATCTAGACCAGGAGATATTAATTTCATCATTAAAGGATGTCCACTCAAAAACATGTGTACCCATTAAATATAACATTTATAACATATATATATATGTGTGTGTGTGTGTGTGTGTGTGTGTGTGTGTGTGTGTGTGTGTGTGTGTGTGAGGTGGTGCTTGCCTTTGAAAAATATATATTTTATACTCTTTGATTCGATACCCTCCCAATATGGATGCCCGGTGTTCGCACCCTCTCCACCCTCACTTCTACATGCTACTGACAGGAGTAGAAAGTTATCTCTTGTTCTCTGTTTAGGATGGGTTTTCCGGTTTATTCTAAAGTCTTTTCATACACTTTATTCACTTGCGATATTATCACCTTGCTTAGAGTGAATTTATTAAAAAAAATAAATAAATAAAATAAATGGCAGACAGGTTTAACTTGACACTCTTTTTCAGAAATGACCTATACCAATTAGACACTGGGACCCTACAGCAGTTTAAGTCTGAAAAATGTAAGAAACTTGTTCTCAGGAAGATATTTAAAACGTATTCAGTACTTTTCACGCGTTAAATCGATCGTTAGCTGCTTTTTGAACCATATACCGGGCACACCCCTTACTTTCGGTTTTGTGCCGCATCTAAGCTACGCTGGGAAAATCACTATACCGGACAGCAAATATCAGTTTTAGACATAACCTTCCTTGTATTTATCAGAAAATAATGATCTAGACTTCTACTCTTATGTTTTCTGAAACTGAGAATCGCCCAAAAGAAGTCGAAACAGGTTAAATGCAAAATTTAAGCTCTTTTCGGGAACATCTATATTTCTGAGATTAGCTATTGTAACTACTTGCACTTTTTACATTGTTCGGACAGTTGTTCTCATTTTTAATATCATATTCACAACGTTTCGGCGTTTATACGCTTCGACTATCTTCAGGCAATATACGTTGGAATTTCGATCTGAACCCCTTTATTTAGTCCACATGGGTATATTGTTCTAGTTCCACGTGCCATGCCCTTTTGGGACATCTCGGTTTCAGTTAAGGTTTTGTTCACCTCTGGCCTTTACTTTTGGATTTCTTCAACCATCGTTTTTATCCACTGGACCATGTGTTCGAAATTCCAACGTATATCCCCTGAAGAAGGCCGGAGTGTACAATGGCCGAAACGTCGTGAATATGACAATAAAAATGAGGACAACAGTCATAAAAATGTAAATAGTGTTCTTTTAGGGAATTTTGGTTTTTCATTGCAAACAATATTTTCTAACCCTAAACTCCTTTTTTTTTAATTAGCAATATGAGTGCTTTATTTTAATCGTCCCTTTAAATACAAATATGTCCTTCCTAACGGGTAGGTCCCTAAAGATAGTTGTTAACGGCCAGTCCTGCGGGGCCCTAGCTATCATCCGCTCTAGCTCTAACATCTTAGTGGGCGAGAAACTGGTTGATGATGACATTGTGCTATGTCGAAAGTACTCGGAATAAAATAATATGAATCATCGCCGATTCAATCCCGGACTACCACTAGTCACGATGAATGGATGTCCCTTCAGGGATGCCTCGTGCCTTGTGTGACTATTGAGCCTTAAACTAAACCCAGACGTCAAGTAGAACTCGTACATAGGATCCATCGCTAAGTTCGGTTCCCTGTACCGTTCTCGAAAGTACCTCATCCTCCTGCAATCTTCTACCTTTACAAGAACCACATCAGGCCGTGATGTACCCTCAGAGAGGCCTCTGTGATTGAGCGTTTATTGGGACTCACTACAAACCCCATGAGGAACTCTTACATACGACCCATCACTAAAGATGCAGGAAAAAGGGTCGGTTTCCTGTACCGTTCCATTAAGTACCTAACTCTTTTACAAGAGGCAGGTCAGGCCTAAAGTGGAGTACCTTTATCATATTTGGGCAGGAGCTGCCCAGCTCTCACTTTACAATCTCGGTGGAGTCTAAAAGCGTCTCCACATCCTTGTGGGTGGCAATTTATTTTACACCCCCCGCACTCTGTCTCATAGGCGGGATGTGGCAAGCCTCTCACTAATCTATCGCTGCTTCCATGGAAAGTGCTCGGACGAACTGCATTCCTTGGTTCCGCCAGCTCTAACCTTCACCGTTAAAACCCGCCACACCCACTCATATTGTAGCACCCCCCCATTCCATCCGTATTCCACTGGTGAGAATTTCCACTCGAACAGCTTCTTTCCGCAAACTACTGCTCTTTGAAACCGATTTCCAAGGAGCTGTTTCCCCGATCACTACAATTTTAGCCTGGTCAAGTCTAGGGTTAACAGTTATCTTCCCCCACCTAGCCGAATAAACTGTGCGCCTTATTTTGTAACCCTCTACCTCGAGTGGCCCCAGGCCTTGTACAGATTGAAACTCACTGTAAAAAAAAAGCAAAACAAAACAAACAAACAAACATTAATACATTTCCATAACTGAGCTGATAACCATTCAGGGAAATGAAAAACCACAGATGTCCGTTTGGTTCTATTGTGCGAGCCCACTGTATTTGGGAAGTAGGTCGAACCAAGAACTTTTCAGCATTCTCTTCGTATAAAATTAATTTGTGAAAACGTCTTGGCATATGGTCATATGTTGCCAAAACACTATATAGTGTATGTAGGTGTTGGTTCACTAATAAAATATGATGTTATATCGAATCTTTTGACTCTTTTAAGAATTCTAGTATGGTCATCAGCAAAAGGGTGAGCCCAAAATGTAAATTACGGGTCGGGGATGCTAAAATCAAGCAGGCACAGAAATTTAACTATCTGGGGAAGTGTTCTAACAGCGGAAGGAAAGTGCGACACTGAGATCCGAAGACGTATTGGGATGGCCAAATATCCATTGCAACAGCTAAGCAGAGTGTTAAGAAACAGAAAAATTTCGTTGGGAACAAAGAAAAGAGTACTGAACTGTTACGTGATATCTGTCTTCCTGTATGGAAGTGAATGCTGGACAATCTCCTCAAAGATGAGGAAGAGACTTGAAGCAACAGAAATGTGATTCTACAGAAAGATGTTGAGGATACCTTGGGCCGAAGATAAGAGCAACAACGAGGTTTTGAAAAGAATGGAAACAAAAAGGAAACTTATACTTAACATCAGGAAGATAAAGTTGAAATTTCTGGGGCACGTAATGAGGAAGGAGGGCTTGGAAAATCTGATACCCACAGGATAGATTGAGGGAAAGAGGAACAGAGGAAAGCAGCATGTAACATACTTGATGAGCTTGAATAAATGGATGGTAGAACAGGGTTTGGGAGAAATAACAAAAACACAAAACTTATTAAGAGTTCTAAGGAAAGGAAGATGTGGAGAGACATGATCGCCTAGTTCTTGAAGGGACACGGCACATAAAAGATAAAGTGTTAACTGTGTTTGTTCAAAAGCGTACTTCCAAATAAATATCGAAAAATAAAAAGTAAAAGTATCTAATTGATCGGAAAGTCTCCTTCATATGTCCGAAACTCAGTCCACTTCGTGGAAATAATCAAAGATGCTCCCATCCTATCCAACCAGATGGTGAGTTTGGACGTGGTGAGTTTGTTCACCAAGGTACCCACGGAGGAGGCACCCTCAGTAGTCAGAGACAGATTGGCCTCTGACTCATCCCTAGAAGAACGGACCAGTATTCCAATAGATAATCTGATGGAGATGTTGACTTTCTGTACACAAATAACACACTTCGGAATGGGATCACACATATATCGACAGGATGAGGGCTTAGCAATGGGTTCGCCATTATCACCAGCAATGGCGAACATATACATGGAATACTTTGAGGAAATAGCATTAGAATCTATATCTCTAAAGCCAACTATATGGTTAAGGTACGTAGATGACACCTTCATACTCTGGCCACACCAGGAAGAAGTTCAGGTTCTACTGGACCATGTGAACTCAATAAGACCTTCGATACAGTTCACAATGGAGAAAGAGAGTAACAACACACTCCCATTCCTGGATGTTCTAACAGAGTATGGGTTCAAGACATCCGTATACAGTAAGCCGACATTCACCCTACAGTACCTCAATTTCAACTCCCACCATCCATACAGCGTAAAGAAAGGGATCGCCCGCTGCTTACAACACCGAGCAAAAGTCATAAGTGGCGACCCAGAGACATCAGATAAAGAATTGGTCAGTATAAGTAGTACCATACAACGTAACAACTACCCTGGGTACATGGCAGCAGCCCCCCAAAACTGGGATAGGCGGGTACAAGAGGAGGAGGAGGAGGAGGAGGAGGAGGAGGAGGAAGAGGACAACAACACTAAGAAAACAGTCTGCCTGCCTTATGTGAAGGGGTTATCAGAGAAAATACAAAGGATCTGCGGTCCATATAACATCAGGACAACCTTCAAAAGCTTGACGACACTTCGCAGATATCTCTCCTGAGTAAGACCCCCCATAGAGGAGAACATGACTAAAAACTGTGTGAAAGCTATCCCGTGCAGCTGCGGAAAGAAATGTAAAGGAGAGACAGGCCGCCGCCTTAAGGTGAGGCTTCAAGAACACCAGAAAGCTGTAACACGAGGGGAAGTGGAAAAATCAGGCGCGGCTGACCACATATGGAGAGAGAAAGGAGATCACCGCCCTCTGTGGGATCAGGTTGAGATCATAGACAAGGAACACCATTGGAAAATTCGTAAACTTAAGGAATCAGCACATATGCTAGGCCACAAAAATCTCCTGAGCCGACCAAGCATAGAAATGAATACAATATGGGAACCTGTAATAAGGAGTGCCAGAGAAAATCGATAACAACAACAAAGTTGCAATATGAGCTCTGGTAAAAACAGCAATAATAACAGAAAAAAAATGCAATATGAGCACTGGTAAAAAAATGGTATTTGAAGATATTAGGTTCATAATACCCAGAAATTCATACACAGATGTCCTCAAGGATAGATGGCACAGTGGATAAAGGCGTTGGTTAGATCCAGTGACAGGACCCAAAGAGTGTGAGTTCAATACGTGGAACTAGAACAGTCTACGTGAGCGAAATAAAAGGTTCAGTTCGACATTCCAACCACCTGAAGAAGGCCGGAGCGTACAACGGCCGAAACGTAATAAATATGGCGACAAAGATGAGGACAGTTGTCCGAATAATGTAAATAGTGTACATAATACATCATCTCAGAAATATAGACAAAAATATCTAAGTATGTTTATTTATAAGCAAGTTGGGCTGATTCCCATGTTCTCTGGAAGTGGAGAAAAATAGACTTTATGTTCGTCACATGACTATGTAACTCTGTGGCCTTTTTATGTCTTTTATTCTCAGCGTCTCTTCATGTTTTGCTATGCCTGGAAGCTTTGTCATAGTAACTGCACTCTATAAACTCCGTTAACGTATTTTCAGAACATAATAACGGACGCCGTCGTGATGTTTTTAAAGCTGTTAATTCAAATGTCACCCCGCAAGCAGAAACCAGTGTAACCGTATAACTCAGTTTCTTCCCAAAGCGCAGACTTGGACACAGAAAAGAATTTCGGGACGACCCTCAGGGAGAAAAATAATTTCACTGTTTCAAATATTACTTTAATCGTAGAATCAATAAACCTCGGTATTTCTTATATCTATCGAAGAAAGAGAAGTTCGCAATAGCATGAACATGCGTCAATATCCAAAATAGCAACGCCAGAAGTGAGTAAGAAATGATACTGCGATTCCATCAGGCTGCAGCCGTCTCGACATACGAATAATGGACGTAAACAGACAAAGTGTTTTTATATATTTAATTTATCGATGCTTATAACTAATTACCTCTTACAGTTTCAATGACGCTTTAAGTTTTAAAATTGTGGTGTAGATATATTTGCCTTGTTCTTTTTTTTTTTTTTTTTACTTTTTCTTAAAATTTTCTCATATTTTTCTAATGTATTCTATGACCGTTAAGAGCATCCTTGTGATTCTCATTTGGATCGTGACCATCGGTTTAGGAACCACTGGGATAATTCATCCACCTTTTCGTAGTCAGTATCTATCTATCTATCTATCTATCTATCTATCTCTTTTCGTATCCATATCAATCTATCTATCTATATCTGTCTATCTATCTATCTATCTATCTATCTCTTTTCGTATCCATATCAATCTATCTATCTATATCTGTCTATCTATCTATCTATCTCTTTTCGTATCCATATCAATCTATCTATCTATATCTGTCTATCTATCTATCTATCTCTTTTCGTATCCATCTCAATCTATCTATATCTGTCTATCTATCTATTTATCTCTTTTCGTATCCATCTCAATCTATCTATATCTGTCTATCTATCTATCTATCTATCTATCTATCTATCTATCTATCTATCTATCTGTCTGTCTCTCTCTTTCTCTCTCTCTCTCTCTCTCTCTCTCTCTCTCTCTCT
>OZ038500.1:80760553-80860553 GCA_964036315.1 Acanthosepion esculentum
AAGTTCGATAAGATCAAATTGACAGCTGATCCCAAAAATTACCTTCAATATGTTAACTGGGGCAAGAAATGGCTTGTTAATTTGAACACCTCCAAAACGAAACTGCATGGCTGATTCTAAACTTCAGCAGAGTGACTCATTGAATCTACTCAGGCTAAAGTTTTTCACTGACATGGTGTAGAACGAATATATTGATCAATTACTAGGCCTACTGCTAGAAAAGTTGATTCACCGTGTCGTGCTAGACAATTTTTCTTGCCAGAATCTAAGTTACACCTTTTTAAGTCTAACACTCTACCATGCATTGAATATTGCTGCTACATTTCGTCCGGTGCTCCTGCTATGTATTTAAAGATTCTTGATGAAATAAAAAAAAAGAATCTGCAATGTTATCAGTCCTGACCTAGCATCTCGGCTTCAGTCATTTTCCCACCGGCATAACGTGCCCCCCTGTAACTTTTCTATAAATATTTTCATGGTAATTCTTCTGATGAGCTTTTTTTTTTCCCTCGTTAGGTGGTTGGTGATGTCAGTTCGCAGGTAGGATGCGGGGCGCCTTTCGTTTCGCGTGAGTGTTTTCGTATTTGTTGTTGTGTCTGAATGAGTGCGTGTCAGTGTGTGTGCTTGGGATGGATGAATGTTTTATAATATTATAGTCCCGCATTGATTTCGGCCAGCGAACTGGTATTTCTGCCACATTTAGTTATTGTGGGGGTTTTTATTTACTAATAACATTTTCTTTAGTTTCTTGTAAATATTTTGTAATCATTTGTATATACTCATTGGGGTTAATTTTTAAAATTGTTATTTTATCCCCCTCCCCCCCCCACAGACATTGAATTGTACATATGGGGACTAGTCAGTATTTTCATAGAGACAGTGAGGTATTATGGTGGTTGTAGTAAGAACGGTACGGATGAATGTGGTGTTTTGGTGTAAGGAATATTGTTCGTACGATTGGGTCAGTGTTTGCGGCTAGCTAAGTTATAGTTAAGACAGATGAAGACCGTCCTATTTTCCCCAATCCCCCCTTTGGCCATGTGCCACATTTCTGTAGAGTATACAGAATAAATATCGCTTTCCTCTTTGGTGCCTCGACTTTACGAATTTAAGTGCAGTATTAGATTGACAGCTAGGTCTCATCATTTTACATTTGAAATTTCTAGATGTAACCGTAAGTTCTATGCTAACAGCTACTTCTCTTTCACTTCTCGCTTGTGGAACTCTCTTCCATCTTCTTACTATCCAATCAATTCTGATCTTCAAAAATTAAAATGCAATATCAATCGTTATATTCTGTCTCCTTGAATCCTGTTCTTTTATTGTCCTCTCTCCTTACTTAATTTTTTTTTTCAGATTCTTTCACACTCAGTAACTCTTTGCGTCTTCGTTGTGTTATCCGCTTGCTTGGGGTAAAAGGATTAAAAAGAAAAAGAAGAAAGAAAATGGTATTTTTGATGATGTTTGAGCATCGGCAAAACATGCCAAAGTAGAAAAATTTATATATATATATATATATATATATATATATATATATATATATACCGGGTGTAACAGCAAAATCGTCCAATTGTATCTTAGAAATGATTAAAGATACCTTACTGGAATTCTTCGAGGTTTTTATAACACTATTTGACTCTACTTTGAGCAATAAGAATGTATAATTACTCTCCAAGCTTAACAGACGGATCGTGATGAAATCGACCATAAACGAAGATGACATGTTCATCATTAATTAATCATATCTAAGGATCGGAAGCTCATGAAGGATTGAAAAAAGTCCATATATATATATATATATATATATATATATATATATATATATATATATATATTCTGGCATCATTTTCCAACTTATTCAAGATGATCTTCGTCCTCTCTAATCTTCTAACTTCCTGTCCTAGAGTAACAAGTGCCTCACACTTTCCACGTACGATTTTATTTTCAAATCTTTTTTCAGTGCTCTTTGGACTGCCATAGTTCCTATCTCACGTGCCAAACGTCTTATGAATTGAATTGGATCTTTTCTAATTGATCTCTCTAGCTCTAAGTTGAAATGATGATCCGTCTTCCTGTTGTGATCTCCTGATCTAGTTTTCCTCTCTACTGTTCCCTCTTTTTAAAACTTATTCACCGTTCTCTTGATGGTTCTTGAATGGACTTTAAAGATATAAATCAGTGTATGAATGTTGGTACCATTACTGAAGACCTGAATGATCTTTTTCTTCTCGCCATTGCTCAGTTGGGAAGACAGTGGATCTGACACAAAAGGATTTAAACATGTTCTCTTTTTAGCTGAATAACTCAAAGAGTTTTCAGTGATTCTTACAAAAAATGGTCGGAAGATGGTTAAACGTCTTACTTGAAAAACTGTAAAAAAGAAACTCAATTTTTAAATATTAAACATAATGAGGGATGGATAATTATGCTGTTACACGATTTGGACAATTTTTCTGTTAACCCGGTATATATATATATATATATATATATATATATATATATATATATATATATGTATATATATATATGTGTGTGTGTGTGTGTGTGTGTGTGTGTGTGTGTGTGTGTGTGTGTGTGTGTGTGTGTATTTAGGCAGAAAATTCTCTTTTAGGCATGTCTGATTGAATAAATTACAAACATTATGTCTGCTTATTTTTATCATAATCCTTTCATATTCACAAATATTTTCCGTATACTACAATTGAATAAGGCAAGAAATGCACTGTAACAGTGAGAAATTTTATTCGGGGAAATAAAAGTGATTCTCACTGTTACAGTGAATTTCTTGCCTTATTCAATTGTAATATATGGAAAAATAGAGAGAAGGAGGACCATGAAGATAAATGGATTCTGCGCCTCAAAACACTAAATGAAGACTGGCGTAATCACAAATTTAACAACATAGATAGAATTAATATAGGTATGTCCAATTTTGACCTTTTTAGCGTTTTTTTTAGTTGTTTTTTTGTCAGTTGAAAGACACATTAATTTCGAAATTCTTGTAAAAATTAACTACTTGTTGGATTTTAATGAAAACTTCAGAACTTATTCAGAAATGAATGAACTTATTTTAGAAATGTTTGTCTCTTTGAAAGTCATGGTATAAATATTTTTTTTTTATATCTGTTACCCCCTCGAACTTAATCTTATGAAAACACAAAAAAAAAATTATTTGCAACCTGAATTTTTCTTTTTAATTAAATGCACAAAACTCTGAAAAATCTAAATCATCGAGTTTTTTGTTAAAAAAATGTCCGAAATTGTCCAAACTTTTACCTCAATTGTAAAAATACAAACCCCAATAAAACTAAGACAATATTTAATTAAGAAAGTTTTTAATGGCTTTTCTGAATAATATATACGAAGGTAATTATTATCTGAAAGAAAAAAATTTTTTTGATGAACAATGAATTTTTACTTTAATTTTCTTTTTTTTTTCAATTTTAAGTACACAATATGACAAAAGGTTGTTATATATTTATACATTAAGTTCTTTCTGCAACCTTATGGAAATGATATATTATGTTCTCTACTTTTTAAAGATCATAAATTTGAAAGCTTATTAAAATCTGACAACCATAATTATTTTAAAAATAATTTTTAATATTCCAAAATTGTATTTAAAATCGTCTACAACGAAAGTACGGATGCACATTGTTGAAATAATGTCACATGAGTAGTTTCCTTTGATAGAAGCAAGTTTTTTTTTTACTTCAGAAATGGCTTTGATTCGTTCAGTAAGAAGAAAACAACGCTTGTCAAGTTTTCTGAATATCGTCGTATTATTTTCAATTTTTTGCTTTTTCTATTCAAATATAAATCGAATAGTGGGATAAAAGAAAATATCGACTATTTACAATTACAAAAAAAAAAAAAACGCCCTTGGAAGTCCACCCAAATTTTCAAGTTTGAAATCGAATGCATAAATTCATTGTACATTACTTTGGAATTATTATCCACACGACAAATTATCAATTAAAACGATTTTTGGAGTTTAAATTTTCTGGAGTTAGCGCGCTACTACTCAAACTAAAAAATACTTATTGAGTCAAAACAAAACCAACATAGCATGTTAATTTTATTAATAAATAAAATAAAACTCATATTACTGCCATATAATTATTAATAAATAGAAAAAAATCTGCCTTAATAAAAAAGAAATAAAATCTCATTTCATTAAGTTAACCCGTTTCAATTAATGGTGTTTCATGTAATTTTTATATTCTCAGAAAAATATTTCATGACTGAAATAATAAACCTCAATTTAAAAAAATGTATTTTTTTTACTGTTTTATTTTTACTTGTAAAATTTGATTTTCTTTCATAATTTAAATGTTATTTTCAGTGCAGAATTCTTCCTCAAACGTAAGGTAAAAAAAATAAAAAAAATTTGAAAGTGAATTTTAAAAAAAAAAATTTACTAACCAGATTCACTTAAAATTAGAACGAATTATATCACTTTGGCGCTACCATCCAATAAATCTCCGTGCAGTAAGTTGTGAATATATTGACGTACATCAATTAACGCCTGTCAATTCCTTAAAAAAGGAACGACTACGGTTGGAAATATCTCTCTTAAAAAAATTTCTGCTAAAAATGTAAGTAATGTTTCTTTCAAATTACATTAAGTATACTTTAATCATTCTAAATTTCCTAAGATAACAAAAGAAAAAGGTGTAATTGATTTTTCATGATTTTTTAACTAACAAACTATGATCTTTCCGACAGAAATGTCGATAAGTTCCATTTTACGAAATTTTTTGACTCGAAAAAAAAAACAAGATTTTTAATAAAATTTTTAACATTTATAGGAAGGATTAAAAAATCTGAAAAAATATTCAGAAAATACTTTGGTCTTTCCTCTTTAATAAGAACATAAATATTTAAACGTTAAAAATTGTTTTATCAATTTGGGGACATTTTGTCGTCAAGGTATACCACTTTTTAGCGAAATATTGGACATACCTAAATTAATATATAACCACACGAATCAGGCCCTACCCACATTTCTCACCCACACAAGACAGACATGATTGCGGGGGTGTTGAGGCCTCACACGAATACACACATCCATACTAATATACACACTTACATATATCATACTCACTTACTCACTCCCAAAAGAACTATATGATAACACACACTTAACACAGACACATCCCTTTCCAGGAACCAATAAAACTGTCAAATTGACTAAAGGAATTCAGAGCAGCATGAATCTATCCAGCCTCTATCTTAAATAACAATTTAAAAGAGACCGTTTGACCAACACAAGGACTGACCAGAATTTATGATAGAAAAATTAAAAAATAAAAAAACAAATGAAAACTACAGATAAAAGTTCATTTTCTTCATCAAGTCATTCATTCCTGTAGTTCACTGCTACTAACAAGCAGAATTTTTTTCTCCTGATGATGGCCATGCTGGCCGAGGAATCTAATTGAAATAATAAAACAAAAAAATATTAATATACAATCCAGTTTACAGATTACAAATCTTACTGTTTTCTTATTATTTTAATATATATATATATATATATATATATATATATATATATATATATATATATATATTAAGACGCTTTTATGCCGTTGTTTGTACTTAATACGCTTTTGTACCGTTGCAAATATATTTAAATATATATATATATATATATATATATATATATATATATATATATATATATATATATATCACTTAAAACGTTATTTTTAGTGGACACTCATATATAGATATGTGTGTGTGTGTGTGTGTGTGTGTGTGAAGGACCGTTTGTGGGTTTGAGTGTTGTTGTATTAGGGACACGTGCTGTTTATTTCCTGCTAGAAGGTCCAACTACAAGAAAATGTCGGACTTGAATTAAGTCCAACTGAAGATGTAAAGAAAACAAACAAGATCGATATATACATGTCAACAAATATATGTGTTGCGGTTGAGTGAAGATGTTAAGAGATATCAGGTTTGAATGATCAGAAGGCTTAAAATTGTGCGTGTTCATAATCTTCCATCCACAACAATTAATAAAAGACAAAAATAATGATTCAAAACATAACAATTGAATTTATTAAGTATTTGATGTACATGCATGGGAACTGAAAGGTTAGACAGAGTTGTGTCGCTTAGACTAGGTAATATTTGTACCGAAGCTCATAACGAATAAATTGATTATTAAACTGTAGAAGAATGAGTTGTTGCATGTTTGAAATTGTGTATTGTACAAGTTGGTAATAGTTCAGAATTATACTTGCATGAAATGTTGTAAAGTTCTTTTACGTCTTACTACATTAGTCAAGACGGGAATTCTTTAAGGATCACATTTTGGCAGCGGAGTTGAGACGCGAGAGTGAGTAAAGAGAACGAGCGAGTCGGGAGGAGAAGTTGAAGAGAGAGAGAGAGAAACACTCGTGTTTTGTTTTTATAATTTTGATGTGCCACGTGACAAGCTCTGACTGAGTTGGCGCCAAAATAGACCTGTCGAAACTGACCAATCAGAAAGCTAGATTGAAGGTGATTAACCAATGAATGCTTGTTATATATTTGTTAGTATGATGGTGGTGAAAATTATAAAAGGAAGAGTGCATTTCCCAGTGGAGGGTAAACTGACTGTCGTGGAAGATTCCACAAATATATTAAACAACAAATTTACAAGTGACAAAAACATTAACATTTGTGTTTGTGTGTGGACGTAAAGAGTTTGTATATTGGTGAATGTTCGTACGTAGGTGTATGTGTGTTTAATGGCGTTTTCCCATAAGTGGGCGAAAACGCTGATTTCTACGAGATCACGTTTTTAGATGTGTCCGCTGAAATGCAAAGTGAAAAAGAGAACGAGGCAAGAAGTTGTCCAGTATTTATAGTGTAAGGAGGACGACCCCTAGTGAACAATTAGGGAATTAAGGAGGAGCTAACTCAGACATATGAATTTCATCATTTTTATCCTTGTACAAAAAGAAACGTTACTTGCTTGACCCACAAACGTCGGCCGAGAACTCTCAGCTCCTCTCGTATTTAGCAAGGTCAAACGACGGAGAATAGGAGAAGGAAGTGTAAGTAATCTTCTAAATGAGAATACCTTCCTGATTTGGAATCAGCATTATTCGAAATCCTTGATTTTTGTGTGAACTTGAACATTGATCTCTGACACTTGATATTTTTTTTCTTGACAGATTTAAGTTGATATTTTTTTTTATCATTTCAAACCCGAGAATGCAATAAAATCTGCTAATATGCAAGAGGGCATTGAGAGTGAAAGAAACAGAGAGAGCAATAAAAGAACAGGTTTCAAAGAAACAGAAGATGAAAATTGACATTGCGTTTAAATTTTTTAAGTTCCACAAGCGAGAAGTGCGGGAGGAGAAACTATTAGCATAGAACTTACGGTTACAATTCCAACAGTGAAACTGATAATCGTACTGAGCTTAAATTCGTCAAATCGATGTATCAACAAGGAAAGCTCAATTACCGGGAAAATATTTATAGAAGAGGCAAAGGGAAACATTCTTTCTTTCTACAACCGAAGGCAAAATAACGATAAATGGGATAAAGGAGATTGGGTAAACTTGCAGAGAATGCCCCAATGACAATTTAAAAAAAAAAAAATGCATTATTCCTGGTGTAAAACCGCCCTGTCGGCTGGGGCTTCTGCAGAGTGGTAAGACCCCCCCCCCCAAATGAGGATAAGGCAATAAACTACATCCAACAGCAAAGCCTCTAATCAGGAGGTTTTGAGGAGCGTGGAACCACCTCTTAATTGTTAGAGTTCCCAGGTTCACCCTGACCCAGGGCGGTATCACTTGTTAGCGTCCCAGCTATGGGCAAACAGTTAACTCCAATCTGGGGTCAAAACGCTATGAAAGTGTAAAAATAGGTCTTAATACCAGCAATAAATTTTTGAAAAAAATATTACCAGCAATAAAAATCTTGTTGGCATTATCCATTGAGGTTGATATGCCGTAAAAAAAACAAAAAAAAATAAAACAAACCTGGTGTAAAAAAAAGCTTAATTATTACAAAAATAGCAATAAAAAAGGAGGAAACTACTGTTTAGGAGATACAGTGTAACCCGGATATAAGAGAAACCCGGATATAAGATATATTTTCTCTGGTCCCAAATAGACCAAACCCGGATATAAGAGAAAACAGGATATAAGAGACTTCTTCTCCGGTCCCGACAACTCTCTTATATCCGGGTTACACTGTATTACCAATCTTGAGTCCCGGGTACAGCCTGGTCGCCTCAATTTAAGATTAAGAATCTATGAAGGCGTTGGGTATAGTGAGGGATTGACCCCGGGAACATAAATCAAGCAGTATATTGCTTCAGGTAAACAGTGGAGGTCAGGCTGTACTCGGGACACAACTGAAATTAGCAATACGTACCCGCGAGCTAAACGGTAGAGGTTGTTCAATTTTAAATTGTTATTTTTGTAATAAGCAGGGCTTTTTTTCTTTTTTTTTACACCAGGAATAATGCATTTTTTAAAACTTGGTCACTGGGACATTATCCGTAAATTTACCGAAGAATGTGTTATATGACATTCTTCCAGGTAGGGAGAACATGGTAGCTTTGAAATTTGCATTCAAAATCCTGATGTTTATCGAACCTCGACCTTATCTTACATTTTCGCTTCCTCACCACTCTTTCCTCCACTCATACATTAAAAAAAAAAAATAACTTCTATTGTTCCTTTTCCGTTTATTTCTCCTCCTGCTACTTTTTTTCTTTTAGATTCTTTTTTTTTTTAATTAATAGACTTTTTTTTCCCTTACGCTTTTTTTTTCTTCTCTTTCAACTTTGAATTAAGTTTCAACTATTTTTGCTTTCTTAGTTCTCCACACTTCACTTAAAAATCACTACGCATCAGTTATGCAACACTTATGCTACATTTCTTGAACTACTCACTGAATTGATTTCGTTCCAAAGAAGAAGAAAAAACGCAACAAGCGCTGTTTATTTTACTTTAGTTTCCCGTCAGTTTTTCGTCGTCTCTTGACTGACAAACACCAGCACACTCTCACCAATCCTCAACGACCACGTAGTAACTCTCTCACCAGGTCCCACTTTTACCTACCCTTACCAACTCTAAACCTCTGTCTACCAACCATAGGTCGATCAATCAAGCAAGACTAACTGAATGTAGAAAGCGGGCAGGAAAACGATAGTGTTTTACGCAAGACCGTAGCGTTAAACAGCAGGAACAATGAATGATGAACTTCCGTTATAACGTAGTACGCGGGAAGTTGATCAATGGCTATGGGAGGAGAGGGATGGTGAGAGGAGTAGAAAAAAGAAATAGAAAAGAAAGTGGGGAACAAGGGAGAAAAGAAGGCTGAAAAAAAATAACAAAAATGGAGGAGGAAAAAAATGTCGGTAAGAGAGCTGAGGAAAGTGGTAGAAGAACAAGTGAGAGAGAAAATATGGAAAATGCAGAGAAAGAAAAAATAGGTGAGAGAGAGATAAGTAGAAAAGATGATGGAAGTGATAGAGAGAGAGTGGGTAGAAAAGTGAAGGATGAAAGTGAGAAATGAAGAGGAGAGAAACAGATGATACGAAGGAGAAAAAAGTGGGTGAGCGGAGTGATAGAGAAGGATACAGTAGGAAAATAAGGAAGAAGAGAGAAAGAAAAATAGTTAATGAGTCAGAAAGAAAAAAATTAGAAAAGTGAAGGTAAGAAATATGTTAGCAGAGAAGTTAATTGGAAAGAATTTTTAAAAGGGAGAGAAAAGATGTTATAACAGAAGAAGAAAGAAAGGGCAAATCTTTAACCTTTGTGCCGACAAAAAAAGGATGGTTTTTCCATTGACATTACTATTTATTGTAACTACCTTCACTCCTTGACAACGTTTAAAATTTTAAAACCTAAACATGATTTGTTCTTCAGAATTTACATAAAAAATATCGATTGAACAATTTATTTATTAGATTGTTTATTTACAAGAATAATTGTATATTTACAAGTAAAAATAAATGCAATGTAATATTTATCATTTAGCAATTGCATAAATTTATAAACATTTACTAAATTATTAAAATATATGAACCAACTCTAAGGAGATCCTTATTTACCATTTTATAAAGTTTGAATCGATTGGCAATTAGCCGATGTTTTGCTATCCATTCCAATAAACAATGAAATGAATAAATACTGTTTATTAATTTTGTTGTAAATTCTCAAGAACAAAGAAAATGTGTAAATTCACTTTCATAAGTTTAGGTTTTATTAAAATTCTAATCATTGCTTTTAAAATAAAGATTGAGAAGGAGTGAAGATAGTTAAAATAATAGCGGTGTCAGGGGGAAAAAACATCCTTCTGACACACTGTTTTTTCAGGCATGAAGGTTAAAGATTGCCAAAGAAAGAATGCAATCAGAGGAGAGATAAATGTATAGAAAGGAAAAGAGAAAAGGATAGAGAGTAAAATTAGAGAAAGAGAAAAAAACTAGAGAGAGTGGGTGAGAGAGAGAGAGAGAGAGAGGAAAGTTGGGCAGTTAAGGAAAAGAAAATAATAAACAAGTAATAGACTTTAAACCTAAATAAAAAAGATTTAGTTAGGCAAAAAAAAAGAAGAAAAAAAAACAAGTAAAAATAAAAGGTTGGTAGGAGAAGAAAACAATTGACTGAACACTTTCACACACACGCGCACGCACACACACACACACACACACACACTAATAGCTAGATTTTAATATCTTCTTTCTTTTCAGCTACTTTTGCATGCTTATGTTTTTTTTTTTAAATCATTTATTAGCCATATAGAAAACACATGAAAATACCGCCCTGTTGAAATTTATTTCATTTCCTTTCACTTCTTCAAGCAATGACGACACATCTTTACATGAGTAAATTTTGTTTGCCAGTACTTTTTAGTCCAACTAGGAGCAGATCTGCAACAAGTTAAAAAAATGAAAAAAAGTGAATCGAATGTTTACAAATGCAAATTTAAAAAATAGTGCCAATAGTTAAATTTAAAAACATAAAATACAATGTATGGCTTTTCTCCCATTTTAACTACTGACAATTTTCATCAGAATAGATTGTAACGGCATTCGATTGAAAATTTTAACAATCTCAAATGAAAGGACTTCAACACAAACATTGATTTTAGATATATTTATATACAGAACCAGGTGTAACAATTCAGAAGATAAAAATCCATTCTTCAATGGACTACTAATCTACTACTGTGACAAAGTTACTGACAATATGTTTCTTTGAAAAATATATAATGGTATTTGTTTACCAGATTGTACTAACATTGACAAATTTGTTGAAGAGGGAAATGTTCTTGTTTTGGAAAGAGTTATATCTTTATCTTATAGGTTGCAGTAAAGATAGTATTACTGTTGTATGCTGTTTCTTTTTTAATAGATAGTTTAGTGAGTTGTATGCAGTGTGACATATTGTTCATCTGGGAACTAAGAATCCCCACCTAAGAGGAGAAAATTTTGCTTGGTAAAATTTTTTACCTTTTTTAGATTCTTTTAAAGATATTTTTTACTAGCTTAAGTAGAGACACACCTCAACTGAAAGAGAAAAACACATTCCAAACAATTGAGATTTGAATCATGGTGGGAACGGACATTGTTGTATAATAAAGAACTTAGCTCTAACTGATAACCTTCTATCCTCCATAAAACCTCAAAAGATTTGGAAAGCTTAATTTTATGGGATTAAATATAATATAGAATTTAATTGCTCAGATGAGCTCTTTGCTATGATACCTAGACTTTTTTTTAATTTAAGCACAGTACTAGACTGGTGTTAAGATCTCATCAATGTACAGTTGAGTTGGCTAGATGTAAGTGTAAGTTCTATGCTTACAGTTTCTTTTCTCTTACTTCTAGCTTGTGGAACTCCTGGCTCCATGCTTTCTAACTAATTTTAATCTGAAAAAATTTAAATGCAATGTCAATCGCTATCTACTGTCCTCCTGAATACTCTTTCCTCTTTCCACTCATTTTTAATGTTTCTGTTCCTAATTCCTCCACGCCTTGTAACCCCTTGTGTCTTAGTAGCTCCAGTTTATAAGTCACTCATCTTGAGGCATTCAGAGTGATAAAACACTTCTTTCTTGGTTACAGTTTTTTTTTTAAATCATTTCACCTAAGCAAGGCAATAAAGCCACTAAGACATAAGGGGGTTACTGAGTGTGAAAGAATATGAGAAAAAGAAAAACATTATTAAGGAAAGAGAACATTAAAAGAACAAGAATTAAGAAGACAGAAAATAACGATTGATATTGCATTTAAATTTTTAAAGATCTAAGTTGACATCTCTGTACCAGTCACAGGGATTCCATTGAAACCATACAAGATAAAGCTGATGGTACATGTAGTTTTTGTTTTGTAAATACATGAGTTTATTCAAATAAAATATTTTTTAAGCATTTCACCCCAAACAAGGCGGGTGCCACTAGTATGCAAGGGGTTACAGAGTGGGAGCGAGAGTAAAGAGGCGTGATGGAGGAAAGGATGAAGAGAAGGACAAGGAATAGGTCAGGGCATCTGGAGATGTCGATTGGCATTACATTTGAATAATTGGCGATTATAGCTATCAGGGAAACAAGTAATAGGAAGGGAATTCCACAGACGGGAGGTGAGAGACATGAAGCTATTGGAGTAGAAGAGACGGCTACATTTAACGTTTTCGACAGTGAAAGGGTGGGACAGTGATGCCAGCTTAGTAGCACGCTTAAATTCATGCAGTCTGGGAACTAGGGAAAGTAGCTCGTCGGAGCAGTTAACGTGAAAGTATTTGTAGAAAAGACAGAGGGAGGCGACGGCAAGTCTGTGAGAGAGCGACTGTAGACGAGATGCCAGATCAGGACCAACCACATTACATATCTGTCTCTGGATCTTGTCAAGGACCTTAAGGCGAACTGCGGGAGCAGCAGACCATATATGGCAGCAATATTCCATGCAAGGGCGAATGGTTGATTTATATATTTGAAGGATGAACTCGGGCGAGAAAAACTTTTGGGCGCGACACAGGGAACCAACTTTCTTTGCGGTGGATGAAGCAATTGATTCAATGTAATTGTTCCATCTCAGGTCAGCAGACTGTGTGAGATCAAGCAGTCACAAAGAGATGCTCGCTTGGAGTTGAGCATCACACATTCTAATGGGTGACAGGGATGGTTCCCTGTGGTGAGTAATAGAGAGCAGTTTTGTTTAAGAGACATTAAAGTTAACCATCCAATTCCTGCCCCAGTCTACAACCAATTGGAGATCCGGGTCGAGACTAATGACCAGGTTAGTTTTGTCAGCGATACCAGATTTGGTATTGAGGCAGGAGTAAATAGTAGTGTCATCAACATAGATGCCTACTTTGGAACTGATGACATCAGGGAGATCGTTAATGAAGATATGGAACAGAATAGGACCCAGGATAGAGCCTTGGGGAACACCTGTGTTTGTGGGAAAGGAACTGGAGGAGAATCCATTAAGGATGACCTTCATTACATGGTTTGACAGGAATGGTTTTATTAAGTCAAATAATTGACCTGAAATTCCGTATCCCATAATCTTACAAAGGAGGCGGGCATGCCAGACCCTATCAAACGCTTTAGAGATATCTAGAGCCACGGCATGAGCTTCTCTGTTATTGTGGAGTGCTTGGTAAACAATTTTGGCCATGAGCACATCAGCTGTAGAACAGGCAAAGTGGAAATCATATTGCTTATCAGAGAGCAGATCATGGGATATAAGGTGATTAACCATTTCGGCGTTGATTAAAGCTTCAAAGACTTTGCCAAAGAATGGTAGGAGACTGATAGGATGGTAGTTAGATGGGTCAGAAGGATCTTCAGAGTTCTTAAAGACAGGTACAATAGATGAGGACTTTCAACGGGCTGGAAAGCAAGATTCATTGAGGCAGTAGTTATATAATTTGGAGAGGACAGGGGCCAGTTCAGGGGCACATTTCTTCAGGACAATGGCTGGTATCCCGTCGCCACTAGCCTTATGGGAGTCTAATTTTGAGATGATGCCTAATACCAATGATGGGGTTATGTGCAACTCGCTCAATAGAGCCTCAGTTCTAGGGGAAAAATCAGGTGTGGGTACACCGGATGAGTCAAGCGTTGAATTGGAAGAGAATTTCTGAGTAAAGCACTCAGCCTTATCAGCTGAGGAGGTCAGGACCTCAAATTGGTTGAACAAAGGAGGTATTGAAGGTTTGCTGTTGTTAACTACACTCTTGCAGAGACGCCAATAATCCTTGGAGCCAAATTTGCGAGATGCAATACGTTGTTTCATTCTATCAGCAAATAGTGACTTTGCTTCATTGAGGACATTCTTGCACTCGTTACGAGCTGAGACAAAGAGAGATCTGTTGCGATCTGACATGTCACTAAAATATAGGTGGAAGAAGTGATTCCTATGGACAATGGCAGATGAGCAAGCAGCAGAGAACCAAGTGGGGATGAGCGAGATTTAACCTTATATTTCCTAGCGGGGGATGAAAGCCTCGATTCCAGCTTTTACCCAGAAGGAGACCTCAGAAGCGCATTCTTGAACAGGGAGCTTAAAGACCACATCCCAAGGGACATCATGAAGGAAATCCCGGAACGAGTCCCAGTCTGCTCATTGATAGCAGAAAGATGTTCTGCTGGTAGGAGATTCTTTGCTGGTGGTGGAATAGAAGATGTTGACAGACACTACATCATGATCAGAGTTGCCAAGAGGGCAGAGCTGAGAGGCGCGACAGGACTTGGGGATGGAGGTGAAACAGAGATTGAGAAGGGAAGCCTTACTGTCCAGGTTGTTGGGAAAACATGTGGGAAAGTCAACTATTTGCGTGAGGGATTAAGAAATTGAAAAGTTAAGGGTTTGTATGCCAGCAAGGTCAGTTATAGAGTTTTTAAGCCACTTGGTATGGTGGGCGTTAAAGTCCCCGAACACAAATATATGAGCAAACGGATGGAGAGAGATAGCCTTGTCTATATTGTCGGAAATGCTTTCGAGTACACCACAGTCTTGGGAGGATGGGGATCAATAGAGGAAGAAGAGGTAGCTTACAGCATTGAGGAGAGATAGGCGGAGACACAAGTATGAGTGGTCTGGAGATTTGAGAGAGAGCTCTCTAGCCAGTGGGAGATGGTCTTTGATGTAAACTCCAAGGCCGTGCATGTGGGTTTGAGAGTCTTTTCTAAGGAGAGGAAGGTAACTGGGGATCAAGAGGACAAAGGAGTGGATAAACGAGTTGAGGTTGGCCTCGCAGAGAGCCAGTATATCAGGAGACTTCTTAATGAGGAATGATTCCACACTGCAGAAGTTAGTTTGAATTCCATGGACATTAGAAAAGGAAATGTTAAAGGGTTTAGGTGATTTTTTAAGAGCTGGTTTAGGTTTGCTTTTGTGATCGTTATTTGTCATGTTGGGTAATTTAGGAAGTGAAAATGAGAAGGCCTGAAGTAGAAGTAGCAGATGGTCATCGTCTGTGATGTGGGCAGAAAGGACCTGGTGCAGCCTGCAACATAATTGTGCCTCAGGGTTGCCCACCAGAGGTGAATGCAGGGACACCCTTCCATGCATGACATGGTACTACAGGCACCTTGGTATTATGCAACTGTTGATCAGAGCGGCTGCTCAAAACGCTATGCAAGAGTTAGGGCTCCTAACTACCAGTCGGGAACAGCAACCAAAAAACTGTCAACCGCGTATCCTCAGAATGAAGAGGCATTGCCACAGACTGCACACATCACAGGAGAATCACAGCAGCACTAGTACTGAGGCCAGAGAGAAGGAGAGGAAGCGTTTTGGGAATCCCTGCCTAAACAAGAAACAGGAGGTGAGCCTCTACTCTTGTTCAAGAGAAGAGGGAGGAGTATTGATTGGGTGGTAGGAAAGCCTACCTACTCCTATTACACACGCACACACACACACACACACACACACACACACACACACACACACACACAAAAAAGCAGCTTATAAGAAGTCCAAGCAAGTAGTTAGCTCAGAAATCCTCAGCCCATTGATAAGTCTCCTTTTTAATCCTGCTGGCTTGCTGACAAACCTGCTAACCCGGGATATTTTCAACTGGAATACTTACCAGAGAATTAATTTTTTTTTTTCCCTCTTCTTTAAATTAAGTTTTTAACTTATTATAAGTTCCATTGCCCCTTCCTAAAACACTATTCAGTTATCCAGCATTGCTCAATCTTTCAGTGGAGATTGGCACATTATTCAAGTGAACCGTGTGGCTATTTGGAAGAAAGTAAACCAAGGCATATGTACACCTCTCCTGTTATCCAGCAATCATATCATTCATTTTGAAGGAGTCAATGAGAAAAAAAAAAAAATCAAAGAATTTATCCAAACTTTTCAAAACAACAGTCAGGACAAAATTAAATATTCTTTGATTTACAACTAGAGTTAGTGTTTTGATGCCAAAGTACTATCCAAACTACAACCTTTAATATTTGGTACTTCCCTAGATGTATTAAGTTGAGGGACAGGGCAGGAGATAGGAGGGGTGATAAGAACTCAAGTTGGCAGGAGGGGCCATAAAGAACTCGTACTTGATTGAAGGGGGTCACGACCAGAATAAGGGTGAGAAACATTGCCATAGAGGAAAGTAATATTTATTTTATAAAATACAATAATGTGGCATGAGGTTAAAAAGGGGGATAGGGGGAGGACGGTCTTCATCAGTCTTATAATTAAACTTAGCGAGACACAATTACTGACCCAAACATAGACAGTATTCCTTACACCAAAACAACACATCCTTACTTACCATTCTTACTAAAGCCACCATGATACGTCAGAGTCTCTATGAAGTCCTAACTAGTTCCCATATGTACAATTTATTTGGTGGGGAGATAAAAATAACTACTTTTAAAAATGAAACCTCAATGAATGTGTCAGAGTTAACTCCTCCTGAATTGTCCAAATTGTTCCTAGGGGGCGCTATCCCTAAACTATAAATACTTGAGAAAGCGCTTTCTCTCTCTCTTTTTCACCTTGAATTTTCAGTGGACACTACGACAATGTAGGTTCTTACAGAAGATTGCATTTTCACTTTCATGGGGAGCGCTATGCATTTCCTTGAGAAGATGCCATGAATATTATGCAAACACACACACACACACACACACACACACACACACACACATGTACGAACATACTTTGAAACACAAACTCTTTAAATTCATGCACACACACACACGCATGTTAATGTTTTTGTCTTTTGTAAACCCTTTTTGTTGTTTAATACATATACCTGTTTGTACATATATATCGGTTCTTGGTTGTTTTCTTTTACATTTCGTTTTGGTAGACTCATTCTCTGAGTCTGCCATATTTGTAGTGGACTTTATTTCAGGAGTTCCACACGTGTTCATATCACAACATATAAAAACACCTACAGTCTGCTACAAATGTTTATCAGAACAATTACCTTGAAAGTATTTATAGAAAAGTACAGGGAAGTTATATTACAGTTGTGGGAAAGTGACTGAAGGTGAGATGCTAGGTTAGGACCAATAACGTTGCAGATTCTTTGGATTTTATCAATAATCTCTAAATTTATAGCAAGAACACCAGATCAGACATGGCAGCAATATTCAAAGCAAGGATGAATGGTAGACTTATAAATATGTGAGACAGTTCCTAGTGAGAAGAATTGTCTAGCATGACACAGGGGGCCAACTTTCTTAGCAACACGCTTAACAATTCATTCAATTTGGAACCAGTGTTTATTCATATCTGTTGTAAATTAGATTTTGAGTGAACTGGAAAAAATCTTGACATATATTATAAACATGTTCATTAATGTCTGCTTGTGATTAAAATCAAATTTTGATTTAATGAGAGCAAGTTAAATATATATACTATGCAACTATGGAAAAAATAATTACTATCAATGGCTTGCATTTATTTGTATATATTAATTTTTTAGACTCTTATTGTTGTAACCTAGGGAAGGTTACTGAATAGAATAATTGCACAAAGGTTGGTAATGAACAATAATACTTAGGGTACGAACAACACATATAAGATTTACCAATGGTGTGTAGAAGTAGTCAACTGCTAAAAGTGAGTCAAGTGAATTCCACAATAAATCTCCAACTGCAGACCAACATACAGTATTTACTACTGTATTTATGTGAATGAGGACATACCAATTATCATCTGTATGTATGCTAAAACACTTATAAATAGATTTTAATACAGCCAGGTAAAAATATTGATGATTGATTTGCTTTTTACAGCTTATCAACCCTCTGTGGGTTATTTAAAACCAGAACATATTTTGGATTGCAAGAAAAATTCATTTCTGCAAGGGAACATTGCATTAACAATCTTTTTGAGAGTAACAATAATTTTTTCAGATACAGTTCCTACTATTTAACCTATAGCCAGGGGTAGATGGATTCATACCTTTTCCAAGGATATATGTGTGTAAGTGAATGCAACAAATCCAACTGGAATTTGAACTTGGATCTCCAATTTCTCATTCTGAGCCATTTTCCATTACATATTCCAGTAAAAAAACATCAGGAAATGCATGTGATTTGTAAGGCAAACACTTCTCAAGCAATAATTTCTAGAAGACTGAGGATCCGTGAAATGACAGGAAGAACAAAGTGCTTTTAAACATCACTTATTCCCCTAGATTCAGAGTAATACTCAATATGGAGTAAATTTAAGCTTTGTTTTTTGACACTTTACTGAAAAAGAATTTCTTTAAACTATTTCTATCTATATTTGATTGAATCTCTGGATACGAAAGGTTGACTCTATTCTAAATAAATGGCATTTTTTAACACATATCGAGGAATATAATATCACTTCTCTGTTACAGCAAATATTTACAGAACAATGGAGTCATTTTTAAATATGGCATCTAAAATTTTAATTGTTGAGATTTTAAAGATAGAACTACTGAGTAATTTTTTCAGTTTTTTTAATAATAATTATTAGATTGGTTATTGTAGCAGCATTGAATTTCATTGTTATTACATCTGTGAACATTGCAAAATGTTATTGTGAATAATAATAATAAAACCTTTATTGGAGAAGAGATAAAATAGAAATGTGTTGAAAAAAGTGTTAACAATAGAGAAAGAGGAGAAATGAAAAGTGAGAGAGAAAATGAAATAAAAAAAGCAATGAAAAGAGAAAGAAAAAAGAGAGAGAGGAATATAAATGCAGTTAAAAATAAAGTTAAGAAAATAAAAGAATAAAATGTATTGAGAGACCTTAAGGGAAAATGAATAAAAAAAGACAAAGAGTAAAAGCATGAGGTGTATCATGTGATCAGACCAGCTCAGATATATGGATGATAGAGACACACAAGTGGTTAATAGCCAGTGATGATTATATATATATATATATATATATATATATATATATATATATATATATATATATATATATATATATGTATAGTTATCTAAATTGCTAAAGCTATACCACCCCTCTTCTTCCTCTGAAAACCCTAAGTACATCTTTTCTCATAACTTCCACTTTTTTTCCTTTTTCCCTTTTTTTCTCCTTTTCCTTTCCCCATATCATTTCTGTTGAGTTGACCGATTAAATAGGTCAATGTCTAATCTTTACCCCGCTCCTTCCTCAATATTAAGTATCATAATAAAAATAAATATAAAAATAAATTTTAAAACTCTCCCTTCCCTCTCTAAACTCGACCATGTCTCTTACACCATTCCCCACCACCTTCCATGTTAACTTATATAAGCTTAATACTGCCCGTCAAAAGTGTAAATTTTAATTTCATTTTTCGTTTCACCTTTTGAAAGTAATGTCTGAAGATCCAGGGGGAAAAAAGTCTCTGGTAAAATAAATTATTACAATGGAGCCTTAAAGTGGTTTGTTTTTCTTTAAATTAAAATATAAATCCTTCTTTCATGCACATTTCATTAAAAACGACTGACAAGGTGCTTTTATTTAGTTTTTTATATAATTTCTCGTGCGATCTAATAAAGTTTTTCTTTTCAGACGATAAATTATATAAAAACTGTTCAAATGTTCTTTTTATCCGAGTGCTTTTGGCTATACATTTTTTGATTCATTTTTTTGTTTTTATACATATATGTATGTGTATATATGATTATGTATATGTATATTTACCACTAATATTGTATATATATATATATATATATATATATATATATATATATATATATATATATATATATATATATATATATATATATATATTACCTCTTTATCTTTATCACCAAGGCCTGTTGGTACAGTTGGTATGTTTCTTACGCTGTATTGTATCTGTCCGGGTTCAATTCTCCATAGTGGAAGCACACTGCTGAGGAGTCCTAAATAGGATGGAACGGGCATCCAGTGCTTTCTGCAATCTGTTGAGGATTCTTCTAGACTTAATGAATTAATTGGATTTGTATTCAAATCCCCCCCCCCAATAATTTCAGTGTTTGTATATCAATGCTTGAACCAGCTTCTAATGCTTTGAGAGGGAGTGGCTGGGGAAAAGAAGATGTTGCTCATGGGGGTCACAATCCTATGGGAAAGGTATTCTTGGATGAGTTACATCACAAAAAGTGAGTGTAGCGCTATATCGAGTCTAGTCTGTCACCTCTTCTTCACCGAGGCCCGTTGGTACAGTTGGTATGTCGCTGTGCAGGTTTGATTCTCGGTAGAGGATGCATACTGCTGATGAGTTCCAGATAGGATGAAATGGCATTCTGCATTCTGTTGAGGATTCTTCTAGACTCGATGAATTAATTGGATTAGTATTCAAATCCCCCCAATAATTTCAGTGTTTATACATGCATATATATATGTGCGTGTATATATATATATATATATATATATATATATATATATATATATATATATATATATATATATTATCTATGAACACAAAACACATTATACATAACAATTTATCAAATGCACAATTTTGATCTAAAAAAATGTCACACTTGTCAAAAGAGAAAGTAATTTACTCAGAAGGAAAATTCTTGAGAGTGCTGCTATCGAATCTTATCGAAATCTACACCCCAGTTTCTTTCCAATCTCACCTTTCCTGAAAGGATTACTACTTTCGCAAGCCAACATACACAACCACAAAAGTGTAAAAAAAAAGGAAATGTTTAAATCCATTACCTCATGTTTTTGAAGATGTACAGCACATATGACCATCACAAACCATAACAGTCTGATCACAATTTAAACAATATTTATTTAATAAAAAACAATATATTTCTTGAATATTAATTGCTTACTTTTATCTTATCAGACTTTGAATTATGGCACTTTGTGTCCTCCACATGTTTTGACTGACCTTTCGACCACCTGATGAATATTCATGAACATTTTAAAATTTAAAAGCCTTGATAAACCATTGACATCTTCATTTTTTGTATATATACATGGGTAACAAAATAAATGCTTATTTACCTTGATAAAGACCCTCGGAGGATGAAACATGTTATGTAAGAATAGTTTTCTTCTTGTTTTTTTATTCATATATATATATATATATATATATATATATATATATATATATATATATATACATACATACATACATACATACATACATATATATATATATATATATATATATATATATATATATTAGAATTGGACATAGCCCGACAATTTATTTAAAGACATTTATATTATGTTTAACGTTCTTTGTATAGATACATGTATTTAAGCAAATGCTCTGTTTTATAATAAACAGTATTAAATAACATTTACCAGCCTGAATGTCGGAGAGCTAAAATTTTCTATGAAAATTTCTCGGACATTCAGGCTGGTAAATGTTATTTAATACTGTTTATTATAAAACAGAGCATTTGCTTAAATACATGTATCTATAAAAAGAACGTTAAACATAATATAAATGTCTTTAAATATATATATATATATATATACAGTGTAACCCGGATATAAGAGACCCGGATATAAGAGAAACCCGGATATAAGAAAGATTTTCTCTGGTCCCAAATTAGACCCTGTGTTTATGTATATATAATAGACAAAAACCGGATATAAGAGAAACCCGGATATAAGAGAAACCTGGATATAAGAGACTTCTTCTCCGGTCCCGACAACTCTCTTATATCCGGGTTACACTATATATATATATATATATATATATATATATATATATATATATATATATATATAAAATTAACTGATTTAAAATATGGTTTCTTCGCTACACAGTAATAACCAGGTTTCAAAAATGGAACCTAAAAACTTCAAATTTAATTATATAATTAAATTAAAATCATTAGTTCCATTTCATCTTCAAGATTCCAATATTCGCTTGAAGATGAAACGGTACTAATGCTTTTAATTTAATTATATCATTAAATTTGAAGTTTTTAGGTTCCATTTTTGAAACATGGTTATTACTGTGGAGTGAAAAAACCATATTTTAAATCAGTTAATTTATAATATTTATGCTCTGTAAATTTACATTGAGCACTGTTTTGTAAAAATAAAAATAAAAAATATCAATAAGAACACCGGATTGTATATCTTACTCTTCTTTCTTTATATATATATATATATATATATATATATATATATATCTTTCTAAAGAATTAATGAATTTTTTATTTATTTAATTTTATCCATTTAAACATTATTTTACTTATTAGATTTTATCACTTTAAACATTATTTTTAGTAGATACCCAAATTTAAGTAGATACTTCATTTATTTAATAAGCAGAATATTTATCTATTTTCATCTACTAGCCTGAATATTTGAATAATCTTATCCAGAAAAATGTGGCAGGATTTGAACCTGTATCCCCCTTTGCAGAGAAACTGTCGTTAGATCTGACATGCTCTACACTGACTTAGCCATGGAGTGTGTCGCTGATCAAGCAAAGCTGAATAGACTGTTTGTTTCACTCCTTAAATCAATGTTGATTTCAATATCCATGTTATTCACCTCTCTCTTTCTCTCTATTCTAATATATATACACACATACACTAGGACAGAGAGAAAGAAGTAGAACTGAAAAGGAACAAACAGTAAAAGAAAATTCTTCTCACTCTCTCTCATTTCATCTCATTCAATTTCAAAATATTCTTGAGGATTTGCTGGGAGCTGTCCCACCAATGGTTATTTTAGAAAATATGATCTTTGAGCCAGATTTCATTTGTTCAATATTTGTTTCAAGCTTGTCAGTTTATATATTATATTGTCTCATTTGTTTTTCTATCTATCTATCTATCTATCTATGTCTGTTCAGATCTATCTATGTCCGTTCAGATCTATCTATCTATCTATCTATATGTTGTGGAGTTATTTCCTTAGTGGAAACTGTATTCGAACTAAATGCGCCCTAAATAGGTTAAACGTACAGAAACGTTAGGAACTTGTAATAATCAGTATTACGCAGAGTAATTGAGTTGTAGTTGCTGACTACTTTTTCCCTCGACTCCTACTGACTCCTACTTATAATAGATCGGAGAGTCTATTATCTATAGATTAGGTGTCTTTCACTATAACACTATCTATCTATCTATCTATGTCTGTTCAGATCTATCTTGTTAGTGACCCCCTTGTTAATGAAGCTAATTTGAATGAAAAGATAGAAATGGTAATTTATAAACTGTCATACATCTCTCTGCTTAATTCTTTATCTCATGGATCTTGATTCCATGCCAATTCTATAGTCCTAACATAGCAATCCCAACCAATGACTGTTTATCGTTTCCATATTATTCCTTCTTGCTGTTGTTGATCCGCAAGCAGATGGCAGCAGAAAAAGTACACTGCTCAAAACAGATTGCTTTAAATATTTAACATTTATTAATGTGCAAGATCAGTGGTTTGTTCAGATTGATAGATAGATATATGGCCTGTTGCTCCTGCTATTTATCTAGAGCTCCTTGATAAGATCAAAAAAAGAATCAGCAATATTATTGGTCCTGATCTGACATTTTGGCTTCAATCACTTTCCCACTGCCATAAGGTTGTCTCCCTTTGGCTTTTCTATAAATACTTTCATGGTAATTGTTCAATGAGCTTTTCACTATGATACATCGACTTTTTTAATTTAAGCACAGTACTAGAGTGGTGTCGAGATTTCATTAATTTACAGTTGAGCTGGCTAGATGTAACCATAAGTTTTATACTAACAGTTTCTTTTCTTGCACTTCTTGCTTGTGGAACTCTATTCTGGCTCCATACTTTTCATCCAACTTTAATCTTTAAAAATTTAAATGCAATGTCAAACACTATCTACTGCCCTCCTGATTACTCTTTTTTTGTTCTTACTCATTAGTAATGTTTATGTTTCTAATTTTCCACACCCAGCAACCCCATGTATCTTAGTAGCTTTACTGCCTTCCTTAGAGTGAACTTGATTAAAAAAAAAAATGAACAGAGATAGATAAGTCAGTAATTAGGTTATTGCATGAACCACAGATATAATGTTACAAGCTTATCATAACTCTCTTGCTATTTCCATGGCAACCATTGAGATGATTAGTTCCACCAGTTCAGACATTTATATTTTGAATATGCCATGCCAGTTCCATGGAGTCAAATCACCCATATTTCTTGTGTGTTACAAACTGAAGAAGGAAATTCTACTCAGACAATTTTTTGCCAAGAATTGATGCTTTACACAAAAGGCTTCTTCTGTATTCTTGAGATTACTGCAAGTCAATTGTCATCTGTCTTTTTTATTCTCATCTACAATGCATACCACCTTCTCTTCCATTTATATCAAATACCTTACTCATTATTACTATTGCAACTGTAACCCATTAACTTTATATATATATATATATATATATATATATATATATATATATATATATATATATATATAACAGCTGGCCATATGTATTTGAGGATACTCGTCTACTAGGGCAGATAACCAATCCCTACTGTAGACGCTCGTTCAGACAAATATTTGTGTTTGCTCAACACCCACAAAGCCTACCTGTGGTTTATACTGCAACTATGCTGAGCAATAATCTGAACAAGGCCAGCACACTCAAGGCCTCGACCATGATGACTTGTGGCTTTGTGCTAGTAAAGCTATCGACAGCCCTCATAGTTCCATCTACACAATTTTACTGACAAGGCTTGGATCAATCTGTTGTATGGTTTTCAGGTACTTTCCAAAGATGCCACACGCTGGGATCGACCTCGATCCATTCTGATAACATCAGGAATTCTATTTCTTGACAATCGACTATGGCAAGATTTGAACCCAGGTCTCATGATATATATATATATATATATATATATATATATATATATATATATATATATATATATATTTAAATGTTATATTTTGTGAATACTCATATTTAAGTAGACACTTCATTTATTTATTGAACAGTATATTTAATTATTTTCATCTATCAACCTGAGTATTCAAGAAATCATATTAAAGAAAAATATTCACTCTCCGGCAGGATTTGAACCTACGTCCCTCTGGGCAGAGTGAAACCATTGTTAGAGAGATGCATGTTTGAATCCTGCCAGAGAGCTCATATTTTCTTCAATAAGATTTCTTTAATATTCAGGCCGGTAGGTGAAAATAAATAATTATACTGTTTAATAAATAAATAGTGTGTCTACTCAAATATGTATATTCACTAAAAATAACATTTAAAGTGATAAAGATCTCTCTCTCTCTCTCTCTCTCTCTCTCTCTCTCTCTCTCTATATATATATATATATATATATATATATATATATATATATGTATATATATATATGTATATATATATATGTATATATATATATATATATATATATGGTAAATATAATTTTAAGGTATGTTATATCTATGAATGAAAGTGCTCAGTATCAGAGATAGATTGTATGTAAATATAAAAGTGGACACTGAGGTCAGCACAGTTTGTTTCATGTTTCGATGCATGATGGGCTGAAGACTGCATTGAAGCATGAAACAGACTGTCGGTGCTTGACGTTGGCCTCAGTGTCCACATTTACACACACACACAAACACACGCACACACACACACACACACACAAACATGTACATTGTCCCACCACAAGGTGAGACAATGAATGTGTGTGTGTGTATGTTTATGTGTGTGTGTATGTGTACATATGTGTTTACTAATTCTTTGTAGTGAGACAGTGTATGTATTGAGGGGGAATATACACACGCATATATACACGCATGCTGACAGAAACACGAAAATGAAAATAGATCTAAGAACACACAGGGGTCATTAAAACATTAAAAGATAAGATACCGACAACTAATTCATCACTTCCCAAACCAACCTTAATTGTTTTATGACCCTTCACGCAGAACTCTTCACTGCCATTTCAAGAAAGACATTTGGATTACTAACACAAAGCAGAGAATGTCTTGTATCAAGAATATTCAACATTGAAAAACATAAAGAAAAAATTAATTATTTTTAATAATACGTGGAAAACTCCACCCTTTACCTGAAGACGGTCGCAAGACCAGAAACACGTGTTGTAAAATTATGAAAAATAAAGGATAATATTTTTTTTTTTAAATTCACATTACAACCAAAAAAGTTTGTGGTACCTCTCTTCTTTTTAATATACACATTTTTCTCTCGTCGGAACCATTATAACCTCTTCATTATATATATATATATATATATATATATATATATATATATATATATATATATATATATATATATATATATAATATATATATATATATGCAATTTTAACAGAAGAACAATGGAAGTAGTGAATTCAATCCTGAATGGGCATCATCCCCATACAAAATTTGACAGTAAATAACCCAAGAAGGGTTGCTACATCATAAAATCAACTAAACTTCTTTGTTTAAAATTTTAATACCTACAAAGATGAAACATTTCTGCACAAATGTACTCAATATACAGGGTGCGATGGTTAAATTGTCGCCATTTTATATTTTAATTTCATACATGCTTGTTGTTCATTTTGATTTTGTTGACTGTGCAGTATAGTAGGTTCAGTTGGGCACCATCTGTGAGAAAAAGAGCACCATGATACAATTCACTCTGTCAGAAATTTGGAAACGGCATGCTGTAGAGCTTGACAGTTGTGCCACAAGCTCCAATACGAACATTTCCGTGTTTGGGTGTCAATCTAAGGGCAGTGCAGAGGATTCAGAAAGAGCTAGATGATATATCCAATCAGCATCATGGTGTTTACAGTGATCACTAGTGATGGCAATGTTATGCCACCATTCATTTTTACACAGAGCCTCAAATTTAACACAGAGGCCTACATCAAGTGCATTGAGGAAGTTGTGCTGCTCTAGGTCAAGAGGGTGGCTGCTGAAAGACCCTATGTCTGGCAACAGGACTCTGCACCATGCCACACAAGCAGGAGAATCAAGTCACGGCAGTCAGACAATTTCTGTGACCACATCACCTCTTACATCTGGCCACCTAACTCGCCAGATATTGATTATTATGTGTGGGGCACAGTTGAGGGAGGGACCAAGAAAACTCTAACATGAAAGATGAACTGAAGGCAACGATTATGGCAGCATTCACCAACTTAACCAAAGAGACCGTGTAGAAGAGTTGCGGGAGATTCTGAAGTTGTCTGGAGGTCTTGGTTGAAGCCAATGGTGATTTTATTGAATAAATTTATTCTTTAGTATTTTAAGATATTTTTGTGTAATTTTGGTAATTATATCTGTTAGAATAAGTTATCAGTGTTATTTTCATTTTTGTGTAATTTAGATGGCAATTTATCCATTGCACCCTGCATATATATATATATATATATATATATATATATATATATATATATTTGTGTATTTAGGCAGCAATCCTTCTTTCAAGCACATTTCATTAAAAACGACTGACAAGGTGCTTTTATTTAGTTTTTTATATAATTTCTCGTGCGATCTAATAAAGTTTTTCTTTTCAGAGGATAAATTATATAAAAATTGTCCGAATGTTCTTTTCCGAGCGCTTTCGGCTATACTTTTAGCCATTATCAAGGATTGTATTTCAACTGTTAGAATTAGAAATAGTTTGTGTGTGTTTTATAAAGTGATTCATTTTTTTTTGTTTCAAAACACGGTCAAGATATTATGTCCATGTTCAAAGTTAATATTATTAAGGGTTGGTTTGTTTAATTTTATAAGTAAGGCTTCCATTATTTTTAGCCTTTATTCATGGAGACCTACCAGACACTATTCGGAATATACTTGTCGACAACACTAATATAATAGCATCATCCACTTGCAAAAAAAGGCTAAAAATAATGGAAGCCTTACTTATAAAATTAAACAAACCAACCCTTAATAATATTAACTTTGAACATGGACATAATATCTTGACCGTGTTTTGAAACAAAAAAAAAAATGAATCACTTTATAAAACACACACAAACTATTTCTAATTCTAACAGTTGAAATACAATCCTTGATAATGGCTAAAAGTATAGCCGAAAGCGCTCGGAAAAGAACATTCGGACAATTTTTATATAATTTATCCTCTGAAAAGAAAAACTTTATTAGATCGCACGAGAAATTATATAAAAAACTAAATAAAAGCACCTTGTCAGTCGTTTTTAATGAAATATATATATATATATATATATATATGATGGATATATGGTGGAGTAATGGATAGTGGCTCACATGGACAAATTGAAGAACCATGTTCAAATTCCAGTTGAGTTTGCTGCATTCGCTTTTGCACAAATACGCTGGGAAAATGTATGAATCCCTCACTCCCCCCACACACACACCACCACCATCACCACTGCTTTGGGTAAATAGCAGGGCAGACAAGGCCCTATAGCCTTAGTTGGCAATCACTCTAGGAGAAGGACAACTCTGTATTCAAATCCTGAGGAGGGTAATTTGGAGATCTTTCTGGCATACTGTATGCACCAGTTCTCAGTATTTGGTTCTTCTCCACTATAATCAAATCATGTGTGTGAATTGTCTGGCTGTTCAGTCCGAAGAACTAAACTGATGACCTTCACCCATGCCTGCACACATACACTATAAAAACAAACAACTGACACCAATGAAAAGTGCATATAAAAAAGAAAAATCAAGAAGTATAAGCTGTCAATTGCTGATACCCCCTGAGGAGTGGACAGAGTGATTCTGGGTCCATCTACCAAACTCTGCATTTGGGATGCTGAAGGCAATATCAATCAGCTAAGTGACAAATCTTTTACTTGTATTAATTATACATATATATATATATATATATATATATATATATATATATATATATATATATATATATATACACACATATACTTTTAAAAGTTTTGCCCGATGAGACCGCCAGGTTGAAACCATGGCCGCGTATTTTTAAACTTAAAAGCTTTACATGTTATTTTTATTTTTAATTATTTTTTTCTCATGTGTATTGAGCACTTTTTAATACTACTGTTCCCTGGTCTGATTCAGCTCTGACCATTAACCTTTATATATATACATTTCAATTGAGCACTGTTGAGTTATAAGCTAATTCTATATACAACAGCCACCTGCACTAATGCAAAGCTCTTCAGTAAAATGAATGGAGCACTTTGGCTGATGGCATTTGTTTACATGTGTAAAACAATATACTTGATTTAGTTGTGTAACTCTACCGAGTGAAGATAGCTCTGGCTGACACCAAATTAGTTCTGTTTCAATCCTGGCTTGAGGCATTCGGATGTCTAGTCGCACTGAGGAGCTGTGATACAGCGAAACAGTACTGTCTGTGAATGACATAATATATATATATATATATATATATATATATATATATATATATATATATAGCACTCTTTTGTGAGTCAGTTTTAACATATTTCAAATTTCTATGTTGTTTTAATAGGACTCACCTGGATTATACCATCGGATTACTAACTATATATATATATATATATATATATATATATATATATATATATATATATATATATATATATAACCCCTGTTGCATCATCCTACAAAAGTAAATTATGATGAAAAAAATTATGTGCAAAAGGGGATTAAATCTTTTTACTCATATGCAAATCAGTAAAGAAATAAAAAAGATAAGAGATAGTACTCTATATTTTGGTAGTTATCTCCCTTGTAAAAACTTTTTTTCTAGTTCAGCCTTAATACAGCCCCCAGTTTTCAGTTGCAAATCTTCTGGTTATTTTTTACATTCTGGGAATAAATGCATCCTCCATTTTGCCTAACCTTGTTAGAATAATTGTCTCATTGACACGTGGAAAAAGCTGCTTGGCAGTCAGGCAACATCCATTGCGCAATTTTGGGGAGAGCAGAGATTTCTGGAAAACATGACAGGTGTCTCCATTTTTAATTGAAGGCTGTGGGAAGGAACACCAGAGAGTTCCATGAATGAAATTGTCTGACTGAAATAGAGATCATAAAGTCGGCAAACTTATTTTCTCTCAAATGACCTCTGGTACCCTTGGTGATCAAATTTGACCTTATCTAGCCTACCATTTGTGAAGTCAAAAAACATTTTGTACATCCTAGAATAAAACTCAATATCTCACTTCATTTTGTTTAAAATTGCTTCTGTTGGCTAGAAATGACACGCACTCTTTGATGACCTCAAATAACCTTCAATTTCAACCTCACAGAGCCTATGTCAGAACCACCTTGTGAGAGTTCATACCCAAAAGTAAAATGAATGAGCATTATTGTTTGGGCATGATTATAGCATAGCTACACTAGACCTGCCAATATATATATATATATATATATATATATATATATATATATATATATATATCATCCACAGACAGACGGTTTTGCTGTATCAAAGCTCATCAATGTGGCTAGACATCCGATTGCTTCAAGCCGGGATCAAAACTTAACCTTACTGCTACGCTCTCAGGGTATTGCAGAAAAAAGGGAATTTTTAACACATTATATACGTGGTATATAATTGCCAAACGGCTGCCATACCACTCAATATTTTCTATACTTTTTTTTAACTGCATCTTATACTCCCTATTGAGCTATGCACAAAGTTTTACAATATATATATATATATATATATATATATATATATATATATATATATATATATATATATTTAAAGACATTTATGATATATTTAACGTTCTTTTTATAGATGCAAGTATTTAAGCAAATGCTCTGTTTTATAATACTTGCATCTATAAAAAGAACGTTAAACATATCATAAATGTCTTTAAATAAATTGTTGGACTTTGTCCAATTCAAAAATATATATATATATATATATATCAGTGGCAACTTCAGGGGTTGAGCTTGTCAGGCTTAGCTCGAGTGAATCAACATTCAAATATATCTATTCCAAAGCAACAAAAATATTTTGTAGTGCATCGTTTTCATTCTTGACTTCAATCCTAACCAAAATTAGTTGTTTTTAATTTCTAGCCTCAAAATATTAACCAAAATACATTTTGTCGATATTGTTCATAATTAAGAAAGAAAGAAAAAAACAAAGAAAGAATGTAAGTAAAAAAGAATGAAATAAAATTAATGTGGCTAGTTGGGCTGCGTATATCTGAGCCCTATCAAGCTGGAGACATACTTAATAAGCAATGTATTTCTTGATTTAATTTTATAAATAATCTTTTAAAAATCTCTAATAACTTGTATGGCCTGTTTTTCAAAAAACATTTTTTTTCAGCTTACTGTTTTCAAATGTTCATTTTTAAATAACTTATTTCCATATATAAGGTATTTTAGTGGAATGTATCAATTTAAAAGTTGGACAAATGAAATTTAGCCCGACTTCAAGTTGGCAAACATTAAAGAAAGTGGCATCCTTAACTCGTCGACAGGAGGGTTGGGGTGAGAAGTGTGATTGGGGTAGTGTTGAAGAAACATGATATCAGTCAGCAGTAGTGATCATAAACGTACAATAAGATTCACACTATAACACATAGATATATATTCAAACACACACTTGAGATAGATACACATGTTATTTTTCCTTATATGTCTGTAAAATTTTTAAAAATAAATGTTTATTTTTATAGAATTATTACAATTAATATTAAAATACAGAAATGTGTTTTTTTAATTTCATGCATAGAGATTTAAAAAAATTATATAATTAGTTAAATTAAAAAGAAATCATTTTAGCATCTAACTTATGCCAATATTATATTTTGTTAAAGATTGTAATGAGCCCGACAAACATTGATGACCTAGAGTTGCAACTGGTATATATATATATATATATATATATATATATATATATATATATATATATATAAGAAATAATATTGAGTTTATAAATAAAATCCATTAATTCATTAGTAATTACTTTGTTTACATTTTGGATACAAAAATAAAAGTTACCAAATATGGGCTTTAAAAGGTTCCAAGAAGAGATGTGTAATTCTTAAAACGGGTAATTGAAACTTGCTTTGCTATGGTGTCATTCAAGTTTTGGCTTGAAGACAGTTCCCCAATATAAGGGGGAAAAAGATTTGAACCCTGCCTAAACCTATATTTTGTTTAAGATTCTTGAACACACAGGCCACACATCCACACAGGGATGTTTACAAAAACATGTATATCCATTAAATGATTATAACAATAGGAAATATATATATATATATATATATATATATATTAATTTAAAGAAAAACAGACCACTTTAAGTTTCCATTTGTTATAATTTATTTCACCAGAGAATTTTATTTTCTTTGAATCTTCAGACTTCACTTTCAAAGGTGAAACAAAAAATAATTCTCTGGTGAAATAAATTGTAACTAATGGAGCCTTAAAGTGCTCGGTTTTTCTTTAAATTAAATTATTCGCTCTGACTGAACATTGAGTTCTCAGGATTTCATCCTCCTTCGGATTATCCATACAAATTACCAAAATTTTTGTTACTTAACTATATATATATATATTGAACCAGACCAAGTTATGTTATTAAAAGGGAATTAACTGAAATTGAAATATCCCAAAAAAGGCATAGCATGTGGAATTAGAACAATCTACCCCTGTGAACTAAATAAAGGGTTCGATTTGAAATTCCAATGTATATCACCAGAACACGGCCAGAGTGTATAATGGCCAAAATGTCATGAATATACCAATAAAGATGAGGACAACAGTGTGAACGATGTAAATAGTTTGAACAAATGTATTTTTATTCTTAGTATATATATATATATATATATATCAAACTCTTTATTAAAAATAGAATTAAAAATGAATAAACATATATAATACTTAAATTGTTCAAAATATCTGAGAAAGAAGATTCAAGTAATCTGCCTCATGAATAAAATAGTTGTGTTATTTTAATAATCTGTATTCAAGTCCAGGTACAAGGCCAAGATTTTGAATACTGATTTTCCAAGCAAGTAGGCCAACTTCTCTTGAATAATTAATGCAAGACAGTCCTTGTCCTCCTCCTCTTCCCATTCAATGAATGCCAAATGTTTCCTTATAAGGAAACAGCTAATATTACTTTTAATATTATTAAACCTAGTGCATTACTAAGATAAATTCAGAAAGTATCGAGAGAGAACTACAGGAACTGCTGCAGAAGATAGTAAAGGAAAGCTAGAAGAAAGGACTAAACATAAATTGTAAAGAGATAGAATGTATGGTTGTCAGCAAATGGAAAAGTCCAAGATGCAAACTATGAATTGGAGGAACCAAAATTAGGCAAGTACAAAAATTTAAATATCTAAGAAATGTTTTAACAGAGGACAAAAAATGTGACATTGAAATCTGAAAATACATTTGAATAAAGAAAGATGCCTTCCAAAAGCTAAACAAAGTATTAAGAAACAGAAAAATCTCATTTGAAACAAAATGGGATAAACTATTATGTAATACTGGTTCTGCTATATGGCAGTGCATGCTGGACACTCTCCTCACAGATGACGAAAAGACTTGAGGCAGAGACAGAAATGTGGTTCTACAGAAGGATACTGAGAATAACATGGACTGAACATGTGAACAATGTCGAAGTTTTAGAAAAAATGGAAACAAAAAGGACACTTATTCTTAGCATCATAATGAGGAAAGTGGACTTGGAGAAAATGACAATCACAAGACACATTGAAGATGGGAAGGAGAGAGGAAAACAGCAAACAACCTATCTAATGAGCTTGTATAAATTGTTGGCAGAACAGGGATTAGGAGAGATAGCAAAAAGACAAAACTTACTAAGAGCTACAAAGGATAGGAAGTCATGGAGAGACATGAGCCCCAACATCCTGAAGATGCATTTACATAGAAGAAGAAACAAAAAAGAAAATTCCAATGCATTCACTTTCATGTTGCAAATATTCTTATTTGTAGAGCACCTATTAAGTAGATATTTATATCCCTTTCTGGTTTGCCTATTGCAATATCCATTACTATCTATCTAATTTTAGATTTTGGGACAATGTCAGTTCCTGACATTGTCTGACCTTCAAAAATTTAGCATAAGGTTATAATCGATCTCTGCCAAAAAATAATGTTATTTAATTTATTCCAATGAAAACCTGACCAGTGGGGTTTCTTTTTGTCAATTGTACAGAAACATTGAATATTTGCCACTTCCAAAGTAATAAGGTACACTTCAGTTCAATAATTTTCAGTATGTTATACAATCATTAAAACTTTGTTGGAAAAATGGCATCAGGAAAATACAAGTCTTAAAGAATTTACTTGGACATAAAAGAATTGGTAAAAGGATATTTTTTCATGAGTACCAAATAAAAGATTAGTGAGCTCATTCTTGGAGGTTTGTTATAAATTTTTTAAAAAGAATTTCAAAAATGATTTAAAATTTCTTTGATTATAACCTAGTGGTTTGGATAATGGTAATGTCATTGGGATCTGGGACTGGTTAGGGTCTCCAAAAGGACCTATCTTCTTTACTCTGTATCCCATAAGGAGGAGGTTCCACACAGACAGCTTTTTCCCATGATCTGTTACTTTGTGGAACAGACTCCCATATGGATGGTTTCCCAATCACTACAACCATAACCTCTTCAAGTCAAGGCTTAATCATTATCTATCCTCTTTATCCTCATAATCTTCACTTCCTACTACTTCTTTATTCATATCACAAACAACATCCAGTAACTCTCTACCTTGAGTGACTCTTGAGCCTGGGTGAATTTTAGTATAAAAAAGGGACCCTCTTGTGATAACAATGAAGATATTCATGATCAGGGTTGATATATGTGAATAGTTGATAAGAGGCATGTATATCGACAGTCCTACTGCAAGTAAATGATTCCCATTGGTTTGTGTTGACATTCCTGGTGACACATTTGCACTGATATGTGCTATGGATGCTGCTACCCCTACAGCATGTTAATTTGGGTAAATCTGTATTGTGTGGTCATTCAGAATCTAAACTATGAGTGTAGGAATATTCATTTAATCATTTTGCCAACATTGAAGCACCCCCAACCAGAAATCCTGTAAAATGATCATACTACCACTGAAACTTTTAAAGTCCAACTCCTCTCAAATGGATTAAATTGAACAAAAGGATCACATGTGCATCTTTGGGTGATAACACTTGCTTAAACTAGATATTTTCACCATATTGAATTTTGTCACATGTGTCCCCATCTAAAGTTCAGATACACTGGTATGAATGTTATATGTGTTGGATTACTGTCTCCTGATAATAATCACAGACAGCACAATACTTGAAAGGTTCTTTCTGTTTCTCCTTTGACTTTTGGAGCAGAAACACATGTTTCTTTTCACTTCAATAGACATGAGGTATGTAAGTACTTAAAAGACACAGAGTGAAGATTGTATTGAACTGTTCATAACTTCAACTTTGTTTCTTTCTTTATCCTTCAGTAATATGTTTTGTTAATACATTTATTAATTATCCTTTGTTTGAATTCCATGCTTTTTTTTACCTGTGTCCACAAAATAATGTTTGCAGGATAAATGTACTAGGAGGCATAAAATGATAATACTTTCCATTTCTGCAACATATGTCACAAGATGGCTGAATATTTTGAAAATGATATCCAATTATCTGCTGCGCTCTAGCAAACACATATTGTATCAGGGTCAGAATTGGCAATGTCCTTCAATTCATTGTAATTTCATTTTCTGTCAAGTGTATTTACTGCCTTCATTGTGCAATCAAATAAAATTATGATTTGACAAGGAATATTTTAAGGAAAAATAATAAATATTCTTTAATATATGACCCTTACTTCAAGATTTTGATGATAGATTATCAGATAAAGATAGCTTATTACTCTGATGGTTACAATAAAAAAAAAACATATGAGACAATATCCAAATGTTTGTAGAATTTAAATAGGAAGATCAAATTGGAAGTAATACAGACAGTAGCATAGCTAGAGTGGGCGGTCCATCCTGGGTAACACTTTTATGGGAGCAGCACTTTTGAGTCTGCAGTATAAGCCTATATATGCTGTATTGAAATAAAAGTAATTTTAATGTTGAGACACTACTCACAGTTGAAAGACCATTTTGATTTTGATTAACTTAAACAATAGCATATGTATTTAAGTGATTGTTATCTTGGTTGAACAATAAACATTATCCAGTGATATATTCAGAGCTGTTTTAGCATTGTTGACGATATGAAACCTGTGAATGAACTCATGGTGTGTTCTTTTAATTCTGCAGCACAACTCTGTGTGGGAGACACATCTTGGTTGTTATATAAATTTCAGTTATTTTCCTTGACAGAAGTTCATTTGAGGGTATGTGTTGGTCTATTTTCTGTCTTTTAGGCTTATATATATATATATAATTTCCTTTATATATATATATATATATATATATATATATATATATTATAAAGAAATTGTAAAACAAAAAGGAAAAGATTATTTGTGATGCGTTTCATCTGTTAGGACTTTATCAGGCTGGGTTGGTTGATGTTGTTGTGACAAAAGATGCACATGAATGAGAGATGCTGGTAGATTCAAAATTTTTGAAATAATTTAAAAAAATAATTTTTTGCAATCTATCCAAATTCATCTATATTCTTTTTGTTTTTCTTTTCATCATCTTTGTTTTTATATATTGTGATAACAGAAAATCTGCCAAGACTGGTGAAACATTGTAACAACCTAGATGTAATTTTACTGTGGCTGAACTCACAGTCAAAACACTTTCTAGTCACTCTCATCTTAGTGAATTATTTTCTCTTTTAATTAGAGCAGCATTTTTTAAGTCAATATTGTGGTCAGTTTCATTATGGTGAACAACCGATGTGTTTTGTGTGTTGGGTTTTAAAATGTTTCTACTCAGTTCATATAGTCTTTTGTTTAAACTTCTTGAGGTTTCCCCAATATATTCTTTCTGGCAATCTTGGCAGTTGATAGAGTAAATTCATCCTTTAAGTTTTGGTAGGTTGTCTTGTTTTGTATTGATTAAGAGTACTAAAGGCTCCTGCAAGTATTTTCAATATATTTCTCCTCTTCATGTAAATATTGAGGGCTGCAAATTCTGAGTGCTCTTAAGTAGAATCCAATGATCATTTCAGATTTTATTTTGTTGTTATGATAGGAATAGAAGTTTATTAGGTCATTTTTATTAGTTGATTTTCAGTGAACACTAAGTTTTAGGTTGCTGCCAACTCAGTGTAACATGATGTCTAAGAAATTTAAAGTATTGTTTTCTTCCATTTTATATGTAAATTCTATTATATGTTCAACTTTGTTTATTTTATCAACTAGAACTGGTAAGTCACTATCATGGGGATATATTAATAGAGTATATATCAATATATCGGAAGTAAGTTGATTGTTTAGGCAAAATATTTTGGAAAGAACCAAATTCAAGGAATTTTAAGAAGATACATGCCATCACTCCACTGAGAGTGGATCCCACTGATAATACAAATTTTTGTTTGTAAAAACTATTATTATATGAAATAGCATTGATTGCTGATGAAACGGTAGATTTTTATTATTAGCTCTTGGTAGGGAGAGATTTATCTTTGATTGTGTTAAATACTTTTTTAAAGAGATTTAAGCATTTTTCAACTGGGACATTAGTGTAAAGTGATATTATATCTAAACTGGCCATGAGTTTGCCAGTCATATTTGTTTCCCTTAGTTTTTCAACAAGGTTGCTTGAATTTTTTAAAAATGTGATTGATGGACTTATTGTTCCAAGGAGAGGAGTTTTTAAATTTATGCTATGGCTCTAGTTCGTTTGTGGTGGGCACTGCCTATTCATGAAATATTTTAATAATAATAATATTATAGTCTAATGATAGTAATAGTAATATTAGCTGTTTCCTTATAAGGAAACATTTGGCATTTATTGACTGGGAAAGAGGAGGAGGACATTCTCTTGCATTAATCATTCAAGGGGAGTTTGTTTACTTACTTTGAAAATCAGTATTCAAAATCTTGGCCTTGTACCTGGACTTGAATACAGAGTATTAAAAAAACACAATTATCCCATCCATGAGCAGATTACTTGGATCTTCTTTCTTAGATGTTTGGAACAATTTAATTATTATATGTTTTATTTACTTTTTAATTCTATTTTTAATAAGAGATATACAGAATGCGATGGGTAAATTGTCGCAATTATATATTTTTAATTTCGTGCATGCATGTTGTTTGTTTTTGATTTTGTCAACTGGACAGTATAGTAGGGTCAGTTGGGCACTGTCTGTGAGAAAAAGAGCGCCATGAAGCAATTCACTCCACCAGAAAGTTGAAAACGGCATGCTGTACTGTGTGGCATTTGCACCGGAAACTCCAATATAAATATTTCAGAATGTTTGGGTGTCAATCTGAAGACAGTTCAGAGGATTCGGAAAGAGTTGGATGAGTCTGATGTTGATTACAAAGGTTTTTGGATTGATCACTAATGATGGCGATGCTATGCCTCTATTCATCTTCTCACAGAGTCTCAGATTCAACACAGAGGCCTACATCAAATGCCTTGAGGTGGTACTGCTGCTCTAGGCCAAGAGGGTGGCTGCTGGAAGACCCTATGTCTGGCAACAGAACTGTGCACCATGTCACACAAGCAGGAGAACCCAGTCATGACTGTCAAACAATTTCTGCAACTACATCACCCCTTATATCTGACCACCTAACTCTCCAGACTGCAACCCCCTTGATTATTATTTTTGGGGCACAGTTGAGCTAGAGACCAACAAAACTCTTTGTAATACCAAAGATGAAATGAAGGCAAGGATTATGGCAGCATTCAGCAACTTAAACAAGGAAACTGTCTAGAAGAGTTGCAGGAGATTCTGAAGTCGTCTGGGGGCCGTGATTGAAGTCAGCAGCGATTTTATTAAATAAATTTACTCTTTAGTATTTCAAGATATTTTTGTGTAATTTTGGTAAATATATTTGTTAGAATAAGATGTCAGAATTATTTTCACTATTGTGTAATTTATATGACAATTTATGCATCACATCCTGTATATGTAAGAGGGAGTCACTGTGCAATATGTTGCATTTTGGTGGGGCTGAGAGGGGAAGAGTGGCAAACTTAAGTGCTCACGCAGGTGGCACACACCCTGCCCAGGTGTAATTGTTCAGTCTAAACACATTTGTTTCATTGATTTCCTTTTATGTATACAAGTCATCGTCGACTTACGACTTATGCAACTTATAACCATTCAACTTTAGAACCACAACCACAAATTGGTATGTTTGGTCGACAAAGCCCACCATGTTTGTAAAAGAAATCTCTCCATTGGCTACCCTGACCCCTGCCTCAGCAGACGACATCGATGATCCACAACCAAACACCAGTGCCTAATATGATGCTTTGTATGTATTTTGTTATGTTTTGCAACTAAAATACTTTCTGTTTTTTGGCACCAGTATTTTTTTGTATGTTTAACAAATAGTAAACCAACTGTACTGTAGTATGCAGTGTTTGACTTAAACCTGACGAATGTAAAAATAAACAAAACAATGTATAAAGAGATGATGCAAATAGTATCAAATGTAAATAAACAGCAAAAAGGATAAAAAAAATACAATAATGGCTAAAGAAAGATAAAAAATTGTAAAATTATTTACAGGCCGACTTACAAGATAGATTTATAACCTGTCGGTCATAACCAATCATGGTGATAAGTCAACGATGATCTGTACATTTTTACCACTGGAATTTGATTCTTGTTAATAAGACTTCCATGTTTGAAAACCAGTATTGTAAGCTGAATTGACTAGTCTCTTTCACTTGTCTTACATCCAATCCAAATGGTAATGGCAATGATAATATTAGCCGTTTCCCTATAAGGAAACTTTTGGCATTCATTGACCAAGCAGCCAGTACTGTTTTCAATTGAAATTTATAAATTCTTTCTCTTAAAACAATTTTTTTTAGCAAAACAGGTTTCTTAAGTCCAGTAGCTGTTGTTGCTCTTTCCAATTTGGAAGGACCCCCCACCATATTTTCTAATACCCCCCATATTTTCCAATATGGGGGGAGGTCCTTTCAAACCTTCTATTTGATGAGATGTGGAATGTTAACATCTTGATTGTGCTATTATTTTCTCTTTGAGTTACATGTGCTATCCATTTTAGTTGTTGTTGCTGTTGGTAGTCCTCAAGTGATGTGGTTTCTGTTATTTGGTAAAGTTCTTTGTTTGTGGTTTTGTAGCACCAGTCCACAATGTTCAAAGCAAAATGATTTTTGCCAAGACCCTCAGGCTTTATTCACCCAAAGCCTTTTTTCACCATTTATCTTGGTAAGCAGTTTCATATGGCTGACAGTTTAAATATTTCTGAATGGGTTTGATGCCATGCATGACACCCATATAAAAGTCTCAATCTGACAAGGCTATTTAAGAACATGACTCGAGTTTTCAGGTTGATGTTTTGGTTTCATAGCAATTTGCAGTGTTGAGTGAAGAAGACCCAAAACTGTGCAAAAGAATAGAATTCTACTCTCTTTAAGTATTTGTGATATGTATGATGTAATATAATGGTACTTGTGAAACTGAGTTCAATTCCACATGAAGTTGTTTGCAGTTCACTTCTCTTTTCTTTTTTTAATCATTTCACTCCAAGTAAGGAAATAATGACACTGGGACACAAGGAGGTACAGGGAGTGAAAGAGAATGGGAATATTTTAGTGTGGATAAATGAAGGACAATAAATGAACAGGATCCAGGAAGACAGAATATGGTGATTGATGTTGCATTTAAATTTTTGAAGATTGTAGTTAGCAGGGAAGCAAGAAATTGGAAGGGAGTTCCATTGGCAAGAAATGCGAGAAAAGAAACTATTAAAATAGAACTGGTGGTTGTATCTAACTAGTTCAACAGTCAAATAGTGATACCTACATGCCAAACTAGTATCACGCTTAAATAAATGCAGTCAAGGCATCAAAGAGGAAAGCTCATCAGAACAATTGCCATAAAAATATTTATAGAAAAGACAGAGGGAAGCCACATTAGGACGGTGAGAAAGTGACTGAAATCTAGATGCCAGGTCAGGATTGATTACATTACAGACCCGTCTTTGAATTTCGGCAGCAGTACTCAATGTACGGACAAATGGTAGATCTATAAATGTTGAATGGTTTTGCAGGCCCCATAACGCATTGATGAAGCGTCTCTGCATATACCAATTGTTTTAAGTGGCCCCACAGATAAAAATCCAAAGGATTGAGGTCGGGGGAATGTGCAAGCCATGGAACCGGTCCTCTCCTACCTATCCATTTTTCATGGTAAATGCCAGCCAGTGCATTGCCATCAGTGTGACTAAAATGCGCTGGAGCCCCATCATGCACTAACCACATGCATTTTCGTATTAGCAGGGGTACATCCTCTATCAGGTCTGGAAGTGTGTTTGAAATGAAGTCGCTGTAGACAGCTCCTGTAAGACGTTCTAAGAGAACATATGGACCTACAAGACAGTCACCTACAATTCCAGCCCACACATTAATTCTAACGTAAGAAGGATTCTGATGGGAAGAATTGTTGGCGTGACACAGTGAACTAACTTTCCTAGCAGTAAGCCTAGAAATTGATCCAATCACTCCACTTCATGCCAGCAGAAATCATGAGTGCTGTTCAGGACTATAAAAGGATTGAACAATAAACAATCTTTTGTGGAAAAAAAAAAAATTTAAAAAAAAAAATAAAGTGGAGAAAATATAAAACTTTTTCTAGAGAGAGATAGTGTCTCCTGTGCGTCAGTGTGAAGGGTGATGTCAAAGACCAAAATTTAAATGAAAATTAAATTCTCAATCAAATTTAAATTTTATCCGTATACTATTTTAAAGTAATATATTTAAATTACAATTTGATACATTAACAACACACAGGACTAAACTCCCGATTTCTTTCTCGGCTTCTTCAAAGGAAATCAACAACAAACCCACTCAATGAAGCAGACGATATTATAAACAACTATACCGTTAGTGTTCACAAATTAAATATTTATTTCAACAAATCATAATTACATGCATATTGGTCCATATGCTAAGTGGGTAACAAACATAAATGAACAAAAGGATTTTTACTTACAAAACAATGTTGTCAGCTAGCAGACAACGCAAACATCATTCAACTTTTCCTTTACAACAAACAATATTGTTAAAGCATTTTCTCTTTTTTTACAATCAATTCAATTTCTTCTGTTTGTGTCTCTTCTTTCTTCAAATATTTTCTTTTCTTTCTATGAGACTCATTTTCACTTCCTCTGGAGCTGAAAGGGTAAATTGAAAAACACAAATCCTAACCTAGTCTAGGATCTTAAAATCTTATTCCAAGAAGGATATCTTTCAAAACATTAGCTTTGGAACTCTTTTAAATCTTATTTTAAAATAAAGAACGTGAATAGGGGCAGAATTCCCCGCATCGATTGACTCTGTCAAACAAATAGAAACGTTGATTCTCCGAATCAACAAACAAATAAATCAAATGAAACAATTCCCCTTCTAGGGAATATAATTACTTCTTTTAACTTCGGAATTCTACCGAAGCTAACCAAATCTTTTCTTCCAAATTTCACATATCTTTGCTACGGAATTCTACCGAAGCTAACGAAATCTTTTCTTCAAAGATTCTCAAATATAAACAAATCTTAGCTACGGAATTCTACCGAAGCTGAACAAATCTTCTCTTCAAAGATTTTCAAATATAAACAAATCTTAGCCACGGATTTCTACCGAAGCCAGTTAAATTCTTCTCTTCAAAGTTTTTCAAATATAAACAAATATTAGCTACGGAATTCTACCGAAGCCAATTAAATCTTCCCACAAAGCCCTTCGATGTGAAAACTCACACTCCCCTGCTCCCATCCATAAACTAATCAGTAATATAGCTATTAAAAGCTAAATAAAAATTAATCTTAGGCAAATAATTCGATACTGTAATTCGAATTAAGGTAACATTAATTAATATACGTGGCAAACTATAGTAGTTCACCACGGAGCCAGAATAAACACGTCTTTATCGTGCGAGGATAAAATTCTGACTTAAGACAACATCTTATCCATAAATAAAATCAGTAATATAGGTATTAAAAGCTAAATAAATTAATTCTATAATATTTAAAGGCAAATAATTCGATACTGTAATTCGAATTATTTAAGGTAACATTAATATACGTGGCCAACTATAGTAGTTCACCACGAAGCCAGAATAAAGACGTCCGTATCGTCCGACGACAAAACTCTGACTGAAGACAAAATCTTCTGATACAAAGGACTCGCTTTCAGCTGCCAAATTCCATGACAAAGGGGCCATAAATTTTCCGCCCGCCCCGTCCACAGGCCACCGACCCAAGACATTAAAACAACATATCATATCTAATACCGAAGTCGTTGCAAGATCTCCTCTCACCTCATGTTAAATCTCTGTCAACAAAGATTTCCAAAAAAACACTCAAAACATGAATCTCACCACCGAAGTCACCGAAAGGTGACCTCTCACACTTATGTTAAATCTCGGTCAACAAAAATTTCCAAACTTTTTCTTTTTTGCTCCGGAATGTAGTCCCCAAAACAATAAGACATCTACTAAATTTCTTTACCTGTCCGGGCATCTTCTGAATTTCAGCCAACCACATGGTTCGACCGAACCACCCACACACATTTTCTAACTGAAAAGACTTTTTACTTTTTTAGCTATGTACGAGATCTGAGTTGTTAACCATGAGTTGTCTTGGGATTGATAGTGGAGTTTTTTTCCCGTTGCCTTCTCCACAGTGATATATGGAGACACCACCTCTAGTTAGCTGGCCGTTGACTCAGAGAGTTCCTCCACCATTTGTTAGGTCTTGTTAAGCAAGTGGATGACAGAACGTGATCTGGAGGAGGAAGCAGAGGGAAGGAACTTGTTGAGAGCTGCAAGGGATAGAGGGAGGTGGAGAGCCATGATCGCCTACGTCCTGAAAGGACATGGCACATAAAAAGAAAGACGAGATCTGTCTGAACTATAATGGTACTGGGTGTGTTGTGTGAGCTATGAGTGAAAGAGGGATAAGCAGATTGTATTATCATCTAAGATGATAATCTTAGTAGTATATAACTCTAATGTTGGCTTTCTGCAACCATTGTGTTTTTTTTCCCACGTATTTTATTGGCAGAACAAAGCTTGACTGTTTCACCACAACAGTACACCTGCTTAGAATGTCCTGAGCATCCGGCAGTTCCTGGCCGAGAAGAACCTTGCCATACTGGAACAACCTCTCTATTCACCTGATGTTGCTCCCGTGTGATTTTCTTCTTTTATCCGAGCTTAAGGGGATCATCTAGGGGAAAAGAGTAGAGGCTATCAAGAGGATCGTAACGACGGTACTGAGGGACATCCAGGAGAATCCTTCCAACAGTGTATATAGAAGCGTGGCAGAAAAGGATGAAAGTGGATAATTGCCACGGACATTTAAATTTGTAGAAATGTAAAACCGGGTAAAAAATAGAGAAAAATCGTCCGAATTTGTGATCCTATTATGCCCCCCCCCCAGACCATTCGGCCTCAGTTAACTATACCCACTCCCAGTTCCAATGTTGGCATCACTTTTTTCTTCCTCCATTGTTTTAATTTTCTCTTAATACTTGCCCCAGCACGTGTATATATAAATATTACTTTACTTCCACTTTACATTTGCCCCAGCACGTGTATATATAAATATTACTTTACTTCCACTTTACATTTAAATACTAACACCACTCCTTTACATTAAATACTAACTCCGCTTCTTTACTTTAAATAATAAATTCAATACATTACTTTAAACGCTAACTTCACTTCTTTACTTTAAATACTAATTGCACTTCTGTAATTTAAATACGAACTTCAAAACATTACTTTATGTTAACTTTAATTTTTTACTTTAAATATTAAATTCACTTCTTTACTTTAAATACTAGCTCCAATTATTTACTTTACATACTAACTTCAATTCTTTACTTTGAATACTAACTTCACTACTTTAAATACTACAGTTCTTTACGTTACCTCCCATTTTTTATTTTCTTTCTGTTGATTTCTCAATGGGGAAAACAATTGAAAAAACAGAGATTTCACTTAAACTGAACATATGTCAATTATAGTCTTTTTTTTAAGTGAGTGTTCGTTTTAAATGGATTTGCATAAAAAGGGAAAAATTCTACGTACATTTGATTCTCTTGTTGCATAATAAGTGACTATTCCTTGTAACTGATGTTCCATTTAATTGAATTTCATTATGTGCCTATTTTAAAGTGATTGAATCTGTTTCAAATGCAATCCAAAAAGAAAACAGAAAAAACAACTCCGGCAATAAAAAATAAAATTTAGTGAGAGTGTTTTTTTTTTAGTGAGAGTGTTTTTTCTTTTTGAATTTGTAGGTCTGATGAATTGGATCGTATTTACGATTCCAATGAAATAAATTATGACCATGGAATATTAGTGTTTAAGCCTTTTTATTATATCCTTACTCTGTCCTGGACCTCTATTCTATCCTCTTGGAATTATTTTTTATACATGTATATATGTATGTGTATGTATGTATGTATATATATTTATATATTTTAGATATATATTGCATATGTATGTGTATATTTACCACTAATATTATCAATATCTCTCTCTATATATATATAGAGAGAGAGAGAGCAAAATGGAAGCAAAAAAGGACACTTATACTTAACATCAGGAAGAGACAGTTAAAATTTCTCGGACACATAATGAGGAAACAGGGCTTGGAAAATCTGATACTCACAAGTCAGATTAAGGCAAGATGGACAGAGGAAAACAATGCATAATATACTTAGAGAGCTTTAGTAAATGGATGGTGAAACAGGGTTTATGAGAAATAACAGAAGGACAAAATTTATTAAGAGCTACAAACGACAGGAAATTGTGGAGAGTCATGATCGCCTACATCCTGAATGAACAGCACATAGAAGAAGATTAAAACAGGCTCAAATAAAATTGTTAAACATTTTAAATGTATTTATGAGATGATGAGTTATCACTATTTATACTATTTATATGTGGACTTTTGTGGCAGAGCAGTGGTCAGCCTTGAAATATTAATAATTATAGTACTATAGAATTTTGTTTATAGATGAGAAAAATAATCTGTGGTAAAGTTTGTGCCCAGAGAATTTGTGCTTCGTCAGAATTATTAATATAAAATATCAAAACAATACTGTTTATATGAACTATGGAATACCAATTGAGAAGAAGAGACTTCATTTATTCATGAAGTGGGAGAAGTCAGTAATCAGGTTGTATTCTAAGTTTACCAACATCTCGGGTTTTTGTCGCTAAAAAAATTTATTTATTTATTTAAGCGCGTGTTTGTGCGAAAACAAACAGTCGAAGTCGAAGTTGAAGTTGAAGTTGGAATTGGAGCTGGTTGAAGTGAGTTGACAAGCAGTCGACCAGAGAGAGAAAGAGAGAGAGAGAGGGGGGCAGTAAGAGTGAAAGCGTCCGCTTGCAGGTGTAATAAGGGAGGAAGTGAACTCAGGTTATCTGCAATATTGGCGCAATACTGCCCCTTATATCCTAATAGTGAAATAATTACGGCAACTACTAAGAACAAAAATGGTGAACACGAAAACTACTTCTCTCCTTTCAGAATTATGTGCAATATTTGTTTTTTTTTTCTGGACTTCATTTCATATACACTATTTTCTTGCAAAAGAAGCATTATTCTTTTTGTACCAATTTCTTCCTTATATACATATACATAAATTTTTCTTTGGACTCGAATCGACTTGTTCATATTTGATTGTTCTGTTTGGGCTGATTCTTACCCCAATGAACGTATAGGTAGACCAGCCAAATCTTCTGGGTTCTACGATTTGTTAATTGCTCTTCAGGATAAAAAAAACCACAACGTGGCTGGAAACTGGAATTGAATCGACATTGTGAACCGGAGACTTTGATTGAACCTGTAATACTGGACCAGGACAGGACCAACGGCCGGTCCTGTAGAGTACATCGATCCAGTGGGGTCAGGATAGGTGTTACATTTTTCTCCTCATTTTTGTTGTTGTTACCAAATGTTTCGGCTGTTGTACCCTCTGGCCTTCATCAGGTGTATGCCAATCCGGATGACCTACGGGGGATTCCAAACTGAACCTTTTATTTAATCTATGGGGGTAGACAGTTTTCGTTCCCATGCCCATATCTTGTCTGGTTCTTATTTTTAGTACTGCTCAGTTATTGCCCAACCTGTTTCCACTGAGCCCAAGTACACATTGAACTCACAATTACTATGTCATCAAATTGATGAACCAACGTATTAATTCACTAGGCTATGGTACCATTCAATCGATCAATATACACCAGATGAAGGTCAGAGGGCACAACAGTCAAAATGTTGTGATAAAAACAACAAAGATAGAGAAACTATTCGGCAAATAAATAATTTTAAATGCAATTAACTTTATCATATACATCATGTTTGTTTTCTAGCTTTCTTATAAATCTTATTCTATTTAGATAATTAAAGTTAGAGACCAACAAAATGTTCAATAGCTTTTTAATATAAACCTGTTGAATATATATATATATATATATATATATATATATATATATATATATATATATATATAAAAAGAAAGAACAGTAAGATATATAATCTAGTGTTCTTATAGATATTTTTATTTTTATTTTTACAAAATAATGCTCAATGTTAATTTACAGAGCATTAATATTATAAATTAACTGATTTAAAATATGTTTTTTTTCGCTACACAGTAATAACCATGTTTCAAAAATGGAAGCTCAAAGCTTCAAATTTAATTTTGTAATTAAATTAAAAACATTAGTTCCATTACATTCTCAAGCGAATTTTGGAGTAACTTATTTGAAAGGCACGGCAAAAATTCATAATTCACTGTTTCCAAGGATACAGAGAAATCCACTCATCCAGACAAGGGGTGGTAGCGTGTTCATTTTCATTATTATGAAATAGATTAAGTCCGACAATTATTTAATATATAGGGTGTTCCAATAACTTGGACTGATTTTAAATGTGAATTAAGTTTAAGCGTCTAATGATTTTTTCTTTTTCTTTCAGATTTAACAACTTAAGTCTTTGGCAATTTCAACCATGGAAAGATTAACAATCAAACAACGTGTTAAAGTTATCGAAGCCTATTACGAAAATGGACGTTCAAACAGAAATGCATTTCGCGCACTTCGCGATTTTTGGGTGAAATTAATCGACCAACAAAGAGTGCAGTTGGAAACGATGTAACGTTGTTGTGGAGAGGTTCAATTCCTGCACGCGATGACGAATAGCGGTGTCTGGATTTTGGGCCACATTCTCGTGCACTGCAGCAATGTTTTCAGCTTAACAGAATAAACGAGCACGCAATGGCGTTTTCACATCTGCCACTGACCCAGTTCGTTTGAATTTACGAACAATTTTTCCAATTGCACTCTCGGTTTGTCGATTATGTTGACCAAAAAATCGCGAAGTGCATTTCTGTTTGAACGTCCATTTTTGTAATAGGCTTCGATAACTTGTTGTTATCTTTTAGGGCTGTTTCATAATCTTTCTTGGGTTTATTGAAGATGGTTTCACTGGAAGGATTGTCAGATAACCTGCGGTTAATTGATTGTGGGATCTGCTTGATTACTGATCGCGGGTAGATGGAAGATATGTGTATAAAAAGTGGATTGTCGTTAAGTTTATGCATGGTTGATATATACCTTTTATTAGGCTGAATGTCACATCTTGGAAATCTACTTTTTAGGTTAGTTTTTATGTCTATGTCGAATCCCATATTCTAAAAGAAAATTTAAGATTATTTTTCTGTTTTTTTCTGTTCTTAATATTATAGACCGTAGTACCTTTAGAGGCCTATATAATTTTCATCGATTCTGTAAATGTACACATATAAGCGTATATATGCACCATTAAAACTTCCCATTGGAATGTCAAAGGTTTTTGCTTTCTTTATCCATGCGTTTTTTTTTTGTTGAAAATTTCCTTGGTGGTATTTTAGTGTAATGAATACTTGTGATTTAGCGATGCAATTTATTCGGTCGGCTAGCTCTTATGTTTGGGTGATTTTTTAGCTTACATCGTATTCTGTAGTATATATATATATATATATATATATATATATATATATATATATATATATATATATATATATATATGACACTGAGATTGTGAGGTGGTTAAACATTAATTCTAAGCGGAAATGGGGTTAAGCCCAAAATGAAATATAAACTGGGAGATAGAGAAATAGAAATAAAAAATGGAAGACATCTCCCTCGTAATGTGGAAGTGAAGAAAGGGCCATCTGGGTTGATTCACCCCTACGAATTGGAACGATGCACCAAGAGTTTACTTATTTTATCTATCGGAAATCTGGCATGCGAGTAAAGCAAATTGGGAAATGTCTTTATCTCTTTCTTGGGAAATTAGAAAATCTCATGTTATTGGCGAAAAGAGAAGGAGACGCGGATTATATTCTCGTTAGTGAAAACGAATTGAGAAATGAAAACAGAGAATGAACCCGCTGCGAGTGTTAGGATTATGAAAATCGATCCGTCATAACAGGCAGGTGATCTGGTTTATGTTTTTGCTAAGACGGCGACTGGCCCAAGGATGGAAGAAAGCTTGTCTCTTTGTTGAGAATTTAGGTAAACAATTATATTTTCATTGACGAAAACGAATTGGGAAGTAATTTTTATCTATCATTTTGAAGGTGATAATGAGAAGGTGATATGGTTTCTGTTTTCGCTAGGATCCAGGAAAGGAGTCAGAGAATTGAAATTAATGAGAAGAATAAACCACGCCATTTCTCCTACATACTTTCAAAATTAGATTTGTTACAAAGACAGTTATGCCAGCCCTGAGAAGTGGGCAGAGTTAGAATACCGAGAAGGAAGGAGGAAAGGACAAAATTTAGCCCCACATGTGTGGAGTAGCGGTGCGAGATGTGAAGTGAAGCATATTGGAATTAAGGAAGGAGCAATCCCTGTGACTACTCACAATGAAGGTGGATAATTCTACAAATTCGGAAAGTTCATTAAGAAATCAGAAATAAGGAACAAAGCAAACCTTTATTGGAATTAATGAAAATTTGAAAATCACCGAATTCTCAGAACCGCTCGGGTCCACGTCAGTTTTTTGGACAAAATGCATATAAGCAGATGACTTTGGGGATCTCGGAGACTTTGGGTTGAGTGTAACAATATTTAACATGGCATACGGACGAAAAGTGTTAAAAAATGATTTTAATTTTTTATCAGAAAGGGACTCATTTTCCCAGGATATTGAGAACAGGTTTACGAATTCTGTGGAAAGAGATATACAATACGATTGTTACTGTTCAGCGAGACACAGTTGGCAGGTATAGGGGCAGAAGTTAAAGTCGATTGTTGAAAGGTGTCAATGTCTACGTATTGGGAAAATTATTAACCAAAATTTCTCTGAGAAACAAAATTATAATTGTGAAGACAGAATGAGCAATCGAGGGAGACGCCAGGAAGACTGGCGTCATATAATAGCTTCTCACGGAGGAGGGGGGATCTTCCAAAATTGGAAGTGTGAAACAGAGAACGAAAGAAGGAGACTGGTTGAATTTTAGGATATTTGCATAAAGCCGCCATTATGCGCCTTCTCCATACGAGAAAATACAAGTGCCCATGGGGGCTAAAGGCGTTGGAGTTGCGGTCCGGAGTCGCAGCGAGTTACGCGGACGGGGAGTTAAGAGATTTTTTTTGCCATTACGCTGTTTTGCCAACCTAATGATAATAATAATTATCATCTGAAGAAGAAAGACCCCGACGATATCCTTGTGCTGTTCTTGAAAGTACAAACAACAGTACTTGAAGTTAAATCCAGTTGTCGCTGAATAAAAACTCCAACGATATCATTGTGCCTTTCTTGAAAGTACAATCAACAGTACTTGAAGATAAATCCAGTTGTCAAGTCTGGCTATCCTTAGAGAAGTTAGCTGAAATTTTCGTCCCGTCGCCAAATATTAGAAAGGGTTGGGAAAAGAAAAAAAAGAACTGTAAATATATTTTTTTAAATTTTAATATAAATATCATCGTGTGACTTATTCGGGCGTCGTCTGTTTTATTTTCAATTTTGTGTGCGTATTCAACTCCTTGGTTTATCTTGTTTGAGATACCCCGGTGATAATTCAGCTTGGCCCTCTTAAGATCAAAAATCACAACGTGGTTAAGAGAGGTCATAGTCGAAGAGGTCAACTTAAAGACCAGCTGCAGTGTCAAACGCCACCAACGACCGACGAGTGTGGGCTGACGGCTTGTTCTCCGATACCAGGATCGATCCTGATCAAAGACAACAGGCCGCGGCTCCGGCCACACCACATGAGAACCCGCATCGAGTACCTCTGAAATTTACGTCAGCTGACACCAGACTTCCTAATTCAAAGACTTTGAACCCAGCTCCTCCAGAAGTTTTTAAAAAGCCCAGATTCACTATAGAATTTGATGCGGGAAGGGTTATTTTTGTTGTACCAAGAACTGTGATTGAAGATTAACCCTACGAATCTCTCGTTTTATTTTTCGTTGTGAAGACATTTTTCCTTAATATAGCACCCGCCATAGCTTGAATCAGCGCTGCGTGACTACGACCTTCGATTTTTCCACTGCTCTGAGATCAAGAACACAGCATGGGCAGACTTGATGTGGATCGAAGCGGCCAGCGACCAACATCCAGCTTGGACCAGCGTCAGCAATGACCAAGCAGAGTTAGCCCCGTGGTTAAAACGTCGTTCTAAGACCCTGGGGACCGGACCACTAAAACGTGGTTACACGACCGAATGTAGGCAGCGGAAGAGGCGAAATGTGTTATACAGTGTAACCGGATATAAGATACCCGGATATAAGAGAAACCCGAATATAAGAGAGATTTTCTGTGGTGATAAAATGAAAGCAGTTTTGTTTTGGATGTTTTAAAATTTACAAGCCATTCCTTGCCCCAGTTAACCACTGATTGATGGTCCCGATTGGAGATCCTTTTCGAGTGTAGTTGCCGGTTTTACTTTGTCGGACTTGTCGGATTTGCTACTAAGTCCAGAGTAAATAGTTGTGTCATCAGTATAGATATCTATTTGGAAACTGATGGCATCAGGAAGGTCGTTGATGAAAGTAAGAAATAACGTAGATCCAATTATATAGCACTGGGGGCCCGGCATTAATGTGAAATGAACTGTAAGTGTGTTCATTTAACATGACCTTCATTACAAAATTTGTTAGGAAAGTTGGATCCATCCAAATATTCGTTCAGAGACACCGTAGCTCTTGGGTTTGTGGAGAAGGTCAACATGTCAAACCTTGTCAAATGCCTTTGATATATCTAAAGCCACAGCCAGAGCTTTGATGTTCTTATCCAAATCCTGATAAACAAATTCAGTGATATCTGTTAGCACATGGGCATTAAGAGAAACGGGAGTCATATAGTTTATCTGAAACAAGTTAATATGCAGAGACATGCTTAACCAATTTAGCATTGATTGGACCATCTAGTACTTTACCATAAACAGGTAAAAGACGAGCATGGTAATAATTCTAGGTGTCAAAAGGTTCTCTTGAGTTCTTAAGGGCAGGAACTACAGAGGAGGATTTCTTAGAATTTGGAAAGCAAGAAGCAGCAGATCATTTATTGTAGAGTTTAGCGAAAACAGGAGCCAGTTCAAGCACATATAACTTTAGCATATATATATATATATATATATATATATATACACGAGGGTAAGTCAAAAATTATCAGTACTTTCTCCATAACATTCTGTTCTTGCGTGCTTATAGTTGGTACTATTTTGGTCATGTAATCGAAGTTTTCAGCTTGAGCGCCAGTTTTCTTACTGTTAATACAATGTAAACATGAACGCCCCACTAGCAGTGTGCACCAAGGAGAAACAAATAGTATTAACTATAAGCACGCAGGAGTAGAAGGCAGTATGACAAACCTAATTATGTCGAAACTGCGGATAATTTTTTAATTTTGTGTGTATATATATATATATATATATATATATATATATATATATATATATACAAGTTTAGGATTGGTATATACGGAGTGAAATCCAATAACCAACAATTAATTGGCCACTCTAGCTTATGTAACAGCGTTTACTCCTAGCTAAGGATCGTTGATTAATTTGAAACTTTTAAAACCATTTATTCTATATTCTATATTATCACTTGACAAGACACAAGAAGTGTTGAAACAAAATGGCTACTTTTGTCGTGATTTTATAACATATTTATGTTGTAATATTCAAATAAATAATTATATATATATATATATATATATATATATATATATATATATATATATATATATATATATATATATATATATATGGCGTGGGAATTAAATAAGGTCGATAAATATAATAACGAGTAATAAAAAAGAGAAAACGAAATACATTTTCCCATGATGCTAGTAATAAAGACACCGGAAATTTTATTACCCCACTTGGCTTCGTCAAACGCCTATTAGGTGACGCTGTTTAAGTTCTATAAAAAAAAAAGTTTCCTTCTTTTATCTCTTTCTTAATCTTGCATATGTTGCACAACATGGATAAGCACAAGAGGGAAAAGACGTCCCTTTTGGAGCAATTCGTTTCCCTAGTCCATTTATAATTGAAATTTTTCTCCACTTTCCAATGCATAGCGTTCACACATGTCTTCCCAAAACGCCCCCTAATGAAGTAAATGAACCTTTGCTTTGGCTCTTCCAACTCAGCTCGACCATTATAACCATGCCTACCTTCCAATGATGAAGTAAGTACAAACTTTTCTTTGGTCATTCCAAATCTGTGCATGGCTGACTTAAGCTCGACCATTATAACGATACTTGTCCTTACTTAACCAGAAAAAGCGACATACCCAAGAGACATTGAGAACTTTTCGCTATAGTTTACATAAAAAAGAAGAATGAAGGGTCCGTTGTAGAAACCCAAGTTTTTTATGGTTCTTCTTTAATTGTTTACATATGAACGCGCACACACTACCATACAACAAAACACAAACTTTAAATTCCATATATATATGTATATAATGCACATGTCAATATGTCACTGTGTCACGCTTTTTCAATTAAAGGGACACAACTCTCTAACTTTCAATAGCTCATGATACAGAAATTTGTGATTCCCAAGTTTTCATTTCTGGGATTGTTTTCGGAGATTTTTTACGTGATTTTTTGCGACGATTGTTTTTTGTACTACAACAATTTTTATAACTTGGAAATAAATTTTGGAATAATCGAAATTAATTGCGAAATCCAGTGAAATTCACCCATGAAATAAAAATAGTTTGTACGGAAAGTAAGGACCTACGCACATCAAATTGTCTTTAAATAAAGTGGCGGCAAAAGAATTATTTTTTTAACTTTTAAAAGGTAAGCTTAGATATTTATACAATACTTAAATACAGCGATCAATTTTGAGTTTTGGGTTTTTTTATTGCCTAGCAAAAAGAAATCTCCGCTAACAGAGGACCAGATTACAATCAAAGAAGCCAAAGAAAAATAAGTCCCGTGCAAATAAAAATCCAGGTGAAACGGCAGCCAGGAGAGCTTCCAATGCTGAGAATATGCAAAGCAAAGACTATGGGACTCTCCAAAGGCTCAATCAAGAGCCCTCCCGATAGGGCGGCTTTTAAGCTAGCATAAAGAAATATGCAAAAACAAAAAGGAAAACTTTTTTTTACCAATGCGTTTTGTCCCCTGACGAATTTTACTTTATCAAGGTAAATAGAAAATAATTTTATTTTGTAACTTTAACTAAGAAGTAAATAAAATACAAGTTACAAAATAAAAATTTCCTCACTTACCTTGATAAAGTTCCTCAGGTGACGAAATGCATTAGTAAAGAAAAGTTTTTCTTTTTGTCTTTTTCTTTATACAGATAATTTTTTTTTATTTATATCTGAATTTTCACACACACACACGTGCGCGCGCGCATACAGACACTGTCTGTACACATGAATGTTCTGCTCATCATGTTTTTGTATGAATTTATTTTCTTTGTGTAAATAATGTGTAGTACGTATTCATGTATTTTTTACATGTAATTCCATGCATACATGTAACACTTACACCGTATATGTGTTTTATTTTGTGTATATTTTATTTTTCAAAAGAGTACCATGCCCTCAAATTGTTGGGGTGGTCAAAACTTGAACCCTGCCCCCCTTATTTTTTCTGACGTCATAGCCTCGTGTTGATATCAAAATGGCTGCTGCCAGCGTTTGTATCCTGGCATGGTCTTCGTAACTAAGGTACTTTGCTGTTGGGAAAAGCGGCAGGGCTATATGCTTCGGCTGCTAACATTATTATTTCATGGATCTGGTGGATATGAAACCAAATACCCCTCCAACTAACGATGTAAGTACATATGTCTTTGTATTTATATAGAGTTTTTCGCTCGCAGTAAAATATTTAGCTTTATTGAACTAAGTTGTTGATGGTGGCCGCCTTTCGAGTTGCTGTCACAATTGCATTGCAATTGAATATTTTTTGTATAGTAGCTGATGGTGATAAATACAGCCGCCTACACTGTATTGTTAGATTGAGATTTTAGCTTTTAGATATACTGGCTGCTTTGTTGATTAGTAGTACTTTAGTTAGTATTTATAACTAGGCCTTACAAGTTAGAAAGATAGTAAGCTTTTTCGTTCCGCTTAAAGCGAAAATGTAACTTGTATTTTATTTAGATTTCAGTTAATTGCAAACCTGTCTTTTAGTTTTAGGATGATGTACATTATTGTTATATAGATTCTTTTTCTTATATTACAGTCCCTAAAATTAAAAAAGGAAACGAAAATCAGTGTTGCTTGATGTAGTGAGAAAAAATATCATTCATTGATAGACTTTTCGTCTTTTCTCACGTAATGTGTGTGTAATGGCTTGCTTCATTAGTTTTAGTTTTTAATGCAGTTAGATAACTAACTCTTGTTTTGTTATTTTACCATCAAGGGTTTTTTGTGTGTTTCTAAGTTGATTTGGTTGAGAAATTAAAAAACAAATTGTACATCCAAACTTGGACAAAGTGCACTGAACTCGTTATCTTGAATATTTCTTGTGTATAATAATTTTCTTTAAAACTTTCTTTAAAAAATATAGCAAAAACTTAAGTTGCATCTTTTTAATTATAACACTTCTAATAATTTTTTTTATTTTATAAATTATGTAAAAAAAAAGAAAAAAAGAAAGTTATATATATGACTGTTAGTGTTGTAAACTTTTATTAAAAATATTTTTCTCTATTGTTTACTTTAAAACTAAAAAAGTATCTTGGCAAAATCATTTTATGATAAATGGTGGTTATTTTGATTAGCCTTTAGCTGTTGGAATACAATGAAACTGGAAAATGTCTAAAAATCGGATTAAAAAAATTAAATCATAATATTCAATTGTATCGTTGGTTTGTTTAATTTTCAGTTTTAAATTAAAATTTCCTGGTTATTCTAATTTGCTGAATACTGAAAAATTCTGATTTATTGTTTTTTTTTTTTTACTCACATCAATATTTTCACAAGTTGTAAAAAAATGTCTGTTTTTCTTCTTACTCTTTAGAAAAGCATTTCTTACTGAAGATTTAACCTTTTTGTTTTGTTGTTTACTAAAGAAAGCCTCTCCCTATTTTTTTAATTGCAGCAAATGAGGGTGTTTATATTCATAAAATACTGCATTCTTTACATTCATCGTCCTAATTATTTAATTAGTGATAATTTTTTCCATATATGTTATTTTTTTCCCAGATAGTTGTATTTTTTACTCATCATTGTCATATTGCACTATCATTATCTATCTACACATTTTTGTCATTAAATTATTTGCTAAATAAATTTATATTCTGTTATGTAGTTTGGTTTCCTTTTTTAAGTCTTTTATTATTCGTTATCAACTGTGAAATACAAAATGCGTTATCTTTGCCAAACAGCATTTCTACCAGATTAAGATAATGTTTTAGTTTTACTTTTTCAGACATCAATGATTTGTTGATAGTTTTTTTCCTTACTTTTTACGATTACTGTGTGACCATTACTGTCTCAAACAGGTCTATAAGTCTATGTTGAAGTTCATTGGAAATCTGCTCTTAGATGTACAAAAAGAAAGAGGGTTTTCCACTCTACAGACAAATAGGAGAATTATGAAATGGAAATTCATTGTTGTAATCAAGCACTATACAATGTGAAGTGCTTGATTATAGTACAAATTAAACGTACCTTACCCCATGATGACATTTCGATTTAATTTTATGAATTTTTAAAAAATTTGTGTAGCTGTTACTTATTACAAAACAAGTATATGTGATTTTGTTTATGCTTCTAACTTGTACGTAATTCTTTTCTTTCAACCTGTTTTGTTTGTAATGGTTATTGTTGTTAACGAAAGGCAAATTTTATTATTCACTGTAAGTGTATAAAAATAAAAATTCTTGGATATTTAGTTTGCTCGGCATCTACTCTCACGGTTTCTTTATGGTACTGTACTAAACATCTCGAATTTGATATTATACTACTTACTACTAAGTAGTAGCAGTACAACTTGCGGTGTAGTGTTTATAAAATATTAAACTCTTTAAATTCATTTTCATTTTTGCTTGACTCCAATAATAATATAAAGAAGTAAACTGATCACACGAATATTTCACATTTTCAAGTGTATTTTTGCTAACTAACAGTAAGTAACAGGACACTATTCAAATACTGATTTTTCTGTAAAATAAATAATTAACCTAATTTTTTTTTATGCAAAAAGAGAGCTGAAAAGTTCTTCGGCCCAGCTTACTTCACAAAATCTGAGCAAACATCAGACTTTTTCTCTTAAAGAAAATCCCTTCTTGGTTTGATCGACAAATGTTTAGTACCGATTAGGCTATATTCTGGGATTAATAATAATCATGTGTTTTACTTTTAATTTTTTTTTTTTTTTAGTTACGTGTCAGTTTTGTTTTTGTTTGTTGCATGTCTCATCCGACTGATAGAAAATATACATCCAATTCCAATACATTTCAAAACTTATTCAGTAATGAATGAAATATACATTTTTTTTTAAATACTAAGTAATAAACCACTTGCTCTTTATGAGCAGTAAATGACTTCAGCTGATGTACTCCAATTTTAAAATATTTTTCCACTGTACTCTTTTCGTTGTAACTTTTAGTTTTGTGCACAACGACCTGTGACTACAAACAATAGCATTTCATTTTTCACTCTAGAAAAATGAATGAAAATAAATTTCACTTTCTAACCGGTTTTTGTATTGAAACCAATCAGTTTGATGTCGTTATGTTGCGAATGATTTGTATAAAGAATATTAATTACAAAATCTTCTACTTAATGAGGAAATCATGAAAAATTTTTTTTTTCAGTTTGCATAAAAAATATCAATTTTTTAAACAGTAGGCGTAGAGGTAGATCAATTGCTGAGGTATTTCTTCTTGGTATTTTATTAATTATTTGCTTCTACTGGTTTTTAAACAGAAAAATCCTTGACGTTTTTATTTTTCTCTTCATTTGTATATAATTCACTTGATTTTTTTTAATTTTGTGTTTCATTTAGAGACCAACTAAAATATGAAAAAGTAAATTCTATATATAAATTTATATATTTATATATATATATTTATATATATATATATATATATAAGAAATATCTGTTTTATTTTATTTTTAAAAAATAATCGACTTAATTTTTTGTTTTCTTCTCGGATGACAATGAGTTACTGTTCTTATTTTTGTGCGTTTTCATAACTTATTTTGATTATTTATTTTTAATTTGTATTTTTTTGTTAAAGGAACTCTCACTTTGTAAATGATAGTTTCGTGTCGTTTTTTCTTTACAAAATCATAGCTGATGCGATTAATTATCTTGTTTTGAATTTTCAAAACGTTATTTTTCATTGTCTATTATTACAATCTTCTCACTTTATCACTGTTTAGTGCTGAATCATCTATTCTATATTATAAAATTAATTCAACTTTAAATGATGCTTTTTTACTTTTAGTCTTTAGAAATAACACTTCCATTGTAACTAAAAATTGAAGATTGTTCTTTTCAAAAAGAACATTTTCTACTTGAATGTCTGGAAGTTAACAAGATAAAATGCTTTTATTTCCATAGACAATGTTTAAGGTACATCATCGATTTCACAGAAAATTACACGATAGAATAAGAATGCTATTTCGTGATGAACCACTAAAATTTGAATGCGAAGTGGTTTTTAAACTGTTTGAAGAAGTGGACATATCTTCACTCACTGTTGTTCAGAAATTTAAATGTACATAAAACTAAAAGGTGTGTACAATAATGTGGATAAAATTTTAAGGACACATAAATTATCTGTAGTGTAGTGTGTATTTTTTACACTCGCAAATAGAGCACGCCTCTTTGGAGTCGATATTTTCCTTATTGAATGAGCGACAGGTTTCTGTTAATTTTTTTTTTCTTTTTTTACCCAATTATTAGAAAAGAGAATTTTAGTTTTAAGTTAGAATTTAACACGAGCCATTTTTTCCCCTGTAATTCGAACAGTTGTCTAATGCGTTTACACAGTGTGCAACTCAACAACCACTACTGCATCGTTCGTCGCATTCAAAATTATTTCTATCATTGGATGACAAATGACAGCAGTTTTAGTTAATCCTAGAAATGGATTGGATTTCCCTATTATTTCCTTGAGATAATAGTGACTGAGTGTGTTTTCCCAGGTAATAGCAGTAAATCCTAGATGAGCTTAGTCGTGTTTTTATTATTGACAGGCTGCACTTGTCAGTTAGTCAACGTGAATATTACCGTTCATTTACAGTACACTTATTACACTTTTAGTCTAAGCGGGAGGCAGGTGCTATAACTGTTTAAAAACGTTACTGCTATTTTATTGTCCGTAAAAACAGACATGGCAAAACAAATTTTAATGATAAAACTTTGTTTAATGTAATTCATTTAATTTAATTACCTGTGTTAACTTTTTCCCCTCACAATTACGAATAGACTGACCGCTATGAGAATAAGATTTGGAAGTTAAAAAAAATCAAGGCATTGGATGTCCGCTCACTGGCTTCAACTTAAGTTTTATTGTTTATGAATTGAATACGGTTGTATTTTCAACGAACGTCATCAACGGGCTACTTGACACCCACCCTTCTTGCGTTTTTATGGTAAAGAAAAGATGTATGACAAATTGCGAAACTTACTATTTTTTACGCAGACAATTCTAATTTCACTGGAAATGGAAAATTAGGGTATTCTGCTAGTGGTCACTAGTTCAACCCAACTACAAGACAGGGATGGTAGACAATCTTTTTTTTTTTCCTGATGAATTATTAGACTTTTTGTATTTCTCTAGAGAGCAAAGGTTTAAAATAAAATTGTAATTAATAATGTTTAGTTTATGCAATTGTCTGTAATAAAACAAAAATATATCCCTGCGCGCAGTTTCATCTTGCAAACTGAAGTCAGCTTTTATGATTAAAAAATGATAAAACTGAAAACATTAAGTCTCATGAAACCAGAGAATATTCTATCTGCAGTTTGATTTGAATAAAGTACGTGAAAAATGAAAAGCATTCATTAAATCAATCATTTTAGTCTTTTCGGTTATGCATTTGTTTCAACTATTTGTAATGTATTTCACTTGAAAACTTGTACAGACATCGATTTTGATCCACAAAGGCTTAAAAAAAACCCCATTGAGTTCCTCTTTTTCCAGTTTTATACTCCACCCACACATCACTGAGATGTGTGTATGTCTATTTTATACATTTTTTTTCATACTTACAATTTGAATATTATTCACAATTCTACATCTTCTAGTGAATTTTTATTTAGTTTAATTTTTTAGTGTTGCTGTTGTTTGAAATTAGGGTTTGGCAATTTTTAAAAATGCGTGTGAAATTCATTCAAATGTTCAATGACTTTTTTTTTTTTTTTTTTTTTTTGTAAAATTTAAAAATAAATGCAGTCTAGTTGTATTTTTTCTTTTAGTATTAAAAAATAGGACAGAAGAATACTAAAGGGCCGTGAAATTAGCGAGTTATCGGATAAGAAAAAGTTCTCATTTAAAAAAAACTAAAAATACGAACAACTAACACACACACACACACACACACACACACACACACACAAACAAACAGATCCTTCGTGGCTACTTACACTTGCTTGAGTCTTCTACACTACGATATCTACATGTCAACTAATAAACCAATCGATAAAATACTGAATATAGGGAACTAAATGGCTTTTTATTTTTGTCCATTTTGAAACCTGTTTTAAAACCAAATAAACAGAAACTTTGAAGTTTTTGGATATATTTCGGGTCTTTTTCCTCTCTATTTTCTCCATCTTCTTGAGCTATAGTGGCTTCTTGGGAGTCCGATGTTTATTTGAGAGAGAAAAAGAAAATTTAAATTGTAGGAAGAAACCTTTTTGTTATGAGTATGTAATAATCAACAAATTTAGGTAAATTTTGGTTTTATTTCCCGAGCGCTAAAAATCTCTTAAAACTTTCCAAAATCGTATTAATTCCGTGCAAATGTACATGCTGAACTCGAATTAACAATAAATGATGAAGAAACCTTGCCGTTTTGTAGTTATCGACAAGAAAAAATCGGACTTCTTGTTGGTCATTCGGCCCCCCCATTACTGCCATAATGTTCACTGATTCACTTCGTATTACCTAAGGAGGCGTAAGCAGAAAAATTGGCCTATTTACTTCTTTTACAGACTTTCCTTGCAGAAAATCACTACGCACTACCGTAAACTTAACTAACGCCTAAGTTAATCTTTAGGGTTAGGTGTTAAGGTTAAGGGTAGGGCATTCTTAATTAATGCAGAAGAAGGGGACAAATTGAAAAATAAAAAACATTAAATAATTTACCAAGTTTGTGCATTAATTTTTTTTTTTTTTCAATTTTAAAATATAAGAAATGCTTTCCTTTATTATTGTATTTAATTTGTTCTTTTAATTTGTCATTGCTATTCTACACAGAAAAAAAGGTTCTATTGTATTATTTAATTTGTTTTTGTTTAAAGTTTTCTGTTATAAATAAAACTACTACACTTATCAAAAAGAAAAAAATGTTTTTCGATAATGCGTAGTGATTTCAAAAGAGATATCGCTGTAAAAGAAGTAAATAGGCCAAAATTTTATGCTTACACCAACAAAGTACTCAGCAGTTAATAAGTGAACATTATGGCAGTAATGGGGGACGAATGACCAACAAGAAGTCCGATTTTTAATTGTCGATAACTCCAAAACGGTAGGTTTCTACATAAATATAATTGTTAATTCGAGTTCAGCAAGTAAATTTGCACGGAAATATGACAATTTTTGAAAAAATTTTAAGGGATTTTTAGCCCTCGGGAAATAAAAACCAAAATTTACCCAAATTTACTCCTAATAATAATAATAATAATCTTATTTTAATTTTATTTATTTTTAAGAATAAAATTAAACCAACCCGAAAAAAATCGCACCAAAAAAAAAACTAAAAAAAAGTAGTAAACGCACTTTTAAGAACATGCTCTCTTTTTCTTTTATCACAACAAAAGAAAATTATAATAAATTTTTATTTTTATTTTCTAGAATTTATAGTTTTTATTCGGCTACAAGTGATTGAACGATTTATTTTATTTAAAGGTTTTCTTTTATTGAGTGAACATAATTACTCTCATCACTACTACTCAGTAACACCAGAGTGATAATTTGAGTGAAGTACCTGATCTATTCTGGCGAGTGCCCCGACCTAAACAAATTAAGTTGTTACACAGCAGTAGTTACTGAAGTACTCAAAGTGAACAAAAAGATGGGGAGAAAATGTATTAGAACTTGTGAATTGTTGTTCATTATTTTATGAGATCGGGTAATCATGTCCATATGTTAAAAGAAAACAATTCGTTTGAACTTGCTCACTTTCATTTTTGTCTTGTTTTTGCAAAAGCTGATAAAAACGGCATACACCTGTAACCCGTGTTTAAGGGTACATCGTTGTCACTTTGTGTTCCTTTTTAAACGAATTAAAATAGGCGAGTCTTTTGTCGAATATGGACAAGCATTTCTTGGTCTTCTTATCACATTTTTTCCTGTATCGTGTGAATGTTTTCAAAATATTCTTGTTAGTTATCATAATTACTATTAAATTAATTTAATAGTATTATTAATTTATTAGTTTTCGTTTCGTTAACCGGTCAAGAGGTGGTTAAAAATTGTTGACAATACTTCAGTCTCGATTCAATAATTGCCCTTTCTGCATTTTTTTTCTTTTTACTCTTATTTGTAAGTCCTAATTTTGCTGTTGAAACTAATGATTTTTTTTACCAATTTCCGATCTAATCATTAAAGTAGAAAATTCTTTCATGGTTAACATGACGTATGATTATAAAATTCTTCAGTTGTCACACAAATAATCTCTTTAAAAAAGAATAAAACAGTTTGAAAATAAACTTGACTGAAGATTTTTGAACAAAACATGTGTATGCATTATGTATTTCTCCCAAACCAAATTGGCAAAATGTAAGGCAGATTATTACAGAATTCCAATTAAGTATTAAAGTGTATTTTTAAGAGAAAAATTAAAAAGCCACGTGAACGTTACTTTTGTTTTAAAAAGAATGTATTTTACTTTCAATTTTAATGTTTTAAATAATCAGAAACTTATGAAGGCGTGTTAAATTGCGCAATGGTGTGTTGCCTGTTGCGGTTTCAAGGTTTGTGTAACCAATTCCATAAGAAGCGGTATTGAAAAGTTCTGTTCGATCCACTCACCAAACAAAACTTTACCAAAACATCATTTTTATGATAAAACGATAAAATTTTTAGTGTTATTTTAGTTTTTCACCTACTAAAAAGGTCAATACTGTGACTAAAAATAAATTCTTTCAGGTTTACGTTTAAGGAGTGATTTTTTTTTTTTTTTTTTTTTTTTTTTAATTTAGAAATGTGAAACTGAGTGTCCGTTTCCAATAATCGAGCTGTTAAAACATTTTTATACTTTTTTTTTTTTGTAGTATTTGGCGTGGTCATTAACTTGAATTTCCTTGTGTTATATTTTATTTTAAACTTAAACGGAAACCCCTTTTTGCGCGCTGTTTTTTTATCATCCACACTTATGAATGATTTTTTTTTTTACTTAATTTTTGATATGATCTGACGAAAACTCCTTTATTCGAATTTATTTATGTAAACTTAAACACAAATTTTCAGAATTTATATAAAAAAAACTGCCGATACACACAACGCAAAAATCTGTCTGTGTTACATACGCCCACTTCTGTTGTCTTTTTTTTCTTTCTTCTTTAACTTTCTCTCAAATAATTTGGGCCACGAGATTAGGGGATTCTTCTAATCGTGCCTTACAGATCGTGTATTTCACATTTTTCTCAGTGTTTGTTTTTTTTTTTTTTTTTTTTTTTTAAATTTTTTTTTTTTATATTGAAATTGAAAAACCGTAAAGCACTTGAAAAAGATACACAATATGAATACACATTGCCTTGAGTTCTGTTATGAGTGTAATCATCTGTTCTTTAATTGAATTGTCATTCTTTGTAAAATGAATCTACCACAAACAGTAACACCATTTATTTTTTAGGTGTTTTTATCGTTTATCAGCTAACTCGGAAGGTGGATGAAAGGACTTTCTGACCTGTTAAAACAAGATTGTACTTTAAATTTAAAACTTAACTTAACTGAAACCTAATTTTCTTATGTAACAAAACAATTCTCAAGGTAAAATGTGATCGAATTGAATACAAATAATTTATTTATTTATTGCAAAAAGTCGAGTCGGCTCTTGTATGTTTTCGGTTGTAAAGTTACTTTTTCAAAGTTGCGAGAGGAGCTAGTTTACCTTGTTTAATTTTGTTTATGAACAACTTAAGTTAATTGAGGGCAGTTTTTTGGGGAAATTTTCTAAAAGTTAATTTGTTTCTTTCGTGTAACTTACAGATTCTTTGATATAAATACGGTTTCACTTCCTTTCTAACGTGCAAATTACTCGGTATTTTATTCATTTTCACTCTTCAGATAATCATTTTTTTAGTGTGTGGGAGGGGGCATGTGTATCTTTTTGTTCAACTACTCTTTGAAATGAAGACCGATCTGTGTTTCCCTGCTTGCTTTTTGTTCATATGCACCATCTTAATGTTGAAAATTTAAAATTAAAATATCTATTTTTACCTGCTGACATTTTAGGCCAGCAATTTATTATAGGGTTATAATTTTAATTATTATTTTGAGTTTTGACAGGTTAATTCAGATAAATTTCAAAGCGGAAGTTGAAATTGTAAACTTTTTAATTCTCTGTATCCGAGTAGTACTTAATTTTTTTTTCTTTTTCAACTATAATCATAATCATATCAGAAAAAAAATTGGTTTTTAATTAAGGTCACAGATACATCTTTAATCTTCTTTTTTTTTTTGTCTATGTAAAGTTTGTAAACACATGTATTTTTTAACTAGTGTTGACTTATTTTTCAGGTGCATTTGTTTTTTGAAAGTCAGACAATATACAACTGTTCAAGTTTCTGGCATCTTTGTGTGAGCAAACCCCATACTTTTTAAAGTTCCCAAATATTTTAAAGATTCTGTGCTTTTATTAATAACTTGATGGCAGGTAATTTATTTTTTCTATAACCTATGCATAACCCATATTGATATTAATTACTGCAAAGTTAATCTAATCTTCATGAAGTAGTTTAATGGCTACTGTTCAATGAATAAGCTAAAGCATTACTACTCTCTCTCTCACACACACATACACTTTGTATATACAATCACTATTTGATTGATAAGGATTATGTAAAACATTTTTGTTAATGTTAGACGAAACTTTTAATATTTTTGCATACATAACCATAATCATTTAATGTTCACATATGGGATAATTTGTATATTGTTCTCAACTTAGGAGGCAGTGCCAACCAAAAGCAATATGGAATTTTTGAATAATTTAAAAATATTTTATAATTTTACAATAATTTAAATTTCTATAAAATAGCCATTAAAAATTACTGTTGTATGCTTAAAGCATGTTTGTTTGTTTTTGTTTTTAACTTTGTCAAGAAACAAGATTGATGTTTGCCGACAATTTTTTTTTAACGTTAAAAATCTTTTTTTAAAAAAAAGTGGCTTTTATGGTTGACAGAAATGTTAAAAAAAAACAATAAAACAACCAAAATATAGGGAAAAAATGTTTGTATTGTAAACAAATAAATTAGTATCATTGTCTGTTACCTGTCATCTCAGTTCAAAGGTCAACCGATATTGAATCCGCTTTCCTTATGATGAAAGCCTACTTAAATTTATGAGTGCTGTATGAATGAACAGAAGAATGACAACCTGATACCTACAATAGGAAAATTATATTATCAATATTAAAACACCAATACAACGGGCAACACTCTCATCATGTATCTTACGTTTTACGGTTTTATACAAGTTTTTTTATGCTTAATTCAATAATTTATTTATGACAGTTCTTGTTTCCATATAGTAAACAACATTCTACATGGTTTCTAGGTACAGTTCCTGATTTTCTGAATAAAACACTGAAGAAATATAATACCCTACAGAAAGGTCTTTCTACTTGAAAGAGTACAAGGACAAATATCAATGTCTTCATTGAACAAAGAATAGTCTTTATAATATTGTTATTATACTCTGCTTAAATGTGTTTTAGTTGTGTTGTGTGTTCAATCATCTTTATAAGAGTTTTTCATTCATGTACTCCATTCATCTTAGTCCTTGTATATAAAATTTTCTTTGACATTGCACTAGACATTTTTGGAGAATATATCTGAAACTTACATAAGTGTATATGATAGATAACTGAATAATGGTACAGTATTTGATTAACTATATTTTAATTTTCCAAACTTCAGTTATCCATAAATTAAATTGTCCAAACACTTCAACTATCTGAACTTTTCTGATATTTCATCTTTGACAAGCATTTTAAGAATTCAGAAAATCATATTTAATGTTTGATAAAAATGATCAATTGTAAATTTCTTTGTTTTTCATACAAACAACACAGATTTGAATTATCGCAGCTTGGTTGCACTTTAATTCAGCTTTTGGAGTTAATGGCAGAAAATTACAAGGCCAGCTAGAAACTGACGAAAATTATAATTTTTTTTTTTCTTTCATCAGAAGTAAAACTGGTCAAAGCCTTAAACAACGTGTTTGAAAATGTTATTTGATGATGTTAAATTTCATTTAGAAAACAGTTTTTTCCTTATTTTTTTTTATTTTTTTAATATTTAGGTATTATATGAAATAACCCAGACATATTCTTTCATCTATTTCAAGGTTTCCAAAAATAATTGGATACTGTACTACTAGATGTCCTTCTCCTTGGACACAAGCTGTGAAGATTAAAAGATTTTGACTGCAGAATTTCTTGGGATTTATGGCAGTTCTGGTTTTTTCTTTTCTTTTTTTTTTCCCTCACCTCAATACTTTTTTACTTGTGTCTGAAGAATTCATAATTAAATTTCTCTTCTCATAAATCTGTTGAGTCTTTTCTTAGATTTGGTAATATATATTTTCATGACTTGCATATTTCTCTTGCATGCATATTTTATGACCTGTTAATATTTTTCTAAAAACACCAATGCCAATAAATTGGTTGTGTATTTCCAAGGGAAGACTTTTTAAATAATTTTTTATTTTTCAATTATAAGAAATCTGATTTCCTTGTGGTAACTGAAATGTTTAGCAATTGTTGACATTTAGGAATTTGTAACAAATAGGTTGTTAGTTCCACTATCAATTTGGTTTTTAGTATTGTTTTGAAAATATATTTTGAGTCTGTAAAAAGCTAAAAAAAAAAAGAATCTGAACTCCTATTCAGATTTTATATATTGGGTGTATTTGGGCAGAAATATTTAATTTCTTCTGGTTTGGTTAAAGAACAAAAAAAGGTTTCTTTTTAACCTTTTTTTTTTTTTTAATTAGTTTCGACCATTTTTCTGGTTTTTAAGTAGTTTGAACATAAATTGTCCAATGTCTTCTGAGTGATTTTGGTTTTCATAAACCATTATCAAATTTGTGTTAGTCGTATCTATAGGTATGCAATATTTTTCTTTTGGAGTATCGCATTTTCACTTTTTTTTTTTTTTTTTTTTTTAATCAGTATCACCCACATGTAAAGCCACAAGGGGTTACAGGGTGTAGAAGAATTAGGAACAGAAACATTAATAATGGGACAAAAGAGTAATCGGGAGGACAGTAGATAGCAATTGACATTTCAATTAAATTTTTGCAGATTGGCTGGAAAACACGGGGCTGGAAGGGACTTCCACAAGTGAGAAGTGCGAGAAAAGTAACTGTTAGCATAGAACTTACAGCTACATCTAGCCAAATTGATGATCTCTGCACCAGTCTAGTACTGTGCTTAAATTCAAAAAGTCTAGGTACCATAGTGAAGAGCTCTTTCAAACAATTGCCATGAAAGGTATTTATAGAAAAGGCGTGGGAAAGTGACTGAAGCTGAGCCACCAGATCAGGACCAATAATTGCTGATTCTTCTTTGGATTTTATCAAGGAGCTCAAGGTAAATAGCAGGGGCACTAGACCATATGGCAGCCATATTCTAAATTATATTGAAGCTAGGTTATTATAATTTTTCTTGTGCTTCTCATTTATTAAGGGAAATCTGCTGTAATCTCTAAAAAGTTACATAATAATCTTTAATTGATTAGCATTTAAATTGCTTATAGAAGAATTAGAAACATTGGGTTAATTTGGCAAAATAGATATTTCTCTCTCTCAGATATATAACCTTTTTGTTTTATTTACACTTTTTGTCTTTGCATAAAAAGGAATAGAATCTTTTATCTTTTTGAACAAACTAAAGAAGGATAATTATCCTATGAATTAGGAATCTGTAAAGAAGTTGTCTATACAGAAAAAAGAAAATTCTGTTATTTTGAAGATATTAGTAGGAAAATATTCAAAAAGGAATTCTATTGTCTTGTTTGCAAATTCATGAATGGAAACTACTGAATGGTGTTGCTTTGTTCTGAATTTTTATGAGGAAAAAAATAAAAGTATGAATGTTGCCAACACTCACAATTGGTGTTGATAAGCCATGAATTTATTTTCAAAAATAACAAAATCGATGACCTCATCTTTTCACATTCCAGAATTTTTATGATTTTAGTTTTTTTTTTTTTTCTCTTCTAGATTTATCGCACAAAAATGAATTACTTAAGAACACTTTTTTTTACTTTTTGATGACAACTATAAATGTAATTCTGTGTCATTATATATAAGCACAGTTAATTGTTATTATTTGTGCTTATGAATGGTAAAAGGTTAGGTTTTATTTTAGGTGTTTGAATGTATGTGTGTGTGTGTGGTGGAAAAGGTATATTTGGCACCTAATAAGAAATTACAAAATGGACTAAATGTACTCCAGATAGTCTACTAGTATGAAATTCTACAAGTACAGAACTGTTTTTAACATCTTTTTGTAATTCCTGATTGCATGTAGAATGTTAGCTTTCCTAACTAATGACCCGATATTGTCTAATGTTAAAAAAGTTGTTTCAGTGCATTCACTTATAGAGATTATCACAGGAACTTTTTCTTTTCCTGTAACAAGTTAAATATGTTAATATCAGATAAATTAAGCTTTTTTAGATTCAGACACCGTCAAGTGCTCTCAACCAGACATTAATCTCAAGGGATTGTTATCTTTGCTAATTTTTTTCACTCTATTTGATTTGGAAGTTCCTTGGTCTATTGCCTAAAAGTAACCATATTTTTCTCTGAGTCACTAGATTTAGAATTCATCGTTTTTCTTTTATAGTAACAAAAAAGATTTTGTAAATAAATGAGGAAGTGCCGAAAAGTTCTTAACCTGATCAAGAATCCCTTCCCCTCTAAAAATTTTGATGTATGGTCATCTGATTAGGTTTTGTGAAGTAGGCCAGGCTGAGAACTTTTCAAAATTCACACACACACACACCTCTGCTGTGTATTACCTTGGCTTTTGGGGGTCATTGGTTTTATGCAGTTCTGTGAAAGATGACCAAACAACAGTTTTGTATGCTCTGTTTATTAATGATACTTTGTTTATACAAAAGAAAATAATGATTGTACTAGATGATCTCATCCAGATTTTGTAGAATTTTTCATAGTTGATATCTTGTCAATCTCTGCACCCACCTGATATTAATATTTGTAATGTCAAGTGTCTTTATACTAGTTCATACTTATTTTGCAGCTACTATCAATTTAAGTATTAGTAAGAGGCTATTACGAAAGCTATATTATAATTTCCTGACCGTATGTTAAGTCCTCTATCTCTGTAATTAGTTGTGTTCATATAAAGATCAGTTGTTTAAGTTTTGCACATGGGTACAAATTAAACAGTCCATTTATCAAAAGGAACTTACATTATGATTATAAAGAGCAGCAGGTAGATTTCAATTATGCCTAATATGATACATATATATATATATATATATATATATATATATAATATAAACTTTTTTTTTGTTTGTTTTTTGCTAGTTATATAATGCAGAATTCAGATTTTAAATGTACAAGCCCATCAGGAAAGATATTGCCTATATCACAGAAGTCAAACATTCCAATTTTTGTTGAACTACTTTTGTGTATTACTAACACATTTGGCCATTAACAATTGGTCAGCCAATCTGCTGGGTATATTAATGACTAATTTTTTTATCTGTTGCCCCCCATCCCACTAAAACAACTAGATGGGTGACGACTGGGGAATACCAGGTGTTGTCTGCTTGGATGTGTGGGTGGTGTAACAGATAAATGTTTGGAATGAGAAATTGGGGAGCTGAGTTCGAATTACAGTCGGGTTTGTTATATTCACTTGTGTGCAAATAACCTTGGGAAAAGTATGAATCCACCTCTTCTACTCCTAGCTATGGGTTAATTAGTAAGATTTGTATAAAAGAAAATCATAATCTCCAAAAAATTCTTACAATCTAAAAATGTTTCACCTCAAAAAGATTGATAAACCATAAAAAAAAAAAAAAATCAACCATAAGAAACCAGATTTTTTCCCTTCCTCATTTCAAGCATATTGTACAGATGACAAGAGCTGAAGAAGGGATCGGCTGTTAATGAAATTATGTGAATGGAAAACTAGGAAATCAAGAAAGAACAGGATTTTAGTCCCATTCCCAAATCCCTAGAATCTCACTATATCATTTTATTTAGCATCTATTAGACAAGGACTTCAGAAGCATAATGTCTATTTCCATGTACTTATTTGTTCTAATCATTGTAGATGTTTATACTCTTTGGTATTGTGGCTGTTTACAAATGATCACTGGGTAGGGAGTATCAGAGACTTACCCAAATTCAGATGATTGCTTTTAGTATCAAACTTGAAGCAACCATGTTGTTTTTCTCCAAAAAGAGTACCAATATCTTTCACACTATTATTATACCTACTGCATTGTACACATTTATACAGTCTGTAGTTATTAGTATTACAAAGATTGAATATGTTAATTTGTTATCAATATATTGTTTGGGAAAGTATATCTGACCTCTGATCCCTCAGTTTTTTTTTCTTTTACCAAATTTGCAGGATCTGATAATTCCTACAGATTAAAATTTGCCAATTTCTAGAACTCTACTTGTAGGTTTTTAAAGGTGTGCTTGTTTCTTTAATTGAAAAGAGAACTTTCCCCATGTCTTTATTCACCTGTTAAGATTCAGCCTCAGCAGCTGGCATTTTCATGCAAAATTGAAATTAATGCTATTTTTCCTTCTCCTTTATATACAGCATTGACATAGCCTTTTAACAAATTGATATTGCTAATAGGATGAAAAATGGATCAGCTGGGCTTTTGGATTAGAATTCCATTGTGAGATTACATTATTGTCAATGAAATAGTGAAATAATTTCTATATTTTTAAGTAAACCCTAATGTTTTGGAATTATTTTAATTCCTTTCTTTGCTATATTGCTTAAAACAAAATAAATTGGTTTTGTTTTATTTGATGGAACAAGTAACAAAAATGATTCTGTTTTAATATTTTCTTTAGCTCTGTGTGTTTAAAAAATGTTTGATACTAGAGCTAATATTGTCTGCATGCAAAAAATAATCATTCATTCATTTTATATATATATACACACACACACACACACACACACACACACACACACACACACATTTATGTAATTTCTTATGCATGTACAATTTCTACTATGTTAAATATGTAGACAGTTTTTATTTTTATTTATTTTATTTTATTTTTTTTAAAGATTGATGGTTTAGATCAGGCTTGCTGAATTAGGATATGTAAAGGGGCCACATTGATGCAGAAAATTAGTTGCAGGCTGCAAGAATAAATTATCAAGGGAGATAATGGCGGAAATGCACTAATGCATCCCAAAGGAAGTATGTCTTAATCAAAAACAAATATTGACTGAATAAATTCATGCTTCCACAAAACTGAATTTCTTGTATGCAGTCAGTTGCTGAATTTATTCTGGTGATCACAGAACAAATTTCTTATTTTCTAAACACCTATCTGGCCAAGCTGTGTAGCCTCACAGGCTGCATTTTGTGCAGGCTTGGTTTACATTGATTCTCAGTTAGTTTAAAAGTTGGTTGCTTTCACATAACCCATTTTTAGTAAATACTTTTGATTCTCTTACTTAATAAGTATCAGGCTAAAATTCTAAATTTGATGAGCTATATTTTGCTCATATAACTTTTACCTCTCTATTCCCTTACACTTAATGTGTGTGTGTGTGTGTATATATATATATATATATATACACACACACTAATTTATTTGAATATTTTCAAGCAGACTCTTGATTATAACTAGCTCGACTCAAGAATTTTAATATTGTAACTGTTAAAAAGTTACTTATTCCTTGGCAATTAGTAAGCTTGATTAGGATGTTTGTATAATAAACTCAAGAATTATTTTACTAGTATCATTGGTGTTGCTGTTAAATTACTTCAGAAACATAAAAATTTACCTATACCTAATAGTCGCACAAAGTTAGTATCTATAAAATGACAGTTTTGTGAATTAGATATTTTTCTTAGATTTAATGGACCTACCCCACCTCCCATAAACTTGACATTTAAAGAAAAATAAAAAATAGTATTCTCCATATATAAAATAAAAATGGCAGTAAAGCTGCCAGTATTGGGACTTAAATTCAGAGGAATTTAAAATCTGATGATTTAAATGTCAGTGTGCTTGAGAATTAATGGAACCATGTATATAAATTTTGAGCTTGTGTCCTTACTTTCTTGCTAATTTGTTTATCTTTTCTGCTTGTTTGCCAACTACTTTGCTATGGCTGGCTTTGCTCTTTTAATTAAGTTTGCACAAGCAAATCATTCTACCAGTTACACTTCATTAAAAAAAGAAAAAAGTATTAACATCTTTTTCAATAATTATTCATCCTTTAAGATAAAAATTATATTTTATTTTTTACTATTTGACAAGTACTAAAGATATGTTGCAGTGTATTTTTTGTTATTTGAAAATTATGGTATTTAATTTTGTTAGTTTACTGTAACATATTTTTTGTTTTAAGTTATTTGATACTAGGAATGTTTGTTCACTGTGTCATGCTACATAAGTTTTCTTATCAGAATTTATCTTGCACATTTATAAGTCTATCATTTGACCATGCATTGAATATTGCTGCTACACCTGGTCTGGTGCTTCTACTATGTATTTAGAGGTTTTTGATAAAATCCAAAGAATCTGTAATGTTATTGGTCCTGATCTGGCATCTCTGCTTCAGTCACTTTTTCACCACAATAACATAACTTTACTGTGCCCCCCCTTTTTTTTCCTCTTATAAATATTTTCATGATAATTGTTCTGAGGAGCTTTCCTCTTTGGTATGAATTTTATGAACTAGAATGGCAGCAAAGTTTTATCATTTTATAGTTCTATGTTAAAAGTTTCTTCTGTCTGGAACTCTCTTCTGGCTTTTTGCTTTCCAGTCAACTTTGCGTTTCAATTTTTGAAGATCAATGTCAATCATTATCTTCTTATATTGTTCTCTCTTCTTAATGTTTTTCTTTTTCTCATTCTTTCACATGCAGTATCACCTTTGTGTCTTAGTGGGTCCTCGGGTGAAATGAAAAAAAAACTAACCAAGAAAGAAGTGTTTTATGATTCTGAATGCCTCAAGATCAATGTCTTATAAACTGGAGGGAAAAAATATCAAATACTTAGAATTAAGCTTGAAATGTTAGTATAATTAAGATAATTTATATACAATTTTATTTACAGTGTGTGTTTGATAATTGAGAACAAATTATATTATGAAATACAAAGGTAATCAGTAAAAAAAAAAAAATCAGTATTTAAAAAAAAATGTACACATGTTTAGCTTAAGAAAAGAAAAACGTAGGTTATTCAGTAAAAACCACCCCAGCCTTATAGACAGCCTTGGAAGCAACTGCATGCTCAGATTCATTGGTTCTTGTTAATATTGGTTATTTATGATGATATCCTTCAATGAAAAAGAACACATTCCCACCAGAGGCCTCCAGCTTGTTCCTGACTTTGAACATGAAGAATATGGTCATCTGTAGCTGGCGCCATGAGTACAGTGTGTGGTTTTTGATAGGTCTGCAAAAAGAAATTAGAATGTTAAAATTTGGGAGCATACATTAAGTTTGGTCATCTTCCATCTATTACCCACCAATGATGTGTTCTCGAATACCAGGCACATTTTTTATAATGTTAAAATTTTACTTCAAATTGGAAATCACTCTTTCTGAAATTCATTGTAGAAATTTGAATCTTGTCAGTACACAGTAACAAACCACATGAAATACCTTCAATGTATCCTCTTAAGGCCCTTTAAATAAAATGGCTTCTGTTTGGCTATAAAAAATATTTAGATACTGACACTGCAATACTATAAAATATATTTAGAGTGCTAGCTCTTTTCATCATAAAAGCCAAAGAAATGATAGACTTAATCTGTCACAAGTAGACACTCACTTTGGCAACAAAAGTATTTTCTGTAATCTGGTAGCTTGTGTCTTCCTACATTGATAATCAATCCTTTGATGAAAACTACACTGCAAAATACTATTGTCTCAAAAACAAATCAAATTTTCATAGAAAAGTTTCAAGAAATTGTGTTATTTATCAACTCTCAAAATAACTGTACTGAAAATTCCTTGTCTCTTATTTTTGAGGGCTACTGTAGAAATAGAAGATTGATGTTGCCTTTTAAATATTAATTTTACTATACACAAACCCAAAACATTGAGCCATTCCTCTTTAGTCTGCCTGCATTTGTTCCTTATTTCTTTGTATTTTGTGTCTTGGCATTTTTTTTTTTTTTTTGTGTCCATTCCATCATGTTGAATTTCATCTGTCAATCTTTTTTTTTTTTTTTTTTTTTTTTCTACATCTTTAGGATGATCTCAATTGCTGATCTTACTAAAGCTTCTCTTAAAGTGTCCCACTCTTGAGTTTCCATTTTCATTTTGTCCTGCTTTTCACACTGTCCATATATTTCTTCTTCAGATTTGGGTTGTTCAATAGACTTTTGTATTGTAATTTGGGTGGACTTAGAGTGAAACAATGGAAATTGAAGAGGTCTAAGTTTATATATAACTAGAAGGTAATTAGTTCTATAGTCAGCTCATGAATATGTTTTGTAGTGTAAAACTGTGTTTCTGAATCTCTTGTCAATAGTTATATAGTTGATTTGATTTTTTTTTTTTTCTCTATATCCATATTTCTTGAAACCAGATGTTGGCTACTACCTAGTCATTTGCGATACACCATTGGACCTATATTGGGATGGCCAAGGACACATTCCGAAAGCTAGGTAGGATATTATGGGACAGGAGGGTTTCATTGGTAACAAAGAAAAGAGTACTGAGCTGCTACATGACATCTGTCCTCCTTTACGGTGGGGAATATTGGTCTCCTCAAAGATGAAGAAGAGACCCTAGGCAATGGAGGTATGGTTCTACAGAAGGATGCTGAGGATATCATGGACTGAGCAGGTGAGCAGCAATGAGGCTTTGGAGAGGATGCAAACAAGGAGGAAGCTTATACTTAACATCAGGAAGAGGCAGCTGAAATTTCTGGAATGCGTAATGAGAAAGGAGTGCTTGGAAAACCTGAAACTCACAGGTTGAATAGAGGGAAAGAGACAAGGGAAAGCAACACATGACATACCTAGTGTGCTTAAGAAAATGGATGACAGAATATGGCCTGGGGGAAGTAGCAAAGGGACAAAACTCATTGAAAGCTACAATGGATAGGGGGAAGTGGAGGGCCATGATCGCATACGTCCTGAAGGAACACTGCACATAAAAAGAATCCAAATTTGTTATTTCCCCATCCCTCTCATTGCTTACTTTAGCATTCACATTTCCCATGACAAATTATAATTTCTTGCAATTTTCATTTAGCCTTGGAATTGTTTAGCATAATTTGCTGTGGCTAACGTGAAAACACAACAGCAGGATTCCATACTAATTCTTTCATCATTATCCCAAAACCATCCAAAAAATAACTTTAATTATCCTGAAAAAAACTTAACTGAAATTTGTCCCAAAATGTTGTTTAGATTTCATTTATTGTTAGTAGCATATGAAAAAATTCCATAAATTATTTATGAAATAAATATTTTAATTCAATCTTTAATTGCTCATTTTTTAACAAGTCCTACAGGTTGGAATAAAAACTAAAAAAGCTAAAATAATAGTGTTAAAAATGAATATACGAAATCAAGTTACTAAAATTTTATTGTAATTTTTATAAAAATCACAACTTTATTTTTATCTGCATTAAATCACTTTGAATAATTCCATCCAAATATTTTTATTAATTTTCATGCTCAGTGACTTATCAGACTTTAAGAATGTGTGCTCAATACATTCATTTTTTTAGTTAGTGCATTCTAACTAGTCAATTAAAAATGTTTTTAATATATTTTATCAAAAAACATTATCTGCCTCACATTGCAACTCAATTTTCTGTTTTTAATTTTTTAAATTTTCCCTTATATTTTTAATTTATTATAAGCAAAAAGTATGCTTCATTGCTTAGTCTCATTCATTTTTTTTTCCCACAATTCTTTGTAAGCACCTTGAACATCCTGGAAACTCATGCTTGAACTTGTGCCCCTTCAGTATTAAAGCCATGCTTTTCCAAAATCATTGCAGCTCTATCACTTGTATATATATATATATATATATATATATATATATATATATATATATAAAATTGTAAAGGTTATTTTTATTAATTTTTTGTCTTTGTGTTGGGAGAAGGTCAGGAAATACTCAATATTTTCCCATATAAATTAATGGTAGCTGCTGCATTATTTTGTACCATTTTGGCTTACAAAAGATTTGATATACTACTTTTTGATAGCAGAGGCAACTAGTAAACAATGTACTGAAAAAGTATTAATTAGTATATGGTCAAGTACTTGTAAAATCTGTTGTATGGATTATTTTAATTTCTCGTTTGTTTATACTATTCTTTATTTTCAACTTGGCATTTAGAAGAGAACTTGAGATTTGTTGACTTGAGTTTTCTTTTTTTTATCACTAAGCCTAATATATGATAATCTCATTTTGTTTATTTTGAAAATTATGAAATACAAATTGAAAAAATAGTTTTGAAAACTTATATGTACCTGATGGCTTATTTAGCAAAACATTTTATTTCATTACATGATGTTTGATAAAATTGGTCAGTCACGTTACTGCTTATTGTCATAGATAATCTGTATGAGGCTAATTTCTGTAATGTTTCAGCAAAAGTCTGGTTATTCTTCTATGTATGTGGATAAGCTTAACAGATGTAAATTTATGCTTTATTTAAGGAATAAATATAAGAATAGAAATCTTTTCTTTTAAAGATAATTATTTTATATTTGTCTTTGTATATTTCAATTTTGTTTTTCTTGTTAGTTGCTTATTGATTCATTGTCTTTTATAACAAGCCAATCCTCTTGTTCATGCTATATATGAGAAGTCTCACGAAATCTGTTTCTCAGAATTGTTTGTTTTAAAATCTATATTGCTTTTGCCTATATAAATGTTGTTTATCATTAATTCCCAAAGATGGGCTGTGTTAATTCTTAATGTTATCTGAGCATATTCTGTAGAGAATAATAAATGCCTGTATAATAACAAAGAAAATGAAGAAACTGTCCCAAGTTATTGAAGATAATTTAGGTTGTAAAATATGAGGCTCGATCAAAAAGTATCAAGACTGGTGCTGTTATAAAACTACAACGCATATCAATTTGGCATTTAATCTTCAAAGTAGTCCCCTTCTGAAGCCATACACTTTATCCGGCATTGTTTCCATTGATGGAAACATTCTTGGAACTCCTTTTTTGGAATAGTGAGCAGCTGACCTGTTGCATTTTCTTGGGTTTTCATGATGTCTTGAAATGTTGTTCCTTTCAAGTGGCATTTAATTTTTGGGAAGATGAAAAAATTGCAAAAGGGGAATCTGGTGATTGGCATACCTGGGAAATTTTTTCTTAGCCAAAAACTGCTGCACAAGCCATGATTGCACTCTACACACTTTCCTTCCAAGCACTGCTGTAAACAACAGAAGTGAGCAAGAATGTTATAACTTAATGTGCATGCATCACAGTTCAAGGTCAATCTGGGCCAAATATGAGGTCTGATCAAAAAGTATGTCGTTTTGCTTGGAATTTCACTCTCTTCTAGTGAACTACATGTAAAGAGGATTTATTTTTCTTACTGATATTGAAGCCAATACACAGCCTGCAGTGTCAAAACTGCTGTTGCCATAATGTCTCTAATCACAATAATAAAAAAGAAAGAACAGGAATTTATCAAGTGTACATAAGCTTCCACTGGATATTTCTGGTAAAAATAACCTGTATGATGTGTAGAGTTGTCAACATTAGAATAGCTTTTAAGTTTAGCTGAAAGCAAATTCACACAATCCATTGTATTGTTGATTTATTGACGCATTTAGTAAACATTCAGTCGGTAAAGCAAGCATGTGTAAAGATTACATTAGTTGGTTGATTTTTATATGTTTAATTCCTTACATTTTTCCTTTCTTGCTTTTTTTAAAAAATTTTATTATTCTTATTACAAAATACTCTCACTGCGTTGCTTATACTATATCACTTGTTAGAATTAGTTTTGTTTGAAATAGGAAGTAGCAGTATTTACATTATTCGGACTATTGTCCTCATCTTTGTCGCCATATTTGTCACAACGTTTCGGCCGTTGTACGCTCCGGCCTTCTTCAGGTGGTTGGAATTTCGAACCGAACCCTTTATTTCGATCACTGGGGTAGACTGTTCTAGTTCCACGAGCCATGTTTTGATGGATGTCAGTTATCATAACTGGTAATTTTCCCTCTGAAAGTTCTCCACTGCCTGAACCGGGTATTGAACTCACACTCTTTGGGTCTGTTACTGGATCTAACCAACGCCTTTATCCACCGTACCATGTGTCCTTGAGGACATCTGGGTATGAATTTCTGAGTATTATAAACCTAGTTTTTCAGCAACCATTTTTTACCAGTACTCATATTGCAATTTTGCTGTTATCATTGCATGTTTTTACCAGATCTCGTATTGCAACTTTTTGTTATCATTGCTGTTCTCTGGCACTCCTTATTACTGGTTCCCATATTGTATTTATTTCTATGCTTGGCCGACTCAGGAGATTTTTGTGGCCTAGCATATGTGCTGATTCCTTAAGTTTACGAATTTTCCAATGGTGTTCCCTGTCTATGATCTCAACCTGATCCCACAGGGGACGGTGATCTCCCTTCTCTCTCCATATGTGGTCAGCCACGCCTGATCTTTCTACTTCCCCTCGCATTACAGCTTTCTGGTGTTCTTGAAGCCTTACCTTGAGGGGGCGGCCTGTTTCTCCTTTATATTCCTTTCCGCAGCTGCACGGGATAGCGTACACACAGTCTTTAGTCCCGTTCTCCTCTATGGGGGGTCTCACTCGAGAGAGATATCTGCGAAGTGTTGTCACGCTTTTGAAGGTTGTGCTGATGTTATATGGACCACAGATCCTTTGTATTTTCTCTGATAACCCCTTCACATAAGGCAGGCAGACTGTTTTCTGAGTGTTGTTGTCCTCCTCCTCCTCCTCCTCCTCTTGTACCCGCCTATCCCAGTTTTGGGGGGCTGCTGCCATGTACCCAGGGTAGTTGTTACGTTGTAGGGTACTACTTATACTGACCAATTCCTTATCTAATGTCTCTGGGTCGCCACTTATGACTTTTGCTCGGTGTTGTAAGCAACGGACGATCCCTTTCTTTACGCTGTATGGATGGTGGGAGTTGAAATTGAGGTACTGTCCAGTGAATGTTGGTTTACGGTATACAGTCTGCCTGCCTTATGCAGTAGAAAAATCAGGCGTGGCTGACCACATATGGAGAGAGAAGGGAGATCACCGTCCCCTGTGGGATCAGGTTGAGATCATAGACAGGGAACACCATTGGAAAATTCGTAAACTTAAGGAATCAGCACATATGCTAGGCTGCAAAAATCTCCTGAGTCGGCCAAGCATAGAAATAAATACAATATGGGAACCAGTAATAAGGAGTGCCAGAGAACAGCAATGATAAAAAGTTGCAATACGAGATTTGGTAAAAACATGTAATGATAACAGCAAAATTGCAATATGAGTACTGGTAAAAAATGGTTGCTGAAAAACTAGGTTTATAATACTCAGAAATTCATACCCAGATGTCCTCAAGGACACATGGTACGGTGGATAAAGGCGTTGGTTAGATCCAGTAACAGACCCAAAGAGTGTGAGTTCAATACCCGGTTCAGGCAGTGGAGAACTTTCAGAGGGAAAATTACCAGTAGATAACTGATAACTGACATCCATCAAAACATGGCTCGTGGAACTAGAACAGTCTACCCCAGTGATCGAAATAAAGGGTTCGGTTCGAAATTCCAACCACCTGAAGAAGGCCGGAGCGTACAACGGCCGAAACGTTGTGACAAATATGGCGACAAAGATGAGGACAATAGTCCGAATAATGTAAATACTGTACATAATACCTCATCTCAGAAATATAGACAGACTAGGAAGTAGCACTGGTCATTTTCAGCCACTTTGATTCAGTGCTAAGTTAAAAATTCTTACCCGGCAACTTTTCTGAAGGTTTCTTTTTAAAACAATATTAAAAGCAATAATTTGTTATCCCTTTAAATTTTAAAGCTATAGTTTGAATAAGCTTGTATAAATGCACATGTAGAATTAATCACTTTTTATATGATTTATTTTATATTAGATTGTAATTTCATGTTCTTCACACACACACACACACACACACACACACACACACACACACACACACATATAAGTGAACATAGAAGTCAACACTTAGAGGCGACAGTCTGTATCTAGCATGAAACAGACTGTTGCCTCTAAGTGTTGACTTCTATGTTCACTTTTATATTTACACACGCTCTATCTCTGATATTGAGCACTTTATCCCATAAATATAGCACACTTTAAGACTATATTCCTTCATATATATATATATATATATATATATATATATATAGAGTCTTAACATGTATTTTCTCACTAGTAAAGAAATAAAATGCTATTGGCCATTGACACTAGACAAACAATTCGAAGTTTGCTTAAAAATTGACATAAAGACAATATTAACCACTTGACACAATTGCATGGATCAGTTTATTCTCTATATTTTTTTTTCATTCACTGTCAACACTACAAAGAAAATTAGTAGATTTTATCCAGAAACTAAACCTGAAACATACTATCAATTAGTATGAATTGAAATACTTTAAACTTGTCTGCTTTGCTCATATAAGTAATTGAATTTAGCACTAATATATAAGAAAACAATAGCTCTCTATTTTTAAATTGATGAAATGGTTAAGTTTGAAAGTAATAATTTAAAAATGTTACATAAAATTAAAATTGGATATTTACTTTTTTACCTTTTACTATTACCCCCCCAAGTCATATTTTAGTTAATTTTAAATTACGCCATACATGTGCAAAGTAAAAGAAACTTTGCTACTCTTGATTTTATCTTCAGTACATCCTGAATATTAAAGTAAATATTAAAGATAATTGATCCTCTGCTTTTTGTCCTCAATGCTATAAATGAAGTTTAATATATACATGTATTTAAACATATTTTAAGTTCATTTATCTACTGAGCCAATTTAAGTCTCGTTAACAATATTTTTATTATAAACATGTGTCCTTTCTATTGTTTGCAGAATAGTCTATTATACACTCCTGATCAAAAATTTAAGACCACTTGAAATTTTTTTTGAAAAGACTTTTTCATGGAAAAATTTTAAACATTTCTTACTTAAGGTTACTAATTTTATAATCTAAAAGGTTATGTAGACAAAAAGTTATAATCTGAACATTTTATTGAGAAATTGACATTTTTATGAAATTTGGTGTTTTACACTTGATCAAAATTATAAGACCAGAGACAAAAATTCTACGAAATTGTACAAAAAGTGTACAAAAACATTCAACAACCAAATTTAATAATGAGTTCTACCTCCACTGGTTTTGATGACTTCAAAAATTCTTTGGGGGCATGCTAGATATTAGTGTTCCCATTAAGCTATGAGGAATATTGCTCCAGCTGCTGAAGATAACTTCACGAAATTCATTTTTTGTTGAATATTGTTTGACATTTCGATAAACATTTCCTGCCATCCATCCCCAAACATTTTCAGTTGGGTTCAAGTTTGGTGTGCATGTAGGATGTCGCAAGAGATGGACCCCATTTTCTTGTAGAAAGGTCAAAGTCCAGCATGCAGCGTGAATTGCAGGATTATCCTGTTGGAATAACCATCCATCCCCACACAAACGATGGCCCTCCGTCACCAACGATGCTTTTTGTAGCATGCTAACATAACCAGCCGCTGTCTGATGACCCTGCACCAACTAGAGCTCCATCATCCCTCTGTAAGAAAAGGCACCCCATACCTTTAGGGACCCTCCACCACTATGTGTAGAGAAAATTTCAGGAGGCATGTTTTTGTTATGCCAATATCGTTGGAAGCCATCAGGACCATCTAAATTGAATTTTTTCTCATCAGAAAACAGGACTTTCTTCCACTTCTCAATGTCCCATGTTTGGTATTCACAACCAAACCTTAAACGGTTCACTTTGTGACGTGGAAGCAGCCAAGGAATTTGTTTGCACTTTTTATTTACCATTCCTTTTTGTCGTAAGTGTCATCTGATGGTTACTGGACTGCAATCAGCATCTGTGGCTGCCTTAATTTGACTAGAAGAAAGTCCACTGGCTTTCCCAACAACCCATCTTATTATCTTACTCAATGCCGGAGAAATGTTTTTTGACCTACCAGTAGACTTTGTGTTTCCATAATTCACACTGTCCTTTAGAAAGTTGCAAAACAGTTTTACTGCGATTTACCTTAGCTGCGATCGCCCACTGTGACAAACCTTGATTATGGAAATCTAGAATTTGAGCATGCTCAACTTCACTAAGTTTGCTTGCTTTAGGCATGGTGACACATTTATGCAGTGATTGCTAATTTCTAACTGAACTACAAACATTAGAATTACCCCAGATCTAACAATTTATACCCCCTGGTCTTATAATTTTGATCAAGTGTAAAACGCCGCATTTTATAAAAATGTCCATTTCTGAATAAATTGATCGGATTATAACTTTTTGTCTACATAACCTTTTAGATTATAAAATTAGTAACTTTAAATAAGAAAAAGTTTATAATGTATCCATGACATTATAAAAAAATGTTCAAGTGGTCTTAAATTTTTGATCAGGAGTATATAAAGATGAGCAAATTGCCTATTGCTAAGTAGTGGAATCTCCTGGTGATGTAGAAACGTGTTACATAAAAATAAATGGATACATAAGTGGATTGTACATAGTTACTGATTTTAAAGACGAGTTGTTGTCAAGTCAATTTAAATTTTATTTTGACTCTTTACAAATCCATAACAATAGTCTTTCTATAAAATTATAACTGTTTAATTCCTAGGGACAATTTTTCATCATTCATGATCTGGTATAGAAAGTTGCACTCCGTATAGCATAACTTCTTGAATACAATAGATAGCTACTCTTGTCTGCATTTGAATTCATTACTATAGAAATTAATGATCATTGAGGGAGGGGGTAAATGGACAAAAGAAAAGCAGGTCTTTAACAAATACACACATTTTCTATCTATAACACTAACAACTATCAACTGAGACGTTTCTTTAAAATTATCCATCTAATTCTTGAAGTAAAATTTCAAACAATGACTAAAAAAAGACATAATTTTGATGGACACCAAAATATTATGCAGGTTTTTGTGCTGCTTTTTTAAAAATAACAAATTTGTTTATTTTGTTTTCTCTTGTATACACTTTCAATTTAACAATAATTAAAATTATCATGCAACAGTGAATTTGCCATTTTAAACACTGAACTGTCAAATAAGCTTGCTAATAGAATATTCAACATTTTAGGGATACCAATTAACCAGTAATGATAATTTCAAATGAAAATAATGTGTTTTTTAGATTTTCAGTCAACAGCTGTTCATCAGCTCTACTATTCACCTATTGAAAAACTGATTTATGACTTAAAAACAAGATTGCATCTTTTGATAGTGTAATATACTAATTGGCAACCTGAACTAAAAGTTGAGATTATGGAAATTAAGCTCTTCTGAATTAATAATCTCCCAAATTTGATTTATTAGCTTTCTCGTTTTTGATGCATTCATTCATTTGCCTAAATATTCTAATATCTGAAACAGATTTGTTGCTTTGCTAAAAGCAAGAATAAACTTTAGAAGTACTGACTCCATGAATTATGTACTGCCTCTAAGCTCACTAATATTCTTTAATGTACTTATTATTGATGTACATTTGAAACTCTTTCTATAGTAGAATAGTTAGGGTTATATTTTTGCAGGCTACTTATGGTGAAGGTGCTCCTTGTTAAGACTCTTACACATACAGCTACATATCAAAATGGTTCAACAATTATCTATTATATATCTCACACACTTTCAGCCATTTGTTAACATCTAACATAAAAAAATTAATCAACTTTTATATTCCTTACCGAAGCTAAAAAAATTTATCATGGACAGAATTTATATACTCCATACTTATTGATTCTCTAATTGAATGAAGTAGTTTTTTCAATGTTTTAAGATCAGTCTTGTATGAATTTTACAACTAGTTTATCCTCAAACATTTAATTTCCTTTATTTTTGCTTGTTGGTATTTAAATTACATTCAAATTTAATAAAGACTGAATTTATTATTCTAAATAAAGTGTAAACCCATCGAACCCTCCACACATTTTTTAATGAGAAATTAATCAAATACACCATCTTTCAACAATATTTTACTATTTTCTAAGTCTATCCTAATCAACTTCATTTGTTCAACACTCTGACATTCAATTCCCATCAATTATGCAAATAATATAAATTTCCTAAGGGAAACATTTTCACACTATTTTTGTATATTAAAGTCCTCATGAATTATGCAATTAGATTGTATTGAAACTTTTTCTTTAAGCATGTATAGACTTGTGATCAAAACTTAATTTCTCAGTTTGATCATTTCTATCTCTTTATGTTGGTAGTAGTTCATGACACTTTAGTTTTGATTGTTCATTGCTTGTCGAATTTAATGTTTTAATAAAGAAATAGAATAACATTTAAAATTTTATGAGATCTTATAAAATGTTTCCATGTACCTCACCATCAAGAAGAAAAAATGATGATGACTATAATAGTGAATTTCTTTTTTTGCTTTTATGTTCCAAGTATAGTGACTGTTTTTGCCGAAAATATTAACACTACTACTTCTTGTTTATTATATACTAGTGTACCTATGCCATCAAAAATGGCGGCAGTTGTTAGTTTTAATATTGAGATGCAGTGAAACAAAGGTTTTGAAACTATGTATTTAGATTTGAGAAAGTGGGTCCAGAATCTGTAGCTAAAATACAGGTCAGTGAACTGTTCAGTTAATCCACTTCCTTAATACAGCATTCCTTAAATGTAATATAACAAATCTTTTTATTACATAACAATCATAATAATTACGTGTATTTCATTATATTAAATAATGAATTTGCAGAAGTCACTAGAGTGTTAATGCAATTAGTTCTCTTATTACTACACTTGTCATAACTTGTTTTTTTAAAAAAAATTGCCTTGGTTATCTACTTTTGATATCTAGCTGCAAAAATGGGTGGGGGAGTGCCTCAATCCATGTGTTGCAGATCTCAAGTCATTTCAGAACTTACAACTTAAACAGACGCTACTGATGAACTGTTTAGTCAAGTAATTCCTTTATCACTGTTTCTTGGCACCTTGACGTGGTGTAATGGTTAGAAAGCTTGTCTTGCTAGATGAATTATGACTGAGTTCGATCCTCACTGGGTGCACAATACTTTCAGCCTTGTGCCACATCTAAGCTGTGCTTAGAAAATCACTATCACTGTTTCTTGTGAAGGTTTTGTTTAGTTAATTTCCCTGAGAATCCCTCATTCTAGACTGTATTATTATTGTTGTTGTTGTTATTTTTTTATTCAAGCCTTTCTTGAGATGCATTCCGATACCTTTGTCTACTAAGTGATTGCCTTGCTCCACTTAAGTATTGTCGTCACCATTTTTGTCTTTCAGTTGATAATTTCTTTTTTTTCTTTTGGAAGGTGTTTCCATTTCCAATCAGTTATATTAAGCACATAAAATTGTTAACTTGATATTGAGCAAAAAGCGATTCATATAATGTCAAGAATAATCAATGAATCTTTGATTCCATTAACTGTCTCTAAAAATTCTTTCTCTGATTTAGCTTATATTGACACTGTGCACAAGTCTAAAGACTGCTGAAAAAGTTCAATTTAAAATTAATATTGATTAATATTTTTGGTTAAAAGAAATTCTACCATTACTAGTATTATTAATTTTGCACTATGTAATAACATGAATACTGTACCCATGCCATCAAAACTGAAGGATGTTATTAAACCTCTCTTCTAATGTACTCCTCTATGATAAAATAGGTACTACAGGTCTGATGATGAGTAAACTGTGTTGCTTGGGAACTAATTTTGTCTAAATAAAGATAAATATTTTATTTCTATAGATTATTAAAATGACTAAGACAAGTAACCGCTCATAAATTTACTACCTTGTTGATTTCTTTCCCTTTCCACTATACAGCATGACATGAAAAAATAAATAAATATATAAATAAATAATGGTAATTATTATAGTGTTGATGATTATGAATTTATTATTTCTGATAATAGAATTCTTAGACCTTTTTTATATTATAAAAGTAAATTGAAGTCGTTATACTATAGATTGATACATTCTCGTCTTCAGTGAGATTCTTTTGTGGATTCTCAAGGTCATATGGTGTTGGGTTTTTTTTTTTTGTTTTTTTTCTAAGTGCAGCTTAGATGTGGCACAAGGCCAAAAGTATGGAGCATCCAGTGAGGTTACAATTCGCTAGTAAGTTGTAATTGTTCTAGCAAGACAAACTTGCTAACCATTACACCACATAGAGGTGCCCCACCCCAAGGTCATATGTATAGCAGCTGCTAATGCCCGCTCCACTGTCATTGACATCACTGTTAATAACAATAATTCATGAGCCCATCCACTTTTACTATTCTCACATTCTACCTACTCAAGGATGTTTTTTTTTGTTTTTTTTTAAATGAGTGATAATTCATTTATTAAAGAACAATAATTTCCATTGTCAAGTCACCTACTGGTCAAGAAGGATTGCAACTACCACAGCTTGAAGTACAAAGTTAAGCACCTATGCAAGCATATACAGGTTGTTTCTGTTGCTGTCTGAGTGGTTGTGGGGCTTTCTCACTTATGTACCCCCCCCCCAACAATGTCATGATGCCCCCCTCTCACTATTTGACCTCTAACCTATTCTTACATTGCCCACAGCCGCCAGTCTTGTTACTGCAGCAACAGAAGTCTATCATTGTGGCACTCATGTTAATTTTTTTCTTTTGCTTTTCTGATGTGTAACAGCAGAGACATCTAGCCTTTAACTTGGCCACTTGAGAAACTTGACATTTCCCCTCGCATCTGGAGCAGAGTGATATCTTGAACTATTTCTTATCAGACTCTGCAACCACTTTTATGAGCTTTCGGTATTTGGAAGAGACCTTTTTCTTTTTGGCCAATTTGAGAGTGATCTTTTAAACATCTTGCTGTCAAAGTAGTTTGTTGATCTTAGCCAGAAAGTGCAGTCAGATATGTCTCCTCTCACATCTGGTATAGCATGCTGTTTGCTGCCCCCCAAATTATACCATCAGCCACTTGCATGCACGGACTGCTTTTTTTTGTGTTTGTAATGGATTACATTGCTTGCTTATTAGTTTTCCCTCGGCATTTTGTATCTTAATGTTGACAATCTTGGTAAGTAGCTAATGTCATTGTACATGGCCTCCATTCCATTATACTAGCACTGAATGGGCTTAAGATCAATTAGGCCAAATCTGAGTTGATCAATGTTGGTGGTGAACTGTTGAGTTTCAGAAACTCTCCATATTCTTGGTACTCTTCTCTTGTGCAGCTGTGCATTCTATTATCTAGGCCGAACACAAGGTTCTGAAGATCATGACTTCAATGGCTACACCTATATTTAATGAAGAACTACTTCTCCTAAATCAAAAAGTATACTCTCTGTAGTGTTCAGTGCTACTCGGAACAGCCACTTGGTCAAACTTGAGTCTACTGTATAGAGTTGAAGAAAAGTCATACACAATATCAAGTTTGACAATATTGACTGTTAGCAGGTCTCTCTTCCTCTTCAGCATGGTGGACTTAGCCCCCAGTTTTCAACCAGTGATTCTATCAGCATACCTTTCATCATTGGTCTCTTGCTGTCCATTCATCCACAAAGTTCTCTACAATATAATTGAGCTTAAAGTGGACAATCAGTTCACTGGAACTCTTCGGGTTTTGGATTCAGGCACAAAATTGAAAAATACCAACGAGATAACATTAAATGCAAAGCAGCCTTTATATGTCTTTAGGCTTCACCAAACCAATAACAAACAGCTTATCTATGTACCACTTTCAAGTCAGAGAAGAGATTGGGTAAATGCCATGCCTCTACTGACTTCTGACACCTTGTGTTTGAATCAGTATTGTCTTGTCCCCAAACCCTTTTGTGAGTAACAAGGTTGTCACTGTGGAGACATTATTGATCAATATGTCTAACCTCCCTTGTTTTTGTTAACTGAGTACAGGCAATCTTTGTTGGCATGCTTCTCTTGATGATATCATTAAGAGGATTTTTGATGTTTCTGGCTTGCTTAGACTGGAAACACAGTAAATGTTCTGATTGTATAAACATCTTCCCATTCTCAAGGGACAAGTTACTTATTTGCGGTGACTATTTTTGCAAATGGCAATCTCATTATGCCAACCACATTAACCGGTAAAATACCATTCTGTCTGAAAGACGAGTTTGGCCTGTTATAGTTAAGACATCCATCATTATTGGTCATCAAGTGAGCAATCTTACTTGCCAAGTAGGCTCCATGGCAGCCCAATTCAGTTAGTGTTCGTTCTTGTAGTAAAATTATTCTTGGTTTCATGTATATTACCATATTTCAATTTAGGTCATGCAAACCAGTGCAGTTGACTCACCATAGTTAATACATGATGTGAATACATTTTTTTATTAAAGTTGGCAACTAATTTTCATTTTTGGGATTATATTCATCCATGCTTGGAATATTGCTCCTGCTATATAATTAGAGATCATTGATAAAATCCAAAGAATCTGCAATATCATTGGTCCTGACCTGGCATCTTGGCCTTTGGTCACTTTCCCACCACCATAATGTAGCTTTCATGTGCCTTTTCTCAGTGAAAATAATGGTATAAGATGTTAACATTCCACACCACTTCAAATAAAAGTGCCCCCCCCCCCAATCAATAGTGAAAAGAGTGATGACAGCTATTGAACTTGAGAAAAGTTTTATAAATTTCAACTGAAAACAGCACTGACTGCTCAGTCAATAAATGCAAAATATCTCCTTATAGGGAAACTGCTAATTTTTTTTTTTCAAATTTTAATTATAATATAAATTGTTTCAAATTCTGCATTACTTCAATCCAGTTAGGTGATATTGTTATTAAGTGAAAACTCTATTTACAAATCAAGAAATGAAATGCCCAAAAGTCATTTACACCCTATATTTTCAAAAAATTAAAACATTTTTTGTTAGCGATGTAAAATATTACATAACTTGCCCCTGTTTGAAAGTATGGTTGACGATACGCGACATAATCAGAAAATAAGAACAATAGTAAATTTAAATTTAACATTCCTAAAGTTAGATTATCGAGAATATTTTCCAATATTTTTAAGATTATTGAATACTTAAAAAATTATATATAAAAAAAAAAAAAAGTGCTCACCCATTATTTTCTTAAATTATGTTTTAAGTCTCCAGAAAATGACAGTAAAGGTGTTGACAGATTTTATTGTCGCTTGTTAAGTGATCTATGAGTGATAAGCATGTAATCAATGCTACTGTTTGTTTTAACAATCTATTTCTCTGTCATTTTAAACTTGAAGTAAATATTTTTTTTTCAAATCAGATTAATTATAATTTAAATCAGCTGATATTCTTCAAATAAAGTTTCATAAAAATATATTTTTTGAAAGATTTTTAAAACCAAGAATTAACTTTTTGTTTACAAATGTGTCAAAAATGGTAAATTTTGTGAAAGCAACCAAAATGTTGAGATTCTAATCAATATAATTTCTATTTGAAATACACCAGAGTATTTTGTTTACTGGAAATAGTAAATTTAATCACTTAGCTTTCAATAAAAGCTAAAATGAAAGCTTCAAGAATGCCTTTTCATTCTTAAAAATACATTTTAAACCTTAAGTATCGAAAATTCAGTGAAGGTGCCTACTATAAATACTTTCATGTTGTTCTAATGAACTTTCCTTTATGGTTCCTTGATTCTATAAATTTAAGTGCAGTACTTGATTGGCAGCAAGGTCTCATTATACGGTTGAAATGGATGTTATGATCTATGCTAACAGTTTTTCTTGCACTTATCACTTGTGAACTTGGTTTTGGTTTCTTGCTTTCCAACCAACTTTGATCTTCAAAAATTTAAATGCAATAGCAATCATTATCATCTTTTCATTTCTGTTTCTTTATTGGTCTTACTCCTTAATATTTTTCTTTTTCTTGTATCCTTTCACACTCTGGAACCCCATGCATCTTAGTGGCTTTGTTGCCTTGTTTTTGGGTTAAATTATTAAAAAAAATATTACTGGGGGAATAAATAGATTTCCTGGAACAGATAATTTACCAAATTGAAGTGTATTAGTGTTTGGCTATTGTTCATTTTATTGGTAAAAGTTTCTCTAAATTCTTACATATATGTGGATACTTTTTATAATATTGGAAAAATAAATTATAAGCTTTGGATGTGATAGACTTTGTTTCATAACAAATATACTAAACTTGTAATCTTTTTGTCATTTGAGATAGAAAATCACATAGTAGCTTGAAATTTCAAATAACATTTTGCAGTATGGCATAATCTAAAGACAAACCCAGATATCTTTATTCTCTTGATAATTTGTTTATTTATTATTTTATTATTATTATTCCTTGCCACAGTTCAACATAGTGTATATTTTAGAAGGATTGTGTATTATTTATGGGCCAAATGCTAACAGCTTAGTCAGTCTACAGATTCTTATAAGAGTCAATCCTAAACCAGACTTCATATTTGTACTCTTAAGAAAAGCTTGCAGATTTAATTTCAGCATTCATATCATATTCCTAATACCTTTTACTTATGCCTGCGAAGATTAAGAACTGATATTTCGGTTATATGAAATAAGTTTGGTATTAAAGATTTTATTCTATTTCCATGGAAAGTCTTTACACAAACATTCCTTAGTTTCACCAATTCTAACTTTCATGGTTAAGACTCCGCATATCACACACATTGTAGCAAACCACGCTCATACTCTTCATATTCTATTGGTAAGATGTAAGTTCCATTCTAGCAATTTATTCTTACAAACCACTGCTTTATGGAACCAACTCCCAACAGGGTGCTTCCCTGATCACTACAATCTTAATCTGTTCAAGTTTAGGGTTATCTTCTCGTATCCTTATAAACTGTGCCCTTTACTTCTTATTCTGTAACACTCTACCTCGAGTGGCTCCTAGGTCTCATACAGGGTGACCATTAATTTAAAAAAATAAAATCAACAGTAGCAAAACTTATTGTATATCAACATAGAAATAACATTGACTTCCTCTTTTGTTTGAGAATCATTCTAGTACTTCTAAAATCCACACCCATATGACTTTATTACCAATATTTTTTCACAGAAATCCTTTGATATTTGGGATTACCAGGGTTGTTCTTGGCCCCTCTGGATATGTTCCAAGTCAAAATAGAGCCACTATTATTCTATATCATTGCACTGATCATTTTTGTCAGGGTGTTCTCTCTATTCTTTAATTCCTGTTGGAAGGCTTCCAAATAGGTCTCCTCTTATTTCTGCCATGTCCAATTCAAGACTACTACTTCTTGTATGAACCCAAAGCAATTAGAACTTTGCCAAGTTATTCAAAAATGATCATTATTGATGCATATAGAGTAATTGAAATCTGGAATACTTGATATCTTGAGCAATCTCAATTGGCTTTCTACTCTGCATTGTAATGGCTATTATTGAGTAATTACATTACTTAGCTTTAAGCTGATAGATTGCAGTTTGCTCTAGTTGTATGTGCTGTCTCGGAGTTCTTTCTTATTTTTTGGTAATGTTATCTTTTATGTGGGGTGGGGGGGTGCTGTTTGATTAAATTTAAAGCCTGCATAAAACGTGAGCTTAATTTAATGAGTGGACATATCTTTATAATACTGATGTGGGTAAAGATTAATTTTGTTTTTTTTTGCTTTTTAAATTTAGTTTGGCATTTAATTAGCCTTAGTAACTTTACAACTGGCTGAAGATTTCAGGTTTTTTGATTGTCACATTCTCACTATTGGGATATGCTTGCAAGTTTCAGTTAGTTTCTGTAGTAGTCCTGTTCTTTTATTTTGGCATCTATAGCTCCTTATTATAATTTTGCTTTCTAATGTGAATCATGATTGTTTACTTCATTTTAAAGTTAATCCTATTTTAGTACTTGTCTTACTGAAATGCTTCAAACATTACTATTCTGATAATGAGCGAAGATTACATTGCCTTAGTGTACCAATTATTTTATAGTTTAAGTATATTGAAACACTTGTGTAAAAGTTTGAAGTTAGTTTGAAAGGTCAATTCTTTCCATTTAATCAGTCTTTTTAGTTATAAACTTTCAATTAGAAGTGTTTAAAAAATGTTTAAAGGAATATTTTTTTTTTTTAAAAATTGAACACAAGCATTTTCTGAGCTTATGTGAAATATAGAATTATCTTGTGTTGAAGCAATTAATTATTCAGACTACAAGTGACATTATTTATGAGAATATCATTGTATTCTCTTCTGTAAAGCTTGGATTCATTTCAAGTTGAGCAAAGTGTTAAAATATAAAAAGAAGATATTGGCAAGTTTTAAACAAGTTAATGAAGAGTAACATTCTGAACAACATTGCTTCCCTTCTTTTGGAACCTAAACAAGATGTTGAAAGTAGAGAATAGGTTTTAAAAAAATTACCTTGATGTTAATCTGAATATGTTTTGTCTTTACCCAAAAGCAAAAACAAACTATTAGTTTTTCTCAAGGACTTGAATTATATATTAACTGAATTTGGCTGTTTACCATTATAAAGAAGATTGTAGGAAGTCTTTGGCAAACATTTTTTGATTGATGTAAATGGAATGCAGGATAGTAACTAGGCAGACTTTTTTTTTACTATGTAAGTAATATGGCTGATTTTAAGTTTTAAAAAAAATTGTCTTTATAATAGTGGTATAACTTTCTCTTCATACAGATTTGTTCTCTTTAATTGGAAAGCAGTATCTTGTCTTATTGTCTGGAAAATTTCTGTATATTAATTTATTGTAGCATTTAATTATAAATTGTTGATATTTTTAATCTTTTCTAATGGTTGATATTTTCTTAGCAGGCAGTAAAAGCTAGATCGATGTATTGAGAAAATTTATCAGTTAATTTTGTAAAAGATTTTATTTTATTTTTTATTTTTTTTAAATGAATTTTAAGAGCTTTTATTTCTATGCATGTATACATGTTTTTAGTAGTAAGGTCTTTAAAAAAAAGAAAGGAAAACTTAGCTGACATGTTTCATCCTCTGATGGACTTTGAGACAAATGTAAGGATTTTATTTTGCAACAAGTATTTATGAATAGAAGTAAAAACATTAGTTTTTCAGAATTTTTTTATTTAAGAATGCTCATAAATATACTTCAGACTTACTGAAAGTCAAGATAAATTATGGAGGATGCTAACTGATGTAATTTAATGTCTAATGAACAAAAGTAAAGGATAATTTTTTTTTTTTGTCATTTTTTTTTTTAGATTAAATTATGAATGTAAGTACCATTTACTTGCCATCAAGATTGAAGTCTGGAATAAATTACTTATGCATGCTTCTTTTGCAATTTTAATTACTCATGTGAAAATACTTTTGGCAGTTCTTAAACAGCAGGTGGAGAAGAGGTGGGATTTGAAAAAGATTTACTTATCCAAAAATATTTATAACATGAGCTTAAACTTCTAAATATTCATTTTCAATATATATTCTCTGAAAAATACACTCCTTTTATACTATACAAGTAAATGTACAGTGTAACCCAGATATAAGAGAATTTCTCTGGTCCCAAATTAGAGCCTGTGTTAATGTATATAAAATAGACCAAACCCGGATATAAGAGAAACCCTGATATAAGATACCTCTCCTCCAGTCCCGACAACTCTCTTATATCCGGGTTACACTGTACTAATAAAGTCTGTGTGAATTGCTAATAAAATTTCAATTAGTCGTGAACATGTATGTACATATAAAATTATTTTTTCAATGCTAGAGTTTAGTCAAATTCAGGGAAAACATTAACAGTACATTTTCATTTGTGTCCTTTGGTGCAAAGATAAATGTCACGCCTGCTCGAGGAACATATTGTTTCAGAATGCAATCTTCATTCTGAAACACTACATTCTGTCAAACCTTCATTCTGACATAAATTCAAAATTCTTTTTAAAATATTGGGAGGTGAGGGTTGTTGAATTGGAGTTCACTTTTCTATTTATGATTAGTAAATACAGATTTGATTTAATAACAATATCACTTGACTTTTATAAATTAATACAGAATTTTAAGATTTAAAACTTTATAAACTATTCTCATGAAATGAAAAAGCAAAACAATTGTAAGAATTCATTATTCATTAAAAAATTAATTTTTTTTTTTTTTAAGGATAAGTGTCTATAATATTCATTATCCTTAAAAGCAATTAAAAGCTTTCGTAATTAAATGTCTTAGTTTTATTTTATTTTATGATTTTTCTGTAACTGGGAGTCCTGTTTTACAAAAAAAAAAAAAAAAAATTATTTAAATTCTCCAAGGACTTGTCCTTATAACTAATATAAACATTAAGCATGATAAAATAAGAATTTCATAAAATTAAATATGTGGTGATACGGGGTAACAGATGTTTTTGTTGCTTTTTAAATTTTTACCAAAAGTTTCTAAAAATGAAATCAAGTTTCATTAAAATCCAATAATTAACTGATTTTTTTAATTTTTTTTATTTATTTATTTTTTTTTTGTTCAACAATTTCCAAATCCATGTGTTTTTCACTTCAAAAAGATGTTCAAATTTCCCACATGGATTTATGATCCCACATTGAAACCAGCAAAACAGGATTTTTAGCCACAATTTCAAAGGTTCTAAAAGGGATATATAAAAAAAAAAATTTTGTTGCTCTTCCCTCTTAATAACAAAGATTTTAATGATAAAACTTTGTTTCTATTAAGTTTTAGGCATTTTTTCATGCATGTTTTTTTTTTTTTTATCAAATACTTTAAAATACATACATACACACACACACACACACATATATACACATATATATATATATATATATATATATATATATATATATATATATATATATAATATATATATATATAGTGAACATTGGAGGTGACAGTCTTTCATGCAAGATGCAATCGCCAGGCCACAAGTGCTGTTATTTTTCTCGGCTATTTATATATACAGGTCAATGGTGCATTGTGGGTAGTCTATTTTGCCGGTTAATTTACTGGAAGTCGTTTATTTGTTTATTTGGGCTAAATTATGTTGCCTGTCATTATTTTTATTTTTTATTTATTATTTTTTTTTTTTTTTATATCTTATATATTTATTTATTTTTATTTTAATCAGTGTTTTTATTAACATAGTAAAAATTTGTTTATATCGCTTATTTAATGGTTTTGTTTTGATTTGAGAAGATAATTGAAGCTATTTATTTGGGGTTGATTGTTGTAGTTTATTCTAACTTATTTTGGTGGGAACAGTTTTTAATTTGTTTATTACTTCATGTATTTATTTGGATTGATTATCTTTTATTTGTTTTTTGTTTTAACGGTTAATTTAATAATTTGTTAGTTTATTTTATTTATTTATTTGGATGAATTTAGATTAATTTATTTTACTTGTTTTTTATTATTTATTATACTTTATATTTTTATTTACTCTTTGGTTTTCGATTTTAAGTTGCGTAGTATTTTTTATCTGTATGTAACAGTTATAGCTATGTTTTTAGTTTGATTTTTATAATCTAACTAATATTTTGGTCATAATGGTTAATTTGTTTATTATTTACTTTATTATTTGGCTTCATTGATTTTGTTTTTATTTTTTATTTATTTATTCTATTTCATCTATTCTATTATTGTATATTTGGGTATGATTTGGTTAATTTATTTTATTGTCCTTTTGTTTATTTATTTTTTTCAGTTTGCAATTTTTAAGTAATGTAGTAAAAATTTCTTTTCATGTCTGCATTTTGAGATGAGCTCGGATCTTTTATTTAATAATTTATTTTGGTCTGGGAAGCTAATGATAGCTATTTTTTCCTCCAAGCAAAGTTTGCAAGTTTTTGATTGGTTGTTGTAGGCTGATCTTTTCCTTATTTTCCAAGATATTTTTGGTGTGATATGCGTTTTGTTTTTAATTTACCAGATGTACTTAGAAAGCATTGTGCTGTTCACATATTTACTATTTGTGAAAGATGTTTTGTGTGCATAATTTCTTTGTTTCCAGGGTCCTTCAGTTACTCCTATGTATACTTTTTCTTCATTATCTGGCGATATTTTTTTTTTTTTATCGTGGCTTGTTATATTACATTGTTTTGTAAACAATTACTGTTTAAGGGACATTTGTTCTTTATTCTGCAGTTACATGTGGGTTTAATTTGTTCGTGTGGTTTGATAATTTTCCTGTTGTGCTTTTTTTATTATTTGTGCCATGTTCTCGGTGCAACTGTAGCTGATTTTTACTGTGTTTTTGTTGAGTATTTTGTGTAGGGTGCTTGATTCCGGAAAGCATTTGTGTAAGAGTTTGAAGAATATTTTTCCTACGTTTGTTTTTACGTTTTTGCTGTACGGTGGGTTGAACCATATGATATTTCTTTTCCTGTTAGTCTTTTTTGTGTTCTGTGGTGAGTATGTTAGTGTTGCTGGGAATCCACTATCTTTTTATTTATATATATATATATATATATATATATATATATATATATATCCGAGAAAAATAACAGCATTCGTGGCCTGATGATTGCATCTAGCATGAAACACTGTCGCCTCTGAGTGTTGACTTCAATGTTCACTTTTATATTGAGCACTTTATCCCATAAATATAGCACACCGTAAGACTATTTCTTTATATACACACTTCTAAATGACATGACTGATTCTGTTGACATGACATGAGCTATATATATATGTTGATGCTTTGATTATATCATATATGAAAATTACTTCAGGGAATTTAAGCTGCACTGTTAAATGGTTAACCTTTTGATTAGCCTTTTTATTTGGGTGGGTTCAATTTTGGAACTTCAAATGTCACACATACCTGAAGTCAAACTTTATTTTTTCTGATTTTAATGAAAACGAAATTCCACTTAATATACAAAATGAAGTAAGATTTTAATATGAACATAGTGAGAATAATTTAATTTTATAAAAATAATTTTTAAGAATATGGGAAATCTTAGTTGGATTTAAGATTCCCACATAAAGTGATTGGATGAAAAAAAAAAAGACAAAAGCTTTTACTAATCAACAAATCCAAACTAAAGAAAATTTATATTAAAATAAATTATTAATTAGTATAAGTAGGTAAATAGAAAAAGCATACCACAGCCATTTCTTTCTAGGTTTATGAAATATTTATCCTAAGAAATTTGTGAATGTAGGAAATTTATTGGAGAAATTATGTAAAATAACTCTATTTTCACCTTTTGAATAATTACAAACTGACTACATCAAAAAGTTTGAATAAGGAGCAGTATCAATCCTACTAAGAAAATACAATTTCTGATTGTTATTGACATAACTAAAATTAGACAAGTCTTCAAATGTATCTAAACAGAATTGTTTTCTTAAACATGCTTTCTTTTATTTCAGATAATGCTAAAAATTAAAAATAATTTATCACAAATAAGATGCATGTTATCGCAATAACAATTTATTTTCCTTTTCCTGTTTTTTTTTCTTTCTTTCAAAGGGTTGTATAGATTCTGTGAGAAAAATTGATATTTCAAACCTTATGAACTAGTTTCATGCCTTTCACACACACACACACACACACACACACACAGTACAAAATTTACACCTGACCTTCTGCCAACTTAAATGCTGATCATTATAGGCCAAATCAATAATCTTAATCCCAGGTACCTTCTCATGACTCACTGAATATGATGAGCCCATAATACTGCATGATCTGATGTTCAGCTCTTTAGTAATACTTTTAAAAAATCTCTGAAGGCTAGGATTTGCTAGTAGGATTTTTTTTTAATTATTATTAATGGGTTATTCAAGGTTAATTTACTTAAATATGCACAGATTAAATACTATTAAATTTGTAACAGTTGTGTTGCTATTATAATATTTCTGTTGGCATGCATATTGGAGGATTCAGCTTTATTGGTTCTACATCAGTGTTTGTTAGCCTTGTGTTAAGACATTGACAATTGAGTGGGTTGCACATATTGGGTTATATCAGGGGTTTCATTTTTAGTGATATCCAGATTGTAGCAGTTTCACTATTCTTATTGGTATATTATTTCAATATTAATATTGTTTCCTCTGTGTATATTAGAGATGTGTGGTTTAACTGAAAAACCGGCTTTTTTCAGTTTCACCTTCACACCGTGAAACCGCATTGAAAATTTTTACAAAACCGAATGATTTCATTTTTATATCACTAATGAGTGACCATACCCAAAGAAATACTATTGAAAAAGATTTTCAGATGTTAATAAAATTAAATTTTATCAACATTTATATCATTGTAAGAGAAAAAGATTGAACAGAAATGTTAAAAGCATTTAATTGACTAGTTTTAGGAAATAAATGTGAAATCTGTTTACAAA